>JAMWYP010000161.1:0-600000 GCA_025563575.1 Acacia pycnantha
AAGGGCAATTTATAAACTTAGAACATCAAAGTGTGACTTTTATGCAAAGTTCGAGGAACAAATATTCATTTTCTTCATTATAGTAATAATTAAAAGAATACATCAAATGCCATTTCGCATGACGCCAATGGCAGATTGCAGCTTAGAACCCATAGTTTGGGCCATACACAGAGCCATAGCCTCCGGCATGTGATGGGTTAGATGGTGGAGGAGCAGCGGCGTAAGAATTGAAAGCTTGGTCGGTGCCGGACTCGCCAGCCTGTGGCTGCGATGGGCCAGCTTCCGCCATAAAGTTCTGCACAACAAAATTCAGAATGATTTCAGAATTACATGCAATGGCGATGAACTGATTAATGTACAAAACAATATTCATGCACAGAAATCATATAGACCAGGGAAATAAGCACGAAGAGAAAAATATAAAATCACGGGATTTGCCTATAAACTTTATTAGAATTACTACGAGTTTCAAATTTTCATCACTTTCTTCACTTTAACGGGAAAAATATTCTAATAAAATTGAATTTAATAGATCCTTATTTTCACTTCTCCCATACTGGCTTGCCAAATCTAGTAGTAGTAGCTCCTTAACTATCGTCCGTTCCACCTTTTCCAGGGATGAACGGAAAATTCACACGTGTTTACTCTTTTGGCACGTAATTTCAATTGTTCCAATTTTTTTTCCTTGCTCCAAACTCAAGATGAAGTTCGTGTTTCAACAGGGAAAATACGAATATATGCATCTAGGAGCAAAAGGATTTGTTAGGTTCTCGAATAAACACTGCTTAAGGCTTTTACGGGACATGAAGAATGACAAACATCAAGGATAGAATCAAGATCACCTGTATCAACTGCTGAGCAGTTTGGACTTGAGAAGCTGTTCCACTGATTTCAACAGTCATCATCTCCCAGGAACACCCCTTGTTTCTTGTATGGTAACAGTAGCACCGCTAATTCGTCGGATGTAGCTTATACTTGCCCCAGCAGTCCCAATAACAGCTCTGACCTTAAGTATCAGCACAAACTACGAAGCAATCAAGGACTGTATCCATAACTTGCATTTGAAAACAAGTCTTTATGTTTAATTCATTACACGACCCCCGTCTCACATCAGCACGCATTACCTCACATAATAAACCTTGAGATGCAAATATAGGAGTATAACTGTATAAGCTAAGCATTTAAATTTCGAAGTGTCTGTGAGGATAACCTCAGTTACTTTATCCTCCACATTTGAAAGTGGGAGCAGGAAATACTTGTGAATTTACATTTGATAAAACTTCATGAATTGCCAACTAGGTTCCCACAGTAACAACAAAAACCCAAAAGTACCTCTGTGACCATGGAAGGTGCAGATTGGGTGTTTCGAAGATCCACGGACACCTATAGGAGCATCTCTTCCATAGGCAGATATACCATGATGAGTCTGTTTGTCCACTGAAGGTGGCAATCCAGCTGGCGGATAATAATTATCAAGTTGTGCAGGAGGTGGCATGTGGCTGATGAGTAGGCCCAAAACCAGGACCTCCACTAACATTCGGAGGTGAAGCCCATGATTGGTGAGGTGGGAGGTGCTCCACAGGATGCGTATTTGCCCTTTGCATCTGGAAAAATAAGAGACAAGTATCATTTCTCATCTCTATTGTTTGAGATAAACCCTTCACAAATTTTAGATTTAATCACATGCTTACATTCATTTCAAATATTGGAATTACACTGCGGTCAACAAGGAACTTCCTCAGATGGGAGGCAATTAGCTCCACCGCTTTAAGCACCCCAGTGGGATCCCCTACTACTTCAACAACCCTATCATCTTGAAGAGCAAACAGAGGCAGGTCCTCTGTAGAAAAGTACAATGAACCAATGCTTAGAAAAACGCCAAAAATCTGGAGGCTGCTGAAATTTCCAGTACTATTAATTTATTCTACAAAAAGTTCAGAAAACTAAAATAAGTAACTGCTGCTTAGGAATAAAAAGACTAGAAGCAGCTCCCAAAATCATATCCCCGATTCTTTAACAGGGATGAAGGATGGATCCAAATGTCGCTGATGGATTGTGATGATCCAGACTAGACTAGGATGTCAAAAACTCACGGTTGTTTTCCTAACAGTTACAGCAGTGGCAGCGAATGCAATGACACTTCCAGTGGAAAGAGAGAAAAGTTAGCAAGATGATCAGTAGGGTGACTAACATGGTTCTGTCGGGTTGGGTTTCTCTCCTTATCTTTTTTTTATTATCCCTCATTATCCTTAAATCGTATCCATCCAATCAATCACAATACTACTTTAATTTTTCTCTCCTCTTTTCAATTAACGACTCAGATGAGCCTATGAGAGAAAAGAAGAAAGAAGATTATGAGAATATCCTCTCCGGTTCTGTCTCGAGTGTTCCTATTGATGGCAGAGGTTGACAAGAGCTCTAGTACCAATCTCTCATCCTATGCTCAAAACTAGATCGGCAATTTTTTCAAATAAACACAACCATGAAGAACATGGAATTAAACAATCTGGAATACGGATAATGCAAAATATATAGCACTTGCGCTAAACAAACAAAATAATCTTACAATAGAAGTAAACCAAAAGAACCTGTTCCAAGAACTCTAACAATACAATTGGATGCCTCTTGAATAGATTTAACTGTTCCTCCTTGTTTCCCAATTAAACTTCCTGCTTGTGATGCAGCTACTAGTAGCCTTGTTGAAACCTTCCCACCAACACCTAAAGGAGCATGGGAAGAATCAGTCTCTAAACCATCAATAATCCGCTTATGAACTCTCAATAAGCCATCCACAGCGGGAGGAAGGGACGAATCAGGTTCCTCTCTAGCAGAAACCATTACCTAATCAAGAACAATAAACAGTAATTTCAGACTATTCTTTCCATAATAATTATCCCCCAACATCCATAGTGGCCAACGAATCACGAATAAAGCACTACAGAATGGACATACAAATATTTCTGCTTTAACCCATATTAACAAGCCAGTCAACAACAGCTCAATTTACCCAACGTATTGTATTCCGCCTACAATCTCTGGAAGGAATTCAACCAATTCACAAGCACGGACAGGTGTTGCAGTTTTTAATATCAAAAACGATAATAAAACAGCCGATACCATCTCAACAGCTCAACGCTACTAAAAGGAGGTGTAACTTACATTTAATTTATTTTTCTTTAATCGTATTCTAATTACAACACCCTACATAAACAAAACATTTTAAACACTATACATAATGTTTTGAAAAATATGTTCAAATCAACTCCAACATTTTATATAACTCGTACACAAAAATTAACAATCTTATGCATGCTATTTATGATATTTTTTATATACGCTTGTTAAATATTGCATGAGTTGCTAGATTATATACTAGTTTTAACTAGCATAAGTATCAGATTGAAGAGTATTCGGCATAAGACCAAAATTCTCCCCCGTCTGAACCCTGTAATTCTCAATTAAATGCTTTACAACACAATGTGGTCCAACCACATCTCCACCTTTCAACATACTTAATGAAAGGAATGATCAGCTGCGACCAGCATAAAAACAGTTGTAATGCTCACTAGATTCAAGACCTCAATTGGGCTGCTTATCCATCAACTTATCTACACACATCAATTTTCCTCGATATCAATATATAAATTGAAATATAGAACTACCATTAGTTCAAGTACCATTAGTAGCAACACATTGCTCTCTATATGGGCATCATGACATTGCACAATTTGGCCTCCAGCCAGTTGGAAGGAGGGTGCATCTTACTTGAGAAGTAAATCCTTATGCATATGAAGAGCCAACAGGGCACAATCTATGTAATGCTTTCTCAGCCTGCCACTAACGCATGCAATCACTCCAAATACTCCCTAGACTTTCCGAAATATACCTTACTAAGAGCATTTCAGCTATTCAAAAGTCTTAACATTTCCTTGAGCCTAACTTCTTTCCGATTATATTTTCCTTACCTTGAAGAAATGTGTCTACTGCTGTAAGTAATTATTCCAGCAGGACAATAAGTCATTAAATGACCTAACTGATGGAACAGTCACACCCTCTTCTCATTTACATAAAGAAGCTCCACATATGTTGAAAATAAAACTAAACAACAGGATTTAGTAGTTTTTAAATTCTTTCACTCATAATAACATATAGAGAAATAAAAAGCACTTATTTATATTTGATGGTTTCACTATCTTGTTTAAGTTTCTTTTCATTGCTTGCAATCAGTGGCAAGGCATCAATCATCCATGTTCTGAATTTACCAGATCGAGTGCAGAGCTTCATGATACTTTGGTACAAAATATCTACATTTTTATAAACCTTTCAGCACTTTGAAATGGTCAATGCTGATCCCTGCATCTGGATCTCTAGTTCTTCAAATTTGGGATCTTATTGATGATTGAGTTGTTGCCTTAAAATTGGTCCACAGAACCTGCACAGATTCATTTTGTTAGAATTAATTCATCTTTAATGATTTTTTTGCTTATTACTCATCTTTTCTGGATCTTCTTCCTCTTCTTCTTTTTGCTTTGATCACTGAGCATAATAAATAAGGTCATCCTTTAAATCATGAGCCATTTGTACATGATTTTTCTTAATTCTTTAATAGTTGAAATAAACCTCTAATTACTGTATAAGGGCACAGTAAAATACCATGAATAACTACTAAAGGAAAGACAGCCACTATCTCTTCTCCTCCTTGACATCTTTGCCAGGCACACACAAATACTGGATATTTACTATTGCCATGAACTATTCCCGTATGTTAAACATATATTTCAATTCGTCAACAGAGCCTCACCCCTTATACTTTTGGCTCTTCTCCAAGCTTTCCAATGTAACTTTTGTCAGCAGTTTGAAGCACAGATTAATTAGAATAATACTTCAATTAATTACATATATAACATTATCTTCCAAAGGAGATACACTTCATTATAATACTCTGCTTTTAAGAACTCCGCTTATTTAATAACCGAAAACACTATAAATAAGACATACGTATAATTCTGTATTGCAACATAACTTAAGCATCTCAAAGGCTAAAAACCTCTGAAAATTCAGAGAGCATTCAACGATTATCTCTACTTACTAAGAAACTCATCAGGAAATGTCTAGAAGCTAACTTAAGAGAAAATTAGCGAAGTACAAGTAGAAAATTCCATTCTAATAGCAACCGCCCATAGAAATGATAACAAAACCCCACAATCAAAAGTGAAAGTATTTCAAGAATGAAATTAATTTTAATTTTAGTTTTAAAAACTGTCACATTTAAACAATCCAGACAACTCATAGAGACTGAGTTGATAAATTTACTGGAGATAATCACATGAAAATATTAATAAACTTACAGCCCTTTCTGAAGTCCCTGGAGGACCATCAAGAATTTTAATGCGAGCTCGAGTCTCCTCTACAATTTTTTTGATAAACTCTCCTTTGCGTCCAATTATGCCACCAACCTTCTGGGCAGGAACCAACACTCGGAAGACACTCTCCCCAGGCCATCCTGGCCATTTCTTCTCACCACTTCCAGCGACTGGCTCCTCAACGTGCCCCTCTCTTTGTTTATGATCTGAATTCTTAGTTGGTTGCTCAGCATCAGATTCTCTTAAATTTTGATCAATTTCAGCCATAGGGGTGCGACTGGTTCACTAGAAGGAAGCACGCGAGTATATTAGAAATTGGGGAAAGACTTCACAACATTCATATGCACTCCAAGCATGGCTAGATCGCTGAACTACAAAAGCAACTGATGTCTACATCACGTTATAATTTTAAATCAATAACTATAGTCCTCTTTGAACATGTGGCAAAGACTTGACTGGGATAGGTGGCAGAACAATCATATGCACATCAAGCATGGGTAGATCGCCGAACTACAAAAGCAACTGATTCCGACATCAAGTGCTCATTTTAAATAAATAACAGAAAAAATACTCCCAAAACTGAAATCCCCCATTATTTAATATGCTAAAAGAACTAACTAAGACAGCAATATAGGACAAACCCGAGAGCAAAATGAGAAAGGGAGTGCAATATTTATAACACGGTAGAAGAATGGTGTGTCCAGGGAAAAAACTGTAACCAAGGAAACACATAAAGTTCAGCTTAATTCGATCTAAATGGTTTTTCAAAGTTTTAAGTAAAGTATTACCAAAAGTCAAATTGAAATCAAACAGTCTCTTAATAGATTAGATCGAAATAGATACAATCACAGACCTATAATCTGGAAAATTGCGCGCTGTTCAACAAGGGAACAAGGGCCAGAATATTAAAATGTCCACCAGCTGCTTAAACTTGCCTGGGTTAAGCGAGCGCAATACAAATGAAAATTTGAAAGAAACTTTCGAGATCGAATGGCGGAATAACGGCTAAAATTCTAGGGTTTGGGGATAGGAAGGAGGAGAAGGTAAGTGAACGTTAAGGTAAACTAGGGATGGGGTTGGCCGGTTTAGAGCAATGTCCCACGCGATATTCTTTGGATATAGTATTATGCTTCGCACGTATTTCCTCTAACCTTATTTTTTTAACTTTTTAGGGGGGGGATGCCTCTTGGGCTCTTGTCTTCACCCTCCATTTTCAAATTGAAGTCCCGCTAATTTTTAGTTAGGCGCCAAAAATAATCCCGCTAATTTCTTCATCCTATCATTCCACTCACCGTTCTCATTAGTCACCAATGGCGGCTAATTTCATATCAAATCTGGGAATAAAAACAGGGTTTCAGTAGCGGTACAATCCATATTAGACGTGAAACGTCCAAATTTGTTTGTGCTCACTACCGATGAAGTCCCTGACATAGTAAGTTTTTGGGTAAAGCAGAAGAGTAGGAAATAATTGTTTATCTGCGTTGGAAGAACTGGGGAAAGTACAGTCGGCTCAAAACCAATAATCATTCTCAGTATGTGCAGCAGAGAAATAGTATGAACTGTAACAGACTAACAGGAGAACAATTTTAACGTCACCCCTTATCTCCTGGGTATCCAATGAAACAATTGTACATGTTCTCTCAAGTTATCTCTATAATCGCAAAGAGCGCAAAAGAATTAGAATATTAACTACAGCAGGTGCACATTATTGACAGGGTTCTATATTCATCCTTTCTTGGCGTCAGCAACAGCTGCTTCTGGTGCAGTTTTAGCGGCAGGATTAGTTGCAGGAGCCATCAAATTGTCAAACTTCTCGGATTTTCCCAGCACAATTTCAATCTAAAAGGATCGATCAGAAGTTAATTACCAACAAAATCGCGACAAAAAATAAAACAAATACAGGTCAGATGACTTAGATCCCACCTTAGCCTTGTGCATCAGACGACCTTTACTCTCGTCCTTAACGCCAACGGTAGATGTTAAAACTTCTGTTTCCATCCCATGACTAGATAGTTAGCTACATTCATCTTGTGTGCAACTCAAACATTGATAACATGCTAAGAAGAAAGAAATCTTACTCTTCTCAGTGGCGAGTCCATTATTCTTCAAGATCTCGGAAATTGTGACGACTGTCGCGATAGCTATACAGAAATATAAAAATTTAGTTGTAATATTCAAGCTGAATTCAAAGAATCAAAATAGTGTAAATGAAAGAAGAAAAATCAAAAGAGCGGAATGTATTGTTCGGTTTCAGTTTCAGAATCACCAAGGAAAACTCTTAACACCGATGATACACCAGCTATGCAACTCTTTTGATGGTGCTTATAGTCTCTTTACAAACGTACGTGGAGATACTAATGGGAAAGAAAATTTATCAGTCTTTTGCACAGAAGCATTAAGATGTTGGCGTAATTTTTTTTTAAAAAAAATTACTCAATGAAAAAACCATTCAACTGGGGTGCAAAAGAACAAGTAACTCCTTTTCCGACAGCACTATTTTAAGATTAAAAGTAGATATGTGAGTGTCTGTTCTTTATATGAAAATGAATATATCCCTTGTATGGGATACCAAAATACAATTTGTACATCACCTTTTAAAAGATGAAGCAGCTAGTATTAAAGGACAGACTAATGGAAAATAAATGTAAGATTCTGAGAAAGAAGTACCCATCCCCAATGCAGACAGCTCGACCTCATCGTGCAGCTGTATGTACCTCTGCATCAAAGAAGAACCTTTTGGTCATTATACGCACATCCAGGAAATTATCTACCCTCATTCAATCATCCCTTTCAAGCATGCCATTTATTTACCACAAGCAAATTGCAAATCCCCCGCTCAATTGGACCCTCATTAGCAAAAAGACAAAAACAAATAAAGATTTAGAGCGAGGGGAAATATATAAAACATCAAAATGCATTCATTTCAGATCCAAGAATCGACCAAAAAATGGGGAATCTACAAAGTTTAACCATCAGTACTCCACAGGTTCATAAGAACATAATAGTTGTATCTTAAAGTTGAACCAAAATAGCCGCGGTATTCACCACATTGAAAATGTTGTTTCTCTTTCAATTCTCTACCGGTTTTCTAAAACTTACGGCCTGTCATCAATCAGAAGCCAATAAATGAAATTCAAATAGTCCAGCACAAATCATTTCGAACAGCATACAAATAATGTGCCAAAAAAATCAGATTTCAGAACAAGATTCCTTTTCTGCAGGAAATTCAAGCCTTCGTTTTTGAGGCCATTGATGGGACCGCATTTCTTATACAATATACAGATCAAGATTAGATAAATCCTAAAGGGAAAGAGAAATAACGATAATAAAACAAAGATGAATGAATACCTTGGCGAGATTGACGTAAAAGAAAAGCGGCTTCTTGGTATTGGAAACCTGGATTCTATTCCTCTTAGAGTGTTCGATGTCTCCATTTTCAGCTACGGTCGTGACGCTTTTCTTCTCGGGGGCTTCAGCGTTTCCATTGACGGAAACAGGTGTCACGTCCTGCTTGGAAGCTTCCGTGATTCCGTTTGTAGCATCGGTCGTCATTGGGATCGTCTAACTCTGTCTTATTATGTTGCTCTGATCTATATTGTAAGAAATGCTCCGGAGCGGGAAAATAAACGAAAGGCTCGATCGGTAAAATAGGGAAAATCAGTTAGAGCCAGGTTTATATAGAACGTTACCCTTGGGATCCTAAAAGCAGTGAGAACTGGACACGTGGTGGAGTCTAATCGCAAGTGGACGCGGTAAAGTGTATTAGCAGTTGGGATTGAACCTAGTGAAAGGCCGTGTCCGTTAGGAGGAGAGAGAAACTCTGAGTGGTGGTTATTTTTTTGATTGGATTGACGAATATAACCCTCCTTCAATGGCCTCTCGGCCCAAGCTCCAGATAAAGGCCAGGCCCAAAATTATGGGCCCGACCACCGAGATCGACCTCGATTTGTGTTTTCTCGCTGACAACTAGACCGAAAGGCCAAACTGTTTAGTAAAAAAAATCCCATTCTTTGAAAAAGAAAATACAACGACCCATCAGCTCAGAGTGCAGGATTGATAGTAAAAACTAAAAAGGATGAATTAGATATTGAAGAGTAAATAATTTGTGAAATTAACGATGGAAGATAACGTCCACAAAAAAGGATCCTCAAGATGTATGTATAAGCCAAATTCTGATCCTATTTATAATTCTTTTTTAACTAAATTACACATACCAATGAGATATAGTTAACTCAATAATTATGGGGAATATTTTCAGCTCTGTCTTCATTTATAAATTTACATTTTTCAACTCTTTATTCTCTCTCTATTTTTATTGGTACAATTCATATGAATAAAATTGTCATAATCTCATTTCTTACTTTTAAACTTGACTTATAAATAAAACCAAATTTTTTAGTTAAAAAAGTTATAAATATGACCAGATGGTGGTTTGCAATACTGAAGAGATTCAGCGACATACAGAGAGATATGGGCGTTGCTGAATCATTTGGTCGTTAGAAAAGGGGATTGTGGTTTTATGTTGACCGTAATGGCTGGGAAGGCTCGAGCAAAAAAAAAAAAAGTAATGGCTGGGAAGGAAAGAAGGGAAATGATGCGTGCACGCTGGTTTTTTATAATAATAATTAATTCGTCATGTGTAGTACTCCTGATTCTTATTACCACTCTGATCTTATTTATAAATCCAGTTTGACCAAAAAATTTGGTCCTATTTATAAGTCCAATTTCAAGTAATAAATGAGATTGTGACAATTTTACTCATATTAATTGCAACCATGAGGATGGAGAGAGAAGAAACAGTTGAAAAATACCCAATCATAAATGAGGGCAAAGTTGAAAATTTACCTCATAATCATTGTGTAAACTAACTTTCCTTAGTATGTGAGATTTAGTCAAACTGGACTTATAAATAGGACCAGAGTGGTATAAGGCATCAACTACCAACATTTTTTGGTCCTTATTATAAGGCACCAACTTACTTTAACTAACTTATTTATTACTATTTTTTCATTATGCCCTCATTTTTAACTAACTCATTTAAACATACATCATTAAAGTAGGGTAAAGTTCAAAACATTTATTATTTTTAGACCTCATTAATGATTTAACCTCTATTCCTGGCCTACGAGAAATGGTAGTTGGTGTCTTATAAGAACCAGAAATAGTAGTTGTGCATGGTTGTTGTGCCTGCCTCGGACTCTAGTCTCAGTTTTAATTTGAGGTGTTGGTAGCGTGGTCCAGCTATGTGAATCCCCAATGATTTGCAGCATCTCCTTCTAACTACCAGTCCTTATTGTAAAATGAGAACTAATAATTCTCACAAACCAATAAAATAATTGAACTCATTAAAGTTGTTTTAAAATTTGAGTAATTTTCAATATTACCCCTACTAATTACATTAAACTCTAATATTATATTAATTATTATTCTCACCTACTACTCTTATTAATTATGGATATGCATAAAAAAATAATTAATGCCTCTTGAAAATAAGTAAGTACCCTATAAAAAGGAGGGTCGGCATAATGGGGTTTGGCTTTGGTCCGCTGCCTTAAACTACACCGTTTTGGCGCAATTAAAAAATTCTTCATGACCTTAAAAAATTATTTTAAGATCGTGAAAAAATATTTGATGGTACTGACTACCACTCTGGTCCTATTTATAAGTCCAGTTTGATCAAATCTCACATACCAAGGAAAGTTAGGTATCTCAATGATTATAGAGCAAATTTCCAACTTTACCCTCATTTATGAATGGGTACCTTTTAAAATTTATTGTCAAATCTCTCTCATCTTTTTCTCTTCCCAACATAGTTAGCCAATCTCTCTCATCATCATTAATATGGGAAAAATTGTCACAATCTCATTTATTTAGTCAAAATGAACTTATAAATAGGACCAAATTTTTTAATCGGTGAACTTATAAATACGATCAGAGTAGTAGCTCAGTATCCTTTTAGTAGGTTCCGCAATGGACCAAACCGACAGAATGACATGGTGGGTCCACACCACCAGATCACACGAATTTTGCTCTTTGTTTCGCTTTCCTTTGACACTTCTTCTCTCCACACGTGCGCGTTCCAAATTTATTTCATTCTCCTCAACTACCACCGACATGTGCCGCCACCAACAAATGAACACGCCCAACTCTTTCCAATGACTATTTGTAATGACAAAAATCTTTAGGTTGCTCGCACACGTTGCCCTGTATCCAATGTATACAAGTTCTATATATTATTGGCCGTCTGGTAGTATTTGACCATGCCTGCCACGAGATCGTCAACGTAACCTCCCTCCAAAAACTCTTGACATTTTGTTGCTGGTACTTTCCTGTCGTCGAGCCCCCAAATAAAAAAGGAAGGTTTTTGTGGGGTTGAGGGGCCATGTTAGGAACGTGGTTCCTTAATTGACGATAGAAAATTGAGAAAGCAGGTCTAGTGGGATCCATGCCCTTTTATTTATTTATTCATTTATTTTTGGTTAGTCATCCAATATCCAGAACTTCCCCTTAAGGTGAGAAAGTCCGACCCCCCAGTTGAATCCAAAGACGAGGGGGTATTGCCCTTTTAAATTTAATTGTGGATGACGCAGATCAACTTATCGTGTCCAGTTGTGATTGGGCTTACATCCGAGCGGGTCAGGCTAGCTTCTGTAAAACCGACCATCTTCGGACATTATTGACCATTCGTGCATTCGTGGGCCAGGCCAGACTCTGGAGAGGACAGAAGGGACGCACCAGTAGTCGTTGGGGACCATACATAAACTCAGAGTCGGTGCGAGCACAAGAGATAAACAATGCCGAATAAGTGGACTATATGCCTCAAGTTTTCTTAGCCATCACTATTACACTGCGTGTGTGATTTGTGCCGCTTTAGACTGGAGATCATGTATATAAGTAAATAATTTATGGGCTGATTGCTAAAGATGAAGTTTGGCGCGGGACTAAAGTGACACATACAGGACCACAGCCAAGCCCACGAACCAGTACAGTGAGCAGCTACAAGAAGGAAACCAGAATTAATGGGGAAGGTGGGTGAATCAAAAAGGCGGTGGAAAAGGTGGAATCTTTTTTGACTTTGCGGGGTACCTTGAAAGCAGCAGAATGTCGGATATTTAAAAGTGAAGGCCCAAATGAAAGAGGTTGCGTCTGAATTCAAAACAAAGCCGAGGTCTAATTTAATATGATTGATTACTCGCCCTGCCTTATCTCAATGCTCGTGCTCCATGACCTCCCAGATGACGCCTGCAATGTTAATTAACGGCAACGGCGTTTTTGAAGCCAGCCGCAAATTCTAACCAACTTCTTCGCCTCATTTGCTGCTTTGAATAATGACGTGGCAAATAAGGCTTTAAAAACACGGGTAAAAATAGTAGATTGAACGCTTAAAATATGCAGTAGTTGTCTGGTGTGAGTTTTAAATTGATGCTCCCTCCTCCTACTTCGTGGTTCGTGAGGTGAGGAATGGTGATTGGCATCCTTAAAATTATGGGAAAATACATAACTTGCTAATTTTGTCCATCCGCTACTATTAATATCCACAATGAAGTGCCTTATAGTAAAATTGAAGATACTATATTTATAATCATCCCTTAATACTTTTTACCAAAAGAAAAAAATTTGATATAAAACAGGGTTAGATGAGATTCATGAAAGGGATAGTATTTGCCTCCGTTGCGCTTTGAAATTCAAAAAAGCGGAGGAAAGGGGGAAAAGGCAGTCGGCTACTGTGCTGCGACAAGCAAAGTGGGGACTGGGGAGTGAGAGACTGAGAGCTGATATGTTTTGAGGCCTACGCCTCACTTTACAATTGCCAAAATGTGCTTTGCCTTGCACCTGCTGAAAGCCTGAACTCCCTCAAACACTCCCAAACATATCTGTTTGCACGATACATGTATATAGGCATAGCTCAACTTTTAAGCCTTAACTCATTGTTATTTTCTGCAGCACTCTTTTTTTTTTTTTTAAGTAAAAAACAGTACATAGATAAGAATAAGGAGATACAGCACATTTCATTTATCTTTAATTTGTTGGATAATAAATTGGGAGAATGACGCAGAAATCTTTTTAACATAATGTGAATCTCTTGCACTGATTTCTTAAGTTCCTTTGTCAGATGATATTATTGTTCTTACATAGAAAGTAGGAAAACAAGTTGAACCCGTCCGGTCGGCCCTGTTTAAGTCTAATGTTAGACTTATGATTTAGAGTCTTTAAAAGAGTCGGGTATAAAGGGTCACTCTAGAGAGCCACGGGCTTATTATTATTTTTTATATTAACTAACTACAAGTTGAGTTTTGTTTTGAGGCTAATAACTTTTTAAAATTGGAAATGTTTTTCAAACTATATTTGAATGTTTTCAAAAGAAAAAAAAAATTGATCATATTATTATTAAAAAGTTAAAATAAGCTTATTGATGACATTATAGTTAGTTAAGAGTATTCTAATTGATTTTTTTTAAAAAAAAATACTCAATTTTTAAGAATATTTCATTTGGTTCTAAAATATTTCTACAAATACATTTTTCCTTATGAAATATTAAAATAATATTTTTTTTATTGATGTAAGGTAAACAAATAGAACAATTTTTTAATTGTATTTGAGAAGGTCCAAATATCATGTAAACTATATCAAAAAGAAAAACTAATAACACCCAATGAAAAATGAAAAGGTAAAGTCTCTATCTTATGAAGAATTTTGTTTTAAGGTAAGTGGTCGCTTATTCTATTTATCAAAAAAGATAAAACATTTAATACTTAAAAATATTTATCTTAAATTAAAATTTGAGTATTTTAATTTAATCCCTCTAAAAAATGAAAAATATTTTTTTTGTTCTTGAAACCCAAACGAGTTTTAAAATAGGAACATTTTATAAGAATCGAGCTTAAATAAACCGGCCTATTTTCCACCTTTATTTTTACTTGTAAAAAACAAGTAAAAACTCCTACACTATCTACCGTGAGAGCTTTGGTTGGGGAGCACGTAAGGTGCTTGTCCCTTATGTGCTTCTTATATGCTTGTCCCTCTAATTAGGGGACAAACAATTTTATATTTATATTTTGATTAAATTATATCTGCTTTTGAGGAAAAAAAATCGCACTCAGTATCTCAAATTAATTAGTTTCTAGTTTTGCATACAGAAATATTTGTCCTGTAACACTAGTATCCTCGAAACTAATTAATTTGAGATCTTAAATACGAAAAAAAAATTGAAAGCAATATATAATTTAACTTAAATAAATAAAATATATAAAATATAAAAATAAAATGTGTTTATCCCTCTAATTAGAGGGACAAGCACATAAAAAATACATTAGGACAAACACCTAATGTGAACCCCTTTAGTTGCCATAGGAGTCCACATTACTTGCTTTTCTGATATGCCTCTTCTGTGCTTCTCTTTGAAAACGCATCGTTTGGTTTGGTGGATTAATGAGAAGCTGACACGTGGCATCGTAAAATTTTACGGGAAAGCAAATCAGCAGCACAATGGAAGACACCAAAATAACAGGACCCTTTGTCTCTCTCGCTCTCTTTCTGCGTCTTCGTTTTCATGCCCTTCTAAAACAATCTCATCAACAACAAAAATAACAGAGGAGGAACAAGAGCGGGTCCTGCTTTTCTTCTTCTTCTTCCTTTTCCATGTGTACCCGTTCTTCGTCGTCGTCTTCTTTTTGCCGTTATTGTAGTTCATCATCTTGTTCAACTTCATCTTTAGGAGCAGGTGATTCCTAGAACCGATTAGCAAGAGCAACCATTTTCACAGGATTAGATCTACACCTCATTAACAACAGAGCATTCTTTGGAGGAATACATATACTTACCCTCGCCATATCTTCCTCCTCCTCATCATTCTTCTCCATATCAATCTCAATGTCTTCAAACACGTGTCTTCTTCTACTTCTCTCTGGCCTATCATCTTCTTCTTGAACTTCTTTATTTTCTTCACCCACCACCAGCTCAATCTCTCTCCCCTTACCTTCCCCTTCTTGCAAAACCACCAACCGAGAGGTGAAGCAGATTAAGAGCTCGCTGGTGCTGCTATTGTGATGATGATGGGGTCTCTCTACTTCCATCAAAGTTCCTCTCTTTTATCACAAAACCCTAAAGCATGGTGACTGGGAGAAGTTTTTTTTTATCCATGTAATCTGAGAATTTGAAAGACGTATTAATTAAGATAAATACATGAGTATATAAACAAGAGAGGGACCAACAGTAAACCCTACAATTGTGGATCTAACTGAATCCCTAATAATATGGATCTAACCGTAATCCATATTATAACACTCCCCTTCAAGTTGGAGCATAGATGTTAATCACGCTCAACTTGTTACAAGAAAACATAATATAAATAAATCCAAACAAAATAATTTTCTTCCTAAGAATCTCTTCACCTAATTTTCATACACTCCCCCTCAAGCTGAAAGCAGTTTGAATGTGAGTAACCATTAATCACCAATAACTTGCTTCTTCATGAGATATTGAAGTAAACAGCAAACGATACCAAATAATACTCAAAACGTCTCACTAGAAACCAAACATCAAATGATCTCACCAGGGACCAAACGATGCTCCAAATGTCTCACTAGAGACTAAACAATCCTCCAAACGTCTTACCAAAGACCAAACACCTCACCGGAGGCAAGACAACGAACGTGTCACCCAAGGACCACCAAACTGTCTCACCAGATACAAACACCTCACTGGAGGCAAAGCAACGAACGGGTCACACAAGGACCACCAAACTGTCTCACCAGATACAAACACCTCACTGGAGGCAAAGCAACGAACGGGTCACACAAGGACCACCAAACTGTCTCACCTGAGACAAACGCCTCACCGGAGGCAAAGCAACAAATAGGCCAACGAAATTACCCAACCACAAACACGACATTCAAGACAAAAGAGCACTTCATGAACGTACTGGAAAATGAAACAAACGAAGAACCCAGCCACTAGAAACAAGTGAACGTGCATGAAACAAAATGCCGACCATCTGAAATAGTAGAAACCCAGTCTCACAACACAACCTTCGAAGCAAAGAATCGACCTACATATACCGAAAATGAAGGCTCGACGTTGTAGAACAAAACATGACCATAAAATGGTCATAGCAACCAAATGAGGTATCAATAACCTCTACAACAGAAACATCTTTAGTCACAACAAAACAATCTCACCTGAGATTACAAGACCAAACAGAGGCTCAACCGTCGGTTCTCTCCCTCCACAACACCGCCAGCCGCCCATGTGGTAACCAAACAGGTAGAGGAGACAACCTTGAACAAGTTCTAGCATCTAATCAGAGAAAGCATAACAACCAAACGAGGTACACACTTTCTCCCCCCTGTGAACAAGGCTTGTTCACAAAATAGCACCAAAAAATAGTACCAAAAACATAAAATCGACACAAACGGAAAAGAAATCCGATGCCGGCGAAGGAACACCACCAAAGGATAACCAAAAAAAAAAAATGAAATGACACGAACACACACAGGCCAGAGATGAGAGACTGGCCATTGTCACTATACACTAGCCACTGTACAGTGACAGCAGCCACCGGAAAACTCAAATTGGCCAAGAACTAACCAAGCTTTGATACCATGTAATCTGAGAATCTGAAAGACGTATTAATTAAGATAAATACATGGATATATAAACAAGAGAGAGACCAACAATAAACCTACAATTGTGGATCTAACTGAATCCCTAATAATATGGATCTAACCGTAATCCATATTATAACAATCCAAAAGCTCGGTTGATAAAGAAAAATCAAAGCTTTAATAGTGGGTGGGATAGGATTTACTCGTAGTAGTACATAATACAGATTGCAAAGAACACAGGATTTACTGGTATGAGCATATGAGAGAGAGAGAGAGAGAGAGAGTAGTTTGCTTGTGTTCACCACAAACTTGGCTTCTATTTCCCCCTCTGTTATGTTTTTTGTTGTTGATGAGATTGTTTCAGGGCATGAAAACGAAGACGCGAAAGCGAGCGAGATAGACAAAGGGTCCTCAATTATTTTGGTGTCTTCTTTTGTGCTGCTGCTTTGCTTTCCCCTAAAATTTTAGGATGCCACGCGTCAGCTTCTCATTAACCTACTAAGCCAAACGATGCGTTTTCAAAGAGAAGTACGGATGAAGCATACATTAGAAAAGCAGGTAATGTGGACTCGTTGCAACAGCCGGCAAGTGGAGCTCAAGCATGGGCTAATATCAAAATCAATTACTTTTTCATTTTAAGAAATAATGATTTTAATATTAACAAAATAATTGATTGAGGTGATAAATAACTTTCATATATGAAAAAAAAATACAAGTTGAAACTTCGAGGAGAAGCGCACTCTAAATTCCGAAGTAAATACGAAGTTATAAATATGGATGAAAAAGAAAGGATAATCCTTCTAGTTTCATTTGAGGTCATGGAACGATATTTTAAAAAATATTTTATTAAACAAAATTGCCTTGAAAAATATAGTTAAATTGAAGAGGATGCTTTAAAAAATCCGGATTAGATATTGGCCCATCAATTATCATTTTGCCAGGTTAATCATGGAGCCAATCTATACGCAGAACTGAACTTCCATGCCTCCCTTACCGGGGTTTTCTGTCCTTCTTCAGTTTTTCTCTTCATTTTTTTGTTCGGGTATTGTTTTCAACTCTAACGTCACTCCGTTGAAAAGTCCGTCTTTAACCCCGTTAATTCTTCGAGCCCCACGAAAGAGATAGTGAAAGAAGTGTCGACTTCTTTGAAAAAAACACAAGACTGTCGCCGTTTAATGTCACGGAAATTTTTCTATATAAACGTATCTACCCCTGGTGCCAAACCAGAAGGGAAATTTTTTTTGTGAGCCTCCCTAAAGACAAGGAATATCATTGAAACATATTTGAAACATTTCTATTTCGCACGTAGAGAAAACCAATAGCGAGAGGGAGGAGGAGGAAGGCCTCGAGATCCTGTCAGATCGGAGCTTAACTGGAAGCGAAAATTTCACATTATTGACTGATTCTGGTGCGATTCCCGCTCTTTTTGTGTTACTATATTTAATCTTTGCAATGTCGTATCGATCTTTGATGTTGCTGCAGATATTCGTCTCATCGATGTATGATTGCTTTGAGGATCATTTGTTGTATCGTCTTTCTTATTTGCTGTTTATTTTCCTCCTGAGGGCGCCCTTTTACAACGTTGCTTAGAAGAACTCAAGCCTATCCCGTCTTCTTTTTTTTTCTTTTTTACTGTAGCGTTAGCTTCAGGAAAAAGGATTTTGAAATATCTGATCTTCATCTTTCACGGCTGTTCGATTTATCCGGTCAGCTGCCAAGTACAAGCTACTGCCTTTTAATAATTGTAATACACGTGTGCTGGGTCAATTGAAAGAATTTAAATCTTCGGGTCTTTTACATATTCTTCGGGTTTAATATTTCGTATGCCTTCCAGATTTCCTGTATTTATGTCGTTAGTTTGTTGCTGGTTTTGCTGGGGCTGGCTTAAGCCTTTCATCTTCTGTTCTGAGCAGTTATATTGACCGAAGCTTCTTCCGGAGCTTAAGAACCTTTTCCACCAATAGTTCAATAGTGAATTTTGTTCTTTGTGTTAGGCCTTCTGTGATCCTAT
Source organism: Acacia pycnantha (assembly GCA_025563575.1). Lineage (NCBI taxonomy): Eukaryota > Viridiplantae > Streptophyta > Magnoliopsida > Fabales > Fabaceae > Acacia > Acacia pycnantha. The sequence continues at coordinate 18,978 of JAMWYP010000161.1, forward strand.
TTCTATCTATTAATCAAACTGAACGAAAACAGTATCTCTGTTGAATTTATAATTCCCGATTTATAGGACGTAAAATTGCCTTTACATGTGGTTCACTTATCTTTGGATCACGTCGAGCTTGCTCTTAAATGGTTGGGCGTCGTGCACGAAATTTGCGCGGGAGCTTCGGAATGATTCTGCAATAACTCTTAGAGACTTGCCTAAAACTGACCCAATCACCCATTTCTCCTTTTTCACGTGCAGGCTCAAAAGTATTCTTCTTCTTCTTCTCAACCTGAAGTGTTTTCCCGAATCTTTTAGCCTGATCGGTATAGTGCTTCTTGGCTTGGAGTCACAAGATCATGTAAAAGAATGATTAATTTATATGAGCAGGGGTCTGGCCATAATAACATTTCTTCTCAACTGTGAAGTCTCATGCATATATTTTAAACTTAATTGGGAAAAGAAATATTTCCTTACTATGCTATAGCAATTTGTCTTCTGCATCATTTCCTAAGTTAAAAAAAAAAAAAAATCATTTTTATTGAAGACAATTATCAATTATGATGCTGTTTTTTTTTTTCCTCTATCAAAGTTATGCGTCCATCTCATCTATAAAATTAGCACACAGCTATTTAATTTGCGATTTTAGATATTCTGTATTCATTATGTTGCTTACCCTATAACCTATATTGCAATATTTCAGCATCATGGGGAGGGAAGTTACAGGTATACATGTTGTGGACAAGGGGCCAAATGCTGTTCCAGTGGCCTCAAATGGTAGGTCTAATGATAAAGTGCACATTTCACCCAAAATTGCAGCAGTTAAGGTTGATACAAAGGATCATGATGTAGAGGAAAGTGCTGGAGCTAATTCTCTGATTGAGAAAAGTCATGTAAAGAACAATGTTTTGGGAAATATAAGCACAAACCATGATGCGGTCTTGCCTAAGGAGAAGAATGAGAAAAACGAAATACATGATATAAAAAAGTTAACCTCGCCAGCTACTAGATCCACTTCTGTGGGAGAAGAGCATTCACAGTTATCCGATCTGGCTAATGAGAAGAATGGCTCCAACTCTCAGTCTGTTGAAACTGGTGGTGTTTTGTCACCAAATGCTGACAATACTCGTTCCCCTAGCTCAACAAAGAATTCACAGGTATTTAAAAATTGAAGTAAGATTGCAATTTCTGGTCAATTGAACATGTAGAGTTGTTACCAGTTCCCCTGCTTCAGGACTACTGATCATGCATAGTGACAATGACACAGCTTTTTATTTTTACCAAAGACAATGACAGCTGGGATCTTATTCTTGTTGACTTTTTTGATATGTATGTTTGTGATTTAAGTTTCAGTGAGCGAGCTTTTGTTTCTGAGATAATTTCAATATTTAAACATATCGGTCTGATACAAGAACCCTTTAATGCCACATAATTGATATTCCATTATTTACTGAATTGGTGGCAGTCATACTTGAATTATGCTTAGTTACTAATAAATGTAAGCAGCCACTAATTGTGATTGAATCTACTAGAAGCCTTTGAAATGGCGTCAACCCATAAAAAGCGATTGTCTCCAAACACTGCTAATTTGCTGATGGAAACAGTTTCCCTGTTGATATGGATACAGTTTGAGTTGGTGGGGGCATATTTCACACATATTGCTATTTGTGTATACATGCTTCTGAAAAACAAAATCATCAGATTACTAATCTGCAAGATCTTATGATTTGTTTTTCAGCCTAATTCACCTCTTACATCAAGAAAGCTCTCGCAATCTGAAGATAACAAGCACCGTGATGATGAAGATAATTGGTCTGTAGCTTCCTCGTATCCTCTAGAATTTTATCAGTTTATGGTTTTAATCTGAAAAGAGCTAGTTCTAGGTGTTTAAAAGAAACATTGGAATTATCGATTTGGCCTCCACCCAGATGGTGTTAAACCCCTCAAAAAAAGCCAAGAAGGAAAGAGATGTATTTATTAATATGTCAATCATTCAGTCATTTGTTCCTTTAACGATTTATTTTAGTGCTACATCTGGGCGCACTGCCAGATCTAAGGTAACTGTGGGCACAGCCCCTACATTTAGATGCTCGGATCGGGCAGAGAAAAGGAAGGAGGTATTGTTTTACCGAACTGTCAACTCTGATGTATATTCTGCTTGAGTGGTTGATATTATCGATTGAGTTGAAGAGGTGGTTTTGGTTCTTATATTCGCTTTGATTGATTCATCCAGTATTATATGAAGTTAGAGGGAAAACATCGAGCTCTGGAAGAGGAAAGAAGCCAGTATGAAGCAAGGCAGCGGGTACAATAGTTTTCTCTGACTACCATTTGCAGCGCAACTCATTTGTTTTAATGCTTTCCCTTTCATTTTGTCTTCCCCGGGCAGAAATATCCATCACCTCTGATACCACTGATATGGTTTATGATCCAGAATAAAGCATATGACAGAAAGACACAAGAGTAGGAGTAGGAGAGACACAAGAAATGGATTAGAAGAGAAGAAGAGAGCACCTATGGCTCTCTCACAATGTATTCTCACTCAAAGCAAATACTGATCTGATCTTACAATAATGGAGTAGGCTATTTATAACCTATAGCCTCCCTCAAGTCCTAACTAATGGGTTAATGACTAATTACCCTACTACTTATCTAGTTTACACTTAGGTCCCTAGGTTCACATTACAATTAGGTCCCTAAATGCATTATTATCTTTACATATCAATTACCCTCGGATATCCCATGTATATCGGTTACCCTTAGGTCACTAAATGCACATTGAACTGATGAAATGACTTATTTACTGTTTTATATGATAATATACCTCATAGGAAGAGAGAGAAGCAGCCGTCAAGCAATTAAGAAAGTCCATGGTGATTAAAGCAAAGCCGGTACCAAGTTTCTACTATGAGGGGCCTCCGCCAAAGGCTGAACTAAAAAAGGTATTCTTCCTCTTTTTTCACGTCTTCTTTCCTAGTTTCCAAAGAATCTGGATGAACATGACACTAGGCCCTATGGCCATTGGATGCTGACTTCTAATTTACATGTGCTTTCATGAATGACATTACATTGTTTCCTTGTGTATAACGTTGCTTTTTGTTAGTTTCAATTAGAAGGATGATAACTTTAATTGGTGAACGGCCAAATAATCTTAATTCCTCTTAATTTTCCTCTAATACAGCTGCCACTGACTCGACCCGTATCACCAAAGCTAAACCGGAGGAAGAGTTGTGGTGATGCTGATACAAAGCGTGCACAGCGTAACAGCATTGGTTGCTTCAAACAGGGATTGAATGGCACTCCTGTGACTAAAAAAGGCAAGGAGCAGGTCATTGGACGTAACAGCATTGGCAGTTGCAAAACCAAGGAACGACCAGAACGGGACAATGAAAGGAAAGCTACTCCTCCTAAAATCTCGGACGAGACGAATGCGGATATATCTGTCCAGTCATGAGCTTCCAACAAGTCTTCCACTGACCTCCAGTTGAGAGGAAAATAGCCTTCATGTGGGATTGTTTGCGCCAGAGATGAACCTATTTTCTTTTCATCCGGACTGACTTGTTAAAACCGTGTATGCTAACTTGAATTGTATATGTGTTTTGTAAGTTATATTGGTGCGTATCATGTATGTAAAGATAGCGTTATGATCTAATACGGGACTAAATGTGTGATATTCCGCAGTCTGCCCACCCCTTCCCGCTGGTGAGAGGATAATTCTGTATGAGCAAATATCATATTTCTTTCTCCAGGACTTTAACCAAGAGATGCTATACAGTGATTTAGCAACGTGTGTCTCTAGCTTTATTTGATGTACAAAAAGGGAGCTGAATTGGCCGTTTTGGTTTACATATTTACTGTGTATATTTCTAAACAGGTTTGCAGAAATAAACGAGTCATTGCTTTATATGATTGATATATTTCTGATAATATTCGTATAGTTGAAAGTTGGTAAAAACTTCTCAAGAAAATTCTTGTGCCAAATCAAATTATAAGCGTGGGTCATCAGACAAGCTGAAGACTTGTGCCAGACTGTAAAAAATTTTAAGATTGAGATGGACAATGGACAGTAAATCAAATTGAGTATGAAGGAATCAAAACCCGCTTTCACTCATATGGTAATAAATTGTCTCAATAGTCTATTGCCATCATGGCACGAAACTTCTTAAGATTTTTGGAAAAATATTGTAATGTTAAACTATTTCAGTATGAAAATCAAAAACGGAAAATTAAAGAAAGTCCCCTATTAAAAATTTTATCAGCAGAAGGATTTATAAGATTTAAAACATATCAGTACGTTGAACATTTAATATTTTCTGTTTATAAAAATTTATTAGGTCTTTCTCACTTATAAATGCCCGTTAAAAGTAACTACTCCCTCCGTGTCTGTTTTTTTTTTTTTTTTTTTCAAAACCTTCGTGTCTGTTTAAAAGAAACAACACCGCATACCTCTTTTTTTTTTTTTGGTAAAGGTGTAATTTTACACATATGCTTTACTTGAGTCTTGCGACTACGAGTTTTTTTTTTAAGCAAAAGTACACATATGGTTACGTTTTGGGAGCAAAAATACCACGGGACGTTAGTTGACCGTTAACTTGGATGGAAGTGAACAGTAACGCGGGTAAAATTACACTTTTACCCTTAGTTTTAGGTGAAATTACCCTTTTTTCCTAAGTTTAAAAACTAAAATTATCCCCCACCCCACCGCCGGCGACCCCGCTCGCCGGCGACCGGCGGTGGGTGTGGACGGTCCGGCCGCCGGTGGTGGGGCCCACCGACGGGGGGTATTTTAGTATTTAATTACCCTATTTAATGTCAATATAATAAATTTTTGCAACCCTAAAGGCATATTACTTTTATCATATTTTTTTTTATTCTCTCTCTTCTACAATCCTCCTTATTATAATAAGTCCTTATTCTCTCTCTTATTCTATGTGTCATCATAAATAAGAATATTTTAGTAAAAAAAAATATTTTACAATTCTGACGTATTTATTATTCTTAACTTGACGTTTTGAACTGTGAAATTTAGTTAAATGTTTCTTAGATAAAAAGAAACGTAGGGTCATAAATAAGCAATTTTAGTTTGAGCAAAAATAAAATAAAATAATAAGCAATTTAAAAAAATCTAATAAATAAGCAATTTTTCTCGTATAAAAAGAATGTTGCAAAGGACTAAAGACTACCACTCAATACCTACATATAAGTAAGTTGTAGTAAAAAAGTTTTGGGTTAAGGTGCAAAAATACACATGTGCTTTTGTCAGAGGAGCGCTCAGTAACAAGTGCTTTTTTTAGGTGCAAAAGTGACTTTGTGGTTACAAAATAGGAGCAAAAGTCACAATAACCGTTAAGGGAGTGGATGTTGACCATTAAGTTGGAAGGTTTGACTTAAATATGTGACGTGGACGCTGACTAGGAGTGTGTAGTAGACAAGTAGAATCTTAATGGCTGAGTATTTGATGACTTGGAAAAAGAATGATTTTTTTTTCTAAAAAAATATAATTTATTTTTCTTTTCCCAAAATATAATATTAGCTTCTTTTTCCCAAACTATTAGCTCTCATCGAACCTTGTCTCCAACTCCGGGCAAATCGATTCTTCATCTCGCCTCGCAACACAGGGCCTCGGAATAAAACCCTAGCTACCTGATTTCGAATGTTGGGGTCCTGACCTTGTGGGTTGTTCCTCCCCCTTCAGCAGAGCTACTAAGCGGAGGTTTGGAGGAAAATCCATACGATTTAGTTCTTCGAATTCTTTATTTGCAGAGTAGGAAGTTGTCGCTGGGAATGTCTTGATTCGAAGCAAGCGATTGTATGCTTGTATTCTGTCTCAATAGCAGTTCCATTGGGAGGCGAGGATCTTTCATTCATAGCTAAATATGAAGAAGGAATAAAGGGTGGATACACCTAGATGCGGAAAATCCCTGAAAACCCTCATTTTGACATTGAACTTCCTTGAGAAGGGATATCCCTTTGTTGTTGTTCCATGGATTCACCATTTTCGACCTTGGGTTTTGTAATTTTCGGCATCACCTTCAATATTTATTCTGGTATTGCGAAGTCACAACACCCCTTTCTTTCAGTATCGCGATAGCATCGTGAACCAAAACGAAAGTGACGGACTGAAAACCTAGAATTTGGATGAATTTCAGATGGAGGGTTCAAATCCTAAAACCCAGAAAATCTCTCAAAAACCTAGATCGGGCAGTGGCATAACCTGCTGACTCGTGGCTCGTTTCCCTCGAATCCCATTCCTAGGCAGCCAGCAACCTCTCGTCTTCTTCAGATCTTAGTCGTGCCTCATAAGCCATGCCTCTGATGCAAATCTAAATCACTCTCCTCTCTTCACAAGCTTCCATCTTTCGTTCTCCCCTGACCTTTCGTTCTCCCTTGACCATCGTCAATATTTTTCAGATTTGTATATGAATCACCTATATTTTTGTCTGAAAGTGAGGTCTGAGTTTTTTTTTCATAACTTCTGGGTTTCTGAATACGATGATCTTGGGAAGAAGATTCAGATGAGAAGCTAATATTATATTTTGGGAAAAGAAAAATAAATTATATTTTTTTCAGAAAAAAAAAAATCATTCTTTTTCCAAGTCATCAAATACTCAGCCATTAAGATTCCACTTGTCTGCTACACACTCCTAGTTAGCGTCCACGTCACATATTTAAGTCAAACCTTCCAACTTAACGGTCAACATCCACTCTCTTAATGGTTACTGTGACTTTTGCTCCTATTTTGTAACCACATAGTCACTTTTGCACCTAAAAAAAGCACTTGTTACTGGGCGCTTATATGATAAAAGCACATGTGTATTTTTACACATTAACCCAAAAGTTTTATTTAAAATATAAGTCATTTATAGGGTACTAACTAAGGTTTAGCCAATTTTACCCTTGTTCACGGTTGGCTGGACACTGCGAAAGAAATGAGAGAGTAGGGTATAAATGCAGTGATAAAGAGTGGAGAGAGAAAAAGTGACACTTCCATAAACAATGACAAACATAGAAAAATTTATCCATTTAATATTTTTCTTAGATTGTAAGAATTTGATATATATGTGTGTGTGTTAAACGTAGGTTAGCATAGAAAAACAAGGCCTAGGCAATGAGTGCTAAACTGATAATTGGTATTACTAGTTACCCGTGATTATCAATTAATGATGGCAAAAAAGAAGAAGATTATCAATTAACGAACTGATTTTTTTTTAATACAATGTACGGAAAAGGATTATCTCAGCGGAAGTCTCTTTTTTCCTCAGTATCCTAATCTGGACCGTCCAATAATTGATCCAAGAGTTCAGATTTTTTTTTAAAAAAAAACCGCGTGCGATTTAAAAATAAAAAATCTGGACCTTGGATCAAATATTGACGACCCAGATTGAGGGATACTGAAATATGAGGAGGGAGCTGAGGAAATCCGGATCCTACAATGTACTGATTTTTCTGACCTCTATCGACGTTCTCGCTCTCGGCGGTCTCTCTGCGTAATGTATTTTATCCGTATGACCACCCCCATTTACCTAACTATCTCTTGCCCTCCAAAAATCATGGTCCCTTCTTACTCATTTTCCTCTTCCCTAGCTTTTCAACCCTTCAAGACCCCCCAATCACCCATTTCCTTCTCATTCGCGCGTTTCAGAATTATTACCTGTACTTCCGAAGTGGACGCCCCGAAACCGAAGCCTAAACTCACCCCGGATAGGCAAAAAGCCGGCACAAAAAGCCGCAGAAAATCTTCTTATGGCACATCGAGAAGGTCAATTCTCAAGAAAACATTTAAGCAAGAGCAAGTGAACTTCACTGCTCCAGTCTCAGATGACCCAGTTGTTGGCATAATCGGAGGTGGCATGTCGGGAATCATTTGCGCCATGTATTTGGAGAAGCGTGGTGTACGGTCCGCTGTATTCGACACGGTTAGTGTTTCTTTTTATATGCATTCTGCTTTCTGGTTAGTAGTTGTCTCCCGAGTTGTGTTAGGAGTTATAACAGAGTTAAAACATAATAGTTAACCAGGTTTTTCTATGGTCCTGTCCCCAAATATATGTCAAAGGTCGAATTATATATTACTGCTACATGATTTCTGCACCTTCCATTTCAACCCTCGGGAGTACCGTATCACAAGCAACGAGTGCATTAGTCAAGGAATCCAAGGAAATAAAATTGCAATAGAAGCATTGAAGTCTTCTTCCCCTGCAGCAAGAAAACGAAAAAGGAATAAACAGTTTTGGGAATTAACTATCTGTTTCTGCATATTGTTTATAGGGTATTCATGGTCTGGGAGGAAGAATGGGAACCCGAGTTATTGATACGCAGCCTTTGATATTTGACCACGCAGCCCAATTCTTTACGGCAAATGATCGTCGGTTTAGTGAGCTGCTTGATGATTGGTTGGAGAAGGGTCTGGTCCAAGAGTGGCAGGGTATAATCGGAGAACTTCATAATGGTGGTCATTTTATTCCATTCCCACCATCTCCTTCAAGATATATAGGCACAAAGGGAATGCGGCCACTTGCTCATTCATTACTGTCTGAGGTGATAAATATTCAATCAAAATATCTGATAAAGAAGTAAAATACATTGTTGAGACCAACGTGCTTCTGCTTCCAAGGCATGGGGGAAGTGGTGATGAGATAACTGCCAACTTCTAAGTATAACTGTTAAATTTACTAACTTTTTACTTAGAAATGACATTTTTTATTTGTTCCGAAGAAAATAATCTATTCCATACAATAGTCAGTGAACCCGTTTACTGGTTCAAAGCCTCCTCTCTGCTTCTATTTCATTGTCATCCCTGATAAGATTCTGACTTTCAGCGCAGACTAACATGGTTAGTGTGGTGAGACCCTGCTGGATCAGTAAACTCGAGCCATGCAATGGGATGTGGCACTTGAGTGAGAATGGGAAGCCTTGTGGGAAGTTTGATGCTATTGTTATTGCACATAATGGTAACTTTATGTCCATCTTTAGCTCCCTCTGTGTGGCAACGGTGTCTTCTGTGCTGGATGTTTGGGTTCCAGAATTGCCACTTGGATATTTTTGGGGGAGAGATTTTGACTTGTAGCTTGAGTTAGTCGACTCATTCATTTATGGCAATTCTTTCCTTCTCCCTTTTACTTGCAGGAAAATGTGCAAATCGCTTGCTTATGTCATCAGGACTGCCACTAGTTGCAAAGCAAATGAAGGTAAAACCCAAACACATTCCTTCTTGGTTCATTTGATTTTATATACCTGTAGATCTGTCACTTCTTCTACTGGTAGGCGCACAGCTACATTATTTTCATACTCTTTCTTGTTTTTGTTGTCTGTTATGCTAGAGGTTAGAGTTGAGTTCAATATGGGCCCTTCTAGCAGCATTTGATAATCCCTTCCTCTCCCAGGCAGCACAGCTGCAATACCTTTTGAAGGAGCATTTGTGAAAGGAGTTGATTCTCTTTCATGGATGGGCAATAATACCAAAAAATTACTGAAGTCCCAAAGTGGTGGCCCTCACTGTTGGACCTTTTTTAGCACTGCTGCTTATGGAAAGCAAAACAAGGTTCCACAGGTTTGTAGACAAAATGACTATTCTATATTTTTTCTTATGCTGACTTCAATGGTGAGATCACGTTTAGGCTTCTGTTTGGTGTGATTAGGCATAGGAAGTAACAATATTATATTGTATTACACTATTACCGTACTTAGATATGTGGGTAAAAGGACTTGACATGTTCATTTACTTAAACCTAAGTATTGTTATACACTGACCAGGACTCTTCCTAAATGTCTTGCTTGCACTCCTTTTGACGTTTTTTGGGTCACATTTTAAATCTTAATTCCATCAATGACCATGTTTATCAGGAAAATATCCCCACTGCAACTGCAACGAGGGTAAAGGCTGGCATGCTAGAGGGTGTTGAGGCTGCTCTTGGATTATCAAGAGGATCTCTTCAAAAACCATTCTATACGAGGCTCCAATTATGGTAAGAATCCTATCTTTAAGTTTGATAGCTTTGAAAATGTCGTACCATCATTATGACGTAGCTGGAATTTAAAAGAAAAAATTCCCGGATGAGTATAATTTCGTCTTGATGTGTTAGAATTAGCTTTGACTTACAGCAATCCTTTAGAAGAAGCACCTGGATCACTTGATTGCAGTTATCAGATATTTGCCCTACTAAATACTTGTGCTAGCCTCTAAAATGACACTTGGATGCATGCATACATATTTATATGTAGCTTTGATGCTTGTTTTTGCCTCGGTGAACGTTGGCTCAATCAGTATTTTTAATACCCATTTGACTTCTATCGCATTCGATGTCACATTGGGATAGAACGTTCGTCATGTACCCATTTCTGACGTACTTGCTCGCCTCCACACCTCAGTCTAAATCAAAGCTTAAACGAAAACTAAATTATTTATCATGCTAATGTTTCAGAACTTGTATAATAGTAGATCGGCTTCAGGAGCATCATTTGAAGAAGATGAATCAAAATCAGTGTTTCATGTTCACTTATAATGGAACCGTACCTTTGCATCAAGTCCAAGATGAAGTGCATTGCTTATATACACATTGGTGATATGTTTATTATATTGATACTGATAGTGATTCCTGATTTGTAGGGGTGCAGCTCTTCCAACAAATACACTTGGGATTCCCTGCATCTTTGATCCTTATGGAAGAGCTGGTGTATGTGGTGATTGGCTGCTAGGTTCAAGTATAGAGGCAGCAGCGTTAAGTGGAATGGCTATGGCCAACCATGTAATTGTCACTCGAAACCTTGGTCAAGTTCATTTAAGCAACCGATCACAAACTAACGGTTATGCTTATTCCCTGAAACAGATTGCAGACTATTTCCAACATGACGGAGTTGATCCTTCAGAGTTTGCTATTGGTTTGGAGCAAGAATTTCAGCCGCTACTAGGCCATGATATTGGACAATTCCCGGGCTTGGAGCCACAAGATAAGGCGAACGAGGTTGAAATGCACCTCCTTGTGAAGTAGAACTTTCCTTCTATTGCTAGTTTTTTTTTACTATGATTCTTGATTTACTCCATATCGACTAAAAAACAAAGAATTTAAATTTGTTGGCAACAGAACTGCAAATGGAAACATTTTTTCATTAGCAAGTAAAGAAACTATACTCCTTTCCATTCTACAAAGGAATTTACAGACACAAACATTGAACTCATGCCCTACCAAATAAACGCTTCCTACTTCTACTTCTTAGTCTTCTTGACAACATCTTTTTTGGTTGACGATTTCACACTCTTGGGCTTCTTCACACTCTTCGCTACCTTAGCTACCCTCTTCCCCAGCGAGGTCCTGGCCGATGTCCTAGCCGGCTTAGAAGTCGCTTTTGCACCTCGTGCAACAGTTGGTTTGGGTTTAGGTTTGGAAACGGCTTTAGGCTTGGCCGCTACTTTTGGCTTAGCAGCGGGCTTCGTCTGAGACTTAGGTACGGCCTTGACGGTTGATTTTGGGGGCTTCGTAGCTGCAGGAGCCGGATTATTGGGTGCAAGCTTGAAGGAGTTCTTGACCTTCACGAGTTTACCAGCGGCAACCGACTTCTTCAAATTGTTCAGCAAAAGCTTCTTGAAAGTGGGGGGCAAATGCTTGTGCTTGTCCTCGATAAACTTGGTAATGGCATACTGGCTTGAACCGGTCCTCTCCTTGAGACTCAGGATCGCATCCGTGATCATCTACCAACCCAGCAAAAGCATATTATCAATTATCAAGCTGGAGACGAATTATCCGAAAGGAAAAAATAAAACAAAGGAAGATTTAAAAGAATACCTCAGCGAAAGGAGGGTGTGAGGGCGAGGATTTGGGTTTCGTCGCTACTGCGGATTTCTTGGGCTTAGGCGGAACAGCGGGGGCCATGATGAAGATCTTGATAACTGCTACGCATATGGTGGAGGATTGATAGTGCAGGCCAATTTATAGGGGGTGGGGGAATATATTTCCGAAGCGTTGATTGGTGGAAAACGCAGTCGCTCGGATCCGGATGTCCTTTCGGTTAATGTTTAAATACGATCCATTGGATCTAGACTTATCTACGGTGTAGGATTTATGCGCTGACAAATATTTGAACTGATAATAGGATGCATGTACGGAGGTGTGTTACTACGCCCGTGACCTGGCGGATAATTCTGGCAAAAATGTTTTTTTTTTTTATAAACTAAATTTTAGGAAAGAGGATGGGTTCACCCACGATCCAAGGGCAGAGAGTGAAATCTCCCTTTTTCCTAGGTGATACTGATGTTGGGCAAGGCGAGCCATCTACCTTAACCAACTTCAGGATTGAACCCCTCCCTTTAGTGAGAGTGTCCAACCTTTTTGTCAATTGAGCCCAAGGACGAGGGCTGCAAAAATGTATTTTTAATCTTTCAGTATATCACACTTTATTTCTCGTAATCATTAAATCATATCTATCTAATTAATTTAAAAATTTAAAAATATTATTTTAACTTTTTTTTAATCTTTTCAATCAACGGTCTAGATTGACTCATGAGAGATAATAAGAAAAAAATAGCATGAGAGGATCTGCTTTTGAGGACTTGGCGTGTATCAAATATATCAATCAAATATATACTACTAAACCTCCTACTCACCCATTTATTGGTCCACGTGTTCCACCACTATAGGTGCCACGTCATCAAAATTTCATGCCATCCATTTCTCAATTCACGCCTTCCCTCCCTCCATTTTTTCAATTTCAAATTTCAAATTTTAATCTCTCCCTATAAAATCACCTCAAATGACCTAAGAAACTATCACCATTTAGCTCAAGATCGCTAGTCGCCTTTCGTCCACCACTCAGGATCTTCTTCCCGTCGTCTTCCTCTTCAGAAAGTCCTTTCTCACTCATTTTTCGGCTCCCTCCTTTTCGTTTCCAAAATCGGATTTCATCTTCTTCCCTCATCCGCATCAAGCATCTCCAAATATCGTTTTTATCCTTCATGCGGTGAGTACCGGTTCTTGGCGGTTCTCGATCGTGTCTTTTCACATCATTTATTCATAAGTTTGAACGGATTGATTCTTAATCTCTTTTTCCAGCTAGGAAGCTTCATGTTACGGATCGTGCCCTTGGTGCCGAAAATAAGTGGAGGTTAACGATCCTTTGAAGCCCCAAATCGGTGAGCTTCTTCGCATGGACTGGTGGTTAGTGTTTTCCTTTTTATCAATTTTGATTATTTTGTGTCATTTTTACTTTCATCATATTTGATTTACTTAATTTTATCCCCTTTTCATTGCAGATGGACAAACCACCTGTTTATTACTGTTTCATCGAACAATGAATGCTTCATGTTCTACGTTTGGAATTTATAAATTTATTTAACATTGCGTTGTATAAAATGAAAGTTCAATCTATGTTAATTCAAATTATCATTGCGTTGTATAAATTTATTTAACATCTTAATAACACAAAACAATCAACTATCTTATTTATTTAAGTCATTTGATCTCTCATTCATTCTGCGAAGTAAATACATGCAATTTGTTTCTTAATTATTCATTTTATAAAAAAATCCTTTGGACATTATGACTAATTGTATATCACATTTTTTTTACAACCCTTTTTGAACTCATTTACTCCACTTATTATGTTTTATTACATTTACCCGCACAATGACTAATAAAACCAAATAATGAAGTTAAATAGATTGATGTTTTCAATTACAGGTTGTAAAATCAAAACCCAACATTGAATTGCGAGCTAATTTGTGCATAAAATTGACACCTAAAAACGTTTATGACCTACAATTTCCATGGTATATTAGAGCAATATTTTAGGATAACTGGTGCAATATCCTTTATAAATTGTTGTTATAGTTCCAAGAATATAAAAAATCTCAATGCTATAAATGTGTGCACGAAAGATATATGAATAACAAACAAAAGTGGAAATAATAATTTCAAATAGAGAGGTCAATGAATTAATTAGGCAATATAATTAATTACATATGAGTTAAACAAAATCAGTAATTGAGATAACACCTATTTTTCAATCACAAATTTCTATACGCAATGAAAACCAGTTACGACAAATTTTTTGCAATCACCTATTTTTCACATGCCAGATTCATACGCGCGATCCTTCTTTCCAAATAGGTGTTTGCGTGGAAATAATAATTGTGCATAGAGAGGTCAATGAATTAATTAGGCAATATAATTAATTACATATGAATTCAACAGAATCATTAATTGAGATAACACCTATTTTTCAATCACAAATTTCTATACGCAATGAAAACCAGTTATGACAAATTTTTTCCAATCACCTATTTTTCACATGTCAGATACATACGCACGATCCTTTTTGCCAAATAGGTATTTGCGTGGAAATAATAATTGTGCATAGAGAGGTCAATGAATTAATTAGGCAATATAATTAATTACATATGAATTCAACAGAATCATTAATTGAGATAACACCTATTTTTCAATCACAAATTTCTATACGCAATGAAAACTAGTTATGACAAATTTTTTCCAATCACTTATTTTTCACTTTTTTCCAATCACCTATTTTCCACATGCCAGAGACATACGCGCGATCCTTCTTGCCAAATAGGTGTTTGCATGGAAATAATAATTGTGCATAGAGAGGTCAATGAATTAATTAGGCAATATAATTAATTACATATGAATTCAACAGAATCATTAATTGAGATAACACAAATTTTTTTATAAATGTTAGATGAAGATTTTCCATGGTATAGTGGAGCAATATTTTAGGATGACTTTACATAATTTCGTATATAAAATGTTGTTATAGTTCAAATAATAATATCCAAAAGGCACAATGTTATAAAGGTGTGAACGAAATATTACTCAGTAACAATCAAAGGTAGAAAAATAACGTGTATGGAGAGGTCAATGCATTTATTATGAATAGTAAATATTCGAAACTGATTTCAACAGAATATTTAATTTTGATGAGATCTATTTTTCAATCACAATTTTCTACAAGCAATGAATATCAGTCATGACAAATTATGATTAATTGTATACCCCTTTTTAAATCTTAATTATTTGATTTTCCCAATCATTCATGAAGACTTTGTTATTAAATGTATATATGTATATATTTGGTAAACCCTTTAAATTGTCCACGATATCCGTAATAGGGATCTCCCTGATCTGAATTATATATCTTGACAACTGCTTATGTCTTTATATTAATTTTATACACCAAATAATGGTAGTTACAGCGGATCTCCCTAAACTTCCCAAAAATATGCCATATAATTAGCACACCCATATTTGTTCTTTGGTTTTAAAATTTTCATAAGCACTTGTCACTATTTTTTCAACTCAACTTCCAATTTGTAATAGATTTATCAAATCAAATGGAATAGAAATTATATGCTTTAATAGATTGCACATTTAGTCATTTGATCTCTCATGCATTCTGCGAAGTAAATACATGCAATTTGTTTCTTAATTATTCATTTCATAAAAATCCTTTGGACATTATGACTAATTGTATATCACATTTTTTTACAACCCTTTTGAACTCATTTACTCCACTTATTATGTTTTATTACATTTACCCGCATAATGACTAATGAAACCAAATAATGAAGTTAAATCGATTGATGTTTTCAATTACAGGTTGTAAAATCAAAACCCAACATTGAATTGCGAGCTAATTTGTGTATAAAATTGACACCTAAAAACGTTTATGACCTACAATTTCCATGGTATATTAGAGCAATATTTTAGGATAACTGGTGCAATATCCTTTATAAATTGTTGTTATAGTTCCAAGAATATAAAAAAAATCTCACTGCTATAAATGTGTGCACGAAAGATATATGAATAACAAACAAAAGTGGAAATAATAATTTCAAATAGAGAGGTCAATGAATTAATTAGGCAATATAATTAATTACATATGAGTTAAACAAAATCAGTAATTGAGATAACACCTATTTTTCAATCACAATTTTCTATACGCAATGAAAACCATTTATGACAAATTTTTTGCAATCACCTATTTTTCACATGACAGATACATACGCGCGATCCTTCTTACCAAATAGGTGTTTGCGTGGAAATAATAATTGTGCATAGAGAGGTCAATGAATTAATTAGGCAATATTATTAATTACATATGAATTCAACAGAATCATTAATTGAGATAACACCTATTTTTCAATCACAAATTTCTATACGCAATGAAAACCAGTTATGACAAATGTGAACATTTTTCCTTCGTATCTCAAATGAACATAGTCGTGGACAATTAAATAAAACGGAGCCTCCTTAGATGACGATCCATGTCATCAATTGAACAAAAAATGTCATCTATCCGTCCATATATGTTGAAGTCTAATCATCCGTCACTTCATGGTAAGTCAATACATTAATCGTGATCCATTTCCTACATTTATGACTATGCGGCGAAGATGATGAGCTCAACGATATTCAAGCTATTCATAATGATATGTTACATATATAAAATGTAGAGTAATAATTCAAATGGATGAGGTCAATCGGAAAGTCAGTAAAGATTGAAAAAATAATAATAACGAGATATGAGGAAGAAGCGGTGCGAGTTTATTAAAAGCAATAAGAATGAAGGAAGAGATGAGAATGAAGGAAGATGTCAGTCATATTTTGTTCATTTAAATGTTTTTAGTTAATATCCGCTTTAGTTTTTACTGTAACGAATTTCAGTATGTAATCATTTTTAAACAATCTGTTTTTGTAGGTAAAAGGTTATGTTCAGAAAGTGGTACCGAAAATTCGATTTGTAATTCTCCATACGTTACCAATAACAAACTTAACCAGTTGATGATGAATTGTTTTGGTGAAAAAAGTCAGAATGACTTGCCGAGTTCTCAGTCTTCTCTTTTAAATCCAATGTCAGAGGACAACATCCAAACTGTATTATCTGATATAATCAACACACCGGGTAGCTCAAATTATATACAGAGCAACATCAGTTGTTTATCTTACAATAGCAAGCTTACTCTTAGTCCATCAGTTCAACCGACATCACAATCAGTCAATCAAAAGAAAAGCGTAAAGAGATCTGCTAGCCAAATTCGGCAAGTAGCTACTGATTTATGCAGTAGGGTAAATACTCCAGTATACGAAAGTAAGTATGCTTTTTTAATTTTATTGAGCTTTCCATGTTTTTAATTGTCAATATTTATTTAACCTTCAGAATTTTTTTTTCCGAATTATTATAGTAGATTCCAGAGTTATTAACAATCAACATGAACAAGCAACTCGTCATACAGAGGCGGAGAATAATCACAGTTGTATGTCTCGATCCACCTATTTAGATGATGGTGATACTTGTCATGAATGTCAAGTTTGTGGTCTTTGAAATGTGGTTTGCAGAAAGATTGAAAGGTGTGAAGAAAAATGAAATGCCACAATTTGGTATTTCTTTGTTGTAATGGAAAGATTATTGTCCCTTTATTAAGAAGGCCTCCTAAAGAGCTTGAGGAACTCTTCTTCAACAAACATTCAATGCAGTCAAAAATGTTTTTGAAAAATATCCGCACGTACAACAACATGTTTTGTTTCACATCTATGGGTGGGAGAATCGACCATTCAATAAACTCTAGAGGTGGAGTCCCTTATTCTTTTGTCCTTTCAGGTCAAAACCACCACTTCATTGAAGTCTATTACCCCTCGGGGAATCCTCCGGTTATGCCCAATCGTATATTTACGATACCGAAAATGAAATTTCAAATCGAATGTCAACGGTGAGGTCAGAATTGAATCAGGTTTTTGTGCCATTGAACAATACTCTTGATCATATATATCACAAGTTGAAAGATTTCTTGTGTTTTTTTTTCAGCCGTTATGTTGGTGTTGCAAATTTGGATCACAACATTGTCGAAATTTTGAAAGAATGTCTGGACAAGCACAACTGTGTGGTCAAAAATTACAGAAAAGCAGGGGAAATTATTAAGGAAAATGTCATCCATGATGTTAGTATAAGACTAATTAGAAGTAGCAACTCAATTGGGCTCTCTAAGCAATATAGTATGACAACAACTTCAGAGCTTGCCGCTCTAATTGTAGGTGACTTTGACAATTCATACACGAAGAGAGACATAATTGTGAAACGACAATGTGGTAAATTACAGAGGATCGATGAGCTACACATGGCATACCTACCACTGCAATATCCGTTGCTTTTTCCATATGGAGACAATGGGTACGACTCATCAAATCAACACGCTCTAGAATCACTCTCAAAGCAACAAAAAGAAGAAGAAACTAACACCTAGGGAATACCGGCATTAGGTTAATGAGGAGGAAGTCTGAAACGTCAGTCATATTGCATGGGAACAAATTACTGCAATAGTTTATTGTTGATGACTACTCAATGGTCGAAAGTGATAGGCTTGACTACATTAGAAAGCACCAAAAGGAATTAAGGGTAGATCTTTATAGTGGAATAACAGATGCACTCACAAGAGGAGAGACAGACCCTTCATCAACAGGGCGAAGAGTTATTCTACCATCTTCTTTCACAAAGCGGCGCACGATACATGATTCAAAACTATCAAGATGCTATGGCCATTTGTGCATGGGTGGTTATCCAGATATATTTATCACATTTACATGCAACCCCATGTGGCTCGAAATTACTCGTCATTGTGACCAATATGGTTTAAAACCATGTGATAGACCGAAATATTGAGTAGAATATTCAACCCGAAGTTGCACAAGTTAATGCGGACTTTGAAGGATCAGAAGATATTTGGATCAATTAAAGCAGGTACAAATTTTTACTAATTTCTACAAGATTAGAAATCATCATTTCGTATATGTTAAACATTTACATATCATTGATAAGCAACTTTGGGATTTTAATCATCTAAATAACGTGCAATTGTAGTTGTAAATGCTATTTTGTTTTTGTTTTGAAAAAATTGTCGATAACATTCTTCAAGTAAGTATAGTAATAATATAATGAGAAAAATGGTGATAGGTTTTAATGAAAGAAACTTATTTGCCATATGAAGTTTATTTTGCAGATGTATACACTGTTGAGTTCCAAAAAAGAGGGTTATCACACGCACATATCATACTCTGGTTGTCTGAGTCGGACAAAATAAGATCATCGTTTGAGGTAGACCAAGTAATATCAGCAGAGATACCAGATAAACTTGAAGACCCCGAACCTGTATGAATTAGTTGGAAGCTACATGGTCCATGGTCCATGCGGTCGATCATCAAGAAGCGCGCCTTGTATGAAAGATGGTAAGTGTTCAAAATACTTCCCCAAAAGATTTTGTGCACGTACAATGTTAGATGAACATGGGTATCCAACATATCGTAGGAGAGATGATGGTCATATGGTGTCACGAAAGGGTGTTAAACTAGATAACGAGATCTGTCGTCCCTTATAATGCTACATTGCTGAAATTATTTGGTGGTCATTTGAACATTGAAAAGACAAATCAATCACGTGCTATCAAGTACCTATTTAAATACATAAGTAAAGGGAATGATTGTGTTATAGTGGGATATATAACAAGAACGACCAACCGGGTTCTCAACAATCATTTGATGAAATCTCTCACTACCTCAATTGTCGTTATGTATCTTCATGTGAGGCGTCGTGGAGAATTTTTGGTTTTGATATACACCATAGACATCCACCTGTGGAGGATTAAGTTTCCATCTTCCTCAACAACGAGTCAATATACTACAAGGAAGGTGAAACAATGTCTTCCCTTGTAAACAACCCACGAGTTAAAGAGTCAATGTTCCTTGCTTGGTTTGATAAAAATAAGGATGACCCTTTTGTAAGAACACTTACTTATTCTCAATTCCCCAACTACTTTACATTTGTTAGGGAAAAACTGTAGTTTTTCCAACATTCAGGGAAGCATGTTTTGCACTTGGATTATTAGATGATGACAAAGAGTATATTGATGCAATTAAAGAGGCATCATCATGGGCATCAGGAAATTATCTACGTCATTTTTTCACTAGCATGTTACTAAGCCATTGTTTGTCGCAGCCCGCTATTGTTTGGGAGCAAACCAAAGAATTAATTTGTGAAGATCTGTTACATATTAATCATGGAGACAAACGTTTTCAAGGTATGTGACTATGTACAATTTTCAGTTTTAGTTTAACAAATAGTTGTACATTACAACATTTCCATATTAACATTATTATTATTAGTTAAACATTTCAAGTATGAGTCCTAAAATATGAACTAAGTTTACTATAATTATTACTAATATTAAAGTATGAACATGTTTTGGAATTGCTTTATGATCGTATTATTTGTGTACTTAATATGTATCTCCTATTTCGGATATGACAAAAATTAAATACATTTCATTTTCTCAAATAGATTTGCAGATTTATTTCACGAATAAAGAGGCGGCGACCCTAAGTCAAATACAAAAACTCTTGCTTGAAACGGCGAAGTCTAGACGATTATCCATCCCTACCTAGACCAGATGAATACAACATCATTGATATCTCAAACCAGCTTATTCTTCAAGAGTTAAACTACGATAAGCAAAAAGAGAGGTCGAATCGAAAGATTGCAACGGTTGATGACTAATGAACAAAAGCAAGTATTTGATGAGATCATTTGCGCAATTTCTTCAAAAAAGGTGGCTTCTTTTTTTTGCATGGATTTGGTGGAACTGGTAAAACTTTTACATGGAATGCATTAACGGCACGTTAGATCAACTGGAGGAATCATACTTAATGTAGCATCAAGTGGAATAGCTGCAACTCTACTACCATCCGGTAGAACTGCACATTCAAGGTTTTGTATACCTATTGATGTCAATGAAGACTCTATGTGTTCAATTTCACATCACTCACCGACGGCAAATTTACTAAAAACTGCTAACATCATCATTTGGGATGAAGCACCAATGGTGAAGAAACATTGTATTGAGGCAGTTGACCGCACTTTGAGGGACTTGATGAAGAGAAATTGCATCTTTGGTGGAAAATGTGTTGTCATGGGTGGCGATTTTAGGCAAATACTTCCAGTCATTCCAAAATGTGGGCGATCTGAGATTGTAGATGCATCTATCAACGCTTCCTACCTGTGGAATGAATGCAAATTACTGCGTTTAACAAAGAATATGAGGCTAAACTCTTCCAATTGTCCAATCGAACAACAGAAAATAAAATCATTTTCAGATTGGTTGCTTCTTGTAGGAGATGGAGCCGTTGAATTACCACATGATGGCATTGTAGAGATCCCAATTCCTGAAGATTTATTGCTTCGAGATGATTGTGATCCAATTAAGTGTATAGTTGAATCTACTTACCCAAATTTAATAGAGCGTTTGTTCGACGGAGATTACCTGAACAATAGGTCCATCCTTACCCCAACAACGGAAAACGTCGACACATTGAATGAGTACATTTGTTCATTGTTACCGGGAGATGCAATTGAGTACTTTAGCTCAGACTCTATAAATCGAATAGACAATGCAAATGAAAGCTTTGAGGATTTGTATGATGTAGAATACCTAAATGCAATTAAATGCTCTGGTATCCCCATCATAAATTGGTTTTGAAGGTTGGTGTACTGTAATGTTGATAAGGAACATTGATCAAGCTGCAGGAATGTGCAATGGAACAAGGCTTCAAATATCACAACTTGGGAAGAATGTGATTAAGGCAAAGGCATTGAATGGCACAAGCATTGGTGAAGAGATTTTGATACATAGAATGGATATGAATCCATACGAAACAAAATTGCCTTTCAATATGACAAGAAGCCAATTTCCTATAATTATTTATTTTGCCATGACAATAAACAAAAGCCAGGGTCAATCGATGACAAATGTAGGTCTTTACCTACCAAGTCCGGTTTTCTCCCATGGGCAACTATATGTTGCATTGTCTAGGGTGAAGAATTTCAATGATTTGAAAATCCTAATACTGAATGAGTTCAGTAAATGCAGCAACACAACATTAAATGTTGTTTACAGAGAAGTTTTTCAAAACCTTGTGCTACAATCATAGAAATAAGTTACTACATATTAAGAAAAAAAGAATAAGTCATTTGTAATGTATCATTTACTCAATTACCTGCTCAAACTCTAAAATTGTATGCAATTTTTTTTTTATACATTGTAGACTAAAAATATCCGTGCAACGCACGGGTCGAATGTCTTGTTTTAACACAAATGGAATAGATTATGTACTCCCTCCGGTCCTAATTATAAGAGTAAATTTTAGAGTTGGTTTTGGTCCTAACTATAAGAACAAGTTTTAACTTTTGTCATTTTTTTTCCTATAATACCCATATTTATACTTTCTCGATAATAATTAAAGACAATATTTTATTGGTCTAAAATGAATTCATTTTGATCCTTAGTTACAATATTTTAAGGATGATTTGAACCATCCAGCAGCAAGCATAAATAATTAAATATTTTATTATTTTGATTATATATACAGTTGGTGATATTTTGGCCATCAAAATGTTTGGACAAGAATTGCATTGAGTATTCTGATAATTAAAGTGTGAATAATAATTAATAATTAAAATAGGGTTTTGAGTGCATGGTTTTAAATTCAATTGCATACGTAAATCTAAGTTTACAATTTTATTCAATCAAATATTAATTTAATTAATCCAATTTTAATAACTCGTGATGGGTGGGTTATTCAATAGGCGACAAACGAAGTGAGCATTACACAGACACGAGAAAACACTCGCTTGCACACAAGAGCGCTGAAATATAGGAAATACGTGAAACCAATGAAATGAAGACATATAATTAACTTTTAACCGGAGGGAGTATTGTTCTAAATTTTAGGTGAGGGTATTTTAGGAAAATACATATAATTAACTAATTTAATTATCCTCATTAATCCCTCCACATTCTAGTAATTTGGTCCTATAATTAGGACCGGAGGGAGTATTAGTTTTAACACTAAAATTAAAAAAATATTTATATTATATCGACAACAATATTTTAAAGGGAAAATTGGAGAGATCCCCATTTGAAAATAGAACCTCCAAAAAGTAAACTCTTTAAATCATTTGGGAGGAATAAATAACCATATGAAATGATTATTTTACCCTTAATGAAATAATGATCTACCTTTTTACTTTTTTCACTCATATGTTCTCTTACTATATCATCTACTCTCTCATCCTATCCTATCTTTCCAACTTCACAAACTCCATATGCCCCGGCAAATTCCAACAACGAATAATGGTGACTTCGGTAACCAATGACAATGACATCCATCTTGCAACACCACATCAAATCTAATGACCTCATCTGCTGTGTAGCTGCACCTGCCTTCTTCACCCCCAAAAAAAAAAAAATTATTTGATCTCTAATGCCGCTACTCTTTCCCTCCTCTGCCTTCTTAACTTAGTTGAAAATAAAAATCAAATTTTAAAAAAAGAAAAATAATAGATTTTGTGTAATGGAAAACCATGACATATTTGGTGATGGAGGGAGATAAAGAATGAGATGAAGGTGAACCATGGCATATTGATAGAATAGAATGTGAACCACAAATTGCAATTGAGCTTCCGTGGTGTGTAAATTAAGTTAAGATACAATCGACATTTTACAAATCGTAAATGACCTTTCGTTTCTTGTGTGAAAATTAAATTAGAGTGCATATGTAAATATCCTTCTACGGATTGCAAATGACCTTCTGTCATATAA
Source organism: Acacia pycnantha (assembly GCA_025563575.1). NCBI lineage: Eukaryota > Viridiplantae > Streptophyta > Magnoliopsida > Fabales > Fabaceae > Acacia > Acacia pycnantha. The sequence continues at coordinate 42,607 of JAMWYP010000161.1, forward strand.
AAGTTAAGTTAAAGTGCAAGTGCAAATGATCTTCTACAAAATATAACTAAGGGCCTATTTGGATGGGTTTTTCTAAAAAAGTGCTTTTTTTAAAGCTCCAAATTGGAGCTTAAAAAAAAAACAGTATTTTAGTTTTTTTTTTTCTTTTGCTTTTAAAAAAAATATATCATCTAAACACATAAATTAATTAAAAAAAACATTTTTTGCTTTTTCAAAAAAACCCATCCAAACGGGCTTCCGTAATTTGCAATTTCGTCATTTTCTCAATATATCTATTTCTCTTAAAGAATTATAAATTCCATGTACTAGTGGCCAATTAATTTTCCAATTAGGGACTTTTAGCCAATTTTCCCTATTTTAAATTCTTATTCATATTAAAACTTCTTATAATCCTAAAAAAACTAAGACGGTGGTTATAATTGGGATGGGGAAACAAAAAGTTCTGACTATGTCTATAATAATCATAGGTTGGCCAAAGAAAGAAAGCTATGCGTAATTATGGGTACATTACGCATTGGTGCCTGGTAATAAACTACCATATACTAATCAATCTTTTTATATATTTAGATACGCTGTCCGGCAACATAAGGAGTGACAGCAGGCATGAAAGGCGACACAAATGGCTGTAACAGAGTCTCTGTGGACCTGAATGGCATGGCTTCATCAAATGGCCTGGAATATTTATGTTCATCGCCCCGTAGGATTGACGATTTGTGAGAAGATGGCCGATGAACCATCGCCCGAATCTTGTCTTGTGTCACGCTCACTTGTACTGTTTCTTTCCTCGTTTTCTATCAAGCTCACCTCCTGAAAATCACTTTCCTCCCCTTTTGAAGAGTTATTCGACCCTTTTGTGTTTTCTTGGAGGTTAAGTGCAAGTTCCAGATTCCAACAGAGATCATTCATTGAGGGTCGGGCAAGCCCATGATCACTCAAACACTTCTCTGCCGTGTCTGCGAACTTCCTCAAACTTTCTGGATTGATCTTTCCCTTCAGATATGGGTCTATAATATCCTCCAGCGTCCCGTTTCTTTTGCACCTCAGAGCCCAATCCGCAAGAGACACTCGTTCCTTTGCAAGGTTGGCATTCAACACAGGCCTCGCGCATAGAACCTCGAACAAGACCACCCCAAATGAATACACATCAGACTTCTCAGTCAACTGTTGTCTCCTAAAATATTCAGGGTCCAAATACCCAAAGCTTCCCTTCACAACCGTGCTCACATGCCCATTTTTCATCTCCGGACCTGTTTTTGATAACCCAAAATCCGAAACCTTGGCGGTCCAATTTTCATCCAATAGAATGTTGGTTGACTTGACATCTCTGTGAATGATGGTGTATTGGGCCCCAGTGTGAAGGTAGTGGAGCCCTCTTGCGGCTCCAATGCAAATCTCCAACCTCTGCTTCCACGGCAAAGTAGACAGAGATTTGTTGCCCTTGTAGAGATGCTCCCTCAGAGTGCCACGTGCCATGTAGTCATAAACCAGGCACATCTCACTCTGCTCCTCACAGAACCCAATCAAGGACACCAAATGCCTGTGTCTTAGCTTTGAAAGCATCTCAATTTCAGTCTGGAACTCATTCACTCCTTGTTCTGACTGTGGATTCGACCTCTTGATGGCCACTTTCACCCCGTTATCTATAACACCCTTATAAACCTTCCCAAACCCTCCAACCCCAATAACATTAGACTCGTCAAAATTCTTGGTCACTTGCTTGATCTCTTGCAGGGAAAAATGGCGACACAGACCTTGAGCCATGGCTGATATGTTGCTACCTGCATAGCTTTTCCCCGACAATGTGGATTTGCCTCCACTTGAAGGGGAATTCCCGTAGATTGGTAGCCATGATGTGTGTGAATTTGATCCCGGCGCTCTCTTCTTCTTCTGATACATAACAAAGCATATTGCAGCTAAGAATGCAACTCCCACAGCTCCTCCAGCACTTAACAAAACAGTTTTTCTGTGACTTCCTTTGGTTGTTGTGTTAAATGTCTGCGATTGTTGCTCACTCTTCATGAGCATATCTGACGGCTGAGGATTTGGCCCAGCCAATGTTGTGTCATTGATCTTGAATATCTCTACCCCATTCAGTATTGCATCATAGTACTCCGGCTTTGTTTTGGTCGATGGATGCAGAGCAATCCATAATTGCTCGTTGCTCTGCCCATCTTGCACAATCACCACATAATCTTTGTACGTTGGCGCCCCTTTTCCCCCTGACCAGGCTATTACGTCTGCTTCGGCCTGTGCCGTTTGATTGTTCAAGTAGATGTCGAAAACTATCTCGTTCACTCTATAATAATAGTAGTCACAGAAGTGAAACCTCACAAGGTACGTGAAATTTGGATCAATTTGGAATGTCCAGGTGAGGTTATATCCCATGTTCACGTTCTGATCGTTCCCCATGGATCTCGATGTAGAGTAGACAGTGGGAGGGGCAATGTAATGTGGCATGGTTTGGTAGTCGATAGTGACATTATCGTCAGCTTCGTTAGTGACACCAACTGATGCACCATATAAATAAGGCGTGTCATCGTACCATGCCCTGGTAAGATTAGAATCTTGGAGTGGGGATATATATTGCCCACCCACATTGAGCCTAAACATTGTCTGCAAATTCAAGCTTTTAGTATCGACGCTTTGCTCGGAAAACCCAACTAGTGTGGCTGAATCAAACAAATCTGGCATTTCAATCACCTCGATCCCGTTAGCAAAAGCAAAAGCTTGATCGTTCTTGTCTGATGGCTTAAAAGTAACCTGGAAGAAATAATTATAATAATTAGACATGCATTATCTCGTTTGTAAAATCTAAATATGCATGTTGATCATATACCGAAAAATTAAACTCTTTTTTTTTAGTCTTCGCATGGATTGAATTTTTTACTTAGGTCACGAATTTAAGAAAATGCAACAACATTAATTACCGTGAGAGTATCTGAGTTCAAAGGGGCAAGGGAATACTCTCTGATAATGTAAGCTTGAGACAACGCCTGACAAGTAATAGAAGCGCTGAAGTTGCTCAAAAGCGTAACCTCGTTGGCCGTTACGGAGAAATATGAGTTGCTGGGATCATAGGAACCATAAACGGAGGGATAAAAGTGAAGGCGAAGCCAATAACGCTGGTCAGGTTGAACTGGGAATTTATACATTGCCTCTGAGGTGAAAACTCGTGCCCACATGTATGGAATCTCAGACATGAGCGAAGGGTCTTGGTACGATGCTCTAAATGTGTTGGAATTACCTCCCGACAAGTACTTAGCATCGGCCTCCCATTGCCTTCCGTCGGCATCTTTGCCGCCACCATCCGCCAGCCCGCAACCCAAGATCAACGGCTCTCCGCCGGTGCCCTTAGCCCATGCCGCACGGGTTTTCAGGAAGACACATATACACACGAACCACAGCAACACACTTGTCTTGCTATGCATGATGGAAGGTAATTAGAAGTTTTTTGTTTTGTTTTTGATGCACAGCCAAAAAGAAGAAAATGGCTTCTTGGAGGTCTAAGCCATGTTGATGATAAGATGGGTTTTGAAGAACTCTCACCTGGATGGAGGAACCAAACCAGGCAAGAGCATAGGATGAACCCGTGGTTAATTAATTTCGTTTCTTAGAAATTCGATTACGTATGGGTTTTTCTGTTCTCTTGTTGTTGGTACCAAACGCGAAAGAAGGTTACGTTGTTGGAAACCGATGATTGGGAGAGAGCACCGTGATCAAATGAATGCACGTAATTGGTTGCCATGAGATTAGAATTTGAAACGGGGCTCTAAATTTAGGTTGAATTTTTCTGGACAACATGTGGACTAACTCATCGCTTGTTCCAATAACATGACTGACCTGTTTGTTTGTACACTCAATTTCGATTTCCCTCCCATGAACAAACAACAAACAGAGCAGAGGACAGAAAAAGAGCGCCTCTTCTCTTCGTCTATCTCTCTCAACAGGGTGCTTCTTAATCAGTTGCCATCTCAAGTCAAAGTAAAAGAAAATATTCATTTTTTAAATATTTTCATTGAAGAATAACAGGAACCTATTTCCAGGGGCCATATGTGACTTTAAAATTAATATTTTATTTAGTAAAGAAGTGTGAAAAATTGAGAAATTCTCAACGCACGCATTGGTGATATAATTCAAAGTTTATTCGAAATGTTAGAAGAATACAAAAGTTGACAGAAATAAATGAGCTGGTGATTCTACTTTTGCTATACTTAGGAGGGCGTGCGAGAAGAATCTGTCTTTGGAAGGAGATGGATGAAATGTAGAGAGGGAAAATAGGGGATGGATTGAGAGGAGGAGGATATTTTAGCCAAAAGTAGGAGGCAGGTATCAAAAAAAACGCAGAGATGGTAGAAATGAGCGGTGGGGAGGGGAATAATAAGGGCGTTGAGCGTGGTATTTATGCAGAGAGGTAGCGAGGCTGGTAATTGGCGAGGCATTGAGCCCACCCTGTTCCTCCGTGTGCTAGATCGGCGAGGTGGCTATAATCGCTGCCTCCGATGAATAAACCGACGGCTGAGGAGGGAATGGCGCACTCGGAGGAGGAACAAGATGCGAAGCAGATGACGACGGCGGCGGCGGCAACACCGCTGTGGAAGAAGAGGAAGGGGATGTCGAAGCCCTTGTCACTGAACGACTTATCGAGAGAGATTGAATGGGAGAGAAGGCGAACGAGGTCGGAGCGAAGGGCGGCGAAGAGCCAAGACTCATACGATCATGTGACGGACGAAGACCTGAGCGAGTTGAGAGGGTGCATAGAATTAGGATTTGGGTTCGAGGAGGAAGGCGCCCAAGAGCTGTGCGCCACATTACCGGCACTCGACCTCTATTTCGCCGTTAACCGCCAGCTCTCCGCCTCCCCTCGCTCTACTAATACTTCCTCCTCCTCCCCCAGCCCCACCACCAACAACACTGACCCTGATGCATGGAAGATTTGTAGCCCTGGTATGTGTGTACGTGTGTGTGTCTCCCCTCCAAGTTCAAAATCACAATCCCATGATATAATAATAATATAATGCTGATATCATGAGATGATTGGTTGATTTAGTTTTGTTGGTTTGAATGTGAAGGGGAAGATCCAGAGCAAGTGAAGACGAGGTTAAGGCACTGGGCTCAAGCCGTTGCATGTTCAGTGATGCAGTCGCATTGAAGATAGGATCGGGTGTGCTTATGAGTTATCAGAATCCATCATGCGCAACACACACAGCATGAGAAGGCTGATGATGAAAATGATGGATCGATGTAATTAATTAAAGATATGGGAGGAAGTGTTGGTAGCAATTTGGGTCTCCATTCTTTTGCCTTTTTTACATTAATTTGGCTAGTCATTGAATTAAATGCACAAACAAATCAAAGAGAGTGAGAGTGAGAGAGATGTACAGATCTTGCTTCCCCGCCTCAACATTCCGTACATACATATATATATATATAATAAACGCCATTTCCTCATCTTCTTTTGTTTTCTGATCTCTTCGTTGTATATATAACTTTACAGTACTAGGCCTAGAAATTAAAGCAGAAGCAAAAGGCAAGGAAGTAAAGGGAAACAATGCTATAAATATACATCCAACATCTGTCCCTTTAGCCAAATTAAACAAGGCTTTGAACTCCTACCCGCGCCACTCTTTCGTCCCTGCAGACTTGTTATTCTCTCCATGTATATATCTCCACATATCAGCTGCAATTATTTAAGTTTCATACTCCATCCATCTGGTAGAATAGTACATTCTAGGTTTGCAATTCCGATTCAAATTACTGACTCCTCAATGTGTTCTGTTAGGAAATATATCAGTGCAAATATATAATAATTAATGAGTATCTCATATAATCAGGGATTATAGGAATTATGAGTGATTAAGGAATCAATCATCATAATGAGTCATTACTCATATGTCTTCTCTCTTGTGTATAAATACCCTATTGAACATATGAATAAACATATTCATTTGAGAGTATATTTTCTCTATCTTTCTCTCTCTCTGATTTCTACATGGTATCAGAGCTTGGTTAGTTCTTGGCCAAATTTGAGTTTTCCGGTGGCCACTGTTACTGTAGCATTAACGATGGTGCTAGCGTGTCTGTACGAGTGTCATCTTTGTTTCTTTTCTAGTTTTATGTTTAAAGGATTGCATTTGGCAATTAGGTTTTGTTGTTGTGCTCTTCTTGATTTAGTCGATTTTACGGTTAGAGGTGGACGGAGGTGGAGAGAGAGATTGAGAGTGAAGGTTACGTCTACGGAACTATTCAACCATCTGCTTGTTTGTCATTGTTCCAGTGCCGTTTCATATATATATTTCTGGTTCGGTGGTTATTTGCTTTTAGGTTGTGGAAGTGTTATTTGGTCACTGGGGTGACTATTGCTTCTATTTGGTCACTAATGTGGCATTTGTTGTTGCGAATCGTGAAGCCTCAGTTTGGTGTTGTAATCTCGGGTGAGATTGTTTTGTGGTGACTAAAGAGGTTTCTGTTGTATTTAAAGAGGTTATTGATACCTTGTTCGGTTGTTGTGACCATTTTTAAGTCGTGCTTCATTCTCCAACGTCGAGCCTTCATTCTCGGTATGTATAGGCGGTTCTTTGCTTGAAGGTTGCGTTGTGAGGCTGGGTATTTTAGCACAGTCGGGATTTTGTTTCGTGCACGTTCACTTGTCTCTAGTGGCTGGGTTCTTCGTTTGTTTCATTTTCCAGCACGTTCGTGAAGTGTTCTTTTGTTTTGAATGCCGTGCTTGTGATTGGGTAATTTCGTTGGCATCTTCTATGCTTTGCGTCCTCTGGTGAGGAGTTTGGTGGTCCTTCTGAGACCCATTCGTTGCTTTGCCTCCAGTGAGGTGTTGGTCCCTTGTGAGACCGTTTGGTTGAGCTCTTGGTGAAGGTGTTGAATCATTTCTTTTAATTAGTGGCTACTCGCATTCAAGCTACTTACAGCTTGAGGGGGAGTGTTTGCATCCTCTGGTGAGGAGTTTGGTGGTCCTTTTGTGACTCGTTCGTTGCTTTGTCTCCGGTGAGACAGTTTGGTGGTCTCTTTGCGGCCCGTTCGTTGCTTTGCCTCCGGTGAGGTGTTTGTCTCAGGTGAGACAGTTTGAAGGTCCCTATATGTCGGTGTAACACCCCCAATTTCTAACAGTTATGATAACATAAAATCTCAATGATTTTTATAAATAATTACTAAAATTCGAAATAACCAAGTTTGGGAAGTGTTACCGCCGCACTTGTATGGGACAAGTGCAAGGCTACTTTATTACAATAACATAAGTCCAACTGAAATAAAAATGTTTTATTCAAAATAAATAAATAAAATAAAAATAAAACTAGCCATAAATAATTGAATATTCTTCCTCACTTCTCACTGCTAGCCCCAACCTCGAGCACCCGCTTCACTGAAAATCTGCTCCCAGAAGGATCGTCGCGACCCATAACACACAAAAGTCAAAGAAACGCTGGTAATCCTAATAAATACAATTTACCTAACACAAATGTATTAATAAAATCAAGCATCAACAATAATACAGTAATTGCAGCAATTATCATTCGTTATCATTTTAAATTAGTTTAGACCCGGAAAACCCTGCCAGTCTGTTTAGTGGGAGGAGAACCATGGTAGACCCGGAAACCTGCCAGTCTACCCTGTGACCCGGAAACCTGCCAGTCACAAATCATCAATTGGCCATAAAAACATTTCGTCCTAATGTGCACACCTCTTCCCAAAGTTGCTACTAGTGTCCCGGAAACTTGCCAGACACCACTTTGGGAAGAACGGATATAATCGGTTCACATCAATACATATCGGAGGCATAAAGCCTAAAGGTTGTGTTCATCACTTTAGGAGGTACCATCCCAAAGCTATCCTCCCATGATTTAAATTATTTCAATACACACAAAAATGGATTTCTCACTCTATATATATATATATATATTTGTATTTATGTGCATATATATATATTAATTAATCAAAGCATTTATAAAGTTCAATCACGAAATCCAGAGCGACCAGAACAACATGTGAGGTATGCATCTTCAAAGGTAATCAAGCAGCCCCGTACACACATACGTATGCAATAATCAATGGTTCTTTTGCAAAAAGGTTTCATCACGCAAATCAAGAATGAAGGGTACATATATATATGATTCAACCACCAATGCTTCTATGTACACGATAATATTCAGAAGGTTGAATGGTTTTGTACAGAGGATTGATCACGCCAATCGAGAATAATATGTAATTCAATCAATGAAGCACTAATGCATCTAAGGTTCAGGGATTAGGATTACATGAATCTAAGACTTATGGGGATTAGGATTATAGATTAGGGTTACCTATAATATATATTTTTCATGGAATTAGCCTAAACTATACGGGAACTAGGATTACCTATCAAGATCCCTATAAACTTAAGACTCATGGGAATTAGGATTACCTGGTCTCCGTCTTTGCTAGCCTTCGAGAAAAACGCTTTGATAAGAGTGCGAGAGGAGGATGCCGTAGTAGAGAAAAAGAGTCGAGCGTTTTCTAGGTTTAGGCGGCTAACCTAAGTTTATAATTAACATCTAGGGTTTTAACGATTGGGCTGGGCTATTTAATTATTGCAAATTAATAAACTAATACTAAAAACATTATTAATTTCTAGATATTTTATATATTATTATTATTTTATTATTGGAATGGGCCTTTATCACTTAAACCCTAATCTGTTATGTGATCTAGTCTAATCAGATCTGATTATGTGATCTTAACTGTTTTATTTGTTTTTTTTTTTAATTTCAAATTATTGTGCCTAGATTCTAGGAGAAACTCTAGAAATCAATTTAGATTATTTCTCTCTATATATGTACACATATTAATTCTTTTATTATTATTATTATTATTTTAATCAGGGGTATTACAAACTACCCTCCTTAAAACAAGTTTCGTCCTCGAAACTTAACTGCGTACCTTCTTTCAATAAAAACGAATATTAAATTCACAAGACAATTATAATCATATAATTACAAAATAATTTAAAACATACAACTATATAAAAATTTTCAAGGAAACAAATCAAAACAAAAATAAGAGAATAATCATTCACTACCCATCTCTCACATTTAAAATTTATTTATTACTATTATTATTACTTAAATTTAATTTTAATTTTAACATTTTTTTTAATTTCTTTTAACCTCTGGGATCTTTGATCCCTGAGTTAGCATAAAAAAGCGGAGCTAGTATCCTTGACCAATTAACCCGGTCTTACCCGGATATATATATATATATATATATATATTAAATTTTCAGTCACTTTATGTATATATATATTTATTAATTTTCGTCTTTCTTTTCTTTTTTTTTGCCCAACGTCTTTCTTTTCTTTGGTCGGCCCAACTTCTTTCTTTTCTTTGGTCAAGGGTCCATTTCACATGAAGTAGTGGAGTTGGTAGAAGGAAAAGACATAAAACATTTTTTGAAAAAAGAGAAAGAAAGACATAAAGCAGATACAATGACCCAGGCACCCAGCATTTCTCATCTTCTTCCTGCTTCGGTACGGCAGCTCCAAAAAAGAAAAACGCAGTCCCATAGTCCCATCATCGTCATTTTCCATTTTCTCATCTTCTTCCTGCTTCAGTATGGCCATTTTTACTCTCCCAAGCAAGAATCAAGATGACTATTCGCCATTTTCATCTTCTAAATCGCAGATTGTTCTATGTTTGGTAGGTTCTGGATCTTGGTTTCTAGGTTCACTTTGATCGACTACATCTTGGGTTCTGTAAATTTTTTTTTGGATTTTCATTTCAAACATTGTATAACTACAGATCGTTCAGTTTCTAGAATTTTCTTTGGATCTTCATTTTGATCTACTGGATCTTGGATTCTGGATTTTTTTTATGTTCTTGAATTTTTTTTTTGTCATGGGCTACTGGACCACTAACCCGGTCCAGTCTAACCCAGTCTGTCCGGCCCGGAATCGACCGGGTTTCTTTCCGGGTAGGACCGGGCTTCGGGTTGGCATTGCCAACCCGACCAACCTTCCGGACCAGATCACGGGTTAATGGTCAGCCCGGTCTGGTTTGGTTGTTGAACAGCCCTACCTATATGGCCCGTTCGTTGCTTGGCCTCTAGTGAGGTGTTTGTCTCAGGTGAGACAGTTTGGTGGTCCTTGTGTAACCCGTTCATTGTCTTGCCTCTGGTGAGGTGTTTGGTCTCTGGTGAGACGTTTGGAGGATTGTTGGTCTCTGGTGAGAAATTTTGAGACATTTGGTCCCTGGTGAGGCCGTTTGATGTTTGGTTTCTAGTGAGACGTTTGAAGTACTATTTGGTAACGTTTGTTGTTTACTTCAAGATCTCATGAAGAAGCAAATTATTGGTGATTAAATATGACTGCTCACATTCAAGCTTCTTTTAGTTTGAGGGGGAGTGTGTAAAAATTGGGTGAAGAGGTTCTTAGGAAGAAAATAATTTTGTTTGGATTTATTTATATTATGTTTTCTTGTAACAAGTTGAGCATGATTAACATCTATGCTCCAACTTGAAGGGGAGTGTTAGGAAATATATCAGTGCAAATATATCATAATTAATGAGTATCGCATATAATCAGGGATTATAGGAATTATGAGTGATTAGGGAATCAATCATCATAATGAGTCATTACTCTTATGTCTTCTCTCTTGTGTATAAATACCCTATTGAACATATGAATAAACACATTCATTTGAGAGTATATTTTCTCTATCTTTCTCTCTCTCTGATTTCTACATGTTCAATAAAACAACATTCCCCTTTAGCAAATCTCATCACATCCACAAAACTTATTATATGGGATGAGGTACCAATGGTGCAGCGTTTTTGTGTTGAAGCATTTGATAGGACCCTAAGGCTTTGTTTGAGAGTTTGAAAGGAAGGGGAAGGAAATGAATGCAAGGAGAATGTAGGGGAGGGGATGAAAGGGAAATGGAGGATATTTCCTTCCCTTGTTTGGGAGTTAAAAAAATAGTACGGGAGGAAGATGGATGATTAATGAGTTATTTTTACCATTTTGTCATTTTCTTTAATAATTAATATAATTATTATATTTTCAAATAAATTTAAATTTAAATTTTCTAAAAAATTTATTTATGTAATTTTTATATTCAAAAAATTATTTATGTGGTGGCGGCGGCGGCGGTGGTGGGGTGGTGGCGGTGGGGTGGCGGCGGCGGTGGTGGGGTGGTGGTGGTGGTGGTGAATAAGGGTAACAAGATAATTAATCTATTTTCTCTCTTAAAACCCCCATATTGGGGAAACTTTAATTTTTAGAAGAATGAGGGTTTTGGGGGATTTGTAAAAATCTCTGATTCCCTCCCCTCTTATTTTAAAACTTGCAAACAATGGAAGGGACTACCAAAACCCTCCATTTCCTTTCCTTTCCCTCCAAAATGGAACTCCCAAACAAAGCCTAAGAGATATCATGCATTGTGATAGACCTTTTGGTGACAAGTGTGTTATTATGGGAGGTGATTTTCGTCTGATACTACCAGTTATACCAAAAGGAACAAGAGGCGCAATTGTCAATGAATGCATCAATTCTTCTTACCTATAGATCACTGCATCATTTTCCAATTGACCAAGAACTAGGGCAGAGCAATGGGCGGGTTGGGCAACCCATGCCCTAACCCATAGCCCGCCCATTTAACTTTAAATGGGTATGGGCTAACCCATACCCATGCCTCAACCCATTTAAATCCGTGTAAATGGCTTAGCACATTAATGGGCGGGCTCACCGGGTTTTGGGTAACCCATTTATATTTGACTTGTTTATTTTAAAAAAAAAAACATATATAAGCATTAAACATTCATCCAAATTCATCATTCTAAATTCTGAAATCTGAATCTAAATTTAGACAAGTACCATCATTACATCATTTTGATGTTAAAACTCCAACTTTTAAATTAAAACATTACAACTAAAGTTCAAAGCTTAAAAAAATGGCATGCTTCCATTGAATCTGCATGTTTCAGTCTTCACCATCATCTTCAAATTCACTTGAGAGTCAATAGCTATTAGAATTAGGGTAGTTAATAAAAAAAGTACACTAAATGGGCGGGTATGGGCAACCCGAATGTGTGCCCATAGCCCGCCCATTTAATTCTTAAATGGGCAGGTTTTAACCCAACCCATTATAACTCTTTTTGGGCGGGTTCAAAATGACTCAATTACACCAAATTGTAGGCGGACTCACCGGGTTATGGGTTTCATGCTCAGCCCTACCAAGAACATGCGGCTGAATTCTTCTGCCTCAAGGACTGATCGTGATAAGTTGGTGTGGTTCTCAAGATGGTTATTAGATGTTGGTGATGGCAAAATAGGGGACTCACATGATGGTGTTGAGGAAATTGAAATACCTGGTGATTTGTTAATTTCAGGCTATAAAGATCTAATTCGTGCGATTGTGGAATCAACGTATATAAACCTCTTGGAAAATCTTAACTCTAACGAATACTTCAGTGATAGAGCAATCCTGACTCCAACTATTGAAATGATTAATTTTATAAATGAATACATGTGTGCCATGTTGCCTAGCGAACCATATGAGTTTCTCAGTTGTGACTCAGTTTGTAAGTCAAGTGAAGATAGTGATAGTTTTGACAACCTGTATACCACCGAATTTCTTAACACTATTAGTTGCTCCGGTATGCCTCCACATAAGCTAACATTGAAAGTAGGAGCACCTATAATGTTGTTGAGGAACATTGATCAATCTTCTGGATTATGCAATGTAACACGGCTCCGTGTAACTCAGCTTGAGAAGACTGTCATTGAGGCGATCACATTAAATGGTTCACATCCAAATCAAAAGGTCTTCATTCACAGGATAGACATGAATCCTTCTAAAAGCAGATGACATTTGCACATGAAATGGAGACAATTCCCTATCACCCTTTCCTTTGCTATGACTATCAACAAAAGTCAAGGACAATCTCTTTGCCATGTTGGTTTATATCTTTGCAAGCTCGTCTTTACACATGGTCAATTATATGTTGCATTATCCAGGGTTAAAAGCATGGATGGTCTAAAGATTGTTGTGGATGATAATAGTTGTGGCAACAAGAACAAAACAAAGAATGTTGTGTACAAATAGATATTTAGGAATGTTAATTGATTAGAAGACATTGTAGTTTAACATTTGTGAGATTTTATTTGTAATATGTACTTTGCATCGATTGGAGGATATTGATGTTCATCATTGTTGATGTTTCATTTCTAATATATAGCATTCATTGGTTGTGATGTTATAATATTCCTTAATGACAAAAAAGTTGCATTAGTTTGAAAGCAAAATATGTTTAAATTAAGGGAAAATAAAAGCTCGTTTTCTTCAATAAAGACACAGCCCACAAGATCCGTACATAACAGCAAGCAATTTAACCCAGTATGAGGAACCAAAAAACTTAGAAACAATTTGTGAAATTTATTCACTTATCGAGTTTAGGCCTAATTTCGAATCCTTGAATGACAAGGCCGCTCTTCCAGTGACCCCCTCGATCTCAAAAACAGCCATTTCCAGCTCCTTGTCAACTATTCCTTGGTTGAAGAAGTCTCCCAATTCGATCTCGAAACATCCATCTTCTCGCTTGTTTGGATATTGTAGATTAAGATTCTCGGCAGGAAGGCGGGCACGCCTAGGAAAAATCGGTTGTCGTCGTCGTCGCCGCAGCGCTCCTTTTGGATATAAACAGACTAATCGCTTGTGAGCATCATTGCCGTCAATCCTAACGAAGACCTCCACCGGTTGGTATTCGAACCCATAGGCGCTGGCAGTTAAGTTAAACACGAGGTAAGCTGAATACAAGGTTGAAGGAGACAGCATGCGCGTGTTGATCCGCCCTCGAATTTCCAGCCAACACACATCCAAAAGTTCAGCAACCTCCTCAAACCTGCAAGGTAGCAGTCCCACGCCCCAAATCGGATCACGTCGCAACAAATAAACAGAATACGAAAAGGCCACAGCGTTCTATTGACTCACCTGCCCTCGGGCACCGAAGTCCACCGCCAATACCTTGGAGTGGATCCCCAAGCAATAGAGAGACTCCTCGGGGATAGCATGAAACATTTCGCGCCGCAACATTTATCCAGCCAAAAGCTCTGAATATAAACGAAAATAAGAGGCATGAGACTGAAAAATCTAATCTAAGTAAAAAGGAATTACTAGGGAAGTAAGAAGCGTAAATCTGCAGAGATGAAAATGAAATAAAATTGACATAGGAGGAGAAAGAAGGGGAAGGAATACCTTGAGGCCGTCGTCGATGAGGAGGGGTTGGTGGGAGAGAGAGAAATAGAGATGTTTCTTGGAGTAGAATGAGGGAGGGGAAGAGGAACGGGAAAGGAGGGAGAGGCAATCGGGAGGGAGGAAGGAATCCCAGAGGGCGTCGGAGTCGGCGGCGGAACGGAAGGAGGAGGAAACACAGGAGAGCCTGGAGGCGTCGCGGGGGGAAGTGAAGGAAAGGACGTGGGCGATGCAAGCTTCGGGGAGATCCATGAGAGCCTGAATTGAGTGAATTCTGGTTCTGCGTTGCTTGGTGTTGGGTGTGGGGAGAGGGCCGCTTATAAAGAAGGCTCACGCCATACGCCAGGAAGCTTAGCGCTTAAGTCCGGCCATTGGATGCCCCTCAGAATCTTCTATGATTTTTATTTATTCCTCACCTTTTGCCGACCTTTTCATTTCTGAAATGAGCCCATTTTTCTCCAACTCAACTTTATATTTATTTATTGACATCACCAGTCCTCCATCTTATTTGCAGCCGCTTTACCGGATACTGTAAACGGTAGAAGAAAATAACAAAATGCTATACGGTGAGAACTTAAATACTATGCTTGAAATCTTTCTTACCAAAAACGATTTTCAAACTGTGAAGAAACGGTTTTCTTCACCTCTCTTCTCATCACATCATCTTAAATCCGTCATTTAATAAAAAAAGAATAAAACCTCTCTCTCTCTCTCTCTCTCTCTCATTTTCCCTTTTTGCCTCTTTCTTTTCTCACATCTGCCTACTCTCTTCTATTACTTAATAAGGCAATCCATTTTTTTTTAAAACACGGCAACACATTAAATCTCAAAAAATAGGCAGATGTGTGAGAGGGGCAAAATGGAGAGAGAGAGAGAGGTGAACTCGTTGAATTAAATGCACAAACAAATCAAAGAGGGAAGCAGATAATCTCAGAAGCGCCCCCCTCCTCTTCCTTCAGTGTCCTCATCTCAGCCATTAAAAAAAGGATCTAACGGTCCGGAGCTTTTTTTTAAAACACCGCATGCGGTACAGATGAAAAAATGATGTGTGTCTCTCTGGACGGTTGGATCAATTTTTGGACGGCCAGGATTCACGGATACTGAGAAAATCCAGATCCATCAGAGAGAGTGAGAGGGAGAGAGATGTACAGATCTAGCTTCCCCGCCTCAACATTCCGTGTGTGTGTGTATATATATATATATATATATATATAATAAACGCCATTTCCTCATCTTCTTTTGTTTTCTGATCTCTTCATATATTGTAGATATAACTTTACAGTAGTAGGCCTAGAAATTAAAGCAGAAGCAAAAGGAAAGGAAGCAAAGGGAAACAATGCTACATCCAACATCTGTCCCTTCAGCCAAATCAAACAAGGCTTTGAATTCCTACCCGCGCCGGCCAGTCTTTCGTCCCTGACTTGTTATTCTCGCCATGTATATATCTCCACATATCAGCTGCAATTATTTAAGATTCTTTAAGATAATTCATTCAGAACTATTCTCAGCTGATTCTAACTCTTCAGTTTTCACCATCTTGTGCATGCATAATAATGGTCTAAAGTATATTTTAATCGTGAGAAGAGACCGGGGAAGATTAAGTATTTTAATAATATTATTAGCACGTGTATGCGTGCATTAACTAACCCACATCTTATATATTTAATATTATTGGATCTATATGGTGCATCTGGCAAAAATATCAAATATCTAGCTATCATATATATTCATGAAAAAACAAATTTGTTGGGAGTAGAGCCTGGTTCTCTTCCGAATGTTCGAGGCTTATTAACCCCGGCTAATTGACACCTCCATCAATGGAGGAATGGAACAAGATAAGAAAATACCATTAAACTTCAAAATCTCACGTCAGTTTTGTTGTCTACAAAAGTATATATACTAACTATAAGAGTATATCAATTGATAACTTATTTCATAAAAAATCATTGATTTAGGATTTTGAAGTTTAAATGATATTTTTTTTATTTTTCTCAAAGAATAACTTGATTTTTTTTAAAGAACAGTAACATAAATCATGATCACAAAATAAAATAAAGCAAAAATAATTCAAAAGATGTAATATAATTGTGAGTGTTGTGCCATTATTTGTTATAGTAATTATCTAGCTAGTACCTAATATTAATATTTGTTTGTCTAAAGAGTTAAGAATAACTCTTTCAACACAATTTTGTTTATTTATAATATCAAAATTTCTGATATTGTTTACATCGGGATTCTTGATATTATTTGGAAAAATGTCTGAGTCTTTTCATTTAGTCTGTGCTTGGTTTGAAGGGAGGGGAGCTATATAATTGTGAGTGTTGTTCCATTATTTGTTATAGTAATACCTAATATTAATATTTGTTTGTCTTAAGAGTTAAGAATAACGATCTTTCAACACAATTTTATTTATTAATATTTTGTTTGTTTATATAATTATGAGCATGGTAGTGAAAACGTAGATTTTACCTGAAAACGGAAGGAGAATGAAAAATCGTAATACAAAACGTAGATTTTACCTGCATATATATATATAAATTATATAATTCCTCTCTGCTCACTTCTATTTCACGGTGCGTTTTTACATGATGACTTCTTATTTTTAATAGATTTGAGATATATTTTGATATATTTCAGAAAACATTAAAACTAAATTAAATAGATTTTAAGAGAAATCAATCTGGATGCAATTTAAAATAAGAGTTTGAGTTTAGGAAATTGTTAATACCCAAGGTAGGTAACTGTAGAATATACTAAATGAGAATGAGAAAGTCAACAAAACCTCTAATGGGATAAACTCTGATCCTAGAGAAATAGCAAGAATCTTACTACTTCAATGATAAGATCAACCAACTCTCTAATAATTAGGAACTCCACTAATTAATAAAGTCCAAAATGTTAAGACCCAAGGTAGGTAACTGTAGAATATACTAAATGAGAATGGGAAAGTCAACAAAAACCTCTAATGCGATAAACTCTGATCCTAGAGAAATAGCAAGAATCTCACTACTTCAATAAGAACAGTCAATCTCTGATCTTATTAGATAAGATTAGTCAACTCTCTAATAAGTAGGAACTCCACTAATTAATAAAGTCCAAGGAGAATCTCCTGTTTCAATTTACTCTCTGAAATATTCGATGCTTTATTGATAAGGCACTAGGCCTATTTATAATAATTTACAGAGAGAGACTCTATCCAAAAAGATAAATACTAAATCCATAAATATATCTAAATCGAAAATTTAGATAACTAATAATAACTCTTAAAGATAGAAGATAATATCTAATAAGATATTCCTCTTATTTCCTAATTCCTAAAGATATTAATAAAGATAATAAAAGATAAAACAGACCAACTAAAAATCCTAACAACTATATCTTATCTAATAAGATATTCCTAAAAATAATATAATTAAAATAGACTCGATAAAAGATAATCAAAACAATAAATTAAAGCATAGCGAGTTGGATCTCTATCTGAAATAAATATATTATTATTATTATTATATAATATTGCTTCTTATTAGTGACACCACAACCACACACTAAAAATCACATTTAGAATATTGTTTCAATTGAATGGAAGGGGGCCCACAAATTGAATTGGAAGAAGACCTAATATAAAGAAAAGAAGTAGCCACGAATTAGAGATGGGGATTGGGGAGGCGCCTCCAGATCGTTCATATATATATTAATCAATGCAATATGAATAAAAATATCTAACATTGTCATCAAATACCAAAACCAAAACCAAAACCAAAAGTCCAAATAGAATGCCCCATATGAGATGTCAGAATTAAAGAAAGCAGAATACGAAACTACTAAAGAAAAGGGACCTTATAAAATATAGTTTTCCCATTAGAGACTGTCAACCGAAGATAGAGCTATTTACGAAGAATTCAGATTCGAAAGAGCTACCTGCAAAGGAGATGGATGGAGTTTTTGAAGGATTATAATTTTGAATTGAAGTATCATCTAGGGAAGGCGAATGTAGTTGCTGATACCTTGAGCCGAAAGTCAATACACGTGTTTCATATGTGTGAAGCTGAGCATAATCTGTTAGAAGGATTATCAGAGGCTTATCTTGAACCAAAGTTCGAGGTGATTTTGAGTTCAATAAGTAGGGATGTTGACTTTTATAATGAGTTAAGGATGGACCAGATGAATGATGACCAGTTGCTAAAGATTAGAAAAGAGTTGGAGAACGGTGAAGTACTTGGTCATGATATTGGGGATACAGGTATATTGAGGTATAAGAAGAGGATTTGTGTTCCAGATAATGAGGAAATCAAGAGACCGATTCTTGAAGAGGCTCATCGGAGCAAGTATACCATTCATCCAGGAATCACTAAGATGTATCGAGATCCGAAGCAAGGGTATTGGTGGCCAAACATGAAGTGTGAAGTGACATACTTCGTATTGAAGTGTCTGACTTGTCAAAAAGTGAAGATCGAGCATCAAAAGCCTCCAGGATTACTTCAACCTTTAGAAGTTCCGCAATGGAAATGGGACAGCATTTCCATGGACTTTATTGTGGGATTGCCGGAAACTATAGCACACCACAACGTTAGATGGGTAATTGTAGACAGATTGACGAAGTCAGCTCATTTTTCTTCCGATCCATATAGGATGTAGTTTAGAGAGGCTAGCTCAATTGTATGTGGATTGGATTGTCAGGTTGCATGGTGTACCCGCAGAGATTGTATCAGACATCCAAGGTTCATATCGAACTTTTAGAAGGCGTTACAAGGGGCTATAGGGACAAGGTTGAAGTACAATCAGATTGATGGTCAGATAGAGAGAACGATTCAGGCCCTTGAACATATGTTGAGGGCTTGCGCCATTGAGTTACCTGGTAGTTGGGATTGTCACCTGCCTTTGGCAGAATTTGTTTACAATAATAGTTATCACTTGAGCATTCAAATGGCTCCTTTTGAGGCGTTGTATGGGAGAAAGTGTAGATCGTCTCTTTGTTGGACTAAATTGAGCGAACGAACTGTAATGGGACCGGACTTGGTAGATGAAACTACAAAGAAAATTGAGATGAATCGCCAAAGGTTGTTGACTGCTCAGAGCAGACAAAAGAGCTATGCGGATAGGCGACGGAGACCTTTGGAGTTTGAAGTAAGGTACCATGTATTCCTTAAGGTTTCACCAATAACAGGTATTGGCAAATCCATTAAAACCAATAAATTGACTCCTCGATTTATTGGGCCATATGACATTCTGAAGCGAATTGGACTGGTTGCGTATCGAATTGCCTTACCACCGCACCTCTCAAGTGTACACGACATGTTTTACGTGTCACAACTTAAGAAATGTCATCCAAATCCTTCCCATGTAACTGAGCCCGAAAGGGTCGAATTAATAGAAAATTGACCTACATATATACCCGAGCTAGAAAAGATCCTTGATGTGAAGGATAAGCAATTGTGAAATAGAACAATCCGTCACTTAAAAGTCTTATGAAAGGGTATGTCTCCTGGAGATGCTACCTGGGAAACCGAGGAGCGAATGCAGCGTGATTTTCCTAAGTTGAATGCTTAGGTATCTCTGAGTGTTGTGGTAGTATGACATTTTTATGGTTATGTGGTATAAAGATCGAAATTGTGTGGTGTTATAAATGTGGTTGTGTTGGTAACTTATGTTTTGTCGACGTGTTATTACAATTTTGGTATTGTCTTGATTTTGATATTATTGTATTGGATTTGTATGTTGTAGATTGTTCTCTTTAATAACCTGTTGAGAATTTTGGGGACAAAATTCTATTTAGGTGGGGAGAGTTGTAACATCCTAATTTTTAATTTAGGATTTAGGTATAATTATGAAATACGTGTATATGATAAATGTGTCTATTATGAAATGTTGGCTTAAAATAATCATGAGAATCATATTGGAATTTAGGCTTATTTTCCCTTAATAAATTTATTTTGGCAAAAGTAATAAATTCAAGTAGGGAATAATCTAAGCCTAAAAATTAATTATAGAAATAATAATTGGAAAATTAGGAATTTATTTTCCTTGTAATATTTTAAAAATAAAACCCAAGCAACATATAAGTACATACTCATTTAGCAAGACAAGTTTTTTTTTTTTTGCTAAAAAAAAAAAGTTTTGGAGGGGTTCGAGATCAGTCCCCCACCAAGGCCAGGGCACGGCCCGGCTCTATGAGCACTTACTGGGGACTTACGAGATCGCCTACCAAAGGAGTCCCAGCGACGGCAGAGGGGATCGAACCCACGACCCAAGGGCCTAATCCTGGATCCCTTACCATCTATGCCAACTCACATTTTTTTTTTTTGATAAGAAGAAAGTTTTGGAGGGGTTCGGCATCAGTCCCCCACCAAGGCCAGGGCACGGCCCCGGGCTCTATGAGCACTTACTGGGGACTTACGAGATCGCCTACCAAAGGAGTCCCAGCGACGGCAGAGGGGATCGAACCCACGATCTAAGGGCCTAGTCCTGGACCCCTTACCATCTATGCCAACTCACATTGACTGATTGAAGAAATTAATTCAAGTAGGAAATAATACTCTCTCCAATTGCAAATTGTTGCTCCAGTCACGTAAAACCACACGGCCCATATACAAAATACAAAGGTCCATTTCATTTTCATCCAACAACCCACGTGCATGCCCAAATATTCATTTATGCAGAGAGGAGAGACGAGAACGGCGTGAAAGAGAGTGAAGCCGAGAGAAAATAGGCGAGAGAGAAAGGAGAGAGTCCGAGAAAGGGAGGGACGTGATCACCTTTTCTCTGTTTTAGACTCAGAAAACAGAGGTAATGTATCAAACTTATCTTCCTCTTTGTTTCCATAACACTGTGTCTGTCATGAATATGTATATATTGTTAGGCATAAGAAAACAGAAAAGAAAGGGAAACTGAAACAGGACCATATACATATAGAGAGAGAGAGAAGGAGTTAGCTGTCATAATAGGATGTTTGCTGTCAAAAACGTTGCTGCACGTATGAATAAAAAGGAGTTCTACTAAACTTTGCTATTTCATTTTAAAACTTAGAAAAACTTGCTACCATCGTGCATATAGTAACGTATGAGTGTGTGTGTGTATATTTATTAGTTAAGACTTTGCTTATATATATAATGCAACAGAAAGATAAGAAGCTTACTGAAAATACACACACACAGATACCACTACATCTGGAAGATAGAAACTTACGTAGGAAAAACTAGACATTTGTAAATATATATATGCTTATACCGTAGGCATCTGGAAAGAAAAGAAAAGAGTGCTTACTGTTATAAAAAAATAATAATAATAAGAAAAAGAAAGAAAGAGAAAGCTACTGTCATGTGTAAGCATGTGTGTGTGTATAAGGTTACACATGAACCCAAAGCTTGTTATCTCGTTTATTGATAAATATATATTAAACCCAACTTTTCCTAATGCATGTACGTTGCACACATATATATATATACTCTGGATATATATAAAAAAAGGGAAGGAAAACTTGATCTTTTATTGAAGGTATATATACATTCCGCTGCACACGTGAGGGGACTACTGTATATTTATGTATATATAGTTTTTTTTAATGGTTACATATCCAAACAATAAATACATAGCCTCTTTCTTTTTCCCAAGTCACGACATTATATATATATAAATATGGAACCGAATCTTGGGAATAATAGAGAAAAGCTTTACTTTGTAAAATACATATATACACGCATATATTGTCACTTAAAGGAATTTCTATCGGTTTAGTTTTGTATGTGAAGGACGAAATGGTTATTTAAAAAAATAATAATAATAATAATACTGATAATAAATAAATAAATAAATAAATTTTAAACCCCAAAAGGTCATTTGCAATTTTTGTTACAGTAATATTTAATTATTAGAATTTGTATTTTAAGTTATAGGAAATTATAAGTTATAATTGTGATAATGTAGGGTCTTCTTGTGATCGGTGATTGTGCGAGTTGGGCTCCTCAAGCTAAGGTTAAACTTGGAATTGAGGTAACCGGGGTTAATTTATTTTATATGCTTGTTTTGGGCTGTGAGGTATTTTTCTAAACCTTACTTTCATATATACTACTTGTATGTGTTTTGAAAAATTATGTGTATGTTTGAATATGAAATTATTTCAGTGAAGCAGTGTATTTTCCAATCTATGTATTTAAGTAAATACTACTATTGGGGTTGTTATCGTTGTGATGGTTGTAATGTTTGTTGTGAGATGATATATATAGAATAATAATTTAGTAAAATGTTGTTAAAAATTTTAGTGTTATATTATTTCTTCTGTTGTGGGTTATGTTGGGTTGAGGGGGAGAGATTAAGGGTGAACTTGTGCCTATCGGCTCTCTCAGTCCTGGCCCGGATATTGAGTTGAGTGTTTTAAGCGGACACCTCCCTGTTACGGTATATTGTTGGTGGCATGGGAGGGGACAGTATTCTTGAAGTGACTAGCTAACCTTGGCCAGGTATACTAGCACTGATAGGCTGTACCACGTCCAGAAGATATAAGGAGGAGCAGGATGGATGAGTGGGGATGGTTTTAATTATTGTTAATTATTATGTATTATTCTGTTCGTATTTGTACCCTGGACTCCGAGTTTGTGGGCGGAAATTTGTACCCTGGACTCCGAGTTTGTGGGCGGAATTTGTACCCTGGACTCCGAGTTTGTGGGCGGAATTTGTGCCCTGGACTCCGGGTTTGTGGGCGGAATTTGTGCCCTGAACCCGACATGTATGTTATCGAAAGAAAAAGTTTTATCTATTATCGTTCGTTAAATATTATAATTATGTTAATAAACCTGCTTCTCTGACTTGCAATCCTTTCCTGCATATTTGATAAATTAATTTCGGTTACGGGGACTTATGTCTCACCCCGTTATTATTAAATTTTTCAGGCGAGACCTCTAACCTTACTAGAGGACAAGGGAAGCAGCCAGAGGCATAGATGTCGTGAAATTTACAGGCCTCTTGTTGGTAATAGTGTTGTATTGATTTATATATTGCCATCATAGGGCCCTCATATTTATGAAATATTGCATTAACTATTTTTGGATGATTGTTTATTTTCCGAAGGCCTTATTTTGTACACTATCATATTATGGTGGATCCACAATCATATCTTGTGCGGAGATTGTTTTTGTATAGACCCTTTGTTGTGGGGTTAGGGTTATAAGACTCGTGGGCTATGTGTATTTCCGTTCGATATTTGTGCCCAGAGTCGTGGACTTATTTGTGGTGGGTTTGTGGGAAAAATTTGTACCCTGGACTCAAGGTGTGTTGTCTTGAAAGAAAAAGAGTTTCCATAATTACCCATTATTCTGGTTTTATGAAAATATTATGGTTAATTGTTGATTTGTGAGAAAGGGTCTTTTCACTGAACGTTGAATTTAGATTTTGGTATCTCAACTATATTTAACTGGAATCCCCCCTTTCATTTAATTCAATTATCATTAGTATTATATCTTTAAGTTTTTATACTACATTATACTATAAAAGGTTAAAAGTACTATGAAAAAAAGGGAAAATTAGAATTAAGGACATGGAGAAAAGATTTTTGTGGAGAATGCTCATAAAAATTGTAATTATTTAGAATGACAAAAAATAAAAAAAATGTCCAAAACAAAATCTTCCACATTTTCTCTAACATTCTATTTTTAATACTAATAAAAAAAATTATAAGTTTCACTACACCCAACAACAATTTTCTCAAATTTCATTTTTCATAACCTGCACGTATCTATGAAAAAAATTACACATTTTCCAGTTTTGAAAAAAAATTATATTTTTTTTAAATCAACAAAATATTTAATTAAAAATATTTTTTATAATTTTAATAAAATTCAAGGTCTTTTATAATTTATCATAGAGATAGGATATTGTCACTACCATTTTTGGTCACTACCACTTTTTCACCGTTAGATTAGAATCTCAATAGGAGAGATAAATGATAAAGGTAGACGAGATTCTGATCTAACAGTGAAAAAGTGGTAGTGACAAAAAATGATAGTGACAATATCCTATCCCTTTATCATATATGTTAAACCAATTAGAAAGTTTATATGATTTATTTTTTTAGAAGAAATTTATGTGGGTCAAGAAATTCATTTAATGTTAATAAAAATAAAAAACCTAAGTAAGCTATTATATCATGAAAAATATGAAATGATTTTATTTTTTAATTTTATAAAAAAAAAAAACTTAATTGATATCACATTGATAATATATAAAGGGAAATACACTTCTCATGTTGCAAGAGAAGTGTATCCTCATGTGAGTCATGTCATAGATACTTCGATTTCTATGCTTGAGTTTTTTTATTAATTATTTAAAAAAAAGGTGTGAGTTCCACCATTTCATGTGTATAGGAATCTTCTTTTTTTCATGCCCCTAATATAAAACCGACAACTTGATAATACAAATCAGTGAAAAAAAATTAATAAAATATAAGTTTAACAGGTGTTATTTAAATAATATATTGAAAATTAAAAAAATACAATCATATCACGATAGGTAATTTTAGTTATTTTTTAATTATAAATATAAGAAATAATATAAGAGGTTTGATTATGGGTAATTTAGTGATTTTAAATTTAAATTATGATGTTTGGTCTTTCCAAATAATTATAATTTTTATGATCTATTATAATAAATATTATTTTCTCTAGATCTATTATTTTAATTTTTTAAAAAAAGTAGAATGATCTGGATCATTAAAAAGTATCTCCGGTCAATGAAAATATAAATATATTCTCATATTTTAGAAAGTAAATTAGGAAAAATTTCCCATTAAGACTTTTAAATATTTTTTTTAAAATCTGATAAATATTTATGCATATGTACAGTACATACTTACAGTAACAAGTCTCTAATTTAGATTTTTATGATCATTTAAATTTTGAGGGATTTTTGCTCAATTTTCTCTATTGCAAATTGTCCTTGCACATAAATTTATATGATAAAAAGAATATGAATTAGTCAAAAAGGTATAATTACGATTTACTCCTTCTAATTTATAATGCTAATAAATATATTTGATACTTTTTATAAGGAATTTGTTTGTTTTCAATATGTGTTAATTATTTTTTTCATCCATACCTTATTAGGGTAGTGGGTGAAAATAATAATTAATATAATATTATAATTTAATGTAATTAATAGAAATAATATTAAAAATTATTTAAAGTATAAATTTTTTTTATTGGCTTTAATTATTTTTCATTTTGAGTTGCGAAATATGCGACAACTTCATTCGTTATTGAGTCCCACACCCCCACTACAGTCCATCACAAGTACAAAACATAAACAAGCGAGCGACAACGCAAAGAAAACCCCAGCAACAGGACACTACTTGAGGACTCAGCGTTGCCGGCGCGAACTCGACGTATCCGCTGCAAAACCAAAGACAGAGCCTTCAATCGCAAGCGTTCTGCAAAGAGAGTTCTTGCCTTTGCCCTACAAACTTCAATGGCCCCCGATGCTTCTGACGCTCTTGCAGGTCTCTTATCTTTAAAGATAAATATTAAATGCAATTTTATATCTTACTATTTACAGGGTTTTCTGTTACTAGGAAGTTACGGTTGTGTCTTTTTCTCTTTCTCCTTCCGTACTTGCACGATTCGGTATTTTAGTTTTGTCGTAATTCCATACCTTCTCTCAATGCAGTGAGGCAGAAAGTTCAACAATTTCTTAACGCAGCTCGTACTGGAAATCTTGATCTCTTGAAAAGTATTTGTCTTGCTCTTCGATTCTATTGTTTCGTTATTACTGTTGCTTTCGCTGTTCAAATTCTTCATCTGGGTTCAGCCTTTCTGGGATAGATTTGGCGAGGCAGCTTAACGAAGATAAGGATTTAGCGAAAACCGTGGCAGCGATTAAGGATGCAAATAAACGAGGAGCACTACATTTTGCGGCTCTCGAAGGGAAGACAGAGGTTTGTGAATATCTGTTGGAGGAATTGAAGCTAAACGTTGATGAGAGAGATGACGATGGTACTATTTTTGTCTAACACATATTTGTAATATAAATTGTATGTCATTTATAAAATTTTAGAATCCATAAAATTGTTAACGTTTCGAATTACTGTTTCTTTTCAGGTGAGACTGCTCTTATTCATGCTGCTCGTCAGGGCCATACTGCTACAGCTAAATATCTCATTGACCGCGGTGCCAATCCTGCTATTTCTAGCAACTTAGGAGCCACGGCGTTACATCATGCTGCAGGAATAGGTGCTTGCTCAGAATTACTCAAATATTATGTACACTTCTGCATTAAAAAGAAATTGCCTCAGTCTGCTTTTACGATCTCTTAATCTCGTGCTTTTTAAACAGAATTCAACTTGCTGTCTTATTCTTCTTGTTTAGCGTATTCTAATCTAATATGTGCTTTCCTGTAGGAGACATTGAGTTGCTCAAGTATTTACTTTCCAGAGGTGTTGATCCTGATTTGGAAAGTGACGCGGGAACACCATTGATTTGGGCTGCGGGTCATGACCAGAAAGATGCTGTCAGCTTTCTGTTAGAACATCATGCAAACGTAAGATCACATCTATTCTTTATTTTTGTTAGCCTTGTTGATGATCTAGATTCTAGAATTTGGCGATGCTTATAGTGAATAATGTCCATTATAAATGAAAACTGATCACTTAGGTTCAATTCTGAGGGGGATTCTGGAAGGTGAAAAATCCTTTTGAATTCACACTTGCCCCAATGCTAATGAAAAAGCATGTAAGAGGGAGCATTGAGGCAAACGTATGTTTGAAGGTGGGGAATAAAAAAAAAACATGCTCTTATTATAGAATGGCTGAGAAAGGGAGTCATGTGACTGACTGTGCACGCCTAGTGGGAAGGGTAGATAGTCTATGTTTGTTAGAAGAGGGGTATATTGACATATTGTGATGGGTTTGTGAAGCATGGGGGCAAGGAAGATTTGGTTTTAGGTGAAGAGTTTCTAGCTAATCTACAGGATGCTTGTTTCTTTCTTCATTTTCTTTTCCTTCTGTAAACCATTGGATCTATCAATTCCTATATGTTTGTGTTTTGGGGAGGAATTTCAGCTGTTATGCTGATAAACAATACAAGTCTCTGAAGGTTCCTGATATGGTATAATTTAATAAATGGTCTTTCATGAATCATGAGTATGCCTTTTTCGAGATTAATGGTTAGACATAACTCTTTGAATTTTGAATATATAATTTTAAGTTTATTTGTACAATGCACTATTTTATTCTTGCAACAGGTATAGAGGTATAATATTTTCCTCTTGTCAATGTTGCATTGCAGCCTAATGCTGAGACTGATGATGGTGTTACTCCGCTCCTTTCATCTGTGGCAGCTGGTTCGCTGACATGTATAGAGCTGTTAGTTCAGGTTGTATATACTCCATAAACATCTAGTATATTAATGACATATTCACGCTTGATTGAAATTGCATTTTGAAACATTTTAGCTCCCAAAAAACATTGTGGTAATATATCTGTCATCAAGTTATTGATGATTGCAACTTATTATTTGTGGTCATAAAGTGGTTTATTTTCTTGTATTTTTTGTTCTGATAAATAACATGATAGGGTTATGGTGACAACAAAATAATGAATTCTTGTTCTGTCATTCTTCCATGTTTAATCTTAATTAAGATGTCAATAATGATTATGAATTAGGGGCTTACCATATGTCAACAACTGGTAATAACAGACAATTTTATATAATAGAAGGTAATCTGGCTTTATGTTATAATGCATGTTTTACATTCAGAGAACGTCAATAATTTCAGTGCAACTGGTATTTCAAGCAAGTTCAGAAAAGAGTGGTGGTGTGATGCAGGAAGTAAGGGGATTAAGTGATTAACATACTAAATCTTGGTGGTCAAACAAAGAAGGACTAGAGTAGATTAATTTTTCAGATGTTAACCTTGCTGAAAAATAACACATTTTTGCTTGAAGGTCTTCAGAGAGCACACTGCCCAATCTTAGCTGAATCCTTAATCCTTAAATATCATAGAAACTTTGAATCCTCATGCTTGTATATCTTGTACAGGCAGGTGCTAATGTAAATATCAGTGCGGGTGGAGCAACTCCTTTGCACATTGCTGCTGATAATGGAAATCCAGAATTTATAAATTGCCTATTGAAAGCTGGAGCTGATCCTAATGTCATTGATGAGGTATTCTGATTTAAGTACCTCGCTGTAATCTTCTCCTTTTGGAACATTCTCTTATGCAGTTAGGAGTTTAAAAAACTTACCTGCTGATTGATATTTGTCTTTATCATTGTTGAGGGATTCCTAAATTAGTGATCCAAGTTCATAAAAGATTCGACAAGGTTTTACGTTGGCTGTCAGAGCCTAACACAACCCTCCTCTTTTACCCAGGCTTGGGACCGGCTATAAACATAGGCGGAGTTCTAACTGAGCTTTGAGCCCTTATTTGTTTAACCTAGTGGTAGATGTTCAACTGAGTCTATAAAAGATGAGATCCCTAAATGCATGCTTTTTGCGAATGATATAGTTTTGTTGACTGAATCCAAGGAGGAAATTAATTCTAAATTTGTGATATGGAGACGGACTTTGGAATTGAAGGGCTTTCGTCTGAGTAGGAGCAAAACTGAATATATGCATTGCAATTTTGATAAGAGACAAGGTAAAAGTGAAATGGAAGTTAAATTAGGGGGCAAGTCATTCCACATGTGACAAAATTTAGATATTTGAGATCAATTATACAACATGATGGTAAAATTGATGAGATGCTAGTCACACAATTCAAGCTGAATGGTATAAATGGAGAAAACCTACTGGAGTTATTGTGATAAAAAAGTACCTAATAAGGTAAAAGGGAAGTTTTATCGCACTGCTCTAAGACCAGCAATGCTATATGGTAGTGAGTTTTGGGCTTTAGAGGGACAACATGAACATAAAATAGGGGTAGCCAAGATGAGGATGTTGAGATGGATGTATAGTCATACAAGAAAAGACAAGATTCATGATACTCATATACGCGAACAAGTTGAAGTGGCCTCTATTAAAGAAAAAATGATAGAAAGTAATTTGAGGTGGTTTGGACATGTTCAACGAAGGCTATTGAGTGCTCCAGTGAGGATGTTGATCAAGTAGTATGGAGTCTTGTAAAATGAGGTTGAGGAAGGCCGAAGTGAACGCTCAATGAGGTCATAGAGAAGGATCTTTTGGTTAATAATATATCTAAAGATATGGTTTTCAACAGAGCACAATGGCGTCGTGCGATCCATGTAGCCGACCCCACCTAGTGGGATAAAGGCTTTCATGTTGTTGTTGGCCTAAATTAGTGATCCTTTATGTCATTTTCTATTCTGTTGGTTCTTTCTTAAGCCGGATACATTGAACTACGTGATTGGTGATTTAACTTTATGAAAGACCTCGCGTCATAAATGTATAGACCTAGCTCATTACTGTTCTGATGTAAGAATCATTACCTGCAACTGATTATGCTTATCAGTGATATAACTAGTGATTTGGGTTGGACTGACTTGACATCAATATACCTGAGTTTGGACCTAAGTGGATGAAGATGCACCCACCACATGCAGACACACTAACACCCTCATGCAATCATGGTAACAGCATGCCTGCATTATACAAAATATAGGTTTTTTATGACATATTTGTCCACTTATTGAGGAAGAGGTGTCCCTGAAATTCTATGTTAGTGCTAAGTGCTTTCTGTTATTTCTTCATTTCCAAAATAGAGGGTTATTCGTACCTTTTGCTATACAACTGTACTCCTTATGATTGTGAAAACTGCCGCATCCAGAATTACCTTATCATTATCATTGTACCTTCATCAATATTTGGGTTGAAATGTTAGTTTTTTTGGCATGTCAGGATGGAATGAAGCCGATACAGGTTGCAGCTTTAAGGGGCAATCGCAAAGCTGTTGAGATATTGTTCCCCTTGACATCAGAAGTTGAAACTGTTCCTACTTGGAGTATTGATGGCATACTAGAGTCTGCACAATCAGAAAATAACAATCAACAGGTAGTCTGCTCCTTTTTCCCCTCATCACCAATTTTGCTAAGCCATATCATTTTATTTTATTTTTAAATAAGGAGTATCATAGCCCTTGCTATATTGTTACAATATAATCGTAAAATATTGGGAAGGAGGTTTATGTTAAGAAGCCTCTTCTGAATTTAAGTAATTTTGGGAGGCTAAAAATGCCAATGAAAATAGAAGCTTCCAAGTAATTTTGCTGCTATTGAATTCTCTAATTCGTCTTCTTCATTCTTCAATTTGTACTGATAACAGCATTTCCCTTGTATGTTGCCTCCATGATATTTTACTGTCCTTAAGATATTTAAAATTGATGAGTGATAAAAAATAGAGGATAAAATTTGCAGGAAACAAGAAATGCCTCAGACACTAGTTGCCACAAGGATACTGCTTTGCCAGAGCAAAATCTTCCCGAGGTCTGTTTGCTCTCATGGGGAAAAAATTACATGTTGACTCTATCGTCTAATGTGCATAAACATTCATCTCTATCTTTGTTGTAATAGTTTCTTAACTGATCTAGGTGACACCTGAAGCCAAGAAGAAAGCTGCGGAAGCAAAATCAAGAGGGGACGAGGCCTTCAAAAGGAAAGACTATTATATGGCCGTAGATGCTTATACACAAGTAAAGTCTCCTGATCTTGCACCGTAGTCTTGACTCATGAATTTTTTGTCCTTCTGTAACTTGGGTGATTTTTCAAATTCTATCATTTCGAAAGCTACAGACTACAAGGCATAATAAATTTGTTATTGAAAAGGCATTAGGTAGTAATCTGAAAGCAAAGTTCTCTTTTTAAATGTAACATCTCCAGAAAATTTGTAAATATTGCCTAATGAGTTCTTGTTTATTCCTGATCTCTGATTTGCCCAAGTATGCTTATCTAGTGTAGTCTAAGAAAATAGAAGTCCTTAATTTTTTTTTCTATTTTTTATAGAATGATTTTCTCAATAAGTGTACTTTATTTTTGTAATGTGTTGACAGGCAATTGATCTAGACCCCACTGATGCCACTCTTGTATCCAATAGAAGTCTTTGTTGGATCAGGTTGGGTCAAGCTGAGCATGCTTTAGCTGATGCAAAGGCTTGCAGAGCATTAAAACCAGACTGGTCAAAAGCTTGTTATAGAGAAGGGGCAGCTTTACGCTTGTTGCAGGCATGCTTAGAAATTTGTTTGTTTTTGGCATTGGCAGTAGTTTATGTGATTCACATTTTGTAAATTTTGCCTTTCTTGTCGCACTTGCAGAAGTTCGACGAAGCAGCAAATGCATTTTATGAGGGAGTGAGGCTTGATCCTGAAAATAAGGAGCTTGTAAATGCATTCAGGTATTAGATGGCAGCCTTTGACCTTACATTGTTGCATGCACTTTAAAGTGAATTACAAAAACATTAATTTGAAGGGAAAATCGATTAACTTTAGAGGGAAAAAAATCCATTAGCTTGGGAAAAACTCCTTAATGTGATGCTGAGTTCATGAGAAGCATTTATTTGTGCATGTGTGTACATCTCTTTAACTGTTTCATCCTTACAGGGAAGCTGTTGAAGCTGGGAGGAAATTTCATGCAACGGCTAAGAATGATATATAGTCAAGTAGCAGAGGGCAGAGCATGAGGCAACCCTTTTTTTGTTGCGTATTTATTTATTTATCCTAATTTTTTTATATATGAGCTAAGATCTGTTTTATAATAATATTGTTAATTAGTAATTAGAAAATTTTTACAATGGGCATGTTCTAAAGTTATTATTGATTATTGTAACTTTGAGAAAGTAGAGGAAAATGATAATGAAAACATTTTCATTCGATTCTAAATGCAGCATTTGGATTAGAAATTTATAGAAGTGGATGAATTTTAACTGGATGTTGGATTCGATGGGTAAGATTATTGGCTAGCGAATCAGGAAATCCGATAGGAATGTAGCAGCATGCGGAAAGAAAAATCAGTTGCAAGGATTAAAATTACTCATTCAAGTGATTTATTCCGTTTGACGGCTCAGCGAGGCTTTGATTATATATCAATATGTACAGTCTTGATAATGAACATGGTCCTTTCATTGCTTTCTTGAATTTGGAAAGAAGAGATGTCTATGCAGAGGAGTCTGGTAGATTCCTGGGAAGTGTTTGGAGCGTCATCCGTTTTTGTTTGTGGCGAAATGGTTCTTGAATCAAAAGCGTACGTGAGATTCAAACATGAATCAGCCGTAAGGAAATTATGAATGTCAATCAATAATAACATCACGCAGGGTTCGCTTCACTTTAACAGAGTAATGCAAAAAAGCTTAGAAAAGTCATTGATTTATAGAAAAGTTTGAACCAATCAAATAACAATAAATTAAAGAAAGAATCAGAAGGGCATGGAAAACGGGCCCACTCGGCGTTCTCTTGTTCCTCCCTCCATTCTGATTTGAGTTGAAAGTTGAAACCACCCCAAACTCGTTGCAATTCCAGATCCGGCTCTCCCCGCACCAATGTTCATGAAATCCTCCGCCGCCGCCGTTTCCGTTAACCCCCCTCAACCGCAATCGACGTCGGATCTTTCCTTCGTCTCCCGCGCTACGTATGCCTCTCGGTCTCTCTACGCCACTCCCCGCCCGTGGCCTCAGCTCCTCGACTTCTCCGCCTTCTCCCGCCCCTGCACCTACGCCGATGCCATGTTACGCGCCAGACGAAACTTTACTTACTTCAAGTATAACTACGTCTTGGTTTCCCTTTTGGTAATCTTCTTTAGTCTCTTCTGGCATCCCATTGCCATGATCTTTTACTTGATCGTCTTCTTTGCCTGGTATTTCTTCTACTTCACTCGTGATAGCCCCCTTGTCTTATTCGACCAAACACTGGATGACGGAACGGTGCTCTGTGGTCTGGGATTCATAACTGTTTTGGTACTCGAGCTTGTTGGCGTCGGGCTGAATTTGTTCGTGTCTTCTATAGTGGCTGCTGTGCTTCTTGGGGTGCACGCGGCTTTTCGGATCACCGATGACTTGTTTCTTGATGAGGAAACCGCCGCCGAAGGTGGCTTGCTTTCTGTTGTGGGAAGCCAACCCCTCATAACAACGTATGCCCGGATCTGAATGTGAAAGGAGTTATTTGTTTCTTAATTTTCCCACTTTTCATTGGCTTTGACGTTACTGTTCAATGAAGAATGTCGCCTTTTGAAAGGAAGTGGTGGAAACGATGATGATGAAGTTGGCTGATTTTTTGGATGCGACCTGACTCGGACTTCTATTTTAACAATCATTACTGCCGCCACTTTGGTTCATGAACAATGTGGAAGCAACCACTGTTCAGATTTAAATTTGGATTAGTTTTGTTTCGACCAATTCTGTATTCTGGATACCCAACAAAATTTTCTGCTTGATTCTTTTTCAAGGAAAAGGATCCATTCGACTGGAGGATGGATCTTTTTTTGGCTTTTCGCTAGTTCAGTGCCGTTATCATGTTTCAGTGTGATATTCGAATTTGATATAAAGTAGCTAATCGTGTTTACCATGAGTTTTTCGTTCCTGGCGGTTATGATCTCACAGAATGGTGGAATGCAATGTCTGAGATGGCAGCAATAAATTAATCATGGTTTGGTGGTGCTAGTCTGTTGCCCCGTAATTTTGGTGCTATTCATATTCATCTACAACCCTCAGATATGGTTTGCGATATCATATATCTTGCTTGGTATAGTAATCTGCAAGGATGTTTGATTTAACCTATAGACCTTAAGCAAAGAGGATTCAAATTATTTATAAAAAAAAGGTTAACACTCGATTCCAAAATAAATAGAACAGCGCCCTGCCAAAATTAAACATGAAGAAGAAACTTGTTGCTGGTAATGCTCCAACCCCAAAAGAAAAGAGTGGGAGTTTCCAAAGTTTATGAAGTGATCTGAACATTCACAACTCGAAAAGAGAAGTATTTCTTCGACAAATGCG
Organism: Acacia pycnantha; assembly: GCA_025563575.1. Taxonomy (NCBI): domain Eukaryota; kingdom Viridiplantae; phylum Streptophyta; class Magnoliopsida; order Fabales; family Fabaceae; genus Acacia; species Acacia pycnantha. The sequence continues at coordinate 76,757 of JAMWYP010000161.1, forward strand.
CCGAGGCGTTCTTGTGATTCATATTTTCACTATGTGGGAGAAGACATGCTCAGGTGAGCAGAAAACAAGAAGGGGGAAAATAGGAAGATACAGCAAAATTAAGGAAAAGGAAGAGAAAATGTCTAAGGAGGGAGGGCCTTTCGAGAATATGACAAGACCATAATGAAGTCCTTGGCGGAGCAGCCAACAGAAGCAGGAAACTTTTTACAGTATGATGGAGCCTTGAACCAAAGATCAACTAAGTTATGCAGTTGCAAAGATGGTACAACTGGTCGACCACGGCACATTATTTCCACCTGTCCAATAACACACTCAAATTATTGCCAACCCAATAATGTGCATTAAAATGAAGCTGGCAACCACTGTTGTATTGAATTGAACCCACCTCTGCTTCGCTGGCAAGATTAAGTTTCTTAACAAGGTACTTTTGAATAGAGGAGACGGGCACCGTACTATCCCTGTGATGGGGGAAGAAACAAGTATTAGACACTCATCACTCTTGCCCCAATAATTAACCGCCCATTCATTCCTTTATCAATCAAAACATGATCTTTTTTGACAGCAAAACATAATACATCAAAGAAAAATATGAATGAGTACCAAACATGAGAATATGGCACTGCCATGACAATCATAGGAATCAAAACATTCATTTCTGAGGCATGTTTTGCACCCTTGTTTTAAGACTGATAAACCAACTAAAGATAAAGAGTTGTTTTAATAATATATATATATATCCTCTTTCAACAAATTGAATAATAAAACTGCTGCGCTGTTCTCTGAACCATTCTGAAAATCACACTCTCTTTAAATGCAATAGCAACACAGGAACATTCATTTCTGTGGCATGTTTTGCACGCTTGTTTTAAAACTGATTATTTACATTAGGGTGTAAAAAATCAAACTTTACTCATTTCTGAAATCATGGGGAACAAGACATCTTATTATCAAGAAGGATGGCTGGCCAAAATAAACATACTGTAATAAATAAATAAAAACATACTCTAGAAAGTAACCATATAATGTTATTTATTTTTATCTCATACTTAATTTACTATTTTACATAGGCCTGTTTGGAGAGAGCTTTAAATAGCTTAAAGCCAGAAAACAGTAGTAGTAGAAAAAAAGCCAGAATCTCTTTCTTAGTTCAATTCTAAAAAAGTGAACACTAGCTCCCAGTACTGGAATTTGATTTTCTGCAGCTTATCCCAGCCAAGGCAAAACTAATCTTCTTATAGGCCTAGAATACTGGAGTTTCTTCTACGAAACTTCAAATTAGCATATACAAGAAATTCTGAGTAGATTTGTTACATTTTTTATCAACAGTTACCACTGTTCTGACACAACAAAATGAGAAAAATTCAACTCACTAACAGTTCAAAAGGCAAGAGACACATGGCGTCTAAAAAGGCCGTGTTTGAAGCAAAAAGAAAATCAGGCAAGTAGAAAGTAATAAGATAGAAGAATTACTTTATTCTTAAGTAGGATGCTGAAATCTGTGGCAAGGGAACATCTCCTTTCCTGAAAATAAAATGTCAATTCAAAGTTATAGAAGATGAAAACTATAGAATTAGATTAAATTTGGCTATAGACAAGCAACTTACTGGTCTTCTGAAGCAACCAATGAAAACCAAATAGGACAGTTTTCTCTGTTACCCCTGCCCCCAGCTGCATCTAGCATAACTTGGGCTGAGGCAGAAATCTCAGATGCTGCGGCTCTTTTCTGACCAGCTGGACGCACTCTTCTCCGCCTCACTTGTCCCAGAGGCACATTCTTTTCATCCTTGTCATCTCCAAATTTTGTTTTATGTCCATTATCCTTGTTTTTGGTTTTAGGCATACGTAATTCACTATGGACAGTAGCAGGTGGCTCTGATTTGGTTGTTATTTCAGGCATATTTATTCCACCATTGGGAGTAGTTGGAGGCTCAGATTTGGCAAGAGACAAACCTTGTGAAGTTGACTTTGAGGATTTTGTTCTGTTGGCAGCTTCAACAAGACAGTTCAAGGGTGTCCAGAGATCAACTTTCCCTTCTGGAAGCTCCCCATTGTTCTCTGTTTCTTCATTAGGCCTATTCTTCTTAGAAGGCTCAGCTGTGGAAGAATCCTACGACAATGCAATAAAATAGGTGGTTACAGGAAAGTAAAGATTTTTTTTACCTAGCATGCCAGGTAACTTGAGGATAAATTCAAGTTCAAACCTTGAGTCATAAAATAACAAAACCCAAAGTCCTATAACCCACACCTAATTTCTATTTTGAGAAATTATATTTGATAAATCAGGAGAGCTTGAGCTTACTGGGTTATCCTCGGTATAGACTTCTTCCTTCTTTATGGATTCATGAATAGCAAAACTGCATCCGCGCAAAGCAGCAGCCTTTCTTGTACCAGTTTTTGTTCTCTTTCCTGTGAAGCCAGTCTGCATTGAAACTTTCGGAGCAGAAATCACCAATGATGAAAGTGATCTTTCCTTCCGTTTTGCTGGCAGAGGTATTGAAGGTATTGCCTGTGGGGCCTTAATCTTTCTTCGTCTCAAAGGGAAAATTTTGGCCCTAATATCTTGCAAATTGTGATCTGGCCTGAATATTATCATTAGTCATACATGATTAACAGTATATAGATTTTTCAAAGATTTATCAGAAAAAAGTTAGCCTAGTTTAAAATACAGGTTGAACAAAAGAGTAGGAAATTGAAAATCCCTTATTGAGGAAGCAATCAATCTGCCAAAAGTTATCACAATTAGCTACAATACAAATATTAGTCTTCACCACTAGGCAGTCTTCACATGTTAAGCAGATATTAAAAGAATGATTCTCATGAAAATAAAACGGAGGGGGCTGCTAAATGAAATTATGTGTGCAAATGTCTCGGTGGGTCACTAATCAGACAGTTATTTTTACACTACTTCAGACAGATGCAGTAGAGAACAACTTATGATCTGGGAGAAGGTATCAGGTAACCACTGACGGCACAAGAAGATTAATAATTTGCAGAAGAAAGAGATTAGTCTAAGAGCAAATGGACATTCTCAAATCTCAAATGTCAGCAAAAAAAGCCAGTATGAAGAGGAGGAGAATGAGCAAAATTCATACAAACAGATAGTAATATTTCTATAATCACGCAGTCAGTAGCAGGTTTGATCCATTCGATTCAAAGTACTCATAAACCACATACATTTGTGAAAAAAAACAACAGACCTCAGTTTCTCCACCGGAAGACAGCCCAAATCAATATTGCATACTGGACAGCAATCTGCCTCCTCATCTGAGAATCTCTCGTATATGCATTTCCTGCAGACTGTTACAGAGTTCAATGTTCAATGTGTTTTGCCAAATATTATTTGATGATTGAAACAATGATGTGCAAAGATGTATTGAAAGGCAAATCGATAGAATTCATTACTTCCATATAAACATAATTTGCCATCAGACCGGCAAAAATCAAGCAAATTATGAAATTTTGTAGATTCTACACATCCTTAAAAAATTGTATGACTGTTCCACACTGCCTCCTTAGTCTCTATCAGAGTAGTCAATAGACCAGATAAAACAATCGTTTCAGATGGAAGCAAAATAAGATTTCCTTGAGTTTGCTAAGTTACATACGGTAATGATAGCAAACATTTATTGCCTATATATCAACAAGATGATTTACGTTAAAAATGCCTCAGAAAGCAGAATAAGATTGCTTTGAGTTTACTAGTCCAATACGGTAATGGTAACAAAAATAGGAAATGAGCACATAAATTGAAAGACGACTGAACTAACAATAAAAATTTCTTCTTTCTTTTTGATCACCCAAAAAATAAAAAATCTCCTTTCTTCAATAGTTAAATCTAAGAAATCCAATCAACCAATTAAAAAACAGCAAGGGATATTAACCTCAGGTAATGTTCCATCACAGTAGATATGTTACAATAAAACGCTCTCGCCATGCTATAATATGAGGTTGCGAAACAAAATGCTTACGCGAAATTAAATTCAGGTCATGGACTAGTAGAATGATTGTTCGTACGAAATAAATATCATCAATTCTAGTTGTTCGAATAAGAAGGAATTAAGGAACCACATTGAAAGCCCGAACCCTGAGAAGCATGCTGATTGACTATTTATTCCAAGGCAACAGCAAATTAAGGAAAGATAAGCGAAAAACTTGTACAAATAACGCAGCGTTAAACTGCTGCGACGTAAGAATTTCGGAACAGAAAATACATCATCGAAAGAGCCGCAAAATATAAAATTTCAATCAACATCATAATCAGGAGAGAAATCAAAGCCGCACATAACGTGGTAGCAGGCCAGAATCAATCGGAACCGCTACACGCAACGCATGAAAAAAGAAAGAAGAAAAAGAATCCGAAGAAGTAGGATTGTAGGTGCGTGAAACAGAAGATAAGAGAAAAACCTACACGTATGAAGGCAGAGAGAGATGGTAGTAGCGTCCTTCAACAGTTTATGACAAAGAGGGCATGTCATGCATGCTTCTAGCGTCTCCCTCTTCACTTTGACCACCTGGCTCGCCATTATTCAGCTAAAACGGATGCTCAGGAAGGTGCATTCGAATCCAAATTGAGAGAAGGAATGGATCGTAGGAGAAAGTTTACAGAGTGGGTTGGTTGAATTGTTGTGGGGGTGTAGTGGACGTGGAAAAGGAATGGATCTGAGGGGAAAGGGTTGAAAATTGGAAAGAAGCTAGGGAGGGAAATTACGCCGGGGATTTGTTAGAATTTGGAGAGATGGAAGAGTGGGGAGGGGAATTGTTGATGGACGAGAGAGCATGAAGAGAAAGCAAGACTCGTAAGGAGACGCTTTTGGGGCGTGTAATTCTGCCAATACCTCTTCCTCATGGCTCCACAATTACTATTTTCAGGCACTGTGCTTCAAAGTGCGGATATTGGACATCTGTGAAGCAAACTCCTTTTTTTCCTTTCTTTTTGTCGTTGGTTTTTTTTTTTGGCCTACCGATGCAATAACCCTCCTCGTTTTTCACCTCTTTCCCTCTACCGACTAAATTTATGTCCTGTTTTCTTCCTTGAATCCATGTTAAGACCAAGTCAACTAATTTTTTAGTTTTTAAAATCAAATATGATGTGAATGTATGAGTTGCGGTCATTATATTATATTTATTCCTAAATAATAATCTAAATCAATTTAGCTATGCCCATTTCTAAGTTAAACGATTAGATTTTCATTTGAAATAAGGTGAGTCTCTGGACAAGAAATTAGAAAGAAGAATTAGAGACATCTATGAACACAACCAATGGGGCACGAGTTTGTGTTAACTCTCGATTTCATCAAATGAAGGAGGGGTTGAACACACGTGAATGTGTTAAGAAGCGCGAACCACAAATTAGAAAGTTGCTCTCTGAAGAAAACTGGTGGGTGGTTTATTGATTTAAAACCAGGAACGTAAACATACAAGTTTCCAAATCGAAGGGATTTTTGGTTTACGTGATCGCTACGAGTAGGAACGTTCATTTTCTGCAACGCGCGCGCGAGAGCACTAGATTTTACTCATGCGCAACAGTTAATAGGCGTTAAGATTTTTGAATGAATACATTCAAACATCAATGTAATCGCATTAATAGGGAGTCAATTTAATTGCCAGAAAATTAGGAAGCCCGTCCATGGAGAGGAGGAATAAATGAGATTTCTCCTCATTTCCCCTCTATTTAATGTTTCTACCATGGTTTATATTTATTTTAGAGTAAATACCATTTCTCGTCCCTGAAAAAAACGCGATCTCCATTTTGGTCCCTTAAAAAAAATGTTATTTTTAGTCCATAAAAAGGACAAATAATGGTCGATTGGTTGACATTTTGATCCCTCACAAATTTCCAAAAGGTCATTTTTAATTCCTAAAAAAGGACGAATAAGGGACCTTGTTTTTTGTAAGGACGAAAATGGAGTCCGTGTTTTTTGTCAGGGATCATAGAAAATGTATTTACTCTTTATTTTATTTAATGTTATAAAAATATTTTTACATAATCTTAACCATTAAAACTTAATCTAATATAAATGAAATGAAGAGAGAGATCATATTAATGGAGGCATCCTTCTCTCGATTGAGCGAGCTGAGGAAGCATTAATGAAACCGTACGTGTATAGAAAAGCCTCTTATCTTCTTTCCCGGGCGCTCAATTCCTTTCATTTTGTAAGGAATGAATGAAGGCCAGGAAAAAAACCCATGCTACGTTCTGAGATCTATATGAACTCGATCTATCTAATTAAATTATCATAAGCGTGCTAGTTAGGAGTAGGAATATATATAATAAAAGTACGCGCGGGGAGGCGAGGTGGCAACAAAGGAAGAAGGAACAGGGAAGAAAGAGGAGAGAGAGCAAGAGGCGGTGTAATTATAAGTATAATGAATCCATTTATATGAATTCTGGGCACTCTGATAATTAACTAGAGTATGGCACTTAAGTATATATAGTGCTTTTATTGTAGAAGGAACAGATCGAGGATTATTGAATAATACAGGCCGGGGGCCTTATTATTATGAAAGACAAGTGAGTGGGGTGATGAGATCAGTCGCCGCAGTCGACGAAGTCATAGTTGACGATGAGGTGACCCTGAGCGTTGCCATTGCCATCGGTGTCCAACTTCTGGAAGACTCCGACGTCGAGGTCCAAACCGCCGTTGCTGCACTGGTCGACGATCCTGACGGTTTGCTGGGCGCCAGTGCGGGTGTTGGTGACACGGAGGCAGCGGCCGCAGGCGGCCTGGCCCTGGGGGCCGACGGGGCCGCAGAAGGCGGTCCAGCCGTACTTGCTGCGCCAGGAGAGGGGCTTGGAGGCGTCCCAGGTGGAGCAGAAGGCACTGACGGCCATCAAGTCCCAGTTATGCTGCTCAGGCTGGTACATGTGATAGGTGGACCTGACGTTGGTGGCGCTCTGTGCCCATGCTATTCCCACCGCGCTCACCACGCACAACGCCCACACCAGGCTCCTCATCCCCATTATCGATCTCTTGTATTCTTTCTGATCTTTTTCGATAGATGATATGTATATATTTTGGTTTCTCGCTATCTCTCCCATGCCTCCGTCCTGGTCATTATATAGGCTCCCTCCCCTTTGTTCGCAATTACCGTATTGCCCTTCTTTTGCTCCCCACCGCTGTTTATTATTGACGTCATGTTAATTCCTTCTTTGATTTTTCATTTTTCCTTCTCCAGTCTACGTGGCTTCCTCTTCCCTGCTCCTCTTGTCTTCTTCACTCATCCATTCCCCTCCATACAAACATTATTCTCCATTCAGAACTCACCAAACCAAGTTAAACTGATTTCATTCCATGACAAGTCACTGGGGGATAAATTGTAAATTGCTTCCAACTATGGTGCTATGATGTACATTTAATAATTCAGAACATCTCGAGGGGATTGGTCTCTTGGTGTACGACACAAATGTGTGTTTCGTCCTTCGTCTAATCTGGTTCAAACCTTGGAGCTAATACAACGTAACAACTGTAAGTACATAAGAAACTCAAACACAAAGTTTAGGCCGCGATATGTACGTAAAACATATTTAAAAATACAAGTTGCACGTGGCCAATGCATGGCAGTTACCCTAAAAGACAATAAAAAGGGTTAAGAGCTACATGCATGGCAAGACTCAGCGTGCGATAAATTTTACTCCCTCCAGTCCTAATTATTATAAAATCTAGTTGACTTTTTTGGAGAGATTAAAAAAGCTAATTAAATTACTTTCAAGTGTCTGTATTTTTATTTTTTTTCTTCAAACTAATTGGTCTGACTAATAAACTAATATATAATCTAAAGATACACAACATATGAAATGATTAAGTAACTTATTTAGCTTTCTTAATCGCTCCCAAAAAAATCAACTAGGTCTTATAATTAGGACCGGAGGTAGTAACATAATCTTACTCATCTTTCTCGTTTATTATTTAATTTCATAATAATCACTCAAAAATATCCATAAGAACGACACTAATGAAAAAAATATTAATTAGCTTCAATATCTGAAAGATGAGTCATAAGTAGAATTGTGTAAAAAATAAAAATAAAGGAGGACTATTCAGATTTATTTCTACTTTAACTTTCCCGTGGGAGAGATCACTAGCTCCAATATCTGAAAGGCCAATTGATATTTGTTTTCTTAAAAAAAAAAAAAAATTAATAGATGAGCTAATTGTAAATCGAACGTATCGGGGTATTAGACGCGTCACAGAAAGAAGTGGGGGATCCGTAGTGAAGAATCTTCGTGTTCCTTGCTGACAAGGCGGCAAACACCCATTGTTGACTTTCAAAGCTTAATTATATCACTCCCATAGTTCATGGGCTGTGGGGTCTTGACTTTGACTATTGACTTTGAAAAACATAAGAAAATCTGTCCTAAAGATAATCTAATAAATTAGTACAGAGTTGATTCAACGATGTAAGACCTCGTTAGATCTTTCTGGGTCTCGAGTACTTATGTCCCAAATGAGACACATATGATGGAAGGGATAGTCACAAACTTCAAACCATAAAATGAATAAAAATTAAAAAAACCGTCATTCCACCAAGCATTTCAATAATTTAAATTGAATTTCTCAACTTGTATCCTTAGTCCTTACATCACATATTTTGACTGTATCTAATAAGGTTTCTAGAAAGTTACAACGGCTGTTCGTTCAGGGCATTGGGGTGTGGATACAGACCCATCGCCATTATAGGCATTACAAGTCATTTCACCGCAAGTTATGCAACAACATGCGGCTTCAACAAAGTTGCTCTTATCCTGCCCACCGTCTTCATTGACTACGCCTCTTATCTTTGACTTTATTTGATGTTGAATTTTCAACGACCATTGTAGTGTCCTGGGATCATAATTATAGGCAGCAGGCCCAGGTGTTGGCCCTTGGGCCTTACTTAATCACTAGTCTTGGAAATGGACTTCTCATTCTTTGATCCATGGGTCACTTGAGAAAACAAACAACTTTCTAATTTCTTCAATCATTTGCTCTGATTCGATTTACACCTCTACTCTCGTCGCTATGCTTTACAGGGCCACTTACGGACTCTAATATGTGTGTGGATACATAGATAGCTTTTGTTTTTCCTTCTCTGTTTCTTCCACTTCCTGGCCACCTTTTGCTTTTCTAACTCTTTTAGGGTTAGCGCCTGACTTCTAAAAATGAAGAGATCGTTAGTTGGATCATGTGTGCGTGTGGTGTGTAGCATGCTCGCCTTTTATCATGAACCTTATTAACCTACGATCAGCAATTGTCATCAAAATGTTGGTAAACGCTGGGGCTATGCCTAATTCAGGAAAAGGACGTCAAAAAGGATATCCAGTTCGACGGTAAAATCTACAAAACGACGTACAATGCAACCATTAATGAGGCTGCCGATTGAGATGGGTGATTAAATAGCTATAAAACGCATCGATCGATCGACAGTAGTTAATTGTTAATACTGCTGATAAATATAGGTGGATTAAAATACTCCATGCACCTCTAGATGTACGATCGTCACAAAAAAAATACAGTACTTGCCCCCGTTTTATTCAAGTAAATGGCAAAACAAAAACAAAAACAAAACAAAACGCCGTCATGGAGAACAATAATGGTGGATGCTATTTGAATTGAAATTTCGCGGCCTTATGAACAACTCATTAACATCTTTGGAAGTTATCTAACTTGTATTACAGCTACGTTAATCCAAATTCATCCACAACTAAGATGACATGGCACTGATGATGACTAAACACCAAGTACTATTCTTCGTCTAAATATTGATTTGCATGGGACAAGAAGATTAATTAGGTGTGGTAGGTAGGACGAGGCAATAATCCAAGCCATGGGGTGCGCCTGTACACATATGAGAGGCTCAACTTCGCATATTCGCATATACTCAAATTATGGACCTACTTTCCAATTTAAGGGATAAGCGTTGAACATGCAAATGTTTGCGTGTAAAGAAGCAAACAAGTTATCCAAGTCTTACACTATATATAATTAATAATATAATATGACGTGCCTAGCTATTATAATAAGTCCTAACACCAATTAGTCAAATTAAGAAGGTGACAGCTCCACCTGCCTTGACTCGATTCAAGTTTATCAATATGCACGGTACAGTGCAGCTTAGATTTGTTAAGCCCAGATTTGGTCAAAATCTAATCGAACATTATTATGATATTGGTGTAGTTTTCATCGCTAGATCTTGGATGATATATATCATCCTATACATGTATAGAACCAGTTTGGGATTAATACTATGTATTTTGAATGGCATGAAATATAAAACGTAAGGAATTAAATGGGAAGCCTCATCAAGTTCAAGACGCAGTAGCACGCATGTGTATTACTGTTTAGGGATCGTAATAATTAATATGCATACATTGAGAAAGTAATGTGGCTGTTGCGCTGAAGTAGTGTGAGCTAGTCTTGATAGGAACGTGTATGCCACTTATTATAAGGAAAGTGGGGGAATTTAGGTGGCTTAGGGTTGGAGGATGGAGAGCAAAGGGTGGTGGAAGGAGTCCAACTCGTTGCCGCAGTCGATAAACCGGTAATTAACGATAAGATGGCCCTGTTGGTGCCCAACGCCGTCTGTGTCCAAGCGGTTGAAGACGCCCACGTCCAAATCCAAGCCTCCGTTGCTGCACTGGTCCACTATCCTCACCGTCACCTGCGCTCTCGTCCTCGTATTTGTCACCCTCAGGCATTTGCCGCAGGAAGCTCGGCCGTGAGGGCCGGCGGGGCCGCAGAAGGCGGTCCAGCCATACTTTCTGCGCCAGGAGAGGGGCTTGGAGGCGTCCCAGGTGGAGCAGAAAGCACTGACGGCCCTCAAGTCCCAGTTATGCTTCTCAGGCTGGTACATGTGATAGGTGGACCTGACATTGGTGGCGCTCTGTGCCCATGCTATTCCCACCGCGCTCACCACGCACAACGCCCACACCAGGCTCCTCACCCCCATTATCGATCTCTTGTTTTCTTTCTGATCTTTTTCGATGATATGTATATGTCTTGGTTTCTCACGCGATCTCTCCCTCGGCTCCGTCCTGGTCTTTATATAGGCCCCCTCCCCTTTGTAAGAAATTTCCGTATTGCCCTTCTTTTCCTCACTAAACTCCTCCCCATGAATTCCTTCTCCAGTCTACGTGGCTTCCTCTCCCCTCCTCTTGTCGTCTTCACTCATCCATGCCCCTCCATACAAACATTATTCTCCATTCAGAACTCACAAAACTAAGTTACTACCATGTACTCTTCCACATGTATGTTTATTTGTTTCGATTTTTATTTTTTCCCCATATCTTAATATGTAATTATCACTTGTTTTCAATGATACCCCTGTGCAAGGGACAGTATAATCCATATACATGTAGCATTAATATATAATTCTGACAATATTTTCGCTCTCGCTTAATTTCACTTTCAGCTAAGGTTATTTTAGTTGCCATTGATAAAACAAAAGTGAGGTGGTTAAGATGGTTGAGGCAGATTGCAAAACAGTTGAATCACACATATTTAGACCACAAGTGGCAAAAACTGATTTCATTCCATGACAAGTCATCACAGGGGGAAAAATTGTAAATTACTTCCAACTATGGGGCTATTATTTTTACCAAATTTCATATATACCAAAGAAAGAAATGTAGTTAACTCAATGATTATGAGGTAAATTTTTAACTATGTCCTTATTTATGATTGGGTATTTTTTAATTATTTCTTTTTTCTCTATCTTCATGAGTATAATTATTAACATGGGTAAAATTGTCACAATCTCATTTATTAAATGAAACTGGACTTATAAATAAACTAAATTTTTTTGGTCAAAATGGGCTTATAAATAGGACTAAAATGGTAAGATATATTTATTTAATTTGATTAAATTAAAAAAATTAAATTAAATTGGTCAATATCACATGTATTTTCTAAAACACTAAAGTCATTTTTCTTAATTTTTTCATTTCCTCTCCTCCTTAATTATTATTGAAGGAGCATCAATAGGAGTACATTAGAAGGAGAATGGAAAATATGAAAACTACATCTTATATTTAGGAGTAATATCAACTCTCTAAATATGTCTTTATATAAGGAACCAATAAGAGTAATGCAGAAGCTGTCGAGGGGATTGGTCTGTTGGTGTAATCCACAAATGTGTTTCGTACTTCGTCTAATCTGGTTCAAATCTTAGAGCTAATACTTGCAAAAGTTCATTATTTTTAGATACAACCAATCAAGGCAAAGTTTACACAAAATATTCAATCCATGGCAATCATTTTAACCAACACACAACAACTGTAGGTACATATAAGAAACATGAAACACAAAGTTTAAGCCTCGACGTATAAAAATATATTTAAAAATACACAAGTTGCACAATTGGTTAGTGTCGATTACCCTAATAAAAGCCAATAAAAAAGGTTAAGAGCTATGGCAAGACTCAACGCCATAAATTGTTAACAGAATATTACTCATATTTCTCATTTATTCTTTAATTTCATTATAATCACTCAAAAATTAAATATCCATAAGAACGACTGAAAAAAGTATTAATTTAAAGCTTCATAAATTCTGTAAAACGATGCATAAGTATGAGGGTAAAAATAAATAAAAATAAAGGACTGTTCAGGTTTATTTCTACCTTAAATTAACTTAATTCCAATGGGAGAGAAGCTACCTCCAACATCTGAAAGGACAATTGATATTTTTTAAAAAGAAAATTAGGATATAAGCTAATTGTAAATCGAACTTGTTGGGATATTAGACACGTGTCGCAAAAGACGTGCCTGGAGGATCCGTCATGCAGAACAATAATGGTGGACGTTATTTGAAATTGAAATTTCGGGGCCTTATTTACAACCCATTAATATCTTTGGATACCCTGTTCCTCAAGAGTCGAGAGCAGCAAGCTATCTAACTTATATTACAGCAAATTAGAAATATAAATAAAATAATCTATAGACCATCCGTTAATCCAAATTCATCCACAACTACGTACAGTGACATGGCACTGGTGTACGTGGACCAAACACCAAGTCCTATTCTTGGTCTAAATATTGATTTGCATGGGGACAAGAACATTAATTACGCACTACGTATGTCTGGGCAGGTAGGACGAGGCAATAAGACGAGCCATGGGGCGGCTGCTACTACTTTCGCTATATATATCTACATGACTCGTGGTGTGCGCGTACGTGTACACATGTGATAGGCTCGCTCAAGTTCGCATATTCGCATAATTAACCTACTTTCCAATTTACTAAGGGATAAGCGTTGAACACATGTTTGCGTGTAAAGAACCCTACTGCAAGTTGTTATCCAAGTCTTACCTTAAAGTATATAGTAAAGTAATAAGCTAGGCATGTGCGAATCATAATAAGGCGTACCACCAATTAGTCAAATTAAGAAAGTGATGGCTCCAGCTGACCAGCTCTGATGACCCTCATGGCTGCTTCTGGATAGGCCCCGGCGGCTGGAGCGCTTATTTTATTATGAATTATGTAACATTTAGCTTGTTTGAATGCTTGTGTTAATACCCTATTTTGTCTTTGCCCCACTCAAAAAATAAAAATAATAATAAGAAGAAACTAAAAATAAAATAAAATAATCTCATTGATGATGATTGAGATTTCAGTTGTCCATCCGATATCCAAATCTTCACCCTAACTAATCCAGATATGACCCGAGTCTTTAAATTGGCAATCAATATTAAAGAATAAAATTTTAAAAAAATAAAATAAAATCCTCTCATTGATGATATATATTTGGGTACGTAGGCCCTCCAAAGTACCAACTAAAGGGTATTTTGATCCCTCTAAAGGCTATAGATCAGATCATTCTTCGGTTAAGTCTACCTTTATAAATAAACAATTTTCTCTTTATTAATTTCTTATTTTTTAAAAATTATTTTCTTCTTTATGTAATTATAATAAAATTAAATGTCACGTTTATTTTTAAATAATTGACTTAAAATAACTGTTCTTATTATGAACGGGTGTTGTGGGTGTCTAATAGTTGATCCCCATGCACAATCGGCTTCAGAATCTTATCTGATTTTTATTTTTGAAAAAAGGTTTCCGAAATTATCCATTTTTAAAAGTTTGGTGGTGACTCCATATTTTCTAAATTTCCAGCGCTACAATGACGAAACAAAATTTGCTATTTAAGTTTATCAATATGCATAGTAGGGCGCAGCGCCAAAATTTGTTAAGCCCAGATTTGGTCAAAATCTAATCGAACATTATGATATTAGTGTGGGTTCGTCGATCTTGGATGATATAGCTATTGAACCAGTTATGGATTAATATGTATGCTGAATAGCATGAAATATAAAATGTAAGGAATTTGAGAAGCCTCAAATTCAACAGGCAGTAGTAGCACGCATATGTATTACTGTTTAGGGATCGTAATAATATATGCATACATTGAGAAAGTAATGTGGCTGTTACGCTGAAGCAGTGTGAGCTAGTCTTGATAGGAACGTGTATGCCACTTATTATAAGGAAAGTGGGGGAATTTAGGTGGCTTAGGATTGGAGGATGGAAAGTAAGGGGTGGTGGAAGGAGTCCAACTCGTTGCCGCAGTCGATAAACTGGTAATCAACGATAAGATGACCCTGCTGGTACCCTACGCCGTCGGTATCCAAGCGGTTGAAGACGCCCACGTCCAAATCCAAGCCTCCGTTGCTGCACTGGTCCACTATCCTCACCGTCTCTTGCGCTCCCGTCCTCGTATTTGTCACCCTCAGGCACTGGCCGCAGGCAGCTTGGCCTTGAGGGCCGGCGGGGCCGCAGAAGGCGGTCCACCCGTATTTACTGCGCCAGGCGTAAGACATGGAGGCGTCCCAAGTGGCGCAGTAGGCACTGACGGCGATGAGGTCATAATTGTGAAGCTCCGGCTGGTAGTAATGATAGGTGGCGCGAACGTTGGAAGCGCTGGCTCCACCGCCACTACTGCCGTGGCAGTTGCTCTGGCAATTCTGGCCGCAGTACTCATCGGTGGTGCCACACCACCCGTATTGGCTGCAGCAGATGTTTCCGGGGCACAGTGCACCGCCTGCCTGCCTTCCGCATTGCTCGCCTCTAACGCATACGGCTAAAGCGCCGATCACAAGCCACGCCACCAGTTTCTGCAATAACATTGTCATTGACTTGTTCGCTCTGGATGCCTTTATGCCTACCTCCCCCTTTATATAATATACAGAACAAGTGACCCCCGTGGCTGCTACGCTATATTTGGGTGCATGCACAAGCGCCGTTGGAAGGAAGAGTGTGTGAATCCAACCGCTGAGAACCAAGGTGTTTGCGAATGTCGCTGTCTAAGGATCTGAGGCATTGCGTGAAGAATCCGTACGTCCACGTCGAAGTGGGGACCCTCCTGCTTTGTCCTTGCTCCTTTCAATATTTCAAGGCCAATCAGACAAATGACATTAATGAAGTCGGGTCGTAGATTTACCAGGAATGCCTAATCCATATGTGTATATACTATATACATGGATAAGCTCGGTAATGTCTTAAAGAATAAAAATATTCAATAAAATGATGTCGACTGCCCGATCTTAGTGGCCCCCTACAAAGAAGGGCTTCCGTTACGGGTTTTCCAGGACATGTTCATTGCGGCCCAAAGGCCTGGGAGTCCAAAAGAAACATTTGAACGACACCAGACATAAAAACTCCAAACGATTTTACCAAAAAAAAAAAAAAACTCCAAACGAACCAATTAAGGAGAGTAACTGGCTCAAACTGAGAGTCAACTTCCAATAAAAAGCTGGGTTCCCAGACATATTACAATTTACAACCCAGCAGATCATAATCTGGGTGCATCACGCCTCATTGATAGACCTTTTGAGAGTTATAATTAATTAGCAAATTCGAATTTGATCTTCAATCTTTTTCCATGTGTAGAGAGATTATAACGGGGGATTGGTTCTCCAGGGTGGGTTATGCATGCATGGTGGATAAACACCTATAACTGTTATTTCTTCATAATGATCAGGCGAGAAAACAGTAGAGGCAAAGTAAAGCGGTCTTGTTTTTTATCAGATCATTTAAAAGAATACCGCTAGCCTAGTAGCTAGCTAGCACATTATTAACTTAGCGTATTATTTGATATTCCACGTACAATATAACTTGGAATGGGTGTCGATAGGAGGAAACGAAGTTGCTGAAGAAGTAGCCAGTCATTCAGAAAGTAATGGAAGAAATAAAGTAAGAGAGGCGTATTAGGTAATATATGGGTAGAGAGATCTGGTTGGCGTCTACGACCCTGCAGCTTGAGATTAATGTTGACAAAGCCCATGGAGTTTGTCTCAAGAACCACACATCTTCACTAACGGCCATCGTGACTTTAATTAAAAACTCTGTCTTTAGCGATCATCATCATCAATTGGAGATATATGATGGCTATGCCACGTGTTTGGATGATTTTTTATTATATTCTGATAATATAGTGCAACATATATACTACTTTTGACAAGATATATATTCGCATATCAAAAGAAATTAAACCATTCAAATGACTCTAAACTTTCCGGTTCGGAGACAATATTCACAGCGTTAAACTAACATTTTTTTAGTGTTGGTATTTTTTCTGTGACCTTCACTGAAATTGTGAAAGATAAGTATTGATGGAAGAATGGGAAAGGCGATGTTATAGAAGTCCTTCCCATCTTTTTTATAAACATTTTAAAAAAAAAATTATGTAAAATGAACTAATGGTTTAAATTTATCGTAAACAATAAATTTGTAAAAAATGTGATGTCTTTTTTAAATATGTCCTATTTATTAAAAAAAGTATAGGTGAGAGAATGAATAGAAAATATGAGAGAATGTGTAATAAATGATAAAATAAAAGAGAATTAGTGGTAAGTATGGAATAATAAATATAAGTTATGTATATAAAAAAATGTAGTTTAAATTTTGAGACAAAAGAAAAAAGTTAGTTATATTAAGAATGTGAGAAAAAAAAGTTGTTTATAAAAAATAAAAATAAAAAAGGACAAGAGAGCGTATTAAATTAATTAGTGGAGCCTTCTAAAGTCTTAAAACGCAGGTAGCACATGAAGAATGGGTCCACTCTATCATTTTGATGTTCATAAAATCATTATGTTTTTGCCTCCCACCACCAATCCCCTTACTCACTGTTTAGCAGGAGAGGCACGCGCCCTCTTTGCTGCACCTGAATAGGGACCTAGTCACATTTTCTTATCGCTTCAAAAAGGTAGGGGCCCCACATATGAACATCTAGATTATTGGATGCCCCTCCCAAATTTTCAACTATTTTCTCATATATATATATATATATTACACACATATATATAAGAAGAAGAAAAAAACAAAAAAAGACATTGCACAGACATTATCCAAGCTCGTGCGTAGATTCGATATATATAGATATTAGATGAAGCCAGTTTGGCGCCGGCGAACAACCCATCAGAGCAGGTGGTTGAAATGGGGGGCCAGAATTTGAGTTCAGCTTCTATTCTTGCATTTTTCCACCGCCCTTGACGCTGCACATTAAAATGAACATATGAGTACAACACTAAATTAACACGCAGGAATAGGAAATGAGGAGAAAATGAAAGTAAAAGGGTACCGGACTGACCTAGCCCAATTGCGTCGGATCCTTTCATGATGCGGAGGCGTTTGCAAGATTGCACGAACATGCTGTTGATTTCATGGATCGATCAGTTAGTTCAGTGAAGTATATAAAGTGATGGAAGATAACATAACATAAGACGGAGGATGCATGGAAGGGGACTTACTCCCAGGGGACGTCGCCGACGAGCATCCAATCGCCGTCCTTATCCTCATAAGTGGGGACGTAGTCGGAGCCGCTCAAAAGATCGATCAATTTGCTCTCGTTGAGGAAGTCCTTGGTGGCCTGAGGAGGGCCGTTAGTGAAGGAGCTGAACATTTTGGCAAGTGCCTCTGACAGTTGTTGGTAGCTCTTGTACAGTCTCAAGTCCACTTTGCGCAGATAAGGCGCACCGTCCATGCTCACCTTCACGAACGCTGCTCCTTCTTCTTTCTTCTTTTGGCTCTGTGATGGCCCTATGTTCTTCCTCGATGATCTCACTGGTGGCCAACCCACCACTTGTGCCCTGCTTGTCCATCATATTATTATTTCCACTCCGCGTTAATACTCAATTCTTCAACGCAACCATGTTAATAAACTCAGTCAATTATCTCCTTCTCATATAATATAATAGTCCTGCTGATTGACGTATTTTTATTTTTGAGCATTAAATTTCGATATTCAAGTAACAGGGTTATTTTTAAAGAAAATGTCACAAAATTTGTTTATATTTATTAGATACAAATAACTAATTTATATTTTCCTATTCTACTAATGAGTTGATGTGACCTTATAAATAATAATAATTCTATGGGTGGACGACTTGGGAATAATAGTGAATTATAAATAATGGAAAGGGAGGGATGGTTTTGACTAAAGAGAGGAAATGATTGGGGGGTGGGAGCCTGGGAGGAAAAAAGAAAAGATTCCAGGTGTCTTGTCCTTATGCTCTGTCGTCCCGACAACCAGCCGTGGCATCCGCACACGATATGCAACCTAATCTCCAAACCATTCTGCATCACTCATCATTCTCTTTCTTTTTTCCTGCTCATTTTCTGGATCACTCATCCCCTATCATCGCCAATTAATTATTCCAATTTCAGAATCCACATGCTTCTCCTTTCCTATATCATAATCACTAGGAATAACCTCACTTTTTAAGTGGCTGGTGGAGGAAGAATCAGTTCACTTTTGAATTTTGATCACACCAACTGCCATGTCCGCAGGGCGCCTCGTAGTTATCTCATTTCCGTCTCTGACTCTGCCTAATTTTCAAACACAACTTCAATATTTTCAGGGGGAAAAACGATGTTCGATTTTGGATCTTGAGAACATCGACCAAAAATATTACTCTACGTCGTACTGTCGGTTTATATCTTGATATTTCATTCAAATCTCTAAATTAAAAACATACCTAGATTCTACGAGTCCGAAGAGATTAGGATGATGACTACCTTCCCGTTGTGTAACCCCATAAATGACTTTCAATTATCTTAATGGTAAACGAGGAAAAGAACATGCATGTATATATAGTGTAGTCTGGACTGATAATTAAAGCGTTCAACCACAATTAAGAAAAACGGCGCGCGAAGACCAAACAAGGAGATGAAATCCTAGTTCTGCTCTTGGATCAAAGTTTGACACACAAGAGCTGGCACTAGGTCATGGAATGACTATTTGATATATAAGGAAACGAAATTAAATATGGGAAAAGAGAGAAGGAGCATACTTAGCGGGTGGCTTGGCGGGATCGTTAGAGGGAGAAGCAGCAGTTGTGTTGTCGGTTGGCTTGTGGGCAATAGTGCTGTTGGAAGAAAGATTGAGCTTCAAATCCACAGAGGTGTCGGAGAAGCCTCTCTTGGCACCGGCACCCCAGGTGGCCTTGAGCGTAGACTCGGCGTCAGATGAAGCACCGGGCAATCCGAGTCGTAACTCGGTCTCTTCAAAGTTTATCACGCTGTACTTATCTGGCTCCGCCTCTTTCAACCCTGTCATTCTACTATCCGTGAACTGATCTCTGCCGAAATAATGTTCAGGTGAGCACGTGTGTGAGTAAAGTCCGAGAGAAAGTGAAGGTTTTGACGAGGAGGGAGGTACTGGGATGTAGAGAGAGAGCAGAAGAAGAAGGAAAAGGGGATTAAGAATATAGAGTAGTAAGAAGATGGGGGGAGTTGGAGGGAGGGGTGGGGCCTGGGCCTGGGCCTAGGAAGGGGGAGATGGTGTCACGTGTAGGGCTGGGTCACCCGCAGCTTGTCGGGAGAATGAGGTCACGGGTGACGTTAAATACAGCAAGAATCATAGTGGTGTTGGTGTGACTAGTATTTGTTTGCCGGACAGGTTCCCCCCAACATCAATAATTGGGGCCGTTGGTAATTTAATTGAGGACCACAGAGCCAGGAATTTAGGTGCAAGTAAATGTATATGGGCGGGCCGATTCGTTTTGTAGCAAGAGAGGGGCTAAGTTAACGAGGAAAGGGAATATGAGAGTGTGGGTGGGGCTTGAACAGAAACAGTTGGGAGAGATCGACGTTCAGGTGGCCGAAGTGGATACGAAGAAATTGCATGGGGTCACGGTGAGTACGTAAAGGAGGGTCCACCCTATTTACTGCCGGAGCCACCGCGCATGTGATCTTCTTGACGTTGATGCTTTTCCCTCTCTTCCTTTCATCCTTTCACTTAGCCTGTCATCATTTTCAGCTTTTGCATATATTAACAGTACGTATACCAACACAGCTTGGAATGAAGAAGCAGCCAAAATCACATGATCCCATTAGATTTGAGAGCCAAGGCAAAAAGGTCCGCTAAGTCATTGCGTATCAACCTCTAAACATTAGGACAGCATGAGTCGTAATAACTTACTTCACAACTACCAACAGTCCTCTTCCTTCTCGCTGGTAGAAGCTGATTGTTGTTACGCAACACTATTTCCTGCATGGCACACTTCAGTTATACTCCTTTTTTTTGTCGGGTAAAAGTGGTTGTCTAATTCTTTGAAACTGAATGTGCTAAACACCGACATAAACTCCGAATGTGAAGGCTTAGAAACGCGAAATATCAGAATTTTAACTTTGGGCATTCTTGACAGCTTCTTCCGTCATATAGCACTGAATACATGTTGGCCAAAACAAAATCCACTATGTAGTTTAATTTTTTCATTCAAATGAGTCGATATTATGTTAGCTAAGAAGAGGCTGAACAGTACGTGGATGTTGAGTGTAAAGACGGAGATCAGTTTCATGTAATTAATTATAACCAATACGTGAGTATTAGCTTGGTCTATGTAGAGATTATAGGAGAACAGATCAAGTCAGTCAAATAAGACTCGCACGTGAGCTAGGCGAGTGAGCCCATTTTTCTAGTCGGGCTAAATATATTTGTCTCAAGATGAGTATATTTTATCTGACCCAATCACATCGTTATAGCAAATTAAATTGGGTTGGGCCTACGGATTCAATTCACATTCCCAGACGCAATGCCAATGTGAGTTGGCATAGATGGTAAGGGATTCAGGACTAGGCCATTGGGTCGTGGGTTCGATCCCCTCTGCCGTCGCTGGGACTCCTTTGGTAGGCGATCTCGTAAGTCCCCAGTAAGTGCTCATAGAGCCCGGGGCCGTGCCCTGGCCTTGGTGGGGGACTGATGTCGAACCCTCCAAAACTTTTCTTTTATCAAAAAAAAAAAAAAATCTGTGCATTAATTTATGCAAAATCAGCTCCTCCCTACCCCTCGTCCTTGGGTTCAACTGGTAAAAGGGTCGGACTTCCTCACTTTAAGAGAGGAGGTTCGATACCTGCGTTGGTCAAGGTGTTGGGGGAGGCATCCTATGGGTCTAGAAAGCAGTGGAAACGCTGGTAGAGGTGGAGGCATGTGTACTCTCTAGCCAGTATGCCCTGTGGACTGGGCTCCAAGCGCCCTGCCCTTGGACTGTGGGTGAGCCCAACCCCTTTCCTAAAATTTTTTTATCAAAAAAAAAAAAAATCAGCCCCTCCCTCCATCTACCAACAACCATTGAGAACAAGTGGTAAGGGACTTCACCATCTTTATGGTACCATTAGTTGTGTTTGCCCGGGAAAAAGTAAGAATAAAACTAAACCACACAAATTTTTAAGATACCCATCACTTCCGTTAAAAACATTATAAATCAATTTCAACCAACAATTAAAATTAAGAAATATCATTAACTTATTAAATGTGTCTTAAATTATTTAAAAAAAAAAACAATGTAACCCATATTAATTGGGGAGAAAATATGACGAGCCACGTTTAAAAATTAATTGCAGAGAGAAAATTGATAAACAGGTAATGTATTATTTACTTTTAGAGTAACTTATATTATATACCAAGAAACTAACTTTATAATTCATGTACATATCATGTCTAATGACTCACAGTCACACTCTGTAAAATAATTTAAGAGGAGAGTATGATACCATCACACTAGAAATCCCGGCACATAGTGAGTTGGTACTAAGCATTAGAAATAACACAAGTGATATGCAGAGTTTTCTACGTAATAAAATACTCTAAGCACTTTTATGTTTTATTATAATTACATTGACATCATTTTCTATTTTGAAAATAGATATTTAAATCATTAACTCCATTAAGAATATTTCAAAAAAAATCTAATTTTCTCTTCATCATATCAGATTCCTAATTTATATTTGAATGCTTGCAAACTTGGGTGAAAAAATCAACGGCTGCATCAATGAATAAGTTATATAATATCTTGAACTTATATTATTATAACACGTGGCAATAAAAATCTGTGTTTGAAACATGCTTTTATCCGTTAAGAAAAACCAAAGTAAACACTTTCAATAAATATAATGAGAAAATTTGTGTTTGAAACATGCTTTTAACCGTTTAAGAAAACCAAAGTAAACACTTTCAATAAATATAATGAGAAATTAAAATTATAAAATTTATAATATAATCAAAATTAATAAAATTGATACATATTAGAAATTTTGAAAATATATATTAAAATTATTTTGTTGGTTGTATACTTTCTTTTTTTTTTGACAAATATAAATGTTTAAATAATTTTTTAAGAAGGATATTTTGGTAAAAAAATGTGAGGGTCAAACATAACTATCCATTAAAGGCCCGTTTAGTTTAGGGAAAATGAGAGGAAGGGAAGGAAAAATTGGTTTTTTTCGCCGCGGGGACCGTTTGGTTCTCCATTTCTATTAGAAAATATTTTCCCTATTGAACCGATTTTCATCTTTCCCCCAAAAAGCTAAGGAAAATGAGATATTCCATGAAAAAATATTGCGAAAGTATTGATTTTTTTTTTTTTGATAAGAAAAAGTTTTAGAGGGGTTCGACATCAGTCCCCCACCAAGGCGCAAGACGGCCCGGCTCTATGAAGACTTACCTGGACTTACGAGATCGCCTACCAAAGGAGTCCCAGCGACGGCAGAGGGGATCGAACCCACGACCCAAGGGCCTAATCCTGGATCCCTTACCATCTATGCCAACTCACATTGGCGCGAAAGTATTGATTTGCTCCAACATGGAATCCGATTTTCCTCTCTCCTCATTGCTTCACAAAACTAGTCACCTTTCTCTCTCAGACATAGCCAAGTCTGCCTCCATGGCCTCCCTTCCGGCCATGAAGCCCGAACACTACGCCCATAGTCTTGTTTACTATGCCACTGTTTTGGTCGACCACACCACCCTCTCTCGCGTTATCTCTTCCCTCCCTCAACTTGATGCTCGATCTAGCTCACATCTGTACCGATTCTGACTCCTCGTTCAAGAGCAACTCACCGACAAAGATCTCTACTGTTCTTGAGCTTCAAATGGGAGACACGACAATGTTCCTTGTGGTCCCTTGCTAGTTAAAAACCGCGACGATCGCAAAACATATCATTGGAGACAACATTGTTCTGTTCTTTCTAGAAAATCCTTCACTCAAGTGATGCACCTAAATGGAGGATCAATAGGGAAATGAGTGTTTTGGATTTAAGAAAGGGAAATTACGTTTTGGGTCTTTTTTTTCCCCTCTTAGATATTGATTTTTTAATCGAGGGCAAAATTGTCGTTCATCTCATTTTTGTAATATCCTGGAATTTATTTAGAATAATAATATAATAGATTAATGGTAATTAATTTACCAAGAATATTCAGTATAGGAGTAAATCTTTCTAATGTTTGTTAAAATAAAAATATAATAAAAATAATAAATTTATCATTATAATATAATAATATATTGTAGAAATATATTAATACAAACACACATACATATTAGAAACGGGTCGGCGGGAGGGAGTAACAATTTCATCCAACTACCCCTAATTTCACCCGGATTACCCCCTCCTCAACCATTATAACTACACACCTTAGGGTGCATATTCAGACAGAGCAAGCGAGTGTGAGAAAAATAGAGAGATGAGAGAAAAATAGAGAGAGGGAAAACGTATAGATAATTATTTAGGGAGACTGATAATAACTTTTTGGTAATTATTTTGGAATTAACGAATAACAGGTAATTCTAAATATTCTTACATATACTTATGAATTGTGTATGATTATAAATTATTTTATAGACTTATTTATATGTATATGTATCATAATATTATTATAATGAAAACTGAATATTATAGTTTTGTGCCCATGAAAATTATAGTTTGTGCCCAGCAAAATTACAGTTTTGCCTCTGAATTTCATAAATGACAATTTAGTCCTTTGAATTTCAAGAATGACAGATTGGTCCGTTGCAGTTTTGTAAGATGTTTGGTTTACCTGATGATGATATTTTATAAGCTTGTTTTAATATATTTCATTTTTATATAATTATCATAGCGGTTATGTTTGTGATGGGTTGGAGTAAGGAAGAATTTGAATGATAAGATTTCTTTATGCCATCACTCGATGCACAGTGGATGGTACTTGTTAGGGCCCCATCTTCCATGTTTTTCTCTGGCCAAGATTATATTGGAGTTGTGGGACACGTGACACATTCTTAGTTGTTATTTGTAAGGAGGGGAGCCATAGTTCATACTTAAGCTCTATACCTTTGGCCGGGTATATCTTAGGTTTTGGTGAGCTTGGAACCATCCAGTCAAATGAATGAGTTTCTGTTGGACTATATGTTAGCCTATAGCTCCAATCAGCAATACAAGGGTGGACGGTGATATAAGGTAGGCTGCATATTGCATATTGTATAATTGTATAGTTTACAGATTGACATAACGATGATTAATTTTGCAAAAGAATTTTGTATGAGAAATTATGATATATACAATTATATATATATGTAATCAACTCCTGCTTTTTGTCATATATAATTTGCTTGTGTACGGTAGAAACTTTCAGTAGTTACTGAGATGTAAAATCTCATCCTATATTAACATTTTTTAGGCGAACATTTTAGTAGGGAGCAATGAAAGACACCTATGGAATGAGCTTTGAAGGCTCTTTTGTACCCCTGTAGCTTATATTATGTTATTTTATTTGTCATGACCCTAGGACTTCCGCATTATATTTAACTCTTGAAATATTTTGGAAACTTATTTTTACTTTGTATTATGAATTTTATTTGAAATGATTATGTAATTTAATGATTTTGATATTGATCATCCGTGTTAGAGGTATTTCAAATATTTAGACTACGAAATTCAAAAATCTTTCTGATCTAATAAAAAAAAATTCTTTACTTTTTTTTTTTTAATATTCTCATCCTTCGATTTGTAATAGGATAAACTTTGAATCCTAAAGTGTTCGATCAAAATCAAAAAGTTTTTTGGGTGTTGAATTTGGGATGTTACAATTTTCTTACCTCATTCTCATCCTATTAAACAAAAATTTTCCCATTGACATATTTTCTTTTTCGGTGTATATCAAATACCTCAGTGACAAAATATTTTTCATTTCTTGCCAACCATTTCTTTAAACCAATCTAGCATTAATAGTTGGAGGGATGAAAAATAAATTTCAAAATTATAAAGGAGATTTGTGTGACATATATTTTGATTCTAATGAGTTTTATATGAACTTTCAAAATAAAGAGGATGTGAGCACAATTAAGGCAAAACATATGAATAGGTAAAGTATTTTACTCTTTTATGTCCATAAGGAAGAAGGGTTGATTTGGCAGAACCTTCGAGAATCCCCGTCGGCCAGAATTCTCTGGGACCTCTCGCCTAAACCCAAACGCCACATCATACCACCTCTGTTTTGAAGCTCTTGTGTTGTGCCTGCCGTCGTGCTTCTTCCAAATCGAAAAGCAGCTCGTCACTCAATCTGACTTCCCCCTTCGATGGCCGAAGAATCCAAGGCCAAAGGTAATGCCGCTTTCTCTTCCGGTGATTTCGACGCCGCCATCCGTCATTTTTCCGACGCCATCTCTCTCTCCCCCAATAACCATGTCCTCTACTCCAATCGATCGGCCGCTTATGCCTCCCTTCACAAGTACTCTGAAGCGTTAACCGATGCCAAGAAGACCGTCGAACTCAAGCCCGATTGGTCCAAGGGCTACAGCCGTCTCGGCGCCGCTCATCTCGGACTCGGCCAACACGACGATGCTATTGCTGCTTACAAGAAGGGCCTTGAAATCGACCCCAATAACGAACCACTTAAATCCGGTTTGGCTGATGCTCGGGCTGCGGCTTCTAGGTCCCGTTCGGCGCCGCCCATGGGCAATCCTTTCGGAGACGCTTTCTCTGGACCCGAGATGTGGGCTAGGCTCACTGCTGATCCCACCACCAGGGCATATTTGCAGCAACCTGATTTTGTCAAGATGATGCAGGATATTCAGAAAAATCCCAACAATCTGAACTTGTATATGCAAGACCAAAGAATCATGCAAGCCCTTGGGGTTTTGCTCAACCTCAAGATTCGCACCCCGAACGAGGACACTGATATGCCCGAGTCTTCCCCTTCGCCTCCGCCAGCAGAGAGGAAGAGAGCTGCTGAAGCTGAACGGGCGAAGGAAGAGAAGCGGCCTCAGAACGAGACCGAGCCCATTGGGTTGACGGGGGAAGAGAAGGAAGTGAAGGATAGGAAAGCTCAGGCTCAGAGGGAAAAGGAGGCAGGCAATGCAGCTTATAAAAAGAAGGATTTTGATACGGCAATCCAGCATTACTCTAAGGCTATGGAATTGGATGATGAGGATATATCATATCTCACAAACCGTGCTGCTGTTTATTTGGAAATGGGAAAGGTATGTCAGTTGGCTTATATTCTCATTTCTTTTGGCAATATTTGGCTTATAGTCCAAATGAACGGTGTTCATTCCTAGTTGATTTGAATGGATCTGGTTTAGCGGACGGAAGTGATTAATGCTTTAGTTTTCATGCTATTCTATATGAGGGTCATTACCTGTTATGGTGCCGAGTATATTATGGATGTCTATGCAAAGTCGTTGTTTTTTTCTGTGCAGCTGTTTACTAACATGATTGCAATTAGTTGATTCTAATTCCACTTCTAGTAGAGTAGGTATTAGTGTCATCCTGCGGTATAGAAGCTTCTATCTCACCAATTCATGTGGCCAGTAGACGTAGTGTTTGTGGCTGGGGATGTTTGAGACTGCTTTTCACATGACAGAGTAACTTTATCAAATCTGCTCATGTTTGGGACGCCTGCATGCTTGAATTGATATTTAGCTTGCCAATGCATTTATGTGATATCAGAATAGGTAGGTGTACATTGGAAAAATATATATTTTTATTTCAAAACAACTATTCTCCAATCACAGTTAGAAGAATGCATAAAAGATTGTGACAAGGCTGTAGAAAGGGGACGAGAATTGAGATCAGACTTTAAGATGATTGCAAGAGCTTTGACAAGGAAGGGAACAGCCCTGGTGAAAATGGCAAAATGCTCAAAGGATTATGAACCCGCCATTGAGACTTTCCAAAAGGCACTTACAGAGCATCGCAACCCTGACACCTTGAAGAAATTGAATGATGCTGAAAAGGCTAAGAAAGAACTTGAACAGCAAGAATACCTTGATCCAAAATTGGCTGATGAGGAGCGTGAAAAAGGTACCCTCTCTTTTAGCATGCTATCCATGCTCCTCCTTCTCAAGTAAACCTATGCTTTTTTTCCTCCCGAGATAAGCAATCCCTCACTACGTATTGAATACAACTACCATTCATCAATGTGCAGGTAATGATTTCTTTAAGCAACCAAATTATCCCGAAGCTGTGAAGCATTACACCGAGTCTTTAAGAAGGAACCCTAAGGATCCTAGGGTAATATTACTTGTAAAATAGAGCTCAGAGTTGCAATTTAAGCAAATGCAGAAACTAATATGTATTTAATTATTCTATGTTCTTAGACTTACAGTAACAGAGCTGCATGCTACACAAAACTTGGGGCAATGCCTGAGGGTTTGAAGGATGCAGACAAATGCATTGAGCTGGATCCAACTTTTGTAAAGGGTTATACTAGAAAAGGTGCTATACAATTTTTCATGAAAGAATATGACAAAGCATTGGAAACGTACCAGGAGGGGTTGAAACATGATTCAAACAACCAGGAGTTGCTTGATGGCATAAGAAGGTATTGGGTTATGTTATATTCCTGGTATTTGTTGGTTTCATATTTCTAATTTTTATACACGCTTTACCAGAGTGATTGTCGTAACATTAATATCTATTTCAGATGTGTAGAACAAATTAATAAGGCCAGCCGTGGGGATATAAGTCCTGAGGACTTGAAGGAGAGACAGGTGCGACTCAATTGTTAAACATTTACTGCAGAAACTGTTTCAGTTTAAATTTTTCTTCATCTATTCGGTTCTTAATTGTTTTGTTCCTCCAGGCCAAGGGAATGCAGGATCCTGAGATCCAGAACATCCTCCAAGACCCTATTATGAGACAGGTATGCTACCCGTGTGGTGCTCCTCTTGATTTTATTAGTGGATGGCGTTGGTGTGACAAGAATGAACCGTGCTTATAAAATTTTGGGGATGTATGCAGGTATTGGTTGATTTTCAGGAAAATCCCAAGGCTGCCCAGGAGCATACGAAGAATCCTATGGTGATGAACAAGATCCAGAAGCTGGTCAGTGCTGGAATTGTCCAGCTTAGATAAATTGGATGGGATGTGCGAAGGAGCCGTGTATGGGCTAATTTTAAATGTAGATTGGATTTGAAGATGGATAAACAATTTACGGTTGGGAATTTCCTAATCGAGTTGTGATTTCTCATTGTTTTAGTGAACTTGTATAAATTTTGAATTTGGGTGCCTAGTTCAATCCCCATCTGCTTTCACCCTCTGTTGATGGCAGGCCCGAGACTCATTATTTTATGTATTTTCTGGGTCGTCAAGCTTTCACGTTCAAGCAGAGCAATATCTGTTATCTGCCCCTCGTGGTTCTCATATTTGCAGATTAAATGCAAACGAACCCGTAGGAATTTGGCCTTTTTCGGCCGCAGGTTGTTTGTGACCGATTGGGTCAGGGGGGAACAATTTCGGAAGGGTTTTATGTTGATTTATTGACGTTTTTCATTCTGCTTTCATGGTCAATGGACCATGGTTTGGACTTTGGAGGTTTAGATTCGTTTATCTGACCAGTACTGCCTTTGCCTGGATGCTTCGTGAAAATTTTGTAGGATTATAAAGGGAATTTGTGGTGCACTTGAGCGAGCCGCAAATTTTTGTTGTTGGAAATATCCTTTAATGTTTTTCCTTTCCCTGGACTAGTTTATGTATACTTGCGGATAAGACGTTTTGGACAAGCTCAATTTCTCGTAATTGTCAGATACTACCAGTTATACCAAAAGGAACAAGAGGCGCAATTGTCAATGCATGCATCAATTCTTCCTACCTATGGGATCATTGCATCATTTTCCAATTGACCAAGAATATGCGACTGAATTCTTCTGCTTCAAGGACTGATCGTGATAAGTTGGTCTGGTTCTCAAGATGCTTATTAGATGTTGGTGATGGCAAAATAGGGGACTCACATGACGGTGTTGAGGAAATTGAAATACCTAGTGATTTGTTAATTTCAGGCTATCAAGATCCAATTCGTGCAATTGTGAAATCAACGTATATAAACCTCTTGGAAAATCTTAACTCTAATGAATACTTCAATGATAGAGCAATCCTGGCTCCAACTATTGAAATGACTAATTCTATAAATGAGCACATGTGTGACATGTTGCCTGGAGAACCATATGAGTTTCTCAGTTGTGACTCGGTTGTAAGTCAAGTGAAGATAGTGATAGTTTTGACAACCTGTATACCATAGAATTTCTTAACACTATTAGTTGCTCCGGTATGCCTCCACATAAGCTAACATTGAAAGTAGGAGCACCTATAATGTTGTTGAGGAATATTGATCAATCTTCTGGATTATGCAATGGAACACGGCTCCGTGTAACTCAGCTTGGGAAAACTGTCATTGAGGCGATCACATTAAATGGTTCACATCCAAATCAAAAGGTCCTCATTCATAGGATGGACATGAATCCTTCTGAAAGCAGATGGCCTTTTCGCATGAAACGAAGACAATTCCCTATCACCCTTTCCTTTGCTATGACTATCAACAAAAGTCAAGGACAATCTCTTCGCCAGGTTGGTTTATATCTTTGCAAGCCAATCTTTACACATGGCCAATTATATGTTGCATTATCCAGGGTTAAAAGCATAGATGGTCTAAAGATTGTTGTAGATGATAATAGTTGTGGCAACAAGAACAAAACAAGGAATGTTGTGTACAAAGAGATATTTAGGAATGTTAATTGATTAGAAGACATTGTTGTTTAACATTGCTAAGATTTCATTTGTAATATGTACTTTGAATCGATTTGAGGATATTGATGTTCACCATTGTTGATGTTTCATTTCTAATATATAGTCAATTAGTCATTCATTGGTTGTGATGTTATAATATTCCTTAAAGACAAGAAAGTTGCATCAATTTGGAAGCAAAATATGTTTAAAAAACTTGTGAAATAATATCATCCCGTACAACGCGGGGAAATAAAAGCTCGTTTCTCGTAATAACTTTTTTTTTTGATATAGGTTTCTCGTAATAACTTAATAAATGATGCGAAAGCTTACGGCGGTTGGGTTAGCCGGTGGCATGCCCGACAGATATATTGACAAATGATTACAGATATGAACAATAGAGAGGCTGAGAAATTATTGTCTTTTTGAATCATATGAAGCTAGTGGGCAAATATTTGAGCCTGTGTTCGATGAACACGAGATCCTTGCGAGCAGCCTGACTTACCTGTCGAACACCGAAGGGAATGGGGTAATTAATTTTTGAGTAAGTTTGTATTATAAGAATCGAATTAAGTAGAACTTGCTTTTCAATTGAGTTTAATTTAGTTGAGCCACCAGTTAAAATTCGTTCAAATTTAATGTTAGATTTTTCAAAGAATCTGTGCATATATCCAAGTTAATATAATAGGAGCAGTCCAAGTTGTACGGATGAGGCGAAGGAAATACCCAATCGTCCAGTTTATGTTGTTACAAAGTTTACTCTGATGTTCAACCAATTAAAAAAAAAAAGGTTTGCCGAAGTGGTAGAACAGACTCAATGGCCTAAAGGCTAGAGCAAGCTTAATGGCTTAATTTTTCTGAATAAAAATATAATTGATACAAGCCATTTTTCATTAAAAATTATAAAATCACTCAACAAAAATAATTAATTTAGAATTAAAATATTCAAAACATTTTTTATGAATAAACGGATCTTACGTAATTCAGCTTCAACAATGATATTGTTGAAATAAAAACTCAAGAAATTCAGGGCAATTTTGCATTTGCCTGTTCAGAAAGTTACAAATATGCTGCATCTCCTCCCATCTGGTAAGCCGCTGTGTATCTGACGCCACAAAATCATGAATAACTCCATCAATGGAGACACTACTGCGACCAACTGTCTTCTTTAGTCCCCTACCTTCCATGATTTCTCTAACATGATCTGAATAGCTCCATCTGCCACATGCAGCATAAACATTGGACAACAAAATATATGCACCTTCTCTATCAGGCTCTAAGTCTAGCAGCCTTGTCAATGCCATCTCTGCTAATTCTACATTTCCATGAGCTCTACAAGCGCTCAACATAGCCCCCCAGGCAGATCGACTTGGTTTCATTGGCATTGTGTCAAGCACAACCTTGGCCTCAGCCAACCTCCCTGATCGCCCTAAAAGGTCAACCAAACACCCATAGTGTTCCACTCTCTGTTCAATACCATATATAGCTTTCATATCGTGAAAAACTTTCATGCCTTGATCCACAAGGCCGCTGTGAGTACAAGCTGTAAGAATGGCTACAAAAGTTACCTCATTTGGCTTTACAGACTTCTGCATTTCAGCAAAGAGTTCCAGAGCTTTGCTTCCAAGACCATGGAATGCAAATCCGGTAATCATTGTCGTCCATACAACAACATCTTTTTCGGGTAGTTCCCTGAAGATGGTCAATGCACTTTTTACACTTCCACACTTGCAGTACATGTCTATTAATGCTGAACCCATAAATGCATCTATCTTTGCTGCCTTCTTCATCGCCCAGCCATGCACCAATTTCCCTTGATCCAGAACTCCAATCTCTGCTGCGGCACAGATGAAACTCACCATTGTAACATGATCAGGACTCACATTATGGGCAGGCATGCTCTTAATCAACTCAACTACCATTGAATAATGACCATTTTGAGCATATCCAGCAATCAAAGAATTCCACGAAACAAGATCTCTTGAAGGCATTTGATCAAAAAAGTCATGAGCAAGTTTGAGTTCCCCAGACTTGACGCAGCCTACAATCAAGGTATTCCAAGAAATAATATCCTTCTTTGCTAACTGATTGAATATCTTACATGCAAGCTCCACTTCTTTGAATTTTAAGTACATATCAAGAAGAGCATTCCACAAGATTAAATATGAAGAACCAAAATCTTTCCTCCTTTGGATCCATGCATGAACAGATTTTCCCAACTTCAAATTTCTTAGCTGTCTACAAGACACAATAAGACCTAAAATGGTAAAGTCATCAGGTTCAACACCCAAACTCACCATTCTGTGGAATAACTGTAGCGCTTTTGCACCAAACCCATGCTTAGCAAAACCAACCATCGTGATATTGAATGAAACAGAATCTGGAGCAGGCATATGATGTAGCAGCCGAAGTGCACTATCCGAATTTTTGTTATCCAAGTAAACTTTTATAAGGGTATTTTGCAGGTAACCTTGGAGAAACAAACCTGTAACAATAGCATGACAATGGATTTGCTTGGTTTCTGCCACACATTTGGTAGAATGAAGTAGTCGACATAGTGTATGCTTATCTGGTAGCATGTGATCATGTAGCATTGCATTGTATAACGCAAATGACTGACTTGTTGAAGATGATAATGCAGAAATCATAGTGTTGTAGATAAAGAGATTGGGATGAGGAGTAAAGTGTTCAAAGAGGACTCTAGCCATGTCCAAGTTCTTGGGGTGTGAGATGGCAGAGAACACTAGGAGTCTGCTCATTGGAAATGTCTGGCCAATAAGATTGCTTCTCATAACCTGCCCTAAAATTTGCTTCAAGTGACTCCTTGAATTGCATTTCTCAAGCAACACAAGACTTGGGTGATTGAGCTGAAGGGATACAGTTGGATCCCAGGCTGTCCTGCTACTATGGGAACCCAAACTAAAGAATCTGACACCCAAACCATAACGATACATAGATGAACATGTAGCCAAAACACAGAGGTAGATAAAGAATCTAGTATTCCTCTATCACTTTCAACATAATAAGTACAAGAGTATATTTTTCCAAACATTAATTCTAAAAGAAGTGTATTTTGAATTCAGTAGTGTTGTAGCAAGACTTGATGACACAATTCCTAAAATATATATAGATGACAAGCTCAACCCCAAGAATTTTCTACATTTTGCACTACTTTTGGGATGAGCTAAATGAAACAGGTTATATATGTTTATAAATCGCTCAGATTTAAAGTGATAATACTTGTATAGCCAGATCCAAATGTTGGCTAGGAATGCAACCAATAGCAAGAGTAGTAGTAATGAACTTTGTCGACCATCCCCATGGGACTGGTGAAGGGAGGGCCCCCAACACCACGCTCAACCAAGTACAGAATTATCATTCTAGCAAAGCTCCCTTTAGCTTTTGTCAAAAGTATGGTGAAAAAAAATGCATCTCCAAGAAGCAAGATCATTGAGGTGGCATACAAAATAAATCATAGCCCACTGCAAACAAACCAAAGCATTCTTGAGAAACAAGTTCTTGACGGCAGGGAAAAAACATTTGATAGCATCCGACTGAATAAATATCAAGATGAGTTATGGACAGAACTAAAACCTATTTAAAAAGGCCAGATTACATAAGACCCACAAATCATTATTCGCATCATCCTATATAAAATAACGTCATGGAAGCCACTGATAATACAAAACCATCAAGGAAATCAGATCATAGTTCAAAAGCTCAAATTAATATGGTCTAAAGCCAGGTTTGTTTAAGCTAATGAGTTAAAAAACACATCACATAAAATAAACGCCTGACCAGCCATAATGTAGTTTCATTAGACATATTCCCCTAGCGACACACGCGCACAAAGAGAGATGACAGGGGTTTAGGTTTTCGCAGTTTTAGCCACTTCTCTGACAAAGATGATAGAAAAAAAATTACAAATTGAGGGCGAAAATTCACGTCCAGAATTCTGTTTCGTTTCCTCGAAATTCTTTCCCCTGCATAAAGAAAAAACATTCAGGTGAACCTATAACTTACTGAAGGTGGAAACCCAAGTTCTTAAAATGGTTTTTGCTTGTCCTGCATTGTCAATAGCAGTTCACTGCCCAATTCTAAACTCCAGGCTCCAGCTCTCCAGAAGCGAACGGCGATTGGGTGACGAAAGAGAATGACCATCTGATAAGCAAACGACATTAATGGTTGGAATGGCACAGCACCAGAGCCTGAGCTGGCCCAGCGCCCTGGCCCATTCCTAAGTTCTCAGATTCTGGCTAAAAGAAATTTGGGCCAATATATATCAATTCAAAAGGCCCAGCCCGCGCATATATAAGGAAGAAAAATGAACGAAGCAGTGTATATATATATTTTAAAAAGCTCAACTGACAAAGGGGTCGGACACTCTCACCAAAGAAATGGGGTTCGATCCTGGAGTTGGTCAAAGCGCTGGGGGAGACATCCTAAGTGATGTGAACTTGTGGAAACGCAAGCTGAGGTGAAGACATATGTACTCTCAATCCTGTATGCCCTGGGGAGCAAAGTAATAGCGCCCTGCCCTTGGACTGTGAGTGAACCCAACATCTCTCCTAAAACTTTTATAGCAAAAAAAAATTATATATATATATAAAGAAATAGACATAACTGGCACAATTTTATAGGGAAAGCATGAAGCATTTAATGTTCACTTGAACAATCGTCACTCATACATATATAACCTTGCGGTGTATATATAATTTGGATGAGAGGTTGAGTATGAGTTATGAAAAAAATAAATATTCTTCAAATCATCATTATATGTACAAAAGTAAAAATAAATGTATTATTTGTTTACTCTCTTTGTTAAGGGTTTCATTTTCAAAGGCATGGAAGGAGACAGCCTCACGGCTGAGCTTTGGGGTTGTCTGCATGGGTTGAAGTTGGCATGGGATTTGAGATACCAGCAGGTTATGTTGGAGGTAGACTCTGCCGATGTCGTGGAGCTGTTGAAGAAGGAGCTGAACGAACTCCATGAGGATCGCTGCCTTATCAAAGAAATCCAAAGTCTGATGTAGAGGGACTGGAGCGTTCAAATGGATCTTATTAGTCGATGGACTAACACCGCCGCGGACCACTTGGCGAAGGCTGGGCTCTCAGTCATGACTGGTTTTCATATTGTATCGGTCCCTGATAGGGAACTTGTTGATTTGCTAGCTTTGGATAAGCGTTAGTGCTGATGTACGTTCGCAACTGGTTATAAAAATAAAAAAGAGTTTTGTGGTATCAAAAATCAAATTTAGTAAAAAAGTACAAGAAGTTATTTTAGACTTGGTTGTAAAAGACAAGTAATATATAACAATACATCAATTTTTTTTAATATAATCTTAAAGCTTCTAAAAAAAAATTTATTGAAGGTGTCCGCACACTTTTTCGTCATCTGTGGACCTTGGAGGGAAAAGAAAAAGAAAAAGAAAAAGAACGGAATGAAAAGGAAAGAAAAGTATAGCCTTAACGAGGGCATAATAGTCAATCAATTATCATTTTTGTCCTTTAAAATAATTATGAATTTTACAATCCTATGTAATAAATAAAATATATAATATCCCCTCATAAAAGTTGTTTGATTAAAGTTTTCCTTTCTAATAATCAGATAATTCCAAACGGCACTACCAGACAACAACCCATAATCAGCTCCCATTTGCATTAAAATTTTATCCAGATACATCAAGGGCGTTCCCATCCCATCCTTTTAAAGGGCCCCACTTTCCACTAAACCAAAAAAGTTAAAAACAAAGAAAAAAGGAGGCCGCACCACAAAATTTGGTCATTTGCTACCATGTACCAATCCCACCCCTAATTCAGATAACAAGGCAATATCAATCAATTGGGTCTATAAATTCTGTGATCTTGAATATGACTAGTACATGATCGGCCTCCGGTTTCACTTATTTGGAATGGCCACTACTCCTTGTGTAGACAAACTTGAAAACAATGAACACCTCCACCTCTCCTCCTCCATCCAACCCAACAAGGAGTTTGAAAGTGGAACAGCCTTTTAATATGGGACCCACGATCAGAAACGTGGTCGACAATTACAAACTTGTGCCGTTGATATGCGTGCTGCCATGTCGGAATCTAGGAATGGCTGTTTGGTTCGGGCTTGGTGTCTGAGAGGGATGTACGAAAAATGGCAGAAGCGAGAGAAATGGGCATCATGCAAAGTGCCTTGGACTGAAGGAATTGCATGGCAGCTCCCACATCCTCTTCCATCAGTTTGGCAACCTCTTGTTCTGTGCCATCATTCGACCACTTCTCCCAGGCTGCCTGATTCCCTCCGCCGTCAACGCCCTCACTCTGCACCAAACAATCAATAATGCCCCATGTAACCCGATGTTCATACATGAATCTAAATAGGACAATCGGCTTCCTAGTTTGTTTCCAGACATATATGTACTACATGCTCTCTTTCCATGTGCTGATACAGGGGCACAAATGCTTGCAAGTGTGGTTCTTGACAAAATTAAGAACCGACACACAGAATGACGAGGTAAAAAACATTTTAAGTGGAAGCTCGACAAATTTACCGCCTCCACTGCAGACAGAGGAACATCTGCTACAAGCTGAGCTACGGCACCCGCTCCACCCAGTCTACTCATGCTGAGCACCTGTGCGTGGGAATACATGAATGATCAAGATCAATTCGCATTCCGACAAGCCACACAAACTAAAAAGAAGAAAAGGGACTCTATTTACTACTAGTACTACGCTACTGTTTCCCGACCAAGGCCTTGCTGCGGATCTGTAATTCAACTCAGGAATAACATTTTGGGAAAATCTCTTTAAGATCCAAGCAATGGCAGGCCTTGAAATAAATATTTGGGGGCTAAATGTATATTCATTAACTAATTAAATAGATTTATGAATAATTTTTTTTAGGGGGCCATGGCATTATGATAAATATTTGCCAATGCAAAAATACATTAAATTTTACATTATATTAAATTAAAAAAATTGATTTTTTTTGGTGGGGCCATGGCCCCCATTGTCTATGAGAAGATCCGCCACTGAATCCAAGGAATCAAGAAAATATAAAATAAGTCTTGCATAAAATTCTGATGTCAAAAAGATTTCAAAGAATTGTTAGAACTCACATATGGAGTTGTTAACCACCTACTGAAGGAATTGTCAATAACACTTTTTTAATATCAGAATTTTAAGAAGGACTATTTTGACATTTTCTTCATCAGACCTTGAAGGGATTTTTCCCAACATTTTTAACTACTTCATATCAAGTGAATTCTTTCGAGCAAAAAAAATATCAAGTGAATTCAAAAGTCATAGATTTCCAAACCCCGGGCCCTACCATGTGTCAGAAAAAACTAACACTTTGGTACTAGGCTAAAATAGTCGATGCTAGTGTCTTAAAATAATGATGGATATATGCACTATTTTAACATTTGCATACCGACATAAGACATCTACGAACGTTCGAGATAGCTCGAGATAAAGAAAGACTTCGTCCAATATAAATATATTAAGAACTTCAATAATTACCTTAACCTGGAGTCTGAGAAACTTCACGTAATCCACAATCTCATCAAGCATTGCCGCTCTGTCCGTCTACGGCAACAGTTTTCATAATGAATAAGCATAAATTAAAACCCAGCAGTATTTTAATTTCAAAGTTGAAAAATATCACGTGCTCAAAATCCAAGCAAATTCATAGGCTTTCACATCACTGAAGGCATTGCCGTTTGCCGGTCCAATTATCTACTTATCTACTTCATGTCAAGGACTATACATATTACAATATTACATATCTATACTTAGAGCAAAACATGGGCAAAGGAGTCCTTCCAAAAATATGATTAATAATACTATAGGTATTCATGAAGAGCAAAATTACTAACCTTGGTGGCGCTGGGAACTAATTCCTGCAAAGCCTTCATTCTATCAGCAATTTTTTCACGGCGCAACTACACCCAGAACAGAAGCAGAACATGAATCCTTTGTGGTTTGTAGCACAGAGATGTATAGGAAGGGAAAAAAAAAGAATATAGAGGTACTCATGGATGGAAAAGAAAGGGATGTTGAACTAGAAGAAAATCAATGAATTATGATACTGCGCCATCCCATCCACTGTCAATAGGGTTAGAAAACCAGCTGAAAGGATTTTTCTAGCTCCCAAATAGTGACTTTCTGAAAAGGTATTATAAACAAGCCACGCACATACAATTTTATCATCACCGACTTTAGCTAACGTACCTTTTAATTAGTATTTCTCACCCTCATAATCTTCCCATCTCATTTCTTAGAACAAGAAAGAGGCAACCATAGAAGTCAAAACTTAGAAAAACCATTCTCAATTCAGAACAATGCAAGGATTTAATAGTAGTGATGCTTTTACACAAAAACCACACAATAATTTGAATTCCTCTTGGCTATTGATTTTCTTACTCATTTCAGTCACACACAGAGTCTCATATTCAGCAAGAGGGAACTGTGCGTTTAATGAGGAAACTTTTCAACAGAGAAAGCATCAAGTTGTAAAACTTAGAAGGCTGACAATTATATATGTGCCTTACCCGTTCAGCAATACTATGGGGATCAGTGGCTTGCCCTCTTCTTGCTCGCACTCTAGGGCGGATGGTAGGTGGTTGAGGCCCAGTAGCAAAAGGCCCCGGATTTTGTGATTGGCTATGAAATTGCTGCATTGAGATCATGAACTAACATCATAAATTGAAAGATAATAAAACTATTAAAACAAGCTGCATTCTTAATAACGGTTAACCAATAGTCAAGGGGGGCTGGTTACTGTGCTGATATTACCTTGCATGCATACCAGAAAATAGCAAAATGGAAAACAATTAAGAGAAAGAACCAATACATTCGAAGATATGGCCAGGTGATAAAAGTCTTCTGTATAAATATTATTTATGGTAATCGCCATCGATTGGTCGGAGAAATAAATGCAAATCTGTTGTTCCAGGCCTCCTGCCATATTTTTGTATATTTTATCCTGACCACTCCATCTTGGAGTTTTCATCCTGAATCTGGTTTCCACAGGAGAAACTAAAAGTCCCAAGCAAACCAAATCCTCGGAAGTTTAATAAGATTTTGGAAATATGCCCTTTTAACACTATCATCTAAACATTTTTACATTAGAACTGCAACTGCCCATCTCACTTTGTGGAGGAATAAAAATAGGGAGTTCCTTTCCTTGTTCCGTGTTTGTGCGTCTAAAAAAGTCAGACTACTTGATGTAGAAGCTATAGTGCAAATTACAAATGATTATTTTCACTATCTTGCTATTTAGATAACATTTTCTTAATAATTATCATATTACTATTAGATATCTAAGATCAGATTCGAGTATTGGCAACGTAAAATGTTTTCATATCTCGATTTTATGAGAGATAAAGTTCTTTCTACCCATACAACCAAGGTGGATGGATGCATAGCATTTTTTTTAGGAAATGGCATAATTTCTCTCTAACCAAATCCAATAGAGTTGCTGTTCAGATGAAAAGGAAAATGGAAAAACTGAACACAGGCACGGCGTTCTCAAAAGTAAAAACTTTAAAGTAAAAGAAAAGTGGACAATGGACGCATGGAAAGGGCGACAGCAGGACGACAAATTCTGTATGAGAGTAATCGGTAAGGTTAAGCGCACTATCATTCGCCGCACAAGTCTACGCTCCACGAAAAACGCGTAAGGAACACAGCCAAATAAGCTACCTGGGTTCTGCATAGAGTATAGACTATAGACAATATAATATGAATTTATAATACTAAGAATTTGAACTCGAAGGAAAAATTCATGAAATGAAAGAAAGCCGCTGATTCTGGGAATATAGGCGTTGAATGTCCGAAACGCCCCTAGAGAGGGCAGATTTGTCAAACCCCCAATCCATCTTTAAGATATTTAGGAGTAGCTTTCTCAAAGGTTAGGCCCATAATTAAGTAACCTTTTAAAAAATCATAATTAAAAGATATGGCCAGAAATGAAGCGCATAATAATAACGATCATTGAGGAATCTATGCAAAGTGACCCAACTTTGAGGTTTACTATATTTCATAGTGTCACTGTCACACATCATATGGCTTTTGAACCCAAGCTAAATTATTGGGTAATGAGCGTCGCTCCTATTTCGCGCCAGATTACAATCTTGCCCCGGCCCCGCCGAATAAGAACAAAGGGAGCTGAGGGCATTACGGTCACTTAACCAATTAAAAGATTACCTGATGATGGGGGAGTTGATAGGCGGCAGGTGGCGGGGATGGCACCGTCGTCGGCCGAAGATGCAACGGTCCAAACGGCGAAAACAAGCCCGGTGTCCTGCGCACGGATTCCCTATCCTGCAATACAAAGCACAGCGCATGAAGAAGATAAGGGAAAGGGAACAGAAACGGAAGAAAGTCAAAGACAGAAATTACTTACAGAAATAGCAGAAGCGGAGGAGGTAGTGGTGGTGGTGGTATTGTTGGAATTGTTAAGATGGAGATGGTGATTAGCAACATTGTTGCCGTCCACAGCATCATCGCCGTAACGTACTCTGCCACCATCTTGTCCGAGAAACCCTTGCTCCAAATTCAAGCCCAAAGGCAAGCCCATCCCTATGCCTAAGGATTCTCGCAAGCCGGCGCCACCAGCAGCAGTACTGCCGCCGCCGGAGCCTAGCTGCAGCACCATTGGAGGCATGGCGGAGTTGTTACCGTTGGCGTAAGCAGAAGGGGGTACAGCCAAGATCTGCTCCAAAAAATCGTCACCCAATCCCTCAGAGGAATTGCAGGCCATTTCTTTTTCTGTTTTCGAGAGCAGGGCAGTTTAAAAGAGGTGGGGAAGGGGATTATGGCGACATTGTGTTGTGTTATATGTTGGAAAATGGAAGGCGCGAAAAACAGAAAAGGAATTAGAAGAAGATGGGGGCGTGTGAAGGAAGGAGGATGAGGGAGAATGGAAATGAGATTCCCGAGGAGGGAATGGCTGATTCCAGCTTTATGGGTATAGAGAGGTTCAGTGCGCTGCGACTTTAGTGAGTGAGAGAAACGCTGACTAAAGCCTCTGTACTGTGCACACGCACAAAGTTGGCCTCCTTTCATTCTTCTTCCTCCTATCCTGATCTTGCTTGCGTGCACGCGCCCCCGGCAACTATCACTCTCTCTTCTTTTTCTTTAGAAAAGGAAGCAAGCATGGTGTGTGAAGATTTTAATTTCAATAGCCAAAAGCATATTTGCCAATGTTTTTCTTCTGCACACAGCTCATTTTTGTTTAAATAAGTTGACGAATATTCTTGTATAATATAAAAATGTTAATAATTCACAACAAAGATCAACTCTAATCTGACCTAAGATTAAATAAAACAGCGTTTTTATCACATTCACAAATTCTCAATATACCCATACTTTCTGCGAGTCCACATTATGTGCACATAATTATATGCTTCTTATGTGCTCATACCTCTAATTAGAGGTATGAGCATTTTTTTTTAATTTTTTTATATATTGTATTTATGTGGATTTAAATTATATGCTACTTTATGAGATTTTTTTTTTCACCCAGTATGTTAAATTAATTAGTTTTCGATTAAATCATGCTCGTAACACCAATATTATAGAAATTAATTAATTTGAGATACTGGATGCAAAAAATATCCCAGAAAGCAGCATATAATTTAAATCTACATAAATACAATATATAAAAAAAAATATGCTCATACCTCTAATTAGAGGTATGAGCACATAAGAAGCACATAATTATATATATGTAATGTGAACTCTACTTCTGCGGCCATCACTTCTTATAAGTTGTGGTTTGATTTTTAATATCAAATTTAAGATGAGCGTTAACTGTTACTTTTTTTTGGTAAAAAAAAAAAAGAAATATTTTAACTGTTAGTTTATATTTCTGTAGTGGTCTCTTTTTTCATGATTTTGTAGTGTTTGGTCACTTGGCGAGTCTCTTGTAGAGCCGGAAAATCGGGCCGAGCTCATCAGGCTGGCCCGTTTAAGCCATGGCCCGTCAAGGGTCGGGTTTAAAAAATGGACAAGATATTTGAAATTGGCCTTGTAGCGCCGGCCATGGATGGCCCCGGGCCAGCCCTGCAGGCCCTTTTTACTGTAGTTTTTTCCTTTTTAATTTATATATATTTTGTATTTGTTATAGAGTTATTTATC
The DNA here is from genome assembly GCA_025563575.1 of Acacia pycnantha. Taxonomy (NCBI): domain Eukaryota; kingdom Viridiplantae; phylum Streptophyta; class Magnoliopsida; order Fabales; family Fabaceae; genus Acacia; species Acacia pycnantha. The sequence continues at coordinate 119,112 of JAMWYP010000161.1, forward strand.
CATCTAACTACAACTACATAATAACTATACTCTAATTTTATGATTTGGTTTATTATTTGTTGCAAATAAAGATTATGGATGTGTTTATGATGCGGGAGAATAAATTTATGATATTCTTACTCAAAGTGAAGAACAATAAAATGTCGTTGAAATTGATGATAGTGGCATAGATGACGACAATAATAATCATCATACCAATGTTGCTGAGTGGTATACTTCTTATGTTTTATGTGAGTTATTTGTGAACATAGTTTGCTTTTGATTATGAATTAGTGACGGTGCTTATTTGTTGGATGATTCATGTTGTAATTTACTAATTATATTTCTTTAAAAACACGGAGGAAAAATAGTTAAAATTGGGCCTCTCGGGCCGGGCTTTGAAAAACATATGTTTTTCTTACCTCAGGCCCTGAAGGGCCGGCCCTGGAGGGCTGGTTCAGCCCTGATTCCCAACTCTAATATCTTGTATTGAAAATAATCTCGCAGCGCACATAAAAATTATACTTTGTAAAAGGCTTTACAAAGTTTCCATCTAAAAAAAATGAAAATAAAGATGATTGTGTGAATTGTATAGCCTATGTTTGTGGAAGAAAAATGGAAGCAATTTCTGGACGCTGTTTTGTAGAGTTTGGTACTTTCGTCACTTTGAGTTAAAGCAGGTTGTAGTAAAGGCTGGTTTCGCATTCAACTCCTGATATCATTTGTTTAGCTCTGAAAAAGGGGGAAGAGAATCTCATATAGTATCATATGTAAATCTCTCTCTCCCCACCTCTTCTTCCCATGATTATTAGCGGCCTGAAAGTTTTACCGGTTCGAATTTAATATTTTATAAGGTTATTATTAAAATATAAATCAATTTAAACTAATAACATTTGATCTGAATTATTATAATATTATCATTTGAAATGCGTGGAAAAGTGATAATTGTAACAAACAAGTTCACAAAATAGGGGAACGGTTTGTCCAAGCAGAAAGCAGGCGACTCATTACCGATCACAGACTAGTGTGCGTCACAATATCCCTTTGCCGGGTTTGCCCAACTCAATCGTGTACGCAAGACTGAACAACTTGACAATATATTGGGTAGGTAGGTAACAGTGCAAGATGGATTAACCTAATTAAACAGGTTTCGTATTAGTTTAGGTTTGTGGACAAGTACTTCATCCCTTTCATCGCCACTTTCACAACCGACTCAATTAGTGGAGTATGCCCACTGCCAAACAAGTTGACGGCATTAACCTCCATTCATGAAACCAAAACCATCCAATTCGATTTCATTCCAGTTTTAAAATTCTCAAGTTGCCCATTGGTCTTGCACCCTAAGACCCTGTTTGTTATGAAGAAGATTTAAGGAGAGAAATGAACTTAAAGGAGGGAAAAGAATGGAAAGGAAGATTGAGAGTGAACTTTAAAAATGTGAGTCGTTTGGTATACAAGGGAATGGAACTTAAGTTGAGGGAAAATGAGATGTTTGGTATAAAGAATTTGATGTTGGTTAAGTGGGAAAAAGAAGAACCATGGTCAATTTTGGAAGGGAAAAAACACTTTACTGGGAAGATTGCAGCTTTCCCTCCGTTTTCAGATAGAAAACATCTTCCCTCAAATATGAAAAGATGAGCACTCACCGGAAGATGTTGATTGGATCTTTCGTCTACCAAACACTCAAAAACCATGGGAACTTTGAGATCTTCCATTTCCTTCTCTAATCTTCTTTGTAACAAATGAGCCCTAATAGCATGAAAACTCACTATAAATGGGAGTTCACATATTCGATCCCACTTGTAATCTCAACCAGTTACTACATATCCCTAAATTCAAAAAAAAAAATATCAAGTTGCTTATATTTTACGAGATCTATTCGGATAACACGCTGTAGAAACAGAAATCACTTACTCCGGCTAAGGCCCAAGGCACTTGGAGGACGATATACTGTAACTTCCAATTTCTCCTCCTTTTATTTATACAAATAATTGACATGTGTTATTATTAAATTAAATTCGAGAATTGTTAAATCCAATAAGAATAATTCTCTCAACTTTTTTCACTCGCAAAATTTAAAGTCTTGGCATCGGTGGGAAAAAAAAGAGAGCGCGAGAAGAAAATTAAATTCCTTCCACACAATCAACCAGCACAGTCAAATTTTGTTCGCTAGGCAAAGAAAGCTGCGTTTTATCACCAAAACCAAAAAGAAAAAAAGAAAGAAAGCCGTGTTTGAGGTTGTTGTCAAACACGATCTGTTGTTATCCTATGTTTATTGCTTTCCAATATCTAGCTCTGGTGACCTGTTCTAACAGTCCGATTTCCACTCGTATTTGCCAGAAAATTGAAGGGGTAACCAATAAGCTACTGACAATGATTAATTGAATATGGAGGAAAGTTGTAAATGACATCAACTTTTCTCCCCACCCCACTAATCATCCCCTACTTTTTCACCTGGAAAGTCGTCAAAAGCTACCACAAAATCGGACTACAGCGCTCACGTGGGGTTATATATGTGACAGTGAACATAACAGACAATTACAAGCAACATAATGTTCAGTGTCGAAAGAAAATTTCGGTGATAGGGTAGAATAATTTCTTTTAATGAATCGTGCGACAGTGAAATTTTGCTAAACTACCTACTTCGCATATCTTCTACAAATTTCATACACTCTCCTTTGAACTAGAAACTTTGATGTCTTGCTTCTCCTCTTCGCTGACAGCAGTAGGCTTCTCAGGAGGGGTATCTTCTATGGAATCAGGTTCCTTTTTAATCTCAGATTCGAACTCTTTAGCTGCCTGCGAGATTTACATTTCAATAGAAACTTTAACAGCAATGCTTAAAAACAAACAAGACTTAACATTACAAATAATCAAACAAGGGTACTGAAATAATCGATGCACAAAAATGCTGTCTTCATTGCCATTTAATACTTGCCGGATTCAACAGCACGTTTAAGTGAAGGTTGAATGAGTGGTATATAACCAAGGTTGCAACTCCACCAAAAAGCTCAAAAGCTTTTTAAGTTAAATTTGGAGTGCCAGCCATGAATGGGCTATAAAACCATTTCAGACTCCAACAAAATTCCTCACATGCAGCACATATTCCACAATCCAAACTTTTTTCTTAGCAAATAATTATATCAAACCTCAAAACAATAAACAAAAACTCCGACCTTCCCCTTGTAACTTACGATTTCCATCATTAAGAAAAATATTTTCTATGCTTTGATTCTTCATTCATAAAAGAGCAAACACAAGCAAGCAACATGAATACTCCACAAACACAGTTGTGACGAGAGTTTAAAAAAGTATATGAAACAGCATCTGATATTTAAAGCATTTGCTATTCCCTCTTTATTACAAGAGAAATGGAGCTTCTCGTCTAAGAAAGACACGTGAAGGACAAGCATACCTGAAAAGTTAGTCTACATTTTTAACTAGCCATTAATCACCCAGGATGCAGATGCAGCAAAAACTAATCAATATCAATCCGAACAAATTAAAATAAGTCCTTCACAAATAACTTGTTACTTATCAAAGATTTATGTGAGAATCACTCTCTTTAAGTCATCAACATATCAATATCAATATAGTACAATATAACGTTTATAGGAAGCCGCACTACCAAGTCATGAATAGAACAGAACAGCTCAAGATCTTTTCTCACATTTTAGTTAAGCATTAAACTCAATCTTCACTCTTGCAAGTGGTGTGAGCGTGCCTGTAATTACAAATATGCACACACTCCCTCTCCATCATGAAATAGAGGGATCAAATACTAAAGTCTACCTGACTATCAAGGATATTTCAAATATCACTGCGTCATATCGTTCGCGAATGAGTAATGGCATGTGGCATGCCCGAATCTAGTGAAACTAAGGCAAGATCTTCCACACTCATCAAATGGGGTTTGGTTTAGCTATCTTAATCCCAACAAAAAACCAAGTTTTTTTGGGGGCGCAAATAAGGCTGTACACAAAGCCTGGAGGCTTCCAGTGAAGGACTACTCTGACAAGGACAAGATTGAAGTCGATATGCATTATCAAATCTTTTCCAAAAGATACCGAAAGGTTCCACAAATTCCACCTTGGATTGATGCTAAGCATAAGCCTACATAGAGGAGGACAAAATTGAATTCATTTTTTACCTCTTTGAACTCTAGTTTAAGTGCCCATAAACATGAGTACAAAATATCCTCAATAGTATCATAATTATCAAGAAGTCCAGAGAAAGGGCAATAGGTTAATTCAATCCAAAGAGGGGGTGGATAATTTTTAAGTATAGACGAATCAGATGAGTGTAGGAACCTGTTGGAAGCTCTTAACAGTTTTGCCAATACTCCGACCCACTTCTGGCAATTTCCTGGGTCCGAAAACCAGAGCAGCCACTCCAGCAATGACAACGAGCTCGGGCACACCCAATCCGAACAAGGCGTTGCAAGTGAAAGCCCTGTTGGATTGATTGGTTCTGCTTTTAGTTCGTTCCCGTACCGAAGGGTAACCAATAGCAATCCTAGCTTTCTTTAAGAATGTGGAGGTAGAGCTAGTGAGCAGGAAGGAGGAGGGAGGAAGATGTACGGGGGTTCTTGGAACTGAAGAAGAAAGGGAGAGGGTAAGAGAAGATGAAATCTCCATCGTTTTAGATCTTTCAGAAATGCCTTCGTTCGATGTGTTCTGGTGGAGTATCCGGTGGAAATCGGGACTTCTTGGGTGTGCGCGACGGCTAGGGATGATAAGATTACGTGGACCACAGTTCTATCCTATTGACTATGACTGATATTTTATAATTTCTTTTTTCCTTTTTCATTTGTGAGAATAAATACGGCTTACCGATATTTTTCATCTTAAGTTTAACACAGTTTTTAAAACTGACTATTTATTTTGACTAAAAAATATAATATTGATATTAATTTTTTAATATTAGTGTCAAATTCTCAGAGTTTTAAGGACATCCGGTCTTGTATTTGATATTTTAGAATCTTGTAGTTTTTAACAAAGTTAAATCTGTTGCTCAGTATCAAAATTCTTCCTTTCGTTTAAGGTTTTCCCTTTTGAAGATAAATATAATAATTAGAAAAGGATCTTATATAATGCATTAAAAATGAGAATATTAAAATATATACAAATAATTTCTACAAATAATATGCAAATAATATGATTTTTTTTTCTTCCTCAGGTTAAAAATTCTTCTTCCACCCCAATAACAAGCAGCCTTGTTTGGTAGGCAGCAGATTTTGATGGATTGTGAGTGAAATTGGGGTTGGGGATGGAAGCTTGGTAGGGAGTAAGATTTAGATGAATGCTCGTATTAATTTTTTGGGTTAAAGAGTGAAAATATACATGTGGTTTACCCCGGAGCGTCCAGTACCACGGGTTTTTTTCTGGAGCAAAAGTACACATGTGCTTACGTTTTGAGAGCGCCCAGCACTACGGCCGTTAGTTGACCGTCAACTTAGATGGAACGCTGACGTGGCGCTTATTTAGACTGACACGCTGACGTGGACGCTAATGGTAAGTAAAAAAAAGAAAAATTATCCTTTTGCCCTTAGTTTTAAATAAAAACTAACCTTTTGCTCTTAGTTTTAAATAAAAATTACCCTTTAGTCCTTAGTTTTAAATAATAATAAAACTAAAAATACCCCTCCCCTCCGGCCACCCTACCGCCTGCGGCCTACCACCGCCGCTGGCCGCCGCCAGTCGACCACCACCACCGCCGGCAGTGCGGTGGCCGGTGGTGGGCCCACCGGGGAGGGTATTTTAAGTTTTTTTTTTTTTAACTTAGGGCAAAAATGTAATTTCACATAAAACTAAGGGCAAAAGTGTAATTTCACCCGAGTTCCATCCAAGTTGACGGTCACCTAACGGCCGTGGTGCTGGGCGCTCCCAAAACGTAGTGTGTACTTTTGCTCAAGAAAAAAGCTCGTGGTGCTGGGCGCTCCGGGGTAAACCACATGTGTATTTTCACTCCTTAACCCTAATTTTTTTATAATTAGCTAAAATTAGCAAAAACGACCATAGGTCCATAGCCCTTGTCTTGTGTCAATAAATTTTTTTTTTGGTCAAAGTCAATAAAAAATTATAACCAGAACGAACAACCGGCTTCTTCAACTGAGAGGTGTCTCCGTTTGTCCCCTTACCGCTTTCGCCGCCGTCCAAAGGAGAGCCGTCGACGTTCCAAGTTGTTGGGAGCCCAGTTGAAGAAACCCAAAGCGGTGACAATGGCGACGAGATGTAGAGCAGGACGAGAGTGATCTGAATACAAGCAACCCCTGAAAATGCCAAGACGAGAGCGTCAAATCGAAAACCACAAGAAGATCCAGTTATGGAAATCCGCATTTATGGGACGCAGTTCATCAACGATCACATGCCCTCCCTTCGACGGCTAAAATGTATCTCTGTGCTATATTCTCTGCCCAAACCAAGCAGCCACATTCAACAAATACATGCCCAGTTGATCATCAACGGCCTCAAATCTCCCCCTCTCTGGGCCAAGTTAATTGAGCATTATTGTGGCTCATCGAACCAACGCATCGTCAATCACGCACATTTAGTGTTCCAGTACACGGATAAGCGCGACGTTTTTCTCTTCAATACCTTGGTAAGATGTTGTCAACCCAAGGACTCCATCCTTATTTTCCGAAGTGAATTTGCAAGGGGAGACATGGTTTTCGATGATTACACTTACATTTTTATTCTCGGAGCTTGTGCTCGCTTTCCTTCAGCTTCAACGTTAATGCTAGGTACCCAGCTTCATGCCCGCATCCTTAAACACGGAGTGACGTCAAATATTATGGTTCCAACTACAGGGATACATTTCTACGCCAGCAACAAAGACGTTGCATCTGCAAGAAGGGTGTTCGATGAAATGTCAGAAAGAAGCAGTGTCACTTGGAATGCAATGATAACCGGTTATTCTTCCCAAAAGGAAGGAAACAAACAACATGCTCGCCCTGCATTGCTTTTGTTCCGGGACATGTTGGCGGATGACAGTGGGGTTAAGCCCACGGATACTACCATGCTTTGTGTCATTTCGGCAGCTTCTCAATTGGGTATGCTAGAAACAGGAGCTTCTGTACATGGGCTTGCAGAGAAGACGGTGCATGTCCCCGAAGATGATGTGTATATTGGCACCGGGCTTGTTGATATGTACTCCAAATGTGGATGTCTTGAAAGCGCTTTGTCAGTCTTCAATCGGATGAGTGGAAAGAATGTCTTTACTTGGACGGCGATGATTACTGGCCTAGCTATCCACGGGAAAGGAGAACAAGCCTTGGCGCTTTTATATGAAATGGGGGCTAATGGAATGAAGCCAAATGCAGCGACCTTTACCAGCTTATTCTCTGCTTGTTGTCATTCCGGCCTTGTTCAAGAAGGCCTTGGTTTGTTCCGTAATATGAGCGAAGAACTTGGAGTGACGCCAGATATGCAACATTATGGCTGCATTGTCGACCTTCTTGGTCGAGCCGGACGATTAAAAGAAGCTTATGATTTTATAATCGGAATGCCCGTTCGTCCAGATGCTGTGCTCTGGAGGAGTTTGCTTGGTGCGTGTAAGATTCATGGGGACGAAGCAATGGGTGAGAAGGTGGGGAAGCTTCTCCTGCAACTTGATGACTCGACTCCCAGGAGCGAGGACTGCGTAGCTCTGTCCAATGTTTATGCTTCTGCAGAAAGGTGGAACGAAGTTGAAACAGTAAGAAAAGAAATGAGAGTCAAGGGGATCTTGAATCAAGCTGGTTGTAGTTCAGTTCAAACAGTCAATCTCGATGCGTCATAGAAGATTTTGAATACTCATAACGAACATAGCATTTTTATAAAATCTCGAGTTGTGAGAACCATTTCACTATTTATGTTGCTTAAATATGTGAGGCAAAGAGACAGCCACCGATATAACTAATTGATATGTTCCGTAGGCCGCTTTACAGTTTGGTGGGATGCAAGTTAAGATGAGTAGGCCATAATTTACAATGTTTACTGAGCATATCAAATTGATTTACAATATAGTCAAGATGAATAAGCAATCATTTACAACAAAAACAAATGTCTAAGAATTTCTCTACCCATCCTAGTTTTTATGGCTGCTCCTTGTTATTACTGCTCTCCATTGCCAGGCGGACCACAAGAATCTGCACCACCGCGGATCCGCTTCTGAAGATGTTCCAAGCTAGCCACCCGTTGCAGGGAAGCTGTTCGCCCCATCTTGTTTCCAGTTACCATAGCCGCGGGGCTCTGCTGCAAATTTTCCATGGAAGAAATTTCTCCAAGTCCATTGTTGACTCTTGACTCAGGCTTGGCGGGTTGATAGAAGTTATGACTTGGGTCATCTTGCCCAGGTACAGCTGCATCTGATGTGTCGGAAGGGCTTCCATCATATGATGGCAGGCCCATCGATGATACCTCAGACATCGCATTGAACATTGGGTTTAACCCAGTTATTCTTTTCACAGTCTCTTCGGCCATCTTTACCTGAATATGACATCCAATTTAAATCAGCAATGAATGTATTTGGTTTTCAAATCCTCAGCTCGCCAGCCAAATCAGAAACAGAAACATTTTATAGCTAGAGCTGGTATGTTTACTACATAAGGATTTTCTTAAAGCCAAAACGAATACCTTTGCTCTTAATGTTTCGACATCAGCTTTCAAGACCCTGTTGTCAACAGCAGCTTCATTGTACTTTTGGCTTACATCAGTAAGACGCTTTAACAATGATGAGTTTTCTACTTTTAATTGTGCAACCTTAGGTCAGAAAATAGAGATGACTCAATTGGAAAGAAGCCCACATGGGGAGAGAGTAAGAGAAAAGGGAGCTTAAAGGAGGACATACGACCTGTGTTTCAAGCTCAGTTAAATGAGCCTGCTTTCTTCTTCTCGAGCGTCTGGCCGACTCCCTATTGGAAAGCATCCTGTGATACCAATATCATAAGACACCAAATAATCGCAAACATAATCCTTCCCTACCTCAACGAAGAATCGTTTAATGATATATTTTACGCATTCTTTTCTCTGCATTCATACAGCTTTAACAGTAACATGTGAAGTTATTCAGTTCCAATTGCTGGATACGCAAGATACAATTTCTGTCTGGCAGGTCAATCACATAGTTTATTCAGAAGGAAAGTCTATGAATATGAGGAGTTTTAAAAAAATTCTAATTCATACAATCATACGCAAGCCCCTCCCAAGATAAATATTCATATTGAATTGGTTCTTGAGACAGTACCGACATACACTCAAAAGATTGAACATCGCCAGAAACAAACTCATAGTATGCAGCCAAGATTAATGTACCTCCTAACTCGTTTTGCATCTGAAGGGTCCATATTTTCAGTCATATCAGTCTCTTCTTCGGCTTCCTCATCATCAGACTGATCCCTCGATGATCCACTGGTTGTTTGCTTGGTTGCAATTACCAGTTTCTTTTGAGCGGCAGGTAATGAAGGAATTCCAACTGGCCCTTCCGCATCTTTATCATTTACATTAGATGGACCATGTCCTACAAGGTCATACAATCGTAGATATAATTCACCAAGTATAATAATAATATGCATCAAGCTCCTTAACACGTGATTTATAAATAAATGCCATCTTCCTTGTTTAATGTATATTCTTCATACGCTATACCTACATCCTCATTAACTTTCATAAACATATCTACAAGCATTAGAGATTCAAACCTTCTAAAGTAGCAGGAGATCTAGCTTGAGAAGTCTTATTAGCCTTTGATACGCCATTCGGTAAAGTGGCTGGATCTTGGGACTTGGCTAAAGAACCCTATTGCCATGAGTAGAAAACAGCATAAGATGCAGCTAAATTCCAAAAGGTTTATAAATAAATAAACAATGGGGGAACAATAACCATTTTTAGACCATGTAAAACTTTTAAAATTATCTTGAGAATTATCAAGAAAATCGTTGAAGCTGGATATACTTGAAGCTACAATCAATTTCAGAGAGCAAAATAAGTCCAGTAGGCCAAAAATAATTGCAAGCATATTGGGAGTGGGGATGAGGTAGATGGAAGACCATAAAAAGAATAATAAGTAAATACCCTTTCTGTTCCTGACAAAAAACACGGACCCCATTTTGGTCACTGACAAAAAAATTGACCCTTATTCGTCCTTTTTATGAGACTAAAAATGACTTTTTGGAAATTTGTGAGGATCAAAATGTCCACCAATCCACCCTTATTTGTCCTTTTTATGGACTAAAAAGGAATTTTTTTTTTTATTAGGGACCAAAATGGGGCTCATTTTTTTGTCAGGGACCAGAAAGGTATTTACTCAAGAATAATTGTTACAACAACCATGCAGAAAAACACAATGCGCTCAATGTAATACAGCATATAAAAAGAACAGAAATTATGCAAAATACCAAGGAAAAAAGAGAGATTTTATAGTTAAGCAAAGAAAATAAATTATGACTGTATAAGCTACAGCTCGTTTTGGTCCCAAAATTGAAAATATAAAATCATTAAAGAACTATTCTTCTAATACTCAGCCTTGGTAGTGGCTTGACGAATGACAAACATTAAAAAGCTATAATCTAAATCCCTATGCATAGGAAGGAAAATACGAGTCGATATGTCAATAAAAATCTTTAAACTTGCGGCTTCACAAGTCCAAGGGACAGCTGACTTTAAAAGCAACCCTCCAAATAGAGCCGACTTTGCTTTTTTCGGCAAAATTTATATTGCCAGCCCTAAGTATTGTAGTCCCCAATAGCTTTTTAAGTCGGCTCCCTTCAATAGAAACCGTAACCTTCTAATGATTTTGGTCCAAAACATAATAACAAGTGAGGGTCGAAGATAAAGTTGTATAGCTAGGTGTACACTCATTTTCCCAGATCTGGACTATTCGTTTTGATGTGAATCCCAACGAGCTACAGAACTCAATAAGGACAGCTGGACAGGGGCCTTAAGAAAAGAGGGAAAACACGCCATTCTAATCTCAAATTTCTATTACTTGGCATCCTTAAATCCCCCAAAAAAAAAATGGAACATGTCACCGACTACGCTAAAAACCCGGGTTATTCGGCCATTTTGTAAAGTATTTTTGGGCCAGGAGTGGCCATTTTATGAAGTTGAGAAAGAAATAATATCACCAATTCTTTCCCTTCGAATTTGGGATCCTTAGCAGCGACCGGAGAAGCGTCCAGTTTTAAAGAACAACTGAGGCACGAAAATCAATACACAGCACAGAAACTAACAAACCATTTGTTATAATAAGCTGCCGCATATATTCTTATTATTATGTGTTCCAAGTCTCTCTGCAATGTAAATTCTAAAAGAGGAAGGGTCACGAAAAGGAAGTACCCGAGTCAAGGCGACCGCGGCGCAAGCGAGATTGAGTTTGCTCTTGAGGATAGCCTGGTAGTGCTCAGAATCAACAGGGATGATAGGAGAAGGTGCATTGGAGAAGACAGCAGCATTCTTGGGAATGGATGACGCCGTGTGCTCCTGCTTGGGTTTGGGCTGTTCCTTAATCTCAAGGCTAGAGTCGTCGTTTTTGTCAGGATCGGAGGAAGAAGGGTGAGAGTCATGGGACGCTGCAGAAGCTTCTTGGAGAAATCGTTGGAAGGCCCATTCGGAAGCACTGCGGTTCATCCCGGAGGAGGATTCATCCTTCACGGTGGGTACCGGCGACGACCAAAACTGTTCAGAAATTTCCTCCACTGAAAACACTCTATCCATATTGTTTCCCGTTTCCCGCTTCCCTTCTGGGATTGGATTGTTGTCTGATTCTGTGCCAATGAGAGCAAATAAGAGGACCCAATGTCTATAATTAATACAGATTATTATTATTCCTTACAAACACGGTAAGGTGTTTGTTAACTATGGCAGTTTTTAAAATGAATTTTTCAATATATGATGTAAGTTGTGAGGGAGTTTTATTTCAAATAAACATTTTTTTAGGAATGATTTGATCACAAACTAGCACTTAAATAGGGATTCTCTAGATCGTCAAGCAGTAAAAGCGGGTGGAATCGTATCTGTACGATCTGATTCGATTGAGAAATGAGAAGACATACTTTTCATTTTCTCGTGTTAACGTTAATATCGCATTAGAGAGAAATTGACGCAGATATGAGATTCAAAAGCCAGCTAGAGGAAGAATTAAAAACATACTTGAAATTAGGGTTGATCAAAAAACCCGTGGTCTGGTTGGTCCGGCCCGGTCCGGTCTGACCCAACTCGAATTGTCCTGGACCAAAATTGGTCCAGGACAATTTGACCGGACCGGACCGGACCAAACAGCTCGGGTTGGACTGGACCTCGGTCCAGGGACTTAAAACCCCTGGACTGGTTCGGTCTGACCCGAGCTCTCTTTTAAAAAAAAAAAAATTCACTACTACACTGAGTCACTCACTGGAGTCTGAACATCTTAATATGCTTTTTAATTTATAGAAATCACTTTTCACTAAGTCACTTTTTATTACTTTTGGAAATCAAGTGAAACTAGAGCTAAAATATTGTCTCCCAAGAAGGCAAAAAAAAAAAAAGGAAAAAAATATTGGAAAAAAAAAAAACTGGATCGCTGGATGGTCCAGTAATCCGGTCTGGTCCAGCCGAGCTGGGCCGGTAATGGACGGACCTCGGGCTGAATTTTCCAGCCCGAGGTAAAATCGGGCTAGACCTCGGGTTACCCTCCAACCCGGTCTAGCCCGGTCCATGATCATCCCTACTTGAAATGAAACTTTTACTTTTTTTATTTTTTTTTATTTATGGTGCGAAAAATAAGGGAATTCAGATTGGATTCGATTTTATAATATATTATATGGCGGGTCCAATTTTGTTTCCCTTCAGTTCTTCATTCTTATCCAGTATGCACTTTGCGAATCTGATCCTTGTCGCCTTTCAATTTCAAAATAAACTATTATCCAAATGCCGAAGTTTTCTTCCCCACAATTGGCCATTTCCATTCATGTTTGAACATTAATGGTATGATACCATGAGCTTTTCCCCGACACGTCCGCCTTCTTACGCTCCCCTCCCAAAGCCAAATCCTACTTCATTTATTTGTTCGACAAAATTACTTGTTTTTTTTTTTTAAGTTTGGTAAGCGATTTACTTTATTGGTCCACAAAAAAAAAAAGTGACAACAAATACTAGTACTATACCACTCTGGTCCTATTTATAAGTCCCTTTTGACCAAAACACACATACCAAGGAGAGTTAGTTAACTCAATAATTGTGGGGTAAATTTTCAACTTTGCCCTCATTTATGAATGAGTATCTTTCAACTTTTTTATCTTTCAACTTTTCTTCTCTCTCTATTTTCATTGGTATAATTAATATGGGCAAAATTGTCACAATCTCATTTATTACCTAAAAGAGGACTTATAAATAGGACCAATTTTTTTTGACCAAAAGGGACTTATAAATAGGACCAGAGTGGTATGTGCACAGTCTATATAAAATCTGCAAGAAGTCTCATTATTTATGATAAAACGTCTGAATTCATTTTCATTATCTACTCTTGATATCGTAAAGTAAAAATGAATAACGGCATGTTAAAGATATGATTTCTGTAAAAGGTTATGAAGTGGATCAGTAAAGTGAAAAAAAGCAAGGGAACAGCTGAGGTCACCATGGCGTGTGGGTAGTGGAATGAGGATGCAAGGGGGACAAGTTGTGGGGGCAGAATCACGACATTTCGAATTCGGATAAGGCACGATAAAGGAGGTTTTTTTTTTTTTTTTGTTAGGGCTGATGGAAGTATTTTTGAGCAGGCAAAATATGATATTCTCTCTCCCCTGTGAGTGTCTCTCTCTCCCAAGTGAGGGTCAGTGAGGTCCCCTGTGATCTAGTCCGGTGACCGTTATTTGAACGGTGACCTTTGTCTCCTGTTTCTTCTTCTTCCTTTCTTTCTTTTTTTGTCTCTTTTTCTCTCTCTCTCTCTCCTCGTTTTCCTTTCTTTTGGTGTGTGTGTGTGGTGCTCCCTGCTAGGTGTTTGGAGGCATGGAGGCAAGGTGTGAAGGTAATACAGATGAATCGATCGAAGTGGTCCTGAATCTAGAAAATAAGGTGGAATGCCAGGGTGGTACTCTTGTCGGAAAAATCCTGACTTCTAAGAATCTCAATGTACCAACAGTGATGTCGATGATTAGGAAGGGGTGGCAGCTTGGAGACGATGATTTGGAGACTCATGAGATCGACCGAAGTCAGCTCATTTTTTGTTCCGCTTGTGGATTCTAAGGACTTTCTTCGTGTTCTCAAGGGTCGTCCATGGTCAATCCAGGGCCATCTTCTCAACCTTCAACTTTGGGAGGATTGTATGATATTGAAAGATGTTAGCTTTGATGAGGTGCCCTTCTGGGTACAGTTTCATGGACTCCCTTTGGAGGCTTTTGATGACAGCAATGCCTGTATCCTAGGTAATGTGGTCGGTACAACGGTGATGTTTGAAAAACCAAAGGTTGACGGCAGGTTTGGGAGAGGCTTCATTCGCGTGAGGTCCCTGGTTAACTTGAATAAGCCATTAGTCTCAGGATTCTGGGTTCCGCGCAAGGGGAAGGAGTCAGCCTGGGTATCTGTGAAGTACGAGCGTCTGCAAATATTTTGCTACTCTTGTGGTAGGCTCGGCCATGAAGATCGGACTTGCAAGAACCTTAGCTCCGTACTGAAGATGGAGACAAAAGGAAGTTTTTTGCGGTGGTTGAGCACTAGTGGTGTGCGGACGTTGGAGGAGGTGGTGGAAGTGTGTCGTCCCGTGTTGGTGTGAGGCTCCAGAAGAGCAGAACCGTACCGGTAAAAGCCACCCCAAGCGGACCAGCTGTATCATGTGGACTTCTCTTGTGATCCAAAGCCCAATCAAAATCCTCCTACTCCTCATGGTGGGCTCTCCCCTATTTCTGCCATGGCTGTTTCTCTGAGAAGCTGCCACATTAAAAGGCCCAATGACCTGGAATTAAGCCCCACGTGTTTTAAGAGGCAGAGGAGACTATGCTTTGAATTATCCATTCCTAATAATGAAGTCTCCTCTGTCTCTCGGCCTCTTTCCTTGAAACATCACGCCGGGGTAAATCAATCCCAAAGAAGTGGCAGGAAAAGCTACCGATCAGTGAAGGCGAGCTTGAGGAATAAAAAAGATGCGTATAGCTTCAACCCCCAGGCCGAATCTCCTGTGGTAACTGAGATTGATTTCCCTGCAAGTTGGTTAAATGGAGATGGGGTCCCTGATGTTGACCAATCTTCTTCTTCATCTGCTCAGAACGCCGGTGGTTGGATGGGACCAGCCACCGGTGCGCCATGAATATATTGGCCTGGAACTGTCAAGGTCTTGGGGTTGCCTTGACAGCCAGGAATCTGAAGGAAGAGTGCTTCCGGAAA
The DNA here is from genome assembly GCA_025563575.1 of Acacia pycnantha. Taxonomy (NCBI): domain Eukaryota; kingdom Viridiplantae; phylum Streptophyta; class Magnoliopsida; order Fabales; family Fabaceae; genus Acacia; species Acacia pycnantha. Next base: position 134,423 of record JAMWYP010000161.1, read on the forward strand.
AAACCCCAAATGGTCTTCTTAATGGAAACAAAGCAGAAGGCCCGGTATGTGAAGAAATTGAGACGGCGATGTGGTTTTGATGATGAATGGCTAGTGGATCCTGTAGGTAGGAGCGGAGGGCTGGCGGTCTGGTGGACTGATAAAATTCAGGTGAACATCCTCTTTTCATCCTCAAATATCATTCATTGTCGGCTTGATTTCGGTGATTTAATTTCCCCTGCATATGTCACTTTTGTGTATGGTCCTCCTAATGAAAAAGATAGACTCTTATGTTGGAAGGAAATTGGTAGGATTAGTAGGAATATCCACGACTCTTGGTTAGTTTTGGGAGATTTTAATGATATTCTATCTCAGTCTGAAAAAAGTGGTGGTAAGCCTAAAGAGTGGAGGAAAATTTTAAATTTTAAATGCTTTCTTGCTGATTGTGAAATTGATGATCTGGGTTTTACTGGCTTTCGATTTACCTGGTGTAATAATAGAGAGGATACTGAGACTGTTAGAGAGCGTCTAGATAGGGCTTTGGGCAACATCCAACTTAGGGAACTTTTCCCGAATTTGCAAGTTTCCAATGTGAACCCTCTTGGCTCTGATCACCATCTATTATTTATCCAATGTCACCCGGAGAATTTGTGTAGAAAAAGATCTTTCAGATTTGAAGCATCTTGGGCCCAACACTCTAATTTTCGTCATGTGGTTAAGGAAAGTTGGAGCTTTGGTCATGGCAAATCCTAATACGATTGCTGAATTTGTGTGCAAATTCTTTGAAATGCAAGGAGGATCTTGTGAAATGGAGTAGAAAAGAGTTTCCCAACAATGTCAAAGTGATTGAGAATTTCAAATGCCAGTTGGCCTCTTTATCTCAGGGAGACTTAAATCTGGTCTCTAGTAGGGCCATGAGTGAAATTAAAATGGCGCTTGAAAGGGTGCTTGATCTTGAGGAAAAATATTGGTGGCAACGCTCCCGTGTGAACTGGTTAACTGTGGGAGACAAGAACTCTCGATTTTTCCATTTGTCTACAATTAAGAGACGACAGCGCAATAATATTCTGAGCATCAAGGATGATGGGGGTAATTGGCTAGTGGAAAAAAATGCAATTGTGGCTAACATCTCAAACTTTTTTCATCATCTGTTTACCTCGGCTGGGGAGGATAATATGGAGTCGGTGCTAGCCTTTGTGGATAGAAAGATCACTCCGGAGATGAACCAGAGCCTTATGTTGCCCGTTACATGTGAGGAAATCAAGACGGCGCTTTTAGTCTTGGGGATCTAAAGCACTGACCGGATGGCTTCTCCGGAATATTTTATCGATCGCCGGCCCGAGGTTCGTGATGCGGTCCGTGGTATGGTGCAGGATTTTTTTCTTTGGCAAGGCTATCCTTGATGAGCTAAATGACACTACTATTACTTTAATTCCAAAAGTTAATAGACACGAACACGTGTCACAATTCCGACCTATTGACTATGTAATTTCTCCTACAAGATCATATCCAAACTGTTGGCTAATAGAATGAAGCCCTTCCTTGATGCTTGTATTTCTCACAACCAAGGAGCATTTGTCCCGGGTAGGTGCATCCAAGATAATATAATTATTGCCCATGAAGTCTACCATTACTTGCGTAGGAAGAGATCTGGTGGGAAGTATGAATTTGCACTCAAAATGGATATGAGCAAGGCGTATGATCGAGTTGAATGGGACTTCCTTGAGAGTGTCCTTCTTCGCTTTGGCTTTTGTGCAGAGTGGGTTTCATTAATCATGAAGTGTGTGAGGTCGGTAAGGATGAGCATCTGTCTATCTGGTGAAAAGGTTAATTCCTTCTCTCCGAGTAGGGGTCTGAGACAAGGGGATCCCCTTTCCCCGTACCTCTTCATTCTAGTGGCTGAGGTTCTCTCACTAATGATTGGCAAAAGTGAAGAATCCAGAGCTATCCAAGGGATCAAACTTAGTCTTAGCTGCCCGGTGTTGACGCATAGTTTCTTTGCTGATGATGCTTTGCTCTATATGAATGCTAATCGGGAGAATTGTAATCATTTGGCTAATCTTCTTCACCGATCTTGACCGCTTACGGACAAGTGATCAATCTTGACAAATCAAGCATCTTCTTTTCCTCTAACACACCAGAAGATATCCAAGTAGCGCTTGGTAACCTCCGAAAATTCCCACTACCGAGGATCTGGAAAATACCTTGGTATCCCTAGCATCCGGGGAAAACTAAACATCAAGCCTTGGCATATATCCGGGAACGTGTGGCTAGTAAGCTCCAGGGTTAGGGGCCATCTTTGCTCTCTTTTTCGGGGCGTGAAGTCATGATTAAAGCAGTGGTTCAGGCTATTCCGATATATCCAATGAACTGCTTTAAGTTCCCGCTGAAAACATGTAAGGAAATTCAGAGCCTCATTGCAAATTTTGGTGGGATGGGAATGCTTTTGGAAACCGTACTCATTGGAAGGCACAGGACTCCCTTACTTTCGGAAACATCAAGGAGGTATGGGATTCCGCGATTTGATTATCATGAATGAAGCCTTGTTGGCCAAAACAGCTTGGAGACTTATGTTGAATCCAAATGACTTATGGGCCAAGGTATTGAAAAGTGTTTACTTCCCTGAGGGTGCCTTTATTGATGCAAAAAAAGGCTCCAGAGCTTCTTGGTGTTGGTCTAGTTTACTAGTCGGAAGGGAATTCCTTCGGAATGATCTCCGTTGGGACTTAGGGTCCGGTCAAGATATCAGAATCTGGGGTGATTATTGGGTTCCTGGAGTCTGCTTCCCCGAGAAACCTCAGAATAGTGACGACCCCTTTGTTGCGATGGTAGAGTAAGTGACCTTATTGTTGATGGGTCCTGGAACCTTGCTCCTATAAACCATTATTTATCAGACGCGGTTAGAGCAGCCATTTATGCCATTCCCATCCCCAACAATGGATTGAAAGATAAACTTGTCTGGACTAGTGCAAAGAATGGTAAGTATGAGGTTAAGCTCTGAATAATGCTCTTGCTACCAATGCGGCCCTATATCGTAGGAGGAGATCCAGGGTAAGCTTATGTTCTATCTGTGAACAGGCAGAGGAGAATTCTGAACATTTATTTTTCACTGCCCGTGGACTCGTTGTGTGTGGTTCGGATGTTCTTTAGGTGCTAAGTTTGACTATACACAGGTTGCAAATTTTAAGACTTGGTGGTGCAGTTACGGATTCGTCTTCTCCGAGTTCCCAGGATGTGTCTTTGATCTCGCGGCTCTTATGGTTTATATGGAAACAGCGTAATGAAAAGGTTTTTAATCATATAGAACCTAATCCATTCGTTGTTACGGAGCTTGCTAGGAGGAATAATTCGACTTTTGGTCCTCCGGATGCCTTGCGTTCAAATCACGGTGTATTGAGGAGCCCTCTGCCCCACCTAACCATTGGCGGCCTCCTGTCACGGGGGTCCTAAAAATTAATACGGATGGGGCTTATGTACCTGGTAGAGCTGAAGGTGCAATTGGCATAGTATGCCGAGACCATACTGGATGCTTTCAATGGGGTTTTGTGGATAAAGTTAAATCTATTTCTGCCTTTATGACCGAAGCTCTGGCTCTCAAAAGGGCTTTAATGTTAGCTGTGGACTTAGGACATGATCTGATCTTTTAGCAGTTAATGCTTATAAGGGGGTGTGCCCGATTGGGTGGGTTTTCCAACCGTCACCCTCTTTGTCGTCTCTTCTAACTCTGGATGCTCAAGAAGCTGTTTTGGATGTGAATGGTGTTGTTTCTTCCCAGGCTTATTTTGTTGGATGATTTAGTTATCCTTGCTCTTTTGGTATTTCCCCCTTTCCTTTATTTTGCTTTGTGGTTTGTATTTGTTTATCTCATTGCTGGATTGTACCTTTTTGTATACTTCTGATTTGTGGTTATATATGCACCCCCTTTGAGCAAAAAAAAAAGTTAGGGCTGATGCGTTTTATACAGAAAATGTTTTAGTCAATGTGGTCAAATTTTTAAATTTAAAAAAATTTATAACAATGACGTAAATTCGTATCGTAAATTTATAAGAGTTTATTTTTATTATTAAAAATGTAATTATAGTATATAATTAAATAAAAAAATGATAATAATTTGATTTAAATATATTTTAAATATAAATATTGAAATTAGGTACATCAACCTTCATAATATATCATGCTTAACAAATAAATTTAAATAAAATTCATATATAAAGCCATCGAGTATAGTCAAATCGAAAAAAATTAATACGAATTTAAGAGTAAGTTAACACGGTTTTGTAAGTTAAAAACATAAAAACAATAAATTCGGTAGATAAACTCCCAAGCTTATCCGAGTAACAACTCACGATTTTGTAAGGTGAAAATGTAAAAATAATAAACTTGAAAAGTCAATTCACAAGTTTGACGACAATAATTGTACTCCTGTACATGTATATTACAATTTTTTTAAAATAATTAGAAGGGTTAAGGTACAAAAATACACATGTGCTTTGGTCAGATGAGCGCCCACTAGCAAATGTTTTTTTAGGTTCAAAAGTGACTATGTGGTTACAAAAGTGGAACAAAATTGCCAATGACCGTTAGTTGACTTTTTCTGAACTGAAAATGATGACGTGAATGTTAATGCTTTATAAATTACAGTTCAGCCCCGAATACATTTCAAAAAATTTCAATTTAGTCCCTCTATAAACTTTTACATTTTCATTTAAGTCCCTGGTCAAAACTTGCATTTTGACCAGGGACCTTCTTCTTCCTCCAGAGACAGACCCGAGAGGTGGACTTGAGAGACCAACTCGATTTCTCCATTCATACTTACACGTATTCCTCCTTCCCTCTCTTCCATTTTACATTAAACACACAACACTTTCGTGTGTGTTTCTCCGTTAAAGACAGTGAGGGAAGATGATAATGGCGGTGTTCGTGTGTGGTTCTACATAAAGGCTCGGGTATGAAATAGGAAAAAAGAAATAGAACAGCTCGATTCAGCGATGATAATATCCACAAAAACAAAATAAGATCAAATCACTATTTATTAAATTTGCATAAATAATCTGCCAATTGATGCTGCAACGAAGGTGCACTTCTTGTGGGGCAAAGAAACCAGAGCACGACTTTATCTAAAATTGATGCAAAACAAGAAGGGGGGACTCGGGTCTTGCAAAGTTCATAGGATTAGAAGTCGTTCCTAACCTTGGCAAAAAATAGCCAAACCTTGTCTTCAGTGAAAGAAAAAAAATCAAGAAAACAAAGGAAAAATCTCCAAACAAATTTCAAGTTTCAATCCAATCAAGGTAAAATTCCTAGCATATCACCAAACACAAAGGACGAGGGGCACGAACAGAGTCACATGACATGTCCTCTCTGAGAATAGCTATTAACACCTAAGCTAACAGTTACAATCAGATAACAAAAGTAAGAGAAAAATCAATCGGAAATCTCAGGACATGGCTATAAGAAATTCAAAAGGGGGAAGAGTGAGAGAGCCATAAATAATACAGCCCAGAAAAGCAGGAATATAATACCTCATCATCGTAGCAACACCGGCGAGCGGAAAAGGCCAAGTGAATCCCTTTGGCCATGTTGCCATCATACATAGCCCTCCTTCTTGGATCAGACAATGTCTCAAAGGCTTCTTGCACCTGAATGAACCTCTTGGTATATTCCCCCACCCGATTTGGCGGCAACACATCAGGGTAGTACTTGCGGGCGAGCTGCTTGTAGGCCTGCTTGATCTCGAGCAAGGACCCAGATTCCGGTATACCTAGAAGCTCGTAGAAGCTCAACTTGGAGGCCTCCGCCACATAGTCATCGTTGACGGCGGCTTTAGCTTTGAGACCACCGATTCGATATGGGAAACTGAGAGACTTAGGATTGAAGGTGGTGGTGGCGGGGATGGGATCGTTGACGGTGGTGGTGCTCCGTCTCCTTCCCTTCACCTCTCAAGCTCCCTGCTTTTTTTCAGGTTCAACTCGTTGGCCCTGCATGAAGATGGTGTGAAGCAGAATGTGGCGAGAAAGAAGGGAAGAAGAAGTTGAGAATGGAAGAAAGGGAAGGAGCAACAGGTGACAATATTTTAATGGAGAAGTCAGACTCTACTGCCACGTCAGCGTCAGATGACGGTCAACTAATGATCAATGGTAATTTTGCTCCACTTTTGTAACCACATAGTCACTTTTGCACCTAAAAAAAACACTTGCTACTGGGCGCTCCTTTGACAAAAGCATATGTGTATTTTTGCACCTTAACCCTAATTAGAAAGCAAGGGGGGAAGTCATGCCTCCAAAACGAAACACTAGGCACATAAATTCAAATTGGAACAAGCTGTACATGGCGGGTGGAGGGGACCTGGCTTAGGTCATTTTCCCTCTTATGTCCGTTGCGTGAAACTGTGCCGCCCTTGATCCCTTTTTTTATTAAAAATAAAAAATAAACATTGTCGAGTAGTAAAAAGATAATTCATGATATTGAATGGTATTGAAACAATTCTACATGATATTGAAAAAATATTTTATGGTACTAACTGATATTAAAAGATACTTCACGATGCTGACTGATACTGAAAAAATAATTCATGATCTTAACAAAATTATTTTAGGACATTGAAAAAATAATTTAGGTACTGACGGCTACTAAAAACATGTTTTAGGATATTTTTTTCAAGATTCTAAAATAATTTTTGAAGATCATGAATTATTTTTTCAGTACTAATCAATATACTGAAATATTTTTTTAGTACCCGTCAGTATCCTGAAATATTTTTTCACGATCCTAAAATAATTTTTCAAGATCATGAATTATTTTTTCAGTACCAGTCAGTATCCTAAAGCATCCTTCTAGTATTATTCAGTACCCTAAAATAATTTTTTAAGATCATGAATAATTATTTCAGTACCATTTACTATCCTGAATTATATTTTTACGACCCAGCGGCGGACGCAGCGGACATAAGAGGGAAAAGGACCTAAGTCGGGTCTAGTTGGATGATGGGCCCACATAATCCCTTTCAAGGCTTGTTAGTTATGAAGCGGATTTACCCTTTGACCCAAAACAAGAGAATCAGATTTGCGACAGTGTTTGGATAGGTCTGAAACCATAGTTTCAGAAGCCTTTTTTTTGTAACTTCGGATAAAACTTTCTCACATGTTTATTTCATAAATTATAAAAACTATTCTTCAAAAATTAATCCAAAGACATACTAAAATTGGAATGATTCAGAGTTCTCGCCCAGTCATAATGACCTGTGTAGTTTAATTCCGTGAAAATGAATTTCATGTAGTCAGAATCTTCTGAATGATATTTCTGAGCTTTGAAAGATATGACCTATTGATAATAATATTAAGGACATGTTAGGTTTTTTTCTTACCTCGATTTCTCTTTATATTAGTCTTGTGAAATCATGCTTTCTAATATGTTCCTTATCCGTGCTAATGTAAAACTATAATATCTTTTTACTTTATATAAATTGTCATTTTATAAAAAAAATATAATGCAAATAAAATTACCCTACTACAAGACATTCTTTGCCCTTACCTCTTCCATATTCTTCCTCCCCTGACCACCCATTTGCCATTTCCCAAGAGGCAACGCTCCTCCACCGGCAAAACTTGTTTGGACCCATCTCCTCCGGCAACATGACGCTGTCATCTTCTTCCATACAACAATTTTGAGAGTTCTCCGATGACACCACGCATTCATCTCCATCCTCCTCTGCCTTCCATGAAGTAAAGCCGGACAGTATCATCTTGTTTTTCGAAATATGAATTTGAAAGAAGGTAGAAGTTGACCAGGAAGAATAAAAACAGGAGCGTTGGAATTTCCTTATCTCAATATGGTATTTTTATCATTGTATATTAGTTTACACATAAAATTATATTTATTTAAAGTCATACCAAACATATTTGCCGTCAACTTCCTTATTTAACAATTGTATTTTTATCACTGTATATTAACCACCATCACATTATATTTTTTCCCAGTTATTACATTCTCAACTATTCCACTAAGTAAACAGGACATAGTAATCACTCCATCATCATGATTTTATCAAATTGAGAAATTATAGGAATTGCATTATTTGGAATAAAAAAAATCATAATCTTGTTTTGAACTAAGGGGTTATAATGATTGAATTATTCTAAATATAAATTAAAGAAAACGCAAAAGCGCGCATTGTGTTTATTTTAGACACTCATTTTTTTTTAAAAAAAAAATATTTTTATGCCATTAATTATAGGAAAAATTCATTTTAGGGCCCTTTTAACAGGGAAAATTGTAAAAAATGCCCTAAGATTATGAAAATATCATAAAAGGCCCCAAGACATTTTCTGGAATTTTCAGAATCTTGAGTGAGTTGTTAACAGGGCTGATATAGTTGTTAACGGGTAGGTCTTTAACAACTAAATCAGCCCCATTAACAACACTTTTGCTAACAACTAAATCAATACATTTAACAACTATATCAGTATACCGTTAACAACTATATTAGCCCCGTTAACAACTCACTCAAGATTCTGAAAATCTCGGAAAAGGCCCCTGAAGCCTTTTCTGGGATTGTCAGAATTTTGGGGTATTTTTTACAATTTCTCCTATTAAAAAGGCCTTGAAATTGATTTTCCCTTAATCATAACACTGTCAATAAAAAACAATGATATTATAAGGGTTAAAGGACTAAACACATACTTTTTTTTTTAAGATTAAAGAACTGAACAAAATCTTTATACAAAGTTAGAGCACCAAACATTTTGGCCTTCTAGAAATAAATCAAGAATCGAAAAGGAAAAAATATATGCGGTGTTTATGTGACGTTGAAATTGATGACAGGTGGAGATGGATGGCTACTGTCTAGTGGAGAAGCAAAGCAAAAGGCCTGTGGTTGGTTGTCTCCAGAAGGCAGAAGCAAATACGGCAAAGCAAGCGTGAAAGAAGCAGACACAGTCACCCAAATGTCACCTCACGTCACACTCACACTTTTTTCTTTTTATTTTATATAATAATTTTAGGAAAGGGATTGAGTTCACCTACGATCTAAGGGTAAGACGAAATCTCCCTTCCTCCTAGGTGATACTGATGTTGGGCAGGGCGAGCCGTCTATTACCTTCAGACATTAACCTAGGTACCTAAGAGCTAGAATACCTTCATCAGTACATTGACCAACTCCCGCATCGAATCTCTTTCTTTTAATAGAAGTGTCTGACCCCTTTACATTGAGCTCAAGATGAGTGGTACGTCACACTCACACTTGCCTACTTGCATTCCAATTCCCACTCCATCCGCTTCGTCATTCCCTGAACCCACATTTTGGGCCCTTCTTCCATCCCATTGGATGAGATTTCGGCCCATTTCACTCACTCCCGCCGGGTTTGACTCCTAATCGGAATTGCAAATGTCAAGCGTTGAAAGTTAATTTTGTGACGTGATTTACTGTATGTTTTTTTTTTATGCTTATTATAAGACATCAATTAACAATTCTCATAAATCAATAAAAATAGTTAAAGTTAATAAAATTATCATAAAATTACATAATTTCCAATATTACTCCTACTAATTGCACTAAACTCTCATATCATATTAATTATTAGTCTCACCCACTACTTTTATTAATTATGGGCATACATGGAAAAAGATAATTAATACTCCTTGAGAATAATAAATTACTTTATAAAAAATACCAAATGCACTTGCTAGTTGATGCCTTATAATAAAGACCAGAGGGAGTATAAGGTAAGTATGTGAGAGGATTTCTATATCTACTTACATGAACATACTTTTTAAACATAAACTCTAACAGGCCTTACTGACCTCTGTAACACCCCAAATTCAACTCCCGAAAACTTGGCCAAAATATTTAAAATACCTCTAACAGGGATGATCAATATCCAAATAATTAAAGTACATACCCATTTCAAATAAAATTCATAATACAAAGTCAAAATAAGTTTTCAAAATATTTCAGAGTTTAAATACAATGCAGAAGTCTTAGGGTCATGGTAGATAAAATAACATAACATAAGCTACAGGAGTACAAAAGAGCATTCAAAGCTCACTCCATAGGTGTCTTCCCTTGCTCCCTACTATAATGTTCACCTAATTTTTTTTTTTTAATATAGGATGAGATTTCACGTCTCAGTAACTACTGAAAGCTTCTAGCAAATTATATATGACAAAAAGAAGGAGCAAATTATATATGACAAAAAGAAGGAGTTGATTAATATATATATATATATATATATATATATATATATATATATATATATATATATATATTATATTTGTATATATATCATAATTTCTCATAAAAACATTCTTTTGAGAAAGTAATAATCATTATGTCAAATTGTGAACTATACAATTTACAATATGCGATATGCAGCCTCCCTTATATCACTATTCACCCTTTTTCCGCTGACTGAAGCTATAGGCTAACATATAGTCAAACATAAACTCATTCATTTTACTGGATGGTTCTAAGCTCACAAAAACCTAAAATACACTCGGCCAAAGGTATAGAGCTTAAGCATGGACAATGGCTCCCCTCTTTAAAAATAACAACTAAGGAGGTGTCACATGTCCCACAACTCCAATGTAATCCCGGCCGAAGGAAAACATGAAAGATGGGGCCTTAACAAGTACTATTCACTGTGCACCGAGTGATGGCATAGCATAAAAAAATCTTATCATTCAAATTCCTCCTTACTCTAACCCATCACACATACAACCGCCATGATAATTATATCAATAAAATAAAATATATTAAAACATGATTCTATTTATATCGAATATCATAAAAAGGTAAACCAAACATTTCACAAAACCTCATCGGACCAATCTATCATTCTTGAAATGCGAAGGACCAAATAGTCATTTTTGAAATTCAGGACCAGACTGTCATTTCTGAAATTCAGGGGCAGAATCATAATTTTTGCTGGGCACAAAGTGAAATTGTCATGGGCACAATGCACAAATCTGTAATTTTCGTGGGCACAAAACTGTAATATTCAGTTTTCATAATAATAATATTATAATACATATACATATAAATCAGTCTAATAAAAATATAATTTATAGTCATACACAATTCGTAAGTATATGGAAGAATATTTAAAGTTATCTATTACTCGCTAATTCTCAAATAATCACCAATAAGTAACTACCAGTCTCCCCAAATTATCTCTACGCTTTCCCTCTCTCATTCTTTCTCTCCTCTCTCTATTTTCTCACACTCGCCGCTTGCTTTTCCTGAATACACATCCGAAGATGCGTATTTGTAGTGGTTGAGGAGGGGGTAATTTGGGTGAAATTGGGGTAGTTGGGGTGAATTGGAGGGGTAGTTTGGGGGTGAGATATATTACCCCCTCCCCCTCCCCCTCCCCCTAACTTTAACTTGGTCACGTTTTCTAATATGCGTATGTATGTATGTTCTACAATATATTAATATATTATAATAGTAAAAAAAATTATTATTATTATTTAACTAACATTAAAAAGTTTTACTCTTATAATAAATTTTCTTGGTAAATTAATTACCACTAATCTATCCTATCATTATTCTAAATAAATTTCAAGATATTACAACCTCACACTACAAACTTTATTTGACCCATCTAAATGTCTACTACTCTAGTTCTATTTATAAGTCCATTTTGACCAAATCTCACATACCAAGGAGAGGTAGTTAACTCAATAATAATGAGGTAAATTTTCAATTTTACTCTCATTTATGATTAAGTATTTTTCAACTGTTTGTTCTCTTTCTATCTTCACGAGTGCAATTAATATGGGTAAAAATGTCACAATCACATTTATTATATGAAACTGAACTTATAAATAGGATTATTTTTTTATTAAAATGGACATATAAATAAGACGTGGTATCCTTTTTTTTTATATTTTCACTATGTTATATCTTGGGAACAAACCAAAATATCTCATGCACAACGTTCACTTGTTTCTGGCCCAACAACACACTCGGATTAAAGGCCCACAGTCTGATAGTAAAAGGGACTCAAATGAACGGTGTGATTTTTGTTGTTGTTGTTGGGGAACTGAATTAAATTGGAAAAGTAGTAGTAAGTTATATTGATGGCATGCTGGGGACAACAGAATGATGGAAGCTAGTAGTAAGTGAGGGTGAGAGTGTAGAGAAAGAGGTGTGTCGTACTCGTGCATATAAGTAGGGGCTCAAGAATGAAGTTGCGTGGGGAGTACGAATTGAATTGGATGAGCAACATTATAGCTTGTGCTGCTTCTTTGGCTCTCACTGTGTCGTGCATATATATATCTATATATATAAGAAGGGGCTCAAGACTCAAGAGTATAATTGTCGCATGCTAATTCTACCAACCGAGAACGAGCTCCGACAAGACACCGCGCCAAGGAACGCAGCTTCCCACCACTTTCCCCCTCTAATAATTCTCCCCTCTCAATCAGTACTTGTACCAGACTGCTTCTAGTTAAAAAGGGGGCAATTTTTATTACAAGAACAAAACAAGTTTTTGAATATTCATCGTAATAGACAAGTGTTATGCTCAATTTGTCCACTTTTAAATTAAAAGGAAATAATAAAAATGCCCCTCACATATTTTTTTTTAAATTTTAAAGAAAACATTAACCCCCACCATCACCAGTCGCCGCCCTCGGTGTTTTTGGTCATATTTGGCGGACTCAAGTTGGAGACTAATCGGTGGATGATTAGGGTCTGTTGGGACAATGATTATATGAGTTTTCTTTGTCGGCGGCGGTGCTTCTTTTTACGCTTCTGGTGTTGCATGGATGGTGATGGTAAATCTACTCTTCTTGTAACAAATGAATCTTTATATGGGATGGGTCTATTAGGGTGGTTATGGAAACCCACATCACTCATTTCCAGCATCATTCTCAGTTATTCTTCTTCTTTTCTTTTCTTTTTTATAGGTGGCGGCAATAGTGAGTCGTGTGGTCCCTTGACTTTGACCTTGGGTTAGGGTTTGTGATGTTTGTGTTTATAGTTATTTTTGTTGAACTTTGAACTTTTTATCTGTTATGTATTTTTTTTTGGACTTTCTTTCATGTAATCGTAAGTTTATTTTAATATAATTATATTTCTGGCCGGAAAAAAAGAAAAATAAGGTGCACTCCTTTTAATCTTGTTAACGAAAAAGGATGATGCACTAAATTTAAGTGATGACTGTACAACTGACAAAATATATTTAAGTTTAAATTTTAATATTAAATATTTAGACTATTAAAACTAAAATAAACTTAGAAATCACTACAAATGAAATTGAGGATTTGATATTTAAATTATTAAATTAATATATTTATATTATAAAACTATTTTTTTTTAATATAATCGAGATTTTGGATATTAATTGTTTCTAAATATTTTTTTTATATATATTTTAAATTTAAGATTAATAACATTTAATATACAGTCATCACTTGAATTTGTTGTGTTAGAGTTTTCGATAAGTAATATTAATGATATTAAAATTATAAGACCGGATGTATAGTTTATAAAGTTGCTATTTTAATTGTTTTTTTTTTTCGATATCAAATAATTTTGCCGGGTACTGAGAAGGAAAAATTGTGGCGCCTGGGTGTCTGCGGATGTGTTCCTCTCTCGTCGCTCGGTTCATGTGAGCAGGTAATAAATGAGTGGTTTTCCTTCCTAGCTCAGTCTCCGGTCTATATATAGCTCCTTCACACCATGGCTCCTCACCACCTTCAGCTTGTCGTTTCTCTTCCGTTTCTTTTCTCTAGCGAGTTCCTGTCTGCAATTCACCTTTGCACAGGTTCGTCCTTCAATTCTGTTTTCATTTCCCCCCTCAATTCCTCTGTTTCCTTTGCCTCGTTCTTGTTAAACGCATTTTTCTTGCCGTTGCTTATTCCATTCTTCAAAAATTAGGGTTTGAGCTTTTATTTATTTGTATTCCGCTCGTGTTAACCGCCTTACTGTTTCATGTGTATGGTTTCAATCGTTTCTATCAGTTGCGTCATTTTTGTTGTTCTCTCTCATAGACTCCTGCATATCCCTCACTAGGCCATTATGCTTATCGAACATTCTGCTAGTGGTGCTTTTATTGTTCCTTTCTTCGAAGAAACTGTTTTGACTTTTGAGCACTAGAATCTGTGGATGAGTGCTTTTCGTATTTCTAAAATGTGGAGGGGAAAAATTGCCAACTCTAGTGAGCTGGCTGCTGTCCAGTTTTAGCCTTTTTTTTAATAGCAGTATATGGTTTTTCTCGTGGCCAAGCACGTTATTTGCTGTTCTTCCAATTTTGCATCCACAGCGTTGCTTTTTTTCCCGACTTTCGCCGTAATAGTCAACTATATTCAATATCCTATAGATGTTTTCTTGTTGAAAGTCGGCTGTATCCGAAGTGTGATTTAATGTTTTTGAAGTGAATTTTTATCAATCAGGCATTGTATGACCAAATCAATTCTGCAGAATGGGAAGTACCGGAAAAACTGACTACGGTGCCTTCACCTATGAGAACCTCGAGAGAGAACTTTACTGGCCTTCAGAGAAGCTTCGGATTTCCATCACTGGGGCTGGAGGTTTTATTGCCTCTCACATAGCACGGCGCTTGAAGACCGAGGGTCATTACATCATTGCCTCTGATTGGAAGAAAAATGAGCACATGACGGAAGACATGTTTTGCCATGAATTCCATCTTGTTGATCTCAGAGTCATGGATAACTGTCTAAAGGTTACTAAGGATGTTGACCATGTTTTCAACCTTGCTGCTGATATGGGTGGAATGGGCTTTATCCAGTCCAATCATTCTGTTATTATGTACAACAATACAATGATTAGCTTTAACATGCTTGAGGCAGCCAGGATTAACGGGGTCAAGAGGTTAGCCATCTTGAATCTGCTCAATTAGTAATTTGAGTTTATGCCTTTTTACTAATTCTCGTCACGCATGCCATGAATGTCTTTTCAGGTTTTTCTATGCCTCTAGTGCTTGTATCTACCCTGAATTTAAACAATTGGAAACTAATGTGAGCTTGAAGGAGTCTGATGCATGGCCTGCTGAGGTCTGTTGTGATTTTTCTAATAAGATAATATCTGCTTTTTCTTGATTTGTGTATAAAGATTGGAACTCATGCGGTTAATTTAATTATGTGTTAGCCACAAGATGCATATGGGCTGGAGAAGCTTGCAACAGAGGAGTTATGCAAACATTATAACAAGGATTTTGGAATTGAGTGCCGCGTTGGTAGGTTCCATAACATTTATGGTCCTTTTGGGACATGGAAAGGTATTCTCTTCTCTTAATTCCATATCTGGAGTATTGTCCTATATAAATGAGGACATAATTCGAAACATATGAATTGTAACGTTCTTGATTTGCAAGCTTGTCATTTCGTTGTTCCTTCACAGGTGGAAGGGAAAAGGCTCCTGCAGCTTTCTGCCGAAAGACCCTCACTTCCACTGACAGGTTTGAGATGTGGGGAGATGGGTTGCAGACGAGATCCTTCACCTTCATTGATGAGTGCGTTGAAGGTGTACTTAGGTTAGTCTCAACCTGATTCTGTGAATCATGCAGATAATTCTTTGGGTTCTTGAGGAAAATTATTAGTTGATTGACCCCTTTGTACTGAACGTTTCATGAGGAATTCTCTACTTTTGATGTGCTTGAGTTTACCTTATTTCTGTTTTATGGGAAAATCAAGTAGTGTTTGGCAGTCATATGTTAGCATGTTTCTTTCTTTCTTTCCTTTTTTCCCTGGCTTCTTTTTATTCTTCTTTTTAGTGAGATTTTCTTTGTTACGAGACTTACCATTTTGGTCCGTTTTTTGTGTTTATTAGATTGACTAAATCAGACTTCCGTGAGCCCGTAAACATTGGGAGTGATGAGATGGTGAGCATGAATGAGATGGCTGAGATTGTTCTTAGCTTCGAGAACAAGAATATTCCTATTCACCACATTCCTGGCCCAGAGGGTGTCCGTGGTCGTAACTCAGACAACACTCTGATCAAAGAGAAACTTGGATGGGCTCCAACTATGAGGTTGAAGGTATATTTCAGAAGAAGGAAAATGATCTTCTCACTTTCACTTTCAATTAACATGCCATGTTTGGATTGGTGTTTGATGTGGTTAAGCATCAGCTATATTCTATGCGTACTTACAGTGACCTTAATTTTAATCTGGTAGGATGGGCTTAGGATAACGTACTTCTGGATTAAGGAACAGATTGAGAAAGAGAAGACTCACGGTGTTGATATTTCAGCCTATGGGTCATCCAAAGTGGTTCAAACTCAGGCCCCAGTTCAGCTGGGATCCCTTCGGGCTGCTGACGGCAACGAATGAAGTGGTTATGCAGTTGTCGCCTGCATGTGTATTGTTTTTATTGCAAAGTCGCCTTTCATGTTGTCATCGGTGGTGTTCATTAGCTATTAATTAAGGATTTCTTTGTCTGAGCTTTGTTCGTGTGTAGGAGGAAGTAAGGATTCAGGAAGGTCATGACGGGTTTCGCTGTAATTGACTTTAGCCCATTACTTGCTTTCTGGGGCAGTTTTACTGTGGCACAAGTTCGAAATTGTTTCTGCATCACATCTTTATCATCGGTTTATAAGATAATAATTATATACTTCCTTCTCTTAAATCGCAAAGCTGTTTACCCATCTCTGATCTCATTGCTTGTTTCCCTCGTAACAATCCTGATCTTCTCGTCGACACCTCTTTCTGCTTATATGTAATATGTGATGGTCTAGAAGAGGCATGGGTTAATTACGATTTATGACCCTTATTTTCTATTATTATACCGAGTGCCAAAAAAATTATATAATTTTGTGGATGATCCGTGGGATTTGATACTTTGTTTTGTAGACCTCTTTAATATAACACATATTTACCTAATTTAATTAGATTAGAGAAATTAGTTTGGTCAGTTAATATGACATGTATTTTTAAAATGTCTCAATTACTTTCCTTATTTTTTTCATCTTTCTTCCTTATTATTGTTGAGGATAAATATAAAAATTGTCTTAAATACGACAATGTTATCATTTTTTTCAATCTTTTTCTAATTTATACTTAGGATGCTCCCTTACCAATAATTAATGAGGAGAGGAAAGAAGGAAATTAAGAAAGGTAATTAGAGTGTTTAGAAAATATATGTGATCTAGTCAAATTAGATAAATATATTTTATATTAAAGATAAGAGTAATAATTATTGGCTGAACTTTATGCATATATATATAAACTATGGAAAAAACACTTCTCATGTTGTAGGAGAAGTGTTTTCTCATGTCACACACACATGAAATGGTGGGACCCACATATATATATAATTAGCATTATCTATATATGTGGGTCCCACCATTTTATGTGTGTGTAGAAATCTTCTTCTTCTCATGCAACATGAGAAGTATAAACCCCATAAACTATACTATAGTACTAATTA
Organism: Acacia pycnantha; assembly: GCA_025563575.1. NCBI lineage: Eukaryota > Viridiplantae > Streptophyta > Magnoliopsida > Fabales > Fabaceae > Acacia > Acacia pycnantha. The sequence continues at coordinate 151,793 of JAMWYP010000161.1, forward strand.
TATCCAAAATTAGTTAGGCATAAAATATCTTAACGTCGAAAGTTATTTCTAAATAAGCACTTGAACTTTACCTACCATTATACCAGCCATTTAAAATTTCAGAGTAGTTATTACTTATTACTTGTATTTGTCGTTTTTTTGTACCGTAATTGTCGTTTAAACTTGGAATATGGGAACATTACGATTGAGGCGACTACGTTGATAGGGAAAGCTTATGGCAATGGTGGTGGATGATAATACAAATCTGGTAATTCTAGACTCCAAGGCATATATTCTCTTTTGATATTTATTATAAGGCACCGACTAATAATTATTACAAATCAATAAAAACAGTTAAAATCAATAAAATTAGCCTACAATTTAAGTAACTTCCAATTTTACCTTTACTAATTGCACTAAACTAGTAATATCATATTAATTATTACTCTCACCCATTACCCTTATTTATTAGGGGCATATATGAAAAAAAATAATTAATGTTCCTTGGAAATAAGTACGTATCTTATAAAAAAGACTAAATAAACTTGTAAATTGGTGCTTTATAATAAACAAGCACGAACTCCCCGCGCGTTGCGGTATGCATCAATTATATAACATAAAAGCAAATCCCCACCTTCCCCTCATCTAAATTATTAAAAAATTTGAAAAAAAAAATAAAGAAACGTAAATAAAATAATTGAATTTCAAATCAATCAATAAAAAATAGTTGTGTCTATCCAAAAACACAACATGAATTACAATTACATCAGTAGTTGTACTCTTAAATGTCTAGCAAGTTCTACTACTCTTGTATGTTTAACAACTTCTGCCACTGCTCAAAAGCAAAAAAAATTACATCAAAATGCTAGTCATCATCAAAATACAAAAAAATTCCTATATATAGTTGCCATTAAGTACATCTGTCACTCGTAGATATATTCAGCTCTCCATCTGGCACGTCTATCTTTTAATTTTAATCTTTAGAAAATATTTCCATTAAGTACTGTAATACTTATTATTCAACTTTCTCTGTTATGACTTTTGTTGTAGTATTTGGAGAAAAATTTCAATTAAGTACCATATTCTATTACCTACCCCCTCTTCATCATTTTCTTCCATCGTTCTTCCTTATTAAACAAATCATTTTCAATGATGATGTAAATTTAAAGAAATTGAAGAGGATGCTATTCCAACATGTTATGATTTTTGTTAAATTTGTAATTTTTCCATATATGAAATAATTGTATATATAAATTTTATAAAAGTTTAATGTTGAATATGATAAACTATAAATTTTGATATATTTTTAATAGCTATTTAAATATTCATTTAAGCAACACTCTTCTCTAAAGACTCAGAAGCATAGTTATCAAAAAAGACAATTGAAACAGTTTCAAACTAATCACCAATAAAATAATTCAACTTAAACCTATTTGAAAAGACATTTAGGTCAACCATACCTTATACGAAACATTAATCATAAATGATCGCAACTAAACTCATTCTTATCACCATACTTTGATTGGATTGAAATTGGTTTGCCCTTACAATAATTGTTGTTACATGAAACCATGCCTTCCTCAACTTTTTGTTTAATTCCACACCTTAAACACCCCTTATAAACCCAAGCAAACCTCTTTTCTAAGTTACTTAGTCCACAGTATCAAAACATACACCTATTTCCTACCACATAGAGATGGGGTTGCATTTAAAATGGGAAATTAGAAAAAAGAAAAAAGAAAAAAACTTTGCTCCATCAGATGAGGTTGCATTTAATTTGTGTTCATGGAAATTAGGGAAAAGTACCTACTCCACCTGATTTTAAGGATTTGGCAAATAAAGCTATCATGATTAAGGAAAAAATTGCTCCAACATGCCTAGATTTTAATTGATTAAAATTGAGAAAAGGAAAAAAACAAAAAAAAACTAAAGAGTTATCGTAACTAATTATAAGAATTACAAATAGAATTGCATTGGCATAAAAGTTCACGAGTGTGTGTTGAAAATATCATTTAATATATTATACATTATACAACGAACGTAATAGCAAGGGAAAAACCTTTTGATATATAAAGAAAGAAATTCTCCCCTTGTATCCAAATCAAATCAAGAAATGAACCTAATCCATAGATTCAATATGAAGACACAAAACAGTCAAAATAACAAAAAAATAGTTCCGGCATTATATTACATGGGGCGATTTGACTTACCAAAGCTGAAGAAGTACTTATGGAAGTAGCTATGTGATACCTATGGACAGGATAATCCATGCTACGACTAAGCACACATAGGCAAACTTAATCCATAGAATTAGGATTTGAAGGAGATTGTTATAGCCTCTGCACTGCTTGAGTGATAGTACAGCAGCCTTCATGCTTCAAATACTTACTACAATCCTCTACCAACCAAATGAACAATCTAACTCCATGCTAAGAGGAACTGCTCCATGAAGAAGTACAATACCAAATAATGTTGACCTTAGAAAATCAGTTGTATCTTTTATACCTTTGCTTAAAAGTAGACTGGTCAGAGCAAAGGCACATGGAAGAAAATATCTCAAAGGCACCATTAAAACTCCAGATATTAACAAATTAAATTGCATATACCCTTTGCAAATTTGTTAAGGGAGACAATATGCATGGAAAATATATCATATAAGTCCCAAGAACAACGATTAAACCCATCTAAACTAAATTACTAATGAAGAAACTGAGCAACCCTTCACAGTGCGTACATTTATGAGTTGTCTTAGTATCAGCACAACATTAGTCATCAACAATTCCCCTACAAACAGAAAAAGTGAAGCCATAATCATATTATGATAGTCTTAAATTGAAAACATGAAAAACGATGTAGTAATGATACAAAGTTCCACAATGCAATGACAATGATATTAGTCTGGATAGAAATTAAACTGACTTAGTTATTACAGAACTAATTCCTCAAAATCATAATCCATTCGACCATATTAGCTTGTCCACATTTACACAATGGTACGAAAAGTAATGCTTTAGGAACATAAATCCTTTGTAAAGTTCAAAAAAATAAAGGACCATTGATAAACTATGGGATTTTAGTTTTATTATTTTTTATTAAGGGAACACATTTTTTGTTCAAAAGATGTGTTTGAGTGTAATTTTGAATCAGAAAGTGCCCTTGATCGTTGCATAACTTGCATCTGCTTTTATAGAATACAACCAATGTTTTTAAACATGCAAACAGACAGATTGATGAAGATTGAGAAATGCATATTATTATAATTAGTTTGTATACTACAACTGAAACGTGTGATTGGGAAGAGAAAGGATGTAATCTGGTAGAAGCATGCAAAAGAACCCAATAAAGCCAACAAAATAAACCAACCTGCAAGAAATTTGAGAATGATAAGCCAAGTAGAACCGTTGAGAATCTTCTCAGTCTAGATTTTCTTGCAGTACCAATCGTAGTACCATTTGAGCATCTATACCATGTGAATTAGTCATCGTACCAGACCAAAGTTGCACCAGAATTTGAAAGACACTCAATGACTTGTTAACCATAAAGGTACAAACAAATTAACCTTTGGTCTTTTCCCTTCCCTCTAAAAGTCAAAACACAATGCTCCCCTACTCTTCATCAGTTTCTTCTTCCTTAGTCTCCTTAATCATCCACGATGAATCATGCTTCTCCCATCTTGACAGTTATTTCTCTGTTCACCATCATGTTGAAAGATAGGCCATAAAAGTATTCCCTATAGCAAAACATAGGAAACATACTGGTAGTGAGTAAATAGTGTTACTCAAAGATATAAATTTTCTCTGGTCCGGGGGTGTCCGTATATGTAAGGGTGTGAAGGGATTGGAGACATATACGTTGGTAGTACGGTTTTCTTAACAAGTTGGTACTTTTCTCTGGTCCTTGTTATATGACACCAACTAATAAATCTCACAAATCAATAAAAGTAGTTAAAGTTAATAAAGTTGCTCTACAATTTAAGTAAATTCTCATATTAACTAATTGCACTAAACTCTAATATTATATTAATTATTACTCTCACCCACTACCCTTATTAATTATGGACAGACATGGAAACAAATAATTAATGCTCATTGGAAACAAACAAATTCCTTATTAAAAGATAAAATAAACTTATTAGTTAGTGTCTTGTAATAAGAACAGAAGTACATCTATGTACCCGAGCCTGACACTTTCCCCACTGTAATCGGCTTTTCTTTACTTTTCCCCCCCCTTTTTTGGGTCCAACAATATTTTCTATTTACCACTTGTTCATTTTTATAAGTCACCTATATTTCGTTCTCGCAAAATTAAAAAATTACTAAATAGATAAAATTTTTGTATTTGCCCTTATTTATAAAGGGTGCACATCTTTCCTCACTTTTCTTTATATCTGCATTTACATCTCCCCCTATTATTAATGAAAGGTAAAATTTTCAAAAACTCATTTGTTACCCATAAGTGATTTATATTTTGAAACAAACTTTTTAAGTATAAAAGACTTATAAAAATGAACAGGTACACCATACACCACTTATTACTGCCGCGGCCCCCACCCCCGCGACCCCAGCAACAAATCTGCTTCCTAGTCCAATAGTAGTATGACTATTTCTTTTGTTTTTCTTGGCAAAGTACACATTTTTTTTTTTTTGAGAAAATTCATTTCAGGGCCCTTTTTATAGGAAAATTTTCAAAAAAGGCCCCTAAGATTTTGATAATCTCAGAAAAAGCATTTTCTGGGATTGTCAGAATCTTGGGTGAGTTGTTAACGGGTAGGTTATTAACAACTAAATCAGCTCCGTTAACAACTAAATCAGCTCCATTAACAACTCACGTAGATTCTGAAAATCCCAGAAAATGCCCTTGATTGTCAGAATCTTGGGGTCTTTTTTGGAATTTTCCCTGTTAAAAGGCCCTGAAATGAATTATCCCTCTTTTTTTTCTTGCCCTGGTGTCCAGAACTTCACCCTAACTACTTTGGATCCGACTCACGTCGTGCACCTAATTATGGTGAGAGAGTCTCTCAACGGGAATTTTCTGCATTCATAAGACTCGAACTCAAAACCTTACTTAAACGACATAAGTCGCTTACTACTTATGCTAACCCCGTTGGTTGGCAAAGTACACGTGTTATCCTATGGGAGACAAACCTATTTGGAGCACATAGATTAAATATAAGAACCTCTCTTGGTGAAAATTTGAAATTCATTATGTTATGAAAGATTAACTCCTTCCACTAATCCAATCCCAGCTGTTATTTGAGAATATTTCTAGTTTTCCATAAAAAAAATTTAAGAATCGTCCAGGAATTGTTTGAAAACTTGGGCTTTCATTCACGAGATTCCTAAATCATAGTCCATGAACCTTCATTTAAAAAAAGAAAAGAAAGAAAATTGATATATCAACATAAGTGATTGGACCCTGAGTAGCGTCCACACTCTAACCTCCGGTCCACTCACATCACGGCCCTTCTATTACACTGGTTATGGAGAAGAACATATGAGCCTTAGACAGATTACAGGCCTATTGATTTTTTAAGGGCCTAAAAACAGTCGGATTACAACAGCATGTTCTTATATCCTATCAAATGGTCAATGACCAATTAGCCGCTCAAGACTTTTATAATTGTAATATGTAGTTCAAGCGCATGTAAATAAATCCACAAATATGAAACTGATTATAGAAGGTAACGTATAATGCAAATTTTCACAGCAGACGGGACAAGTGTGTTCAAATGAACAAATAAATGACCCACGGCCACGTACAACGCAGCAAACTCACCAGATAACCAATCTGAAGAGCTGTACGGTAACTTGAGCCCCTTATCAAGCAAAATCCTGAAACACAGGATTGGATTCAAGCTGCTCCGCAAATTTCTGCAGTGTTTCTTTCAACAATCTTACCAACTCATCTTTATCTGATTCCCCGTGTTCCTCTTTACCCACATCAGCAAAAATATCATCATAAAGTAGAACAACTGCCTCGTCCGCTTCAGATACTGGTAAACCCAGCTCCTTCGCGTTTCTTTCAAGGAAGCTCCTTAATACTTCCTTATTCCCTGACCCACTCTTGGAATTCTCCTTTTCCTGCATAAGCTTTTCTGCAACTCTGCTTAATTCCTTTTCATTGGCCAACAGCTGCATCGTTGATTACAATATCAATTAATGCATAACGATATGTGTAAACTAGCACAACGACATCTACTTTTTTAAAAAGAGAAAAAAAAATTCATTTCTGATTTCGATGTCCAACCGTGAGCAAAACCTACAATGCTACATTGCACATCAAAGAAAGGAGATAACCACTATAGATGCTAGCATTGTCTTCTACAGACTCGAAAGATGAATAGCAAAACAGTTCTCAGTCATGCAAGAAGCACTTACCTTGGAATAGATTAATGTTATAGATATAAGAATGAAATTTACCTAGGGTAACCACAAATGGATATAGAAAATACCTGTCTTAGCTTAGAGCCATTGATGATTTTTATGTTCTGAATAAAAATGACATTATTTTGCGAAAGTTGCTCAGCTAGATCTTGTAGAACGGCCTGAAGAAGTTGTGCAAACTGTGCCTGGCCCAGTTGTTCTTCTCCATCTGCTCCATGTTTTCTCAGTATGTCATTTAGCTGGGGATACTCTGTTCATTTTACACTACAAGTTGTCAGTTTCTCAGAATTGGAGAACTACCATGTATGAAGCTCACAAATAACATAACCATGTGTATATGGATCAGATAAGAAAAAAGGAACAGGTTCATTTTTCTTGCATATGCAAAATAAATTGTGCATCTTCCATTAACATGAGTACATGGATCGGATCACAAGGTATCTATTTTTTGGTGGTTATGATTATATATTGCATAATTTCAATTCATTATCAAGAGACAACAAATCTACAGTGAAGGAAGGAGATAAGGCCAAAGTTTGGTCCTAGTGCTTTGACGCTGCAATCACTTGTGCATTCCTGAAGCATAAAACAGGAAGAAAAAAAAAAAAAAAAAAAAAATCATAAAAATAAGTGCAGCAGCCTAAAGCAGAAAAAAAAAGGAAAGAACCTGAGAAAGGAGGAACACCCATCTCAGCCCCCATTTGCACAAGAGCGTTCCGGATTTCACTCTTACTGATTTTCCCCTTATCTTCAACATCTAAATCGGTGAAAATATTTTCTGCCAACATTGCGAAATCGTCCTCATCCTCTAGAAACAACCGCAGAGTGTTACCATCCAAGATGGATACAACAAGAGGATCACCTACAAGTATAATTGAAACGCATTTTTTTCCTTTGTCAGAATATCAAAACACAACTAGTTGACCATGAAAGCACAACTTGGGAAACGCTGAAGATTTGATAATCGTTCATAACTGATGATATAAACTATGAAAAATAAATGTTACAGAAGTTAAACTTTTTCCGTAAGAAAGCGAAATTCAGACTCATCATACACATCAGGGTTTTTTTAATGTCTGATCAGAGTAACAAACAGAGACTTCTGAATTCCCGATTTTGCTCGGGCTGTTTCCTGCGGAATTTTTTCTGCAATCTTCTAATTCATCGTTTTTCATTTTCCCCGCCCAGCGGAAACTCCAAACAAAATAAAAGGGGTTCCGTACCAAACACATCGTTCAAACGCATACGAATCACTCAACATTGATGACTAGGAAATCACGAGTTAAATCGACCTCGCTGAACAATGAATAGTTTGTAACTATAGTGCATTAGATAAGTGATTGAGATTGAGCAAAGGAAGATTTCAGATATACTAAGAAAACAGAACTAGAGTTTAGTATTTCCAAAACAAAAAGGATATGAACCTTTGAGTTCATCGGTGATCGCAGCGATGTAGTCTTTGAAAATCTCGGAGGCTTTGTCCTTGGTGAACTCGGAAGACCGGAAAGTGTCGGCATCGTTGGCGACGATGCGCGATAGAGCAGAGGCTCTAATTAATTCGGGTAATGGGAGACCAAAGAGGGAATCAGAGGCTCTAGAATCAGCTATGTCCAGTATCTGAGCTCCGGAGAAGATGACATCCGGCTCCGGCAGCGAGAGATCGACGGCTTGGATGTGCGTTCCGTCGAGAACCCGCAACGCCCCATCGGACATTCTGCTACCGATATAGTTTGAACTTGGAACTCAGCAGGACAACTTGGAACTTGGAAGTTTTGGGAACCCAACAATAATACGGTCTGCGTCTTCCCCTTTCCGTGCCTGGACTTCAATCCTTATAATTCTCATTCCTACCTGATTTCTATTCCCAATTTTCAAAAATAGTTAGTGGAGTAATAAATACGGGTAAATTGGTCTGTAGTTTAATGTTAATTATTAATTGATCGCGTTTATTTCTTCATTTTTTGTGATATAACGGAAATAATCAATTATTTCTTCATTGGTCCCTTGTACAATAAATAAGAATTCCACCGGCAGTTTAACGTCACGCGGATTGAGTCAAAGCTGAAGTCACAAGACAGGGCCTTAGTAACTAAGAAAGGTCGAAATTTCTCTATGCAGCCTTAGCCACGCGAATTTAATTGTCCATTTTCAGTGACAAATGCTTAATGAACAAGTCATGTGAAATTCTATTCTAAGTATGATGTTATATGTTTTAATAAAAATAAGTAATAATTATTTCTATACTATTGAATTTTAAAGTGTCAGGTACTTGTTTACAAATATTTTAAAAGCGAAACTATTTTATTGTTTATGAGTTAAGTGTCAATATTACTGGTTACTCCGTATTAGTGAAAAGGTGAGAATGCAACATTTGAATCACTTGTGGAGTAAACATGTCTCTAACGAATAACGGAGATATCAACAATATCCCGTCATTGCAAAATAGTTGAAGGAAATATTTAACCCAGAAACCAAGTCAAGGTTGATTTTTCACCTGGGCTGGTGGTCTCGGGTTGAATGGGCTCTTTCTTTGACTTAGCATATATGCATCAACGAAAAAGCCCTTCAATTTTTTTTTTTTTTTGCAGCGGTCAATCACGAAAGTACTTTCCATTTAGAAAAAAGCCTTTTATTCCTGCGTCTGGCTGTTGGTGGAGGTTGGGTGTTCCCGCGGCAATTGAGAAATTCTTAGGTGCGCTGAGTGCACCATATCATTTAAACCCTTGCCAATGAAAATGGGCCAACTCAATAAATTCAGACCTACATGCCAGCTCACGTCGCCCTGTCCCAATTTAAAGTTTTTCATAGGTATGAATTAATTGAGTTGGCTCATTTTCATTGGCAAGGGTTTAAATGATGTCACTCAGTGCACCCAAGAATTTCTCGCGACGATAAATACAAACAGTATCGGATTTTGTGTCTGTCAATCTGTAATCTTATTTTGCACCTCGGATGATCGTGAGAATATTCCTAGATACTTGCTTGGAGCGAGGTAAGGGAAGTGGGCATCTAAATCTAATTCGAGTTGAATATGATCGATACATCAATCTAAAATACATGTAGCAACGCAGAGTGATGGGATTCAGTCCTTTCCAGAGAATTCAATACATTCAGATTTGAAAGTGTTGTTGAAAATACTTTTAAGAGAAATAAATCTAAGATAAAAATCTGTGTAATTAATATGCATATAATCTTATAAACATACAATACTTCTACATAGAAAGAAAACCAGTAAAAACTCACAAGACTACCGAATATAGTAATGAACTATGAATAAATTTGGGCCTAACGTACGTTGTTTCCTTAAGACAATTTTGCTCCCTCAATGGTGAACCAACGCGACTGTGGCGAACCGGCACGACCGACGGTGGCGAAACAATGAGACTTCTTATTTATTATCCATAGGATTTAGATCCAAATTTCCAACAAAAAGTTCTAAAAACCCGACATTGAGCTTCTCCAAAAATGCATATACATGCGTTGGACCATTTGAATTGTGCCCTCATTGATCTGGAGGCAGAATATGATAGTAATGTTGGGTATCAAAAACTTTATTGCGCTTTAGATTCTAAATTCTTCCACCCTCAGCATTCCACAACGCAAAAGCATCTTGTCCATGAACTGCCTTGTCGCCCACAACCAAATCTTGGATCTCTACTCGAAGTGCCACTAGGGCCTCACGAGCAAGCAAATCAAGTAGGTGATGATTGATGACGACCGCGTTCAAGCACACCACGAACACGATGGCTCCAATCCGGATTCCTATCTGTTTCAAACCCGCGTGAGTTGAACCATTTTGTAACGCATAAGCAAGGTGTAATGAGTCTCACATCGGGGAGCCAAACTCTTAGAGTGAGGTTTATAAGTTCATTGGGTTCTCCCTCCTCATAGGCTAGCTATTGAGGATTGAGCTCTCCTTTTGGGCTTGTGCACATCAAATTGGTGCTTTCATTGAGAGTCGATGTTTCGGATAGGGCTACCCACAGAGGGTTCTGACCGACCGAAGGCCGAGTGAAGTGCCGTGGAGTAGAGCCGCCGAGGACGTCGGCTCTTGAGGGGGTGACTATGTAATGAGTCCTACATCGGGGAGCCAAACTCTTGTAGTGAGGTTTATAAGTCCATTGGGTTCTCCCTCCTCATAGGCTAGCTTTTGGGGATTAGGCTCTCCATTTGTGCTTGTGTTCATGACATTGATGCTTTCATTGAGAGTTGGTGTTCCGGAGAGGGCCTCCTACGGAGGGGTTCTGACCAGCAAGGCCGAGTGAAGTGCCGTGTGCGGAGAGTTCTGACCGGCAAGGCCGAGTGAAGTGCCGTGGAGTGGAGCCGCCGGGGACGTCGGCTCTTGAGGGGGTAACTATGTAATGAGTCCCACACCGGGGAGCCAAACTCTTAAAGTGAGGTTTATAAGTCCATTGGGTTCTCCCTCATCCTAGGCTAGCTTTTGGAGATTGGACTCTTCCTTTGGACTTGTGTTAATGACATTGGTGCTTTCATTCATTGAGAGTAAATGTTTCGGAGAGGGCTACCCACGGAGGGTTCTGACCGGCGACGCCTGGTTTTCCGACGAAGGAAAACATTTTGTCGCCAAAGGACATTCGGAAACCCCAAGAAGCCAAGCAGAGAAGAAAGGCGGTGAAAGCGGAGCTAACGGCCCAAGTCTTCTTGACGAGGCTTCCGTAGAGGATGACCGGCCAGCCCCGGTATACTCTGGAGGGCCACCACTGTGGCTGCAGGAGTTGTCCCCTTTGTTCATCCACTCCGAGCTCGCCTCTTCCGGTAACATGTTCGACGGAAGCTCCATATGATGATTTCCCGGATCATTTTCAATATTACTTTGCCTAGCTAATTTCAGGCTTCCACCGTATCAGAATATTCAGAGGGAATGCGTTATATAATGGCTCTGTTTTTGTCCCGCTAATGCTTTCTATCCCTATTCCAGACTGATAAAATTATATAATTTCAGATGTCTCTTTTAACCACAAAGCTCAAATAACCAGTTCTCAGTTCTGAACTTTAAACTTTGTATATTATTTGTAGCTTCTCTGCGGATGTTTGTTGCATGTAGGGCGGCTCCGTTGGCAGTATCTTTGAACTTTCTTCGTTACGTTGATTGGTCATGCTGCACGCACATACGCTCGATATATGATATTTATCTATTATATATAATTGTAATCAGTGGCATAGCAATTCATAACAATACGTACAGACACATGGCGCAGTTTTAGAAAGCTTCATTGCATCAACTATTTTTTTATTGTCGGTTTAAATTAGCTTCTCATGATTGGTTCACATGTATGCATAACAAGCTTGCACAGTATTACTGTTTACAACCACAGGCCTAGTAATCCACTAGTATGTCTACTTCCCATATTCATATTCAGGATATCAGTGCCTGCCATTGTAATGTAAAAAAAGTATTACTGTTTACAGTGACGATGCTGGTTGATGATCTTTGTTTTCAGCTTAAACCCCTTGAAGGCAGTATTCAAATATGGTAATAAGTAGTTGGAATATTAATATTTGCATTATATATCCTTATATAGTATTCGTAGTAGCCAGCTACATATTTAAGAATTGCAAGGATTTAATTAAGCGTGCAGGAAGCGAAGAAATATAATAAATTAAACCCAACCTATGATTACTATTAGCAATAGAAAATTGCATTTTCAGTTACCTACATTGACATTGAACTAGTTTGATAGTTTTTATTCTTGGACGATGACCGTAGGAGCAAGAAACAGTTGGAGATTAATTTAAAAGTAGTGATATTGGGCGCCTGATGGTTCGTCATTTTGTTAGTTTATTTTGCCCTCTGTTGAACTTAGAAATTAAAGTATCGTTCCTTGGACGGCGACCACTACTTGATGTAAACCATTTTGCAGGCCGTGCCTTACACATCTTATTCTTTTTAACAAACTAGTGTCAAGCATGGATCTGTGTACGTACACTACTTATATCTTGGCATTATTTCTATTCAAACCCACATTCTTAGGCTCACAAATTGAAAACTAAAATTTCATCAATCTAGATGAAACTAAATAACATGATTTAAAACAATTCACATTTATAAAGTAATTATATTCTGGAAAGGAATTAATTAGAATTTGACATGTAGTACCATTTTAATTTATTAGTTGAATATGTATATATAGAATACAAAATTTGTGACAAGCAACGTTGTATTATATATATATATATAAATATATCATGAACAATCCATTGACAAGGTTTCATGCTGTGCATGGGAAAACAAGCATACAAATTTGTCTTTTCATTGTAACTTGTAAGATTCGTGTAAACTTTGGGGGGGGGGGATGTTGAAGGAAAACCTTAATTTTAGATATGTTCACTGTTGTTTGTGTCAATATAGTATTTCTAATTAAAAAATAAAGGATTAATAATATCGTTCATTTAAAGAGCGGTACATGTATATATATTTTGGCCCAGTCAGCAATAATAGGAAGCCACTTAATGGTGTAGATGCCGTGTGAACATTACGGGTTGGACACTCAACAGTCTTTAGGAAATAAGAATGCATGTAAATGAGAGATCGATCAATGCTATAAAGATATCAGGATTAGTTGATAGAGAACCCTGGAAGCTCTCAGGTTCGATCCTATTTGCAATCTTATATTGGATTTTAGTATACGCCTTCCCTTACAACGGATGAAGATAGCTATACACTTATACGGCTAGCTATTATATACATATTGTCAGCTAAATCGAGCTCCAGAACAAAACATCAAGCTCCCGTACGTCTTCTAAACCAAATTATGGTCCCCATCTCCACCCCACTCTCTTGTTTTCATGTTTTCACAAGAATAGCAAAAACAAAAACATAATTAAATGTCCCTTATTTACTGTCAAAGAACAAAACAAGCTATACTCCATTCCTAATATATTTAGCTATATATTGCCTTGTCAAAATTTACTCAGACCAGTACCTTGTAGTCACTCCATCACATAGTCCCTTCTTGCTATGTGTCACTGTTGCCGTCACTACCATAAACCACCCTTCCTGAGTTCCGTCTGTTATACATAAGATCTCACATTCATGATGATCAGCACCCTCAAAAGCTAAGTTATTAGCTGCTAAACTAACAATGATCCTGATGGAGATCAAACTTTGTCCTTTATACCTAGCATATACACTGCATTGTTTTCTCCTAAAAATAATGCTCCATATAATTTATGCCTAGTTTTTCAAGATTAAAAATCTTGAGAGATATATTCAAAGTTGAAAATGATTATATTAAACGGCATACACATCACTGATTATTCTCATCAATTTCTTTCACGTTCTTCCACTATTATTTTCCTCGTTCGGGTGCTAAATCAGAGAAATATTTCCCCAGCTCTTCCTTTACATCCAACATATCTGAATATAGTTATTAATTTCTTCTATCAAGTGGGACAGACAAAAGTCATTTAACTACCTACCACATATATAAGAGATTTCGTACCTTGAATTAGTCATCGCCCGTGTTAATGAATATGGATTCTGATTGAAAGTATGTGAGCTAGAAGATGAACACAGAGAGAGAGAGGATCCGATTCTAGTCGTGTATGTAGATCTGAAACTGAAAGTTGCCGCTGCAAGATCCCATTTTTCCAGATACATGCACGTTAAGTTGAAAGGAATGTGCAAGCGGAATAACAAGATCACATAAACATTTTCTTTTGCCAAATCCAGATAAACAATTAAACATTACCAATGCATAGGGCGAAAATCACGATTGCAAACAAAAAAATATGCAAGGGCTAAAAAGAAAATAAAAGCAAGCCCAAAGCATTGAATATTGATAACAGGGAAACGCGATGCATCATCATCAAAAGCACCAAAACCGCGTTTCGATCACTTGAAATCTGAACATATCATCAGGATCAGGCGGAATGAGAGAGAGAGAGAAATAGGGCAGGAATTGGGTATGCTTCCGTTCAACAGGTGAAACTGCAGCATGATCTATTCTTGCCTCAAATCAACAGAAGCTAAGCTTAGATCATGCTGGCAGCTTCAACTGCTGTAGGTGCATATATATCATATACATATATGTGTGTGCGTGTGTTGGTTAGGACTCTGCATATGCATATATATATTGCCCTTGAATATAATTAGACTTTCGGCATCTGTCGTCACCTCATATTCGATCTGCTTCTAAAATTGAGGAGTAGAGAGATAGATGCGGGAGAAGAAGATATAGACAAATAATAGGAAGCAGAGGCATATATAATAAAGCATACATATGTGTGTAGAGCTGCTTTTTTAATTTCCTCAATTACGTACTGTTGCCACTGCCATCTCTATTGTCTCATCATGTGATATATCACTATTCACTTTTATTTAATTCCTTTGGTATATGAGAAGTAGGAATATAATATGATGGGTTACAGATATAATTACTAGTTAGAAGATGAGATTATGGGAAAGCAGTGTAGGGAGGGGTGGGGGCAATGAACAAGAGTAATAATAGGGAAAGCGAATGAGAGGAAGAGGAGATAGTGATGAAGAAATGGAAGGAAAACGAAGGGGAAAAAGAAAAGGAGGAAGATGCGTGAATGAATGAAAAAGAAAGAAAGAAAAAGCGGAATTTAATAATATCACGCTCAAGCGCCACCACTTGCTCTCTCTCTCTCTCTAACCTCACTAGCTACTTGACCCTCTCAAACTCCCTTTTTTATTTTTAGTTACTTTGGCGGTGCAAACTTCAGACCCTTTCATTCTGTGCTTTTCACCACTTTGTCTTTGTTTTGTTGTATGCAAATTAGGCATCAATTAGAAAGAAACCCCATAGGTTGTGACCCCGTTTTACATACAACTTCTTGCAAAATTCTGTGTTTATTATGATAGATACTCGTGGTGTGTCATGGCACTAGTACAAAAAAAAATTTGAGACCGGACAAAAAACACCTCGTAAGACCGGATCTGGAACCAGTCTTGTTCCAGGCGGTCTTAAAAATATTGTTAGTATGAGTAATTAGTAGTCTTATATTAGTGGAGTAGTCTTGTATTCTTATATATTGTTGAATGGACTTGAGCCTATATAAGGCAGAGAGGGTCATTATATATGAGACTTGATTAATAATGAATAAGATACATTCATTAGTTTAACATGGTATCAAAGCCAGGTTAAAATAAAGCGATAAATGATGAGAGAATGCCACATCATAATAGGCCCTTCATGAGGGGCCGTCTGTACATCCAATTTAATGTTGACTTCCCAGACTCAGGGTTCCTCAACCCTGACCAATGTCGGGTATTAGAAACTATGTTTCCTCGGAAGCCAAGCAATCAGTTGATCACTGATATGGACCTAGATGATTGTGAGGTTGAATGGACTTGAGCCTATATAAGGCAGAGAGAGTCATTGTATATGAGACTTGATTAGTAATGAATAAGATACATTTATTAGTTTAACATGGTATCATGAGTCAGGTTCTCTTTTCAAGATCAACAGCCCAGTAAGCAAGATTCACCACATACATTATTTCCAAAGTGGTGAGAAGCCTTCTCTGCGTGTTAGAAGTCCAAATGAAAATAATACAGACATTTTAATCTTAATCGGATCTTCAAGAAGGCCCAATTCTTGACCGTATACCAGCTGTACACGTGACTCAGGAAGGTTTTGGTTTCGGGTCCAATTTTTTTTTTTCCAATCCGATTCTTGCATTTTCGGTTAGGTCTTGGCAGCTTTCCTTTTCGCACGATACCCTTTCTCTTTCGACGCTGGTTTCTTGGTTCACATCGCGGTTGGTCATGGTGGCTCGTGGTGGTTGATTGGTCGGTGGTTCGAGGTAATCCGCGGTTCTTGTCCCTTTCTCCGGCGGTGGTTCGCGGAGAATCGAATCCGACGGTGGCTTGCAGTGTCGAGAATCGACGGTGGTTCGCGATTCTTGCCTTACTCTTCACACCGTTCGCGGTGGTTTGAGATTCTTGATTGGTTGACGCTCCGGCAGTGGCTCGCGGCTGGTGGTTCGTGATTCTTGTAGCGATCCTGCATCGTGAGTTTGGACGGAGACAGAGACACAGTAGTGATGCTCACAAACAATAGACACAGTAGATCGTTGCCAGAATCCTTCTTCGGGGAGAATTAGACGGATCTTCACTTTCCTTGGACCGAATCGGGTATACGCTCTGGCTAATCACTCTTCTTTCATCTACTGGCTAATCACACTTTTTTCGGTGCTTATCTTGCATTTCCAAGTACCAGACTGTATCCACTTATTTCATGATTGTGGTCAATTTCTGGTTTGTGAATCTTATTTCACGATTGTGGTGTATTGAATCTGCAATTCTAGTGAATCTTATTTCATGATTGTGGTCAATCAGGGCACGTTTCTTTGCTCTCGGTCTTATCTCTGTTCTTGGTATTAGAGGTGTCATTCTTGGTTAATCAGGGCAAGTTTGGTCTCTGCAACTTGGTAATCCCTTTTCAGAAATTTAGTTTGGTCTCTGCAACTTGGTAAACGTCTTGACTGTTCTCGGCGTCTTGGTTGCGGCGGTGAATCTTGGTGATGTTATTCCATCAAAGGTTTCTCGGTGATGTTATCCCATCGAGGGTTTCAGAGTTTCTATGATTACGGTGTCAATCTATTCTCGGTTGTCTCGGTGACGTTATTCCATCGAGGTCCTATCAGAGCTAGAACACAGTGGATGCGCGATGGAGGTTTGCAGTTTGATTTGAGGTTTTGAGAACACAGCGGTGCTCCAATGGTAAACTTGGAGGTTTCAAGAATCGACGGTTATCGCGGTTCTTGTTTCGATTGTGGGTTCGTGCTTTCCGGATCTGTTCCGAAGATCGGTCTTGATCTCGGGTTACATGATTTTTCTTGGTGATTCTATCCTCAATGATCTGCTTCGCTACTACAAGATAACGCCGGTTGTTGTTTTTTGATGGCGGCAACATTCCTTGCAAGGCAGCAACTGAGGAAGATAGGAAGAGAAAGCGAAATGCTAATCACGCTTTGGCAATGGCTAAGCTCAAAGAGGGAAACGTTAATGCAGCCTCAGAGTTATTTCAGAGAGCAATGAACGTCACTCCCATTATGGCTTATCAACTGATTCAGGTTTTGAGATCAGAGAACATTGATTTTGTTGTAGCCCCATTTGAAGCAGATGCTCAGTTAGCATACTTGTCCAAGATTAAAATAGAAAAGGGTGGTGTTGTAGTTGTGATCATTGAGGATAGTGATCTAATTGTCGAATCACTGACCCCACTGATAAGGAGCTGTGATTTGCTCAAAATGTAAAGGGAAAGGTTCAAAAAAGTGGAAATGCAGGAAGATGCTATGGATGTCAAGGCACTGGTATGAAGGTTACAACAAGGCAGATTGGTCTGGGTATGATTCAACAAATGCAGCATGTTGGTCCTAATGTTACAACAAGGAAGATTGGTCTGGGTATAATTCAACAAATGCAACATGTATGTTCTGATTACAGAGGAAGTGGTGAGGTCATTAGCGAGAGAGATAAATGACCTCAGTGCAAGGCAAACAAAGTCACTCAGGAAAAGAAGGTGTTAGAGGTGCATGTTGAGAAAGGGATGCAACAGGGTCAGAAAATTGTGTTTGAAGGACAAGCTGATGAAGCTCCTGACACAATTACAGGAGACATTGTTTTTGTCCTACAAGTAAAGGAGCACCCCAAGTTCAAGAGGAAGCATGACGACCTCAATGTTGAGCATAACCTGAGTTTAACTGAGGCACTTTATGGTTTCCAGTTTCTCATTACCCATATAGATGGGAGGCACCTCTTGATCAAATCAAACCCAGGGGAAGTCATCAAGCCAGGTCAAAATAAAGCGATAAATGATGAGGGAATGCCACATCATAATAGGCCCTTCATGAGGGGCCATCTGTACATCCAATTTAATGTTGACTTCCCAGACTCAGGGTTCCTCAACCCTGACCAATGTCGGGTATTAGAAACTATGTTTCCTCGGAAGCCAAGCAAGCAGTTGACTGATATGGACCTGGATGGTTGTGAGGTTGATGATTTTCATGCTGGTAAAGGAACCAAGCTGTGTGAGAGTATAAACCCAGTTGAATCAATGCAAGAGCATGAGGATAGAAGGAACGATGATGTTCTATCCTGCATAAAAGTTGAACCAGCAGATTTACAAGTATATGCTTGACAAGTTAGGTGTCATTGATACATATAGCCTTAACTTGAGGGGGAGTGTTAGTATGAGTAATTAGTAGTCTTGTATTAGTGGAGTATTCTTGTAGTCTTGTATTCTTATATATTGTTGAATGGACTTAAGCCTATATAAGGCAGAGAGAGTCATTGTATATGAGACTTGATTAGTAATGAATAAGATACATTCATTAGTTTAACAAATATGTTATTTTTAAGGCCGGATGAATGACCGGTCTTAAAAAAAATCGTTTCTAGACCGAACTTTTGTAATATTCGGTCTTAAAAGTGTTTCAGAATAATAGAAAAAAAAACCCCAAATGAAACAACTGGTCCCAAATCACTAGATCTGACAACATTTTGAATGTCCCTCCGTCATCAGCGATGAAGAACCAAGAGAAGATTGGAAGCAACAACAACAAGAAAAACAAAAAAGATGATTACAAAGTCCAGAAATAAGAAAAAATAACAAAAAACATAAATCATTCACCAGGAAAATCGAATTTGAATAAATATAATATCAGAGGTGAAATTGAAGTCCAGATCTACAAAAAAATCACAAGCTTAAAGCAACCAAATCTGAGCAGGATCATCTTGTCGGTGCTAGCAAAGCTTCAAGCAACCAAAATCGAAGTCCATATCTGAGCAGGAGCGGTCAAGGTAGGAATAAACAGACTTAAGCAAGAAGATATTTAGGTTTGATTTTAAGCCAGATCTGTGCGAAGGCGGCGTGTGAGGAGCCGTAGATTGAAGAGGAAGGAGTCGTCGTCGTCCAGAATCCTCGAAGTAGTACGCTTTCGCCGTTGCTGAAGATTGGAGTCGACGCCATCGCAAAACCCTCGAAGCATCTCACTGCCAACGTTGCTAAAGATTTGATTGTGTGGCTCTTGGGACGACTTACGAAGATTGCGAGTAGGTTAGAGGATGAGGATGACATTATTGCTGAGGATTTGACCTGTGAGGCTCTTGGGACACTCGTTGAATCTATAACTAAGCAAATGTTATATCACCAAGAAGACAAAGCAGACTTACGGACTTAACAGGTTTAGCGAATTTAGCCTCTCTTTTTTTACACTTTTAAGACCGGTTTTTTGAAACAACCGGTCTTAAAAGTATACATCAAACAACCGGTCTTAAAAGTATAAAAAAAAAAGGTATGACCGGTGGCAATTTCAAACAATCGGTTTTAAAAGTGTTTTATATATTTACGAAATTGCCACCGGTCATTTTTTTATTATACACTTTTAAGACTGGTTGCCGGTCTTAAAAGTATACCTTTAAGACCTGTTTTTTAAAATAACCGGTCTTAAAAGTGTTCTATATATTTACGAAATTGCCACCGGTCATATATATATATTTTTTACACTTAAGACCGAGTGTTTGAAACAACCGGTCTTAAAAGTGTTCTATATATTTACGAAATTGCTATCGGTCATACTTTTAAAACCAGAACCTTTATAATCCAGTCCAAAAAGTTCTTTATATTTACGAAACTGCCACCGGTCATACTTTTTAGACCGGATCCTCTATAATCCAGTCTAAATGAGGCGGTCTTAAAGCTCTTTTTTGTACTAGTGTGGCCCACCCCCTATAACACTAAACACCTACATGATGTTGTGAGTTTGATTTTGTGTCTGATTGGATTAGCAGTACAAGCTACATTTTCAAGATGATTTACGGTATAAGGGGTAAGTTTGTCAGATGAGTTTTGTCTTAATTTGCGGGAACGTTATTTTCCAATGTCAACCCAAACAGACCTAGATATATAAACATGTTAGGTTTGTGAGTTATGACCCCAAAAAAAAATATAATGGTGAGGAACATGTATCTTCCATGATTAATTACAACATGATGAGTGATTGATGGCTTAAGCCTTAAATTTAAATTTTCCTGCCTAAAGTTCCACTCACCTCAGTCTTCTCAAACTTAACCTCAACAGTACCATACGCATCAAAGTAAATGTCCTCCCAACCATGTTAGGTAGCATTCCAACTTCCACATTGTAATCATGCTTGATTGTCATCCTTTTTTATATAAATATATGATTAATTAAATTGCTTTAACTTTTTAATCAAAAGGTCATAATATTTTATTCTTTTAACAATTTGATGTTATTGCACAAATACTTTTCAACTTTTTTTTTTTTTTTTGCATAATATTATAAATAACTACATATTGATGTTAGGAATTAAGGACGCGCGTTTGTTTTCCACACGGGAATGTGATTTTATTTTTAACTAATATGATGATAAATATAATTAATTTTTTCCATGTTAGAAATTAGAAAACACGAGAATGTAATTTTTTTAAGAAACATGAAAATAAAATCAATTTAATCAGAAAATCATCTAGCACGTGTATGGAAAAGAAAATCATCTAGCATACGATGGCTGCTTTCGACTAGTCAAGAGCTTTAATTTACTGGCTCTTAATCGACTGGCCTCTTAGTTATCAGCAAATTAAAAAAGAATTATTTTAAAGGCAAAGTCGAAGAGAAAAATGGATTAAATTTAAGTACGAATCTTAAATGTTGTTTACTGTAAATTAGATTATTTATCTGATAAAGAGAGGAATTCATTTTGCAGACGTGACGTTGGTAACTATAAAAAGAATGGAAAAGCAAGAGAATATGATGTGTACCTCTAGTCTTGTCCCTTGCTTTACGACAAACTGAGGATGAGGCAGCTACATGCGTTCTTAAAGTCAAAAGACTAAAAAGGATACGTGCAAAATATATGCTATGTCATGATTCCCTTTTACGCAGAAAGCAAAACTTGACGGGCAAGTTAGGAATAATTAGGGACTCCCCATTAGAATCAAACAATAAGCTCCCAACCAGTTTCATCGTGGTCCATCCAACACTGATGATGGTATTGGCATGACAAATTTTCGCACCCAAATTAAAGGATATATTATAGAAAAAAAATAAAACTTTTATTTATCAACTCTTTTTCTGATATAAAAATTATCAGCGTAATTCGTTCTAGTTTGTTCAGCCATGAATGAATGCCATTGCTCATGGATACTGTGCTCTGTTCAGCCTCACAGCCTCACATATTCAGTGACGTTTCCCCAGTTGACAATGGATCACTCCCCCAGTTTCAGGCTTGCTATATATATATATATATATATATATATAATTCATCGATACGGTGATATTGAATACCTGAAATCAATTCCATTCTCCCCAGTGGCCTAATTTGGAACCCTTAGGCTTTGAGGTATCCCCTTCAATTGCTACCTTTTGTTTCAGGTTTCCAAGTTAGGATTTGACTGTATGGGCCTTACTGGGCTCTATAACGCTCCAGTCCCTGAAGAGGTCGGAATCTCCATTATCAAGTACGCTTTTAGCAAAGGGATTATATTCTTTGACACATCCCTGCGAATTGTCACGGCAGTATACATAACTACTCATGAGTTTGTTGCATTATATATAGGTAGGTGAACTTATGAAGCTGGTGGAAGAAGGAAAAGTTAAATATAAAGGGTTGTCTCTGAAGCAAGTCCAGATGCAATCAGGAGAGCACATGCTGTTCATCCCATAACAGCTGCGCAAATAGAGTGGTCCCTCTGGACTCGTGACATTGAAGAGGAGATTGTTCCGCTATGTAGGTTAGATCCCTACTTTCTGTCTAGGTTCTTAAATCCCAACCCTAAAAAGTAAGAACTAACTGTTGTATGCATGTTTGCCTTTCGAACCAATGCCTCTGGTAATGTACGTGAGTTCACTTTCTTTATGGATTTTTGCTGTAGAGAGCTTGGTATTGGAATAGTGCCGTATAGCCCTCTTGGTCGAGGAGTTGTGGAAAGCGTGCCTGCTTGTAGCACCCTGGTACAGAATATAACTATCTTTTGTATTTGCCTTTTAATCCTTAATTGAAACATTAGCGAGGGATGTTTCTTTTTTCCTTGAGCATAATATAGTTATAATAAATTGCTATCCTTATTACATAACTATGTCCTTTTATTCATTGAAATGGCCAGTACTAGTCCTTAAAGAACATTGGTGCAGAACCACTATGCTAAATTGATAGAGAGAGATATTTTTTTATTGAAGAGTGATGGTTTTTTCACTCGTTAGACCTCGTATCCCCGCTTCCAATTATAGAATTTGGAGAAGAACAAGAAAACATATTAGCATTGGTCCTCCATCAAGGCAACGGTGGTGTGCCTATCCCTGGTGAGTGGCTGGCTCCCTATATTCCTTCCTATTCAAACTCAACAATCTGAATCTGAGGATTACATTAATGCTTTTATTTGGTTGTCGGAACAAACCAATATGCATTTTGTATATCTGTTGACGCGTTCTTGTGGATTATTAATAAAATAAGACAATGTACTTTATTAAAAGAGGTTTCTTTCAAGATAGTTGCTGATAAAACGGCATGATCCGTAGTTGTACTTGGATAGTTAGATCACTCTGCACGCTTGGAGTTTGAAAAATTTATAGTTTCATATTTCATTATGTAGAAATAGTATGTCATATATTCAATTTTATTGCTGTGCAATGTTCTGTTTTTTGTCCCACAGTGTTGTTATCATCTTAATATTTGTTCACCTCGTTTGCTGCATGCGGTGGTATGTGTATTTTGTTAGCTGACATGAATTTTCTGGGCTTTTGTATGAACAACAAAGATTAAGAACCTGGATCAAAATTTGGGTAGCTTGACAGTGAAACTTTCAGATGGGGACCTCAAAGAAATTTCGCAGGAAGTTCTAATTGATGAAGTGGCAGGTGATCAACACTTTAAAAGCTGGGACCAATTCAGTTGGAAGCTTGCTAACACGCCACCAAAAGATTCAAGGTCTTAATATGAATAGAGAATGTTATACCCCCCCCCCCCCGGCGGGGAGAATAGCTATGACAGCAATATCAACAGAAGTTATGAACGGAGGATCCAGAACCCAGATAAAGACAGAAAGGATACAATGAATAGGGGAGTAGCCTTAGGTTGAGTTAGGGATGTGCATGAAGCCCAAGAGTCCAACGAAAAATCGCCTTGCTTAACCAGAAAAAAAAAAAAGCTTAGAAAAAATTAGGCACAATCGAGCTAGGCATTTTTGTGGGCAGGGCCGGGCATCGGACAGTGTATGTCGCCCTGCCTATTTGGCCCCGCCGAGTAAGTATATATATTATTATATTTGACATAATTATTTTTTTATATAATATTTTATATACTTATATTATATTATATATTTACTAATACTCTAATATATCCATTGAGTATTTGACCACTAGTCCATTATTTTACCTATGATGCCTTGTATTTAATGGACTATGGATGTTATTCAATTTTTCACGTATGGGTATTTGACTATAATTTAAGACATATAATAGTCTTTTTAATTTCAAGATTCAGGTTGTAGACTTATTTTGAAATATTCTAAAATGTATAATTATGTGTTACATTTGAATTTTACAATATTGTTTATCAGTATGATTGAAGCTTTTTTTTTCATATAGGGTATGGTATCATCATTTGGGCATGGAAGCCCACCTAGCCCAGCCCAGTCCATTATTGCCCTCCCCGAAAATGTTAGGGCTTCTATTGAGTACCGGACTGTATTTTACTACCCAATGATACTTTGGGCAGGGGCATCGCCGTCCCCATGCTCCCTCCTAGGTTGAGTGTTTTAAGGGTTGGGTATTTTTATGTTCTAAATTATTATGCGAGATTGTCCTTGGCTAATATTCTCAAAATCATGAATTATATGCTATTGTAGCAATAAAATGTGGGATTTCGCCTTGCACACGTTTATATAAGTATTTGTTACGACTTACTTATTAAGCACTATTATGTCCCTTATTTCAGACACTTCAAAATCTCTGTGAATGTTATGTATGGTCATATTTCAGCAAGTCCAGAACCAATGTATTTGATATTTTAATTAAAAATTGTAAGACAATAAACAAATGGCACCAGTGGTCTAGTGGTAGAATAGTACCCTGCCACGGTACAGACCCGGGTTCGATTCCCGGCTGGTGCATCTATTTGACCTGTCGCTTTTTGTCACCAAGAATGGAAAATCCGAAAAATGAGATTCAAAAGCTATGAAAGGGAGGGGATGTTGAAAAGCTCTGGGCCTTGGATCACCGAAAGGTGAGATATAAATGATTCCATGTGTTAGTGGTCCAAAACTCCAAATCTTAAAAATTTTGCTTCCTTTTTGTTGCAGATCGAAATTTCTTTTCACGCCCTTTTCCTGAAAATGCGGCTTCTGCTTAAAGTAATTAAACTCAATTATCAAAACATCAAATCAGATCCTAATTACCGGTGAAAACATTTTTCAGCGCAGATCTATATTTCAGCCAAAATAGATCAAAATCAAAACCTTATCCTGGGTAGTCATCATCTTTACCCTCATTTCGAGTTCAATGAGATACCACCGCTAGCTTTGTTATATATGACGGAGCTGAATGCCCCAACGGCTTGGCCTAATGTGGGCATTTGGCATAAAACCGAAGAGGGGTGTAATCGAATGGAGATCAAAATCAAAACCTCATGATGATAAATGATACCGCAAATCTAGATCAAAACCCAGACTAATCTTTGCAGCTCTGGTCCTTTCAAATTCAGCCATTCAAGAAAATGCCTACCTAAATTATGATTTCAGGCACTTCCCACAGCTTAAAAAACAAAAACATCTTTTTGAGCAGCTCAATGATCCCTCTTACCGCCCGCATTAATCAGTAATCATTACAATCATTCAGGGGAATGTGCGTCAGTCCGGTGTGAAATCAGATACAACTTGGAAGTCATTAAATATCATGCATGGGGCAGCATAAAAACATTTCCAATCAAAACTTCCTGGGGTAGAAATGCAACCGGTCCATGGTCAGTGATCCTCAATCTTCTTCAAACCCTTCATGTCCGTTGTTTCTACACTACATTATAAGTAAATATTCAGAAATACAAGCCATTCATAATAGGCAACATTTTAAACAATAAATTACAACAATAAATTTATGAAACTGCCACTTCTGTTATATCCAATCCCATTGAATGTGCACTGTCACTTATAACTTGGCTTACTCATTCACTTGTAACAAAACCAGAAAGTTGTCAACACTCCAACAGAAAGGCAATGAAGCAGGCAGACAGAAAGTGGCAAGATCAATTAACTATCAGGCTCATATAACATGCTGTTTCTTTCTTCAGGTAGACCCCAACTCACATTAATATGCATAAACAATCAGATATCCCTAAAGAAATTTGCGAGGGCACTATACAATTTTAGTTAGGAAGCATAAAGAGATGACAGCTCATCAGGGATTGGTCATAATAGTATATTCATAGCAAAGTGAGCCGGTCAAGAGATGTTTCAAAACTTACGTTGTGCCATACAGTACAATCTTTTGAACCTTGGTGATCTCAGAACCCTGTTGATTGTCCTCAATAAAAATTATCAAGCTGTTCAATTAATTAAGATCAATCAGATGCTAGTTTGAATATTTGAGTGATAAATTTGGAATAAACCTATTGAAGTTAAGGAAATCAACATACCTACGGACATTTTGGAATTTGACATACTTTAGAATTACTGGTTTTCCCTGTCAAAGTTCAAATTGATCATTCACAGCATAAAATAACGCTGGCATTCTGGTAAAATATATCAATAACAAATATGCCCTAAATATTGTTATTGACTACCCACCAGAAGGTTGTCTGGAGATAAAACTGCCACATCACTGGGAGGGAAGTCATTGACATTACTGCCGTTTGTAAACAGTCAGCAAGTAGTTGAGAAAAGGGTCACAAATAATATAATAAACTACATTTCAAACCCAGATTATACCTAAATCCCATGTGCTCCTTGTTGGAAAACAACTTCACAGTCTTTGGGCCTGAAAGAGAACTAGCATTAGGATCCTATCGTAATCATTCTCAACAGGAAACGTGCAGCAATTATATACGGATATCATATATTCCAACCTAATTGCTGCTTTATGTAAACTATTCTGCTGAACTAATTAGCATCTGAAATAGGCTTCAAGTTGCCAAACAAAAGTCAACATTCACAAATTTAATTTATTGTTACTGCCTTACACCCTTTCCTTAGCAAGATTAAATCACCCAAAAAAAGAAAGAGAAGAAAAGAAATACATGGCCAAAAGAAAACAAAAAAAGTAGTTCCTCGATACCAGCAGCTGGGGTTGACAAACATTATTTCTTACTTTTATATTTTCTACAAAAGACAGTAGACTAAGTCTGATACAAGCATCTTCTGTTTCTCTTATGAACATCGAGTTTCATTAACACAGCACAAGAAATATAAAATATTTACAGTGAATCAATAAGATTTCACAAGGATAAGCACATTTGATATCATAGTGTGAAAGCCAAGAATGTTGGAGAGAACTTCAAGGGCAGAGAAAGGGCATAAAAAATTTCATAAAGGAAAGAAAAAGAGGGAAGACATTTTAGTGAGAAGAGCACTGTTTAATCGATGTCCAGATACAGGCAGTGCAGGGCATATACTTAGAACGAGTTCTAGCGAATACCTTCATCTTCAGGTCCTTTGATAACAACGGAGTAGAGTTTTACAACTTGTGTAAAAGGAACATATAGCAAAAGCTGCTCGTCCGCATCACTCTCCAGATGCAAGCCATCATCTTCTCTGTAACCCTATTCATCAAACAATTAAAACTAGAAGGAAAAGAACTGAATAAAAAACGATAAAAGTCATCAAGGGCATACAAACGCTAATAGCAAATATCCCTGTAACCGATCGAAATACACCCCCCGAGTTTGAAAAACGCAACACTTCAATTTTATTTTAGATCCCTTGTCAATTCCCCTGGCCCTATTTGTACTCCGACGGTTCAGTCAGAACAGAAGATTAATAAAACTCATGTATCAGTGGTTTTTATGATTCTTCCCGCCCAAAAAGAAAATTTTCCAAATTGAATGACACAATTTGACAATAGGTAAGAGAAGCCATAATTATAGTGAAAATACCTGCTTGAGAGAATTGGGAACAGGGTGAGTAGAGCTCTGATTGAGGCATTCTACCCCAGACCAGTCTATGAAATCCAACAGATCGACCTGATCAAGAAATATAACCAAGTGTCAAGGCTTTCCTGTCTTGTGTCCGCCGATTGACGGCAGCAAACCGAAACAAAAAAGAGTCGTTTATCTGAGCTTGAAGAAATTTTATTCGCAAAAGGGAAAAGAGGAGTACAAGATTTGCCCAAATAAACAGGAATAACAAGGAACGATCTTACTTGGTTCTTGTGAATCGCACTAGCTGATTCTGCAGACATTGCTGATCCGCAAGAGAAACAAGGAAAGCCTGAAAGGAGAGACGACGGAAAAGGTGAAGACTTGTTCTGGCCGAATAAACTAAACCGCAAGTTTCAGCAAACTAAACTGCGCGTTTCGGCAATCAAACGACGCCGTGTAAGGGGAGCTTGCCCCGAGAAGTTTCTTTTGCCCCCTCCGTCGATGTTTTTGTTGGGCCGACAGTTTTCTGTGATCGTCGTTGCTCCTAGGGTTTTATGATCCAAGTTTTACCCCGTGATTGTTGTTGGGCCGACAAGTTTCTAGGGTTTTATGATAACAGTGCGGGCCTTAAAGTCCACTTTAGAAAATTAAGGAGATGTTAAATTTTGAAAGATCGCAAATTTATAAGAGCTATGTTAACTTTGGTTCAATCTGGCAAAAAATATTTGACGTTATTCACATAAAATAAATAACACTATTAAATAAATTAAATTATAGTGAAATGTTATGTTACTTGACCAAAATTCCCTCATAAATATGTATCATAGAATTTCAATGTTTATTTTTGGGTTAAGGTGCAGATTTGTCAACGAACTATTACCCGATGAGTATCTGATACAAAAAACAATTAAAGGTACCAAAATTACCAATCAACAATTAAAAAGTGAAAAAAAAAAACACAATAAGGTGCAAATTAACCAACAAACTATTATCCTATCATTGTTACCCCGTCACTGTCTTGGTGTCTTCGTCTTCCATTGATTGTCAAAGTGTCAGCGACGTTGACATCTCCAAAGCTTCCATTATTGTTGAACTCATCAAGGTCCGTATGTAGCTTCAGGGCGAGAATCACGCACTGAAATCAAATTCAGCAGTCCACAGCACCTGCTCGCATGAATCCCATCTTTGTTGGTGTTTGTTTTATCCAACAATAAGGCTTAATCGCTCTTTTTTCTAGCGTCTCCGCCACCGTCCTACGCCAGTGTCTCATATTTTAACGTAATTGTGATAGTTGTTTTTTGAATAGTTATTTGGTACTTTTTTTTCAATTTTTAATTGTTTATTGGTAATTTTGGTACCCTCAATTGTTTTTTGTGCCAGATACTCCTCGGGTAATAGTTAGTTGGCAAATTTTCACTTTAACCCTTTATTTTTCAATAATTATTTGGATTCATTTATTATTATTTTAATCAATTAAGGGATAAATTATTTAAAAAAATCCAACACAAAATACACAATTTTTGTAAAAAATAAAATCAACTCTAAAATAAGGGATATTAGTAGTCAACGTTTAGAAAGCAGGGATGATTTGCATATTCATGATGATAGTTGGATTTCGAAATGGAACCGTGGTTTTGTCTTAAGTATTTTTTATTATTGTTATTTAGCAGGAGATTTTCATGCGCAGAAAGAAAATAGCAAAGGGAAGTAATTAGGTTCTGTTGGTTGCATAATGAAGTCTCACTTTCGTTGAGTTTCAGGATAAGTGCGCACTGACTTCATGGACTAGGTCTATGTCCTCATGAGAAGAATAATTCTTTGAAGCACATTTTAACAATTTTATTGAACACGGTCATTTCTGATATGATTGTATTCATGTGGAAGGGTAAGAAACATGAAGAGAGAAAAAATTAACAGTATACATAAAAAAAATAAAAAGACAGTGCAAGTGCCGAGCTAAGTAATAAATTTAAGACTAAGTAGTAAATTTGCTCTGAAAGTATAGGCTCAGGAGTAATGTTGTCCTGAAAGTTTTTTTTTTTTGTCTTAATGTTACTCTGAAAGTTTCATAACATAGCAATATTGTCCTATTCAGTTAAAAAAACTAACGTTAACCGTTAAAAAATTAACGTTGACCATTAATTTTTTAACAGAAATGGGTAATATTGATATGTTTTGAAACTTTCGAGGCAACATTGAGATAAGAAAAACTTTCAGAGTAACATTGCTCCTCAGCGAAAACTTCCGGAACAAATTTGTTACTTAACCCATAAATTTATGTTTGTGGCAATATTAGGTTTATACGTAGAGGGTTAGATACAAATTTTTCGGTTTAAGAAATATAGTAACAAGTATCTGTTTAGATTGAAGTTGAACAAGCGTTTTTCACAGGTGATATCACTTAAAAATAATGATGTTAGTTAATCTTGATTTATGTATAAAAATGTTGAGAGATTTGATTGTGTTTGAATTTCATTTATCAAAATTGTGGTAAGACTAGAATGAGAATGAAGGAGGAAGGAGGAGAAAAAGAGAGAAACAAGTGATAGTGATGATACTAAGAATAGGTAGGAACACGAAGCTAATGGAAGGAATAAAGTAGTAGTATGAATGAGGTAAGATAAGTGTACATACACGACACATGATGGGAGTCATCATGTACGATTTATTTGTATAAATGATACACACTCCACGCATTATACACATACATAATTAAAATAAAACAAAAGAAACAAATCACGATCGATGAAGGGAACAAAGCAATGAATGAGACAAAGTGCATGTTTAGTATATAGTGAGTGCTAATTCCACATAACAACAGCCGTGGACAGCAACAGCATCACCATCCAATGGAGTCTCCCCGCACGTACTGAGGTTGCTGCATTCAAATATCAATCAAAACACGCAATCAACTTAATCTCATTTTTTATTAACTTCTTCTACCACACACACACACGTACGTGTTGTTGTGTGAATGCCTAACTTAATCTTCTGCTTTAAATTAACACACTTGTGTTGTGCCTCTAGCTCACTCAAACTGATGTACATGTCACTCCTATTTTGGATGAGGAGGTTCCACACATACACGCGCTTTCCCACCCAAACACTCTAAAGCTAGTTTAAAAGTTTCATTCAATTCAAACGCTACAAGTCAAGCAAAAACAACATAGTTGACAAGCTTGGCTCCATTACTTTCATTCATTAGCCACATATATAGGTAGTTGAATCTCACCTGCATCAGATCCTACGCCTTCACTGGAAGTTGAATCGGCCACCTTGATTCCTAGTCTTGAACAATCCGACCCAATAGTGCCTTCCCAATCACACAGCCAATAACTCTTTTCGTCAGTTCACTCACTATTTATTCATAAGAAATTAAACCCCCATTTTATGGAGACACACAAGTAAGGAAGTGTGCGCTTACATGAACTGTAACATGGGAAAACTGAAATGTTCACAAGATTGAAGTAGCCAGTATCGCATAAACACGAGTACGTATGGGTTCTGTTCCTCGAGCATCGACCCTCCCCACAGTATGCCCAATAGCAAGCTGTCCCATATTTAAAGATGATAATGATTAAAAGTACTGTACATGTATTATGTATATATGAATGAAGGAGAAACAGGGGTGTGATGTTAAATCAATAATACTGACGATCAAAGGCAGAGAGGTTGAAGGGAAAGTCCTTGTCGGGGACGGGAGGTGGAGCTGACTGGCAACCGTAGTCCAGGCTACCTGCGATTTCCTCTGATCATTAGTTTCAAAACCTAAAAAGGAAGGTGATGATGAAAGAAATTAAGAAGAGGAGTTTATTTACATTCAGGAATGACGCATGGGAGGAAGTTGTTGGCGTAGGTGTAATTGTCGTAATCTTTGGTTCGCTTCCACCCTGAATCACATTCACATATGAAGTTCAACGGCAAGCTTGTGTTCACCACACACTTTCCCTTCCCACACTCCACTTCGTCACAAACCTTGCCTGCAACATCCAAAAAACTTATTATTAAGTCAGCCTCTTCATACTTCAATTAAATTGAGAGACATAAGAGAGCGAGAATGAAAACAGCAATAAGCACCTAAAATATCATCCAAAGGACCCCCTTTCGCAGACATGGGTATCAATAGGACAAGCACAGCTAGAATGCACAGCAACCTGGAGGAGGTCATGGCGGTGTGTGTGTGTGAGAGAGAGAGAGAGAGAGAGAGAAGGAACCAAGGCAAATCGGCTGAGAAATGATCACAGCAGGATTTGTAGGAAAATATATATATTATGGACTATGGTGGTCAATAAATACAAAAAAATACAGAATACGGTTGATTTGTACTGTGTAAAGTCTAACGAATAACTGAAAATGGCGGGTCGCTTGGGCTATATGAATTATGAATTATTAGTTTCCTTAGATTTTCAATGAAAGCTCGCTAATTATAATATTTGTTTAGCTCATATCTGGTCTCCTTGTTTACGTGTAATTGGAGATATCTTCACATTTAAATTTAATAATGGCATTATGTTACATTTGTCAACACATGCAACTGCTGAGCACGAGAAAACGCGGCTTTCATGATGTCTTTCATGTCAAAGTGATTCGGCGCGCTGTTGAATTTTTAAATTGAAATTACAAGGAATATAATCATGTTTCTAGAACTTCCATCTTGGAGACCATTGAAACACAACACAACAAACTGCTAGTTCCTCATCAAAGTCGTCCTTTCTCTGCTGTGTCAAAATTGAAAGATTTTAACATGACGCCACTCATCTAGAACTGCGAAGAATAGGAGAAAGGTGAGTTTTTTCCTGTAAAATTTAATTGGAGGTTAGAATGAGTAAAGAGAAATAGGAAGTGAGGAAAATGATCTGCAGGTAAAAAACAATAAGAAAAAAAGAGGACGTTAGTGAGCTATATAATATAATATATGGCGTTGATGGGATAGGTTACTCTTTGAATGGGGTAATTAACAATCGACAAAATCAAGATCAAAACCAAAAACAAGACATTATGCGACAACATAGAGATGAGATCAAAGTCGGCCTCGTATATTAGTATTTTATTAGTCATGTTCTAACATCAACTTCAACAGACTCGAAATTGGACGTAGGAAACCCCTTCTTCTTTCTATCTATGCTTGTTATCACGTTTGACATCCCAAAAATGTTTATTTACATAAATCGAGATAAAATTCATCTCACATATTTACCTCGTAGACTCTAAATCACGATTGAAAAATTATTTTTGAAGGCTCAAATAGCTATTTCAAACAATCTCATATTGAAAAGAGAAAACCATGTCACATGTTTGTTATAGTATCATCACCTTGATAAGCAAGAAACTTGTTAACAGGTTCTTCTTTAGTTTTTGGATCATAATATAATGTTTATTTCCCACATAAGATCTGGATAGTTCAAATTTACGTTTCATAATTTTCATATTATAATGTTTCTTGCTTGATTTACTTTTAAGTTAAAATCTCTTTTCTTTTAAGGAAATGCTAGTTAGGTTATCATTTTAAATTTTTATTCTGTTTCTACGGAAATGAAAATAAAACATAAAATCTGGGTGGTCAAAATCTAAGAGGAACATTCCACAAAATGAGCACGGAATCCAGTTTTTATCTTGTTTATCAAGGCGCATATTAGAGACCGATTCCCGTTGGCAAAAAAAGAAAAAAGAAAAAAGACACCGAGTCAACATGTTGACGAAGGATGTAGAGAAGTGTTGAAAAGAAGGAAAAACAAACTGAGATTATTATTATTATTATTATTTTTTGATACACAAACTGAGATTATTTGAGAACAGGTATTGATTCTGTTTTCTGAATTCTGAGTTGATCTGGTGAATTAGGTCGGGGCTTTAATTGCCCATCCAGTTGCTTCATGGGGGCCCTCGGGTGTACTTGCACAACTCATTGACATTCACCATGACTTCGAACCACTTCCAGGTACAAAAATAAAGGACCTTTTAATGTTATAACCGACTCGTAAATAGTGAGCCGTGCTGTTAGAATTTAGAGGAGTATGGAGCCGGTCGAGGGAATATTGCTCTTCCAAATCACATTAAAAAAAGCTTCCAAACTCGACGGAATGGCAAGTGGCTCTATCAGGGGAAAACATTGCAGGCTGAAACCATTAATAATAATCACACCCAACAAGCAGAAGAGTAACAAGAATACAGAGACATATATATGATAAGGAAGTTGACCTCCTATACTAAAGTGTGTTCAAACAGAAGGAAACCCTGTAACAGACAGCTTGGTGTAAATGGGGAAGGCGAGCAGGTGGATCAGAAATTTACTGATAGGGAAGAAAGAAGAGAAGTACAAGCAGATTGATGGAGGAGGGAGTGAGATTGAGACCCAAAGCCCCAAAGTGAAGCGTAGATGGAGCTTTGGGAAAAAATCAGTGAAGGCAACAAAGCATAGTCTGAGCTCATCTTTTGATATAACTGAGTCTGCTAGGCTCCAAATAAGGGCTATCCTCCAGTCTCTCCCCCTGCCTTATTCTCACATCCAAAAAGCCGCTGCCACTAAGATTCAGGCTGCTTTTCGCGCTTATTTGGTAACCATTAGGATTAATTCCCACATTTTTGTGCTGTGTCTTTGCTTGCATTCTTGAATATTATTCTCCGAGTTTTTATTTTTCAGGGAAGAAAGGCATTGCGTGCTCTGAGGGGACTGGTCAAGTTGCAGGCTTTAGTGAGAGGTCACCTTGTAAGGAAGCAAACAAACACCGCGCTGCGCGGCATGCACGCCTTGATGACTATTCAAGTCAGAGCCCGAATCCACAGAATTCTAATGGCTCAACAATTGCAGAACGAGACTTCACAACTTAAAGTGAGTTTTCCTCAAACCATTATGCTTAACTTTGATATGAATTGATTTTGAGCTTTTGGGGGAATTATTTTTGTAGGAATTAAAGGAGATGAATATGAGAGAATCGTTAGGAGTTACAAGAAGCAGAAGTGCCCGTTTAGATGGTCCATATCGTAAGAGCAGAGAGCATGATTCCAGGACAGTGAGTTCAAAGCATGTTTCTGATCTTTGGGTGTCGAAGAGACGCCATCAATACTCAGCACCAAACAGCCCAGCAGACTACTTGGCCATGTCTGGATTAAATCCAACAGAGGGCTTGTCCACTTCTCTGCGACATCACCAATCATATTCATGCGAACCAAACTACATGACAAGAACAGAGTCATCACGGGCCAAAGCTCGGTCTGAGAGCGAACCAAAACAACGACCCAAACGTGGGATCAGGCACATCAACAATAACCAGCCTATAGAACCATTGGATGGTCGAAAGCAACGCTCATTCTTGGTACATAACAAGGCGAGAAATTCAATTTGAAGGGTTAGTGATGTCTTTGGAAGAATGGTTGGTTGGCACTTGGTGGCTTCTGTTGTAGTTTCAAATGTTAGTTGTAGTCTAGTACTCACGAGACATGCCCTAGTCCTGGTCCGCATCACCAACCCAATATTTTGGAGTAAAACTGCAGTAATGAAGCAATATTATGAATGGCCTGCTGCATGGTAGATGTGATGGGTAACCCAAGCATCGAAAAGCAGCAGAAAACCGTGAAGCTGAGCGAACCAAATTTTTAAATTGCAGTAACCTATGAGCAAATTTTCTTCTTGCAATTGGAGTCTCTCATTCGGTATAAACCATTACGTATAAGATTCATCACGCTGCATGGCATTTTGACATCTAATTAAAGGAATAAATCTAAGGCGCTTGGGTCAACTTCGAAGCACCATTAGCATTGCCTTCGATTTTATTTCGTAATTGATTGCTCTTTTCTTCCCTTTCCAGCTAAGGATAGGGAAGGGAGCAAGGAAATCAGAAATATCAGACATAATATTATTTTTTTTTTTAAAAAGAAAAAAGAAAAATGGAAGTCGGTCAGGAATTATATCACGAAGATGCATGTTCCTTCCTCAATCATCAGCCTAACATGGTCGGTAAGTGGGGAAAAATGTATGCCGAATCTTGGCAATCTACAAAATTAGCAGCAATCTAATTCCCAACATTCTACGAAAGGAGGGGGGAAAGCTAAATCTACCAAGTGGTTACGAGTTAGAATGATACCCAAGTACAGCAGTTTAAACTTTAAAGGGCTTCTTCACGGTTGAGTGTTTTCTTTGAAGCTTTTACTCAACCAGATAGCAGTTTCACGTGGAGAGACCTTTCCAGGTCCAAACGGTTTCAACAAGACCCCAAGTTCTTCATACCTTTCCTGTTGTAGCAACCTTGAGCTAAATTCGAGCAACCCTTCTAAGGCTTCAGCTCTTTGTTGGTATGATGAAGTGTCAAAATGCCGGCGGTGCCAGTCAGAAGAGGTATGGCTTGATGCGCCGGCAGTTGCATTTTGATCAGAGGACCCACTTTTCACCTCATCGTTTTCCTGATACACGTTGCATTTGGTTCTCTGCAAAGCGTCCGTCAAAGTAGCCCTGACAGCAGCTCTATCAGATACCTGAACAGTGCATTTATCTTTCATGATTGAACGATCATCACAAGGCGGGGAGACTGAGGAACCCTGTACAGAGGTTGATGACGTTCTATGAACGGGAAACAGTGGACCCTCAAATGATGCTAATGGGAATTCAGCTATCCTGTCAATTCGGGGAGAGTTGACGGAGATATGAGGTGATTTTTCATGGCCAAGAACAGCACCTCGTTTTGGCAACGGAAATGATGCTCTGCGAGCTGTATGGAGAGATTTTCTGGTATTCCGTGAAATAGGATGCTGCAAGCAATCATTTAATTAAGTCAAAAAGAAACCTCATACAGTATAATATAGCATCAGCATCAATTAACACAACCTATCCCCTCCTCCCTCGGCCCAAGAAAAAACACAAGAAAACACCAGCAAACTTCCACTATGACTTACCAGCTCACGATTCTTTGAAAACTCCATTTGTTTCTTAGGGCTGGCAGAAGCTTTTGATGGTGTCACTCTTGGAGTTCTGGAAATGCTTGAACTCCTGGAAACTCCTGGCTTACGGATTTTGCTCACTTCAGGGCTATCCCCAATGCACAGTTCAGCTAACCGGTGATTCAAATGATCAGTAGCACAATCTATTTCCAGGGTAGAGCATACAGAATCTTGCTCAGCTCCAGATATGCTAGGATTCAAAGTCCGGTCATTTTTAAAAGAATTCCGTTTAGCCCTGTAGGTGGAAGTAGGATAATCGCCTGGCTCCACAAATCTAGTTTTCTTCACGTATTTGGAGTCTGGCCAATTGGCTGGGAGTGTACTTCGTCTTGGGTTATTGATTTTAAGATGGATCTTGAGGACATAAGGCTGAAGATGAGGGTGCCCAAGTAGCTCCGCAGCCTGCCACCACAAATACACTTCAAATGGGGAAAAAAACTGTTCCATGCAACATACTGAATCTGCCTGCAACTACTCAAGTGAATAGCGCATCAACCAGCAGCATACAGTTGATTAATTAACATGATCCACAGCGTTGCATGTTATTCATGGTACATAGAATTATTATTATTATAGGTCAGAAGAGAACCAAAGAATATCCATACACTAGGTCTAAGCTCTGGATTTTTCCGCAGCATGCTTTTAACAAGACCTCGACTGCCAAAAGGAAATAAAAATATGATTAGATCAGCTGTATCATCCATAATATAAACATTAATTTATACTATTTTACATGAAAATAAACCCACTTTCAATGGTATTTAACTAACCAACAGTTGGTATTATAGGGCGACTTTAGCCACTAGGTTTATGGGAATGCTATCTA
The DNA here is from genome assembly GCA_025563575.1 of Acacia pycnantha. NCBI lineage: Eukaryota > Viridiplantae > Streptophyta > Magnoliopsida > Fabales > Fabaceae > Acacia > Acacia pycnantha. The sequence continues at coordinate 188,990 of JAMWYP010000161.1, forward strand.
TGCCAATGCAAGACTTGCAAATGTGATTTGCAACAGGAAAAATTAACCAAGATGATTATCAGCAATAATGAAAGGAAAAACTTACAATCCACCAGAATACTTTGTTGGTAGTGGGGCCACTATGGACTTGTTAATCTTATTTATCAGCGCTTGTATATCCTGCTCAATGAAATTAAAAAAGAAAATTTAAAAAAAATACAAGTTAGAATTCTACAAGTCTTCCCGAGATCATAAAGCCATGCACAAAGTTGAGTGCTCATAACTGATAGTGAAAATAAGCTCAATGGTCAACAAACTACCAAATTCTAAAACATCAAATTCAGGGGAGAAACTCAAGTTCAGTGTTCAGTTCACAGAACAAAAAATTTTGTTGACAGAGTAACAAGCTCTGAAAAGACAGACTGGAGACAAACAAACTCTGAAAAGATAAGCTGGAGACAAACAAACTTTTTAACCAAAGAGAAAACAAAACTTACAAATGCTTTAAAAGCAGGCTTATGTGCTGTCATTTCATATACACAACATCCTGGATGGTAGATTTTAGAGTTCATTAATACGTAGTTAACAAGACGATAAGAAATTCACCAAAGAGAAATAACCACATGCTATGCAGATACTTACCCAAAGACCAAATATCTGATTTAGAACCATAAGGAATATCAGCAAGGAGCTCAGGGCACATGTAGCTAGGTGTTCCCACAACCTAAGTCAAAAGACAAAAAAGAAATCATTCTTATAATTAATGATGCCAAGTCATGCCAACGTTACAATCAGAATTTTAACTCAATATCTTCCAAAAAAAAAACCTTACAGAAGAAGCAAGATCATCTGAAGTCAACATTTTGGCAAGCCCAAAATCACCTGCTTCAACATTGAGTTCTTGTAAGTAAAATCACAATGTCCATTTTCTTGCCCAAAAAAAAAGTCTTCTAGGCTGAGAAACAACAGAACAACTTACCAAGGCGTATGTCTTGATCTTTTGCCAAAAATATATTTGAACACTGCTCAGTTTCATGATTTTTTTTTCAATTAGCATATAGCTTTCAAGAATTAGGAAGAAAATAATATCACTACTGCCAAGCATTACAGAGATTGCAGCTAACCTTGACATCCCGATGAAGAATATGGTTCATGTGTAAGTAGTCAAGTGCCATAAGAAGTTGAACAAGCCACTTGCAAAGTTTCTGCAGACAGAGAATGCTTCAAGACACATATATGCCAACTGATATTTTAGACCATTTTCTCATACAAGGGGGAATTTAAATGGGCATAAATTGTTAATTCAACAGGGACAAATCACATCAGTATTACCTCCTCTGGAAAAAGGATGCCATTTGCTTTTTTTATGGCTTCTGCCCTGTAATTAAATCCATATCGATTTTAATAACGCTAACAATGCTAAAATTTACAAAAGCCACCAAAGAACTATGAGCTGCAAGGATAAAGGAATTAAAGAAAAGGCTTACATATCTCCACCCTCACAGTAACCTATAATAATGCACACATAGCAACCCTGAGAAGCAAAGCATCAACATAGACCAACATGAAGTAGTTTCCGTTAGTGTTTGTATCACCAGGAACAATAATAAATAAAGCACAATTTCTTATCATAGAAGGAAATAGATAATCAATAATAGTGGCACGGGTGTGGAACTTTATGTTTAAACAAGCAGGAAAGTTAGCGTTAATATTCATTGAAGAATAATACCAACCATCAAATTCAGCAGTACTACAACAAATGAACACAACAAACAACATATTCAAGGTTAGTGTCGCATGAGATAAGACCAAGAATTTAATTTCTTTAATTCTTTTACAAAGACTGTTACAACTTACAAGCTTATGAGGGTAAGCTTCAAGCAGAAGGCATTCTATTAATTAACTGAAGGGGATGAAGTGATTACCTTCTCTACCCATGAATCTTTATACTCCACAATGAATGGATTTCTGAATTTAGAGATTAGCTCCATCTACAAAGGAAAAGAACTGGCATGTAAGAGACATCCTAAATCATATTACCAAAGCATATTCACATAAAAATTTCAAATTGCTGTTTGGTGAAACTAATTTTTAAGCCCTAAGTCTCTTCACAACAGATGACACAAGATGCTCAGTTAATTCACTAGTTAAAATCATTATCTAGCACCAACCTCCTGGTGAGCAGATCTACGAGATCTCTCAGTTTGGCGGGCCAGGCGGATCTTCTTCAGAACATATCTGTATAAAAAGAAAAAGAAAACGGCACTTTCAGTAATGCATCATGGCACTGGTGTTGCGTGATCATATTAGTTTAAAGTAGATAATTTAACAGAAACAAATAAAAAAGCAATGCAGGATTCTTTCTCACTTCTTCTTCTCGTGCTTATGCCTCACAAGAAGAGCAGAACCAAAAGCACCTTTTCCAATTTGCTCAAGTACTTCATACTGCTCCATGAGTTCAGCAAGAGATTAACCTTCTCCTACGAGCAGGCCAAATCTAGCAGGTTAGGTCGTTATGTCCTCCCTCTATACTTTAAACTTTCTCAAGATATAAGGAAACAGAATTGCAACGCAGTAGTGATTATTCACAAAAATGAATCCAGCACACAGCCATCTATGATAAAAATATTAGGAGGGGGAAAATAAACAGAAGCAACATTCTAAATGTGTAATCAAGCAGCAAGTGTTGAGGAAAAAAATACAGCGAGCTCATAAAGGTGGCCGTTCACTACTACTGAATATACAGCAACGTTAAGATGATGTGGTCAATGGGGGGAAAAACTGACATTAGATCAAATCAAGTTAACGACGAAAGCCCAAAGATCAGGGGGCAAAACTTTAGCAATGTATTCTGAATTTGACCAAAAAGCACAAATAGTAATTGGAGAGAGTAATGGTGGAAAATTGATGCTACGTTCGACCAGCAGAGGCGCGACGAAGCACCGACCTTAGAACTCTAACAAACAAATTGATGGCAGCAGCAAGATCAAAATGCAGCTAAGGCATTGCAAAAAAGCAAGAAAGAAAGCAATTTATAACAGGCAATGAGCGTCGCAAATTGAAATATGGGAGAAAAGAGTAAAATCGAAGTAAATCGAAGCAAGCAGTAAAGTACAACTGTGAAAATAGCAAGTACAAGAACCGAATAGGAATGGAGATAGTCGAAACATATTAAAAAAAGAGTAAAATCATGAGTGGATTGAACTTGAAACAAGAGGAAAATAGGGAGACAAAATGCACCTGAATATAGTAAGAAGTGAAGCAGATCGGAGGGATTCAAAGTGAGGAGGGGGGAAGAGAAGAAGCTGAGAAAGAGAGGTGTGACATCGGGAGAAGAGCTGGAATAGGACAGCGCTGTTGAGGAAGCACGAGGGGAAGAAGAAGCAGGAGCAGAGGAAGTAGCAGAAGAAGCTCCGCCATTCTCGTTGGGAGTAAGAAAAGTACAGAAAGAGAGAGAGAGTAAGGGAGCGGGTGTTATAGAGAGATATTATTATATTGAGTGCTAATTAAATAAAGCAGGGGAGAGATTTTGGGTTTAAGGAGTGGAGTGGATAATAAAAGGAGGAGAGGGTAGGAAAAAGAAATGACGGGTCAACATGATGGAAGCGAATACAGATGGGGGAGCATAAATAGAGGAGATATATAATAAATGGGGTGTTGTGTCGAAAGAAGCAGAAAGTAAAAGAAGGGAAGGTGGGGGTGTCTCAGAGTTCACACCTTCTCACTGAGCTGCGTGCCTTGGACTTTATTGGGCTCTGTTCTTCACTTCTTTGTCCTTCTCTCCCGCTCAATTTATTCTGAACTTGTTTTGCTTTTGAATGATGAGCATCATTATTGAGCCATGCCTAATTTTGTATTTATTAAAAATTTATATTTTATCATTTATATTCAATATTGATTTTAAATAACACTCCTAACACTAACACTCTATAGTCTATACTAGCCATCTCTTACATTTCTTCCTCATTTTTCTTCTCACTCATTCTCATGTCTTCCAGTTAAGTTTCTCTTAGCATCATTTTCTCATCATCTCTTATAATTTTTAAATCATGTATGTTCAATTAATCTAAAAAATCATAAAACTACTTTAATTTTTCTCTCATCTTCCCAATCAATATAGCTGATCAGAGATAATAATAAGAAATGATGAGAAGAGGATCTTTTCCCATCTAACCTCCCTACCGGATGCCATCTCTTTTTAGCTTATCCAATGTTAAATTTACGATGATAATTAAAAATGGAAGAAGAAGAATATAGGAGGAACACAGTTACTTCACAACTTATGTACTTTATATTTTCCTAATTTACTTTTCGTAAAAGTGTTTGATGAAAAAGAAAGCATGGGAACAATACTCTTATTTTTAAAAAAATGATATTATCTCAGGTTTTAATTATAGGAACACTTTTGTATTAACATTTACACTACAAAAGTATTTCTATAATTAGGATCGGAGGGAGTATTATTTCATAATAAAGAATGGCAGATTGATCCTTTAATTACAACCATGATAAAATGCAATAGCCATATATAAAAACAACAATATAATAAATAAATACATATATTTTGTTCATAAAATAATTAGTGATAATGTTAAAATGAATAGCGCGGTGAAACAGGAAAGTAGACCCTAAACTTTCATAGGGGTCACTCAAAGACAGGAGAAGACAATTAACCACTGGCCTAGGGAAGTTATAGTAACGGTGACCACAAGGAGATCGAAATTTTTGACAGGCATTTCGGCAAACTCATAATTCTGCATTGTTGGAATTATTTATTTGACGTGCCCCACTTTTAGCAGCCAAATAGGCCCCAAGTCCATAACTGCACTAATAACTAATTGACTACCTTATCTCAATATGCATACACGCCGAATGGTACTTTTGTTTGCACACCCTAAAAATGGTCCATGCAATGAATCATTCACTTTCCCCTTGACCCCGCATCAATCTTCCTGAACACGCCATTCATTATTTAACTCAAATGTGTGTGAGTGTGTGGGGGTCACGAGAAGGGCCACTTTTCATCTACTGGGAGCATCAAGCATCCCAAGCCTGTCTTATCTATGCAGCGAGGGTTGGATTCCGAAACAGCCCCAATAATCAAAGGCATCAATGTGGTAGGAAAAGTGGTCTTGTAGCATTACGTATTACTCCCAGATCGTAGACTGCGACCTAAGAACGACCCAACTGGTCTTCCAATATTCATTGCTGCCACCAGTGGTCAAAAAGGCATTCATCTCACACAACGCAACTAAAAGAGCATGCAAAAGTAGACCAACCCACTGCTCATTGAATGGGATGATCGTGGCTCCTTTTTGTGGCTCGTGATATTAACAACGCCCAGCTTTATATGACCCTGTCCTCTTTTTTACATCCCCAATTTAATTCGGCCTTGTTCTTTCACTTTTTTTTTTGGGCTAAAAGGCATGCTGCTGGGGTTACCCTAACTTGCCTCACGTACTTCTTCATTTTAGGAATGGACACGTCCTCAAGATATACACCAACTCATTGCTAAACACAAGTTTGATTTTTCTGCTACATCCCCTTGTGATTGCCCATTTTTCAAGGGCACACATTCCATCTCACTCATGACAGCCATTGCAGGCCCAAGCGTCACGAATCTAAATGTGCTTCTTATTATCACATGATAGAGTACCAAACAGGACCCCCACACACACTGCTATTCACATAAACATTCAGATCGATATTAATGAGGGGCGTTATTATTTTTCCATAACAAGATTCACATGCCTTCTTTTTCCTTTTTTCTTTTTGGATAACAGAATTTTAGAAAAGGGATAAGACTCACCCACGATCCAAGAGCAGGACGGAGTCTCATTTCCTCCTAAGTGATACCAATGTTGGGCAAGACAAACCGTCTATTACCCTTAGGCGTTTATCTAAGCACCCAGGAGTTAGGATGCCTCCCTCAGCGCCTTGACCAACTCGAGGGTTGAACCCCCTTCCTTTGGTGAGAGTGTCCGACCCCTTCCCTAGTTAAGTTAAATCTAAAGGTGATTCACATGCCTTCTGCCACTATGATAAAGCACTTATAACATCAGTCATGGCACCCCCCGCCCAGAGAAAAATCGTACAGTATCTTTTGTTATCCAGAGTCCATCCGGAATATATGTGGAAGCCCAACCCAAATTGAAGAGGCCCTTCTGAGCTGGGTGGGCCTGAGCGCGTGGAGGGTTCCGGCACAGTTGACATAAGGCGGTTTGACGGCTGAAGTCTGACTTTACGAACATGAAATATCTTAACATACGAAACTTGCACATGGGCACATTTGACGAAATGTGACAACATATTCACTCATACGTATATTCCGACTTCAAACCATGTTCATGTTATGAGATTTTTCTTGTGGCTTTCGGGAAAATATAGTGACTGAACATATTTTCTTGGGAGAGCAGTTGCGAGGGGCGGTGAGCTGATCGTGAATATCAAAGCAACAGTTACATTAATTAGCGGTAAAAGTTGCTATTCGAACATAATTTATAATATATGAAGTAAGTTTATGAGAGAAATTTTATCTCAACTTGTATAAATATATTTTTCTAACACCAACTTGATGAAACAGATCTTATAACTATCCGCGCTGGAAGAGGATGATCTCGACACCATTCAATTTGTACGGTCCCTTCATTAATATTCCCCAAATATTCTCTCTCTGTTTTTTTAAAATTACATTCCACTTTATAAGAGATTTGATTTGAATATTTGATCACTACACCTTGCCAACTGTAATATAATTTTTAGAGTTTCCCGTCATTACATATTTCCTACTTAACAATCAAATCCCGTTGTTTATGACACTACTCCTCTTTCACATACATGCATAGGTTTGATGAAAATAACGGGATGGAAATAAGGACAAGTCCTTGAGTCAAGCGATCTCTTCTTGTTAATATCTTTGGTTTTTCTAAAGTACTTATTTATGTTGCGCCATTTTTCCTTACACCTCTTTGCATTTCTCTTGTATTCCATATCTGACATCCCTTGCGAGATAACAGTCGAGCCTTGATTCCCTCTTTGTCTTCATTATTTTTGTTCAGACTACACCTCAGGTTTATTAAAGCCAACATTTCATCTTCCGGCCCAGCTGTGACAACCCAGGTGAGGTCTGGGAAGCCAGTATCCATGCTAGATCTGATCCTGAATAGCGCAAGCACTTCATCAGGGTTGCAGCAGGAATCAGTGTGAGCTCAGGTAATTGTGCTTCTGCTTCGATCTCCAAGTTCATGGACACGCACTCTGATCTATTTATGTTGTTATCCTGCTTGCCTTGTTGGTGTTTGTGGGGAGGAGGAGGATCGAGGAGGGTGGTGCAAGAGAAAGGGTTGTTGCAGAAGCAGGTGGTAAGGATCAAAGGTATGGAAGGTATTAATAGTATATATTGGGTGTTAGAGGGGCATTGAGAGGGAAAGACAAGTGGAGTGGAAGTGATGAGGTTCTGGGTGCTTTCAGCTTATTGATGGAACTGCTCTGGCCAGGACTCCATTCGACATGTTTGTGCTGTGAGCTAGCAGAGCTAGACTCGTTTACTTCTCTCTCCAGCTGGTCACTGGAAATGGATCTGGCTTCCATCCTCTTCTCTTCTCATCCTCTTCCTCATCTGAACCGTTGAATGAAGATCTAAATAGTGTAAATTTTTTTTAAAAAAATGACCGCATGCGGTGTAAATTCAATGTAAAAAAGGGCAGAGGACGGTAGCCGGGTCCACTGGAAATGGGCAAAATGCTCCAAGCAAAGCAACATTACAGACTAGCTAAAGCCCCAACCTCTCACATTTATCAATGAATTTGTCCCTGCGTAGAAGAGGAGAGATATTCCGCCACAGCTTGTACAAGAAAGTGAACTCACCACCCTCCTACTCATAATATAATAACACTCCGCCGGTGGCATGGGACAAAACATCAGTCCCCGTTGCAAAAAAGAAAGAAAGAAGCATACCAGTAGTCAAATCCATTTCACTCTCATTTTGGCCTTTTCCTTCTGGCTTATCCTCATCGTCCTTTCATCAACAAAATTAATACACGATCATGTCGTTGTACACCCTAATTAATCATAGACCATTAGACCCCTTCTCTTGAATTAGAGGGCGTACATGTTTGTTTAGGATGACGTTTAGGATCCTAAAAAATGTTTATTCAAATCAATCAAAACAAAATTTATCTTTAATACTTACTTTACATACCGTAAATAAAAATTATTTTTAAATTCTTTAATTATTATTCCAAACAAACATTAATAATCTAATAATCTAGTTAGAACCAATGCAAGATGTGTGCGCTTTTGGAGTTGGACCAGCGGCCGCATGTTTGGAAAATGAACAAGAGTGGGGCGAGCCATTCGTGCTGGGCCGAAAATAAAAGGCAACAAGAGATGACAGTTGTTTGTAGGTGAGGTTTGATGAAGTGTGAAGCAGCTTGCAGTGAGCAGTGAAAAGATACGTGTCGTGAGTGGCCTCATGTGGCCTCAATGCTCACCCATTTTGTTGTATGTTATGTAGCATCACTTCTTCAGTTCTCTTCTCTCTTTTTCTTATTTCCAATTATAGTTTTACTCACCTATGGCTTCATCTCCTCTCACTTTTCCACCTGTGCATCGTCGCATGGGGACTCACAATGCTCATCGGGACGCTGACTCGCCCTCTCCTCACAGATTATATTCCAGCTTCTACGTCATGCAAACTTCGGGCCAGTCTTCTGTTGATAGCTTTGTGTAGTCCAAAAAAGGCTCCCATAACGACCAACAAAAATAAACGCGTGCATAGCAGAGAGAGTCTGCACTCGTGTGCGGAATATGTGGGCGCGCCAAGTTTATAAAACTCCGGATCTACTCGTCACGTTCAATGGATCACAATTTTATGATTTTTTATTCATCTAATGCCCTCTAATTGAATCAACAAATTAAGAAGTGAGGCTACTAAATTCATTCAACAACAACTAGTAAAATTCATTGACTTTTTAGTCCAGGCCAAGCTAATTGGCTAAATTAATCTCCACTTTCATTAGAAAGAAGAGACCAGGAACGCCGGCAACGCCACATCGAAAAGAATAAAAAAATCGCTTTTCGTCTTTCGACCTTTGCATAATTTCTTAATTAATAATTGATTTGCTTTTATAAAAAATAATTAGCTTTAAAAGACAGGAAGGGAATATGGAATAGAATCCCCCAGGTGCTAAACCCTTGGAGGCGTTAAACCCTACGAACACGATGCCTGGGGGAGGAGCTTCATAGGTGAAATTTATGTGTTCTCTGGCCAATTAAACCACGAATCCTCCGACCCAGAGCCATTCACACCCTTCAAATTTCACTGCTGTTTTGTTGAGTTCTTCGCTGAAAAGTTTGACCTCTTATACCCCGACATGGATTCAAGCAAACCAAAAGAGCAAAAGACGCGGGTTTATCATCCGTATCAAGACCTTAACGTTCCCATTCAGAAACTCTACAACCTCCCCACCGCCCCAGAGCATCTCTTTCCCGAAGAGGCCGCCAGAACCCATAGCTCCTGGGGCGAAAATCTCCAGTACTACACCGGCTGCGGCTACCTGTCGGGTGCAATGTTCGGCGCCGCTAAGGGCACCGTCCAAGGCCTCAAGGCTGCCGAACCCGGTGACTCCCTTAAGCTACGGGTCAACCGTGTTCTGAATTCGGGAGGTCAAACCGGCCGCAGATTCGGGAATTCGCTCGGCGTCCTGGGCTTGATCTTTGCTGGTCTAGACAGTGGCGTTATCCATTTGAGGGGTAAGGACGATTTGTTGAACAGTGTCGTGGCGGGACTTGGTACGGGAGCGCTTTACAGGGCGGCGGCGGGTCCACGATCGGCTGCTATTGCGGGTGCGATCGGTGGAATTGCAGCGGCAACGGCAGTTGCTGGGAAGCAAGCTCTGAAGAGATATGTACCAGTATGATGAGGAAGATGATATGCTTGAAGGTGTGTCCTCGTACGAGTGTGTGGAGGAAAAGGGAAGGAGCATGAGGGTTTTAAATTTGAACGTCCTGCTTGCTTATAATCTGTCGTAGGTGATTACGATGTTGCAACTTCATCATATTTGTTGCTGTGTCAATATCTCTGCTTTGTCGTTTCTCTCCTGCAATTTCTTTTCACTGCCAGAGGCACACTTGGTAGTAATATCTTCGATATGATCGGGTGAAATTTAGACCCAAGGAGTTCTCATTGTTCTCCATCCTTCAAATGTTTACGCACCTACTTTATGATTTCAGAGACCAATGAACCAACCCTTTTCCCAATATATACTGTTTCTTCCAGAGTATTTTATTTTTTTTTCAATTTTACTTGAAATGATTTTGAACATTTAATTCGATTATTTAGTGGGAGTAATGAGCGGCATTGTCTGCATTGTGTTATTTTCTCTAAGCACGAAGCACCCCTGCACATGGATGAAACACACCATTTCCATGAGTTGAATCTCAACCGTTGGCCTCATTGATAAATTTTATTGCCCATTAGCACCGTATTATTGAATGTTAGCTACAGGAATTGTCCATTTTAACAAAGAGAGGACATTGTTTTAAAAATAGAACTCCGCTGGTTCATCGTCTTTCGTCTTCTTTGCTTTGGTTTCTCTGAAACAGCAAGCAAAAACGAATTTCCAAACCTGCTATTAGTGTTATTTCTTAGCAGGGTTAAGGAGCAAATTTACCAATAAACTATTGGCCCAGGAGCACCTAACACAATAAATTATTAATTGGACCTTAAATACCAACAAACTATTTAAAATGTAAAATAAGCACAAATCCATTAGAGCAATTTAATATCCGTTGGTTCCCTATTCACCTCCTACTTCCATCTTCAGCAAAATGGTTTGCTATTCACCTCCTGCTTCCATATTTATCACCATAATCGACCACCATCTCCGTCTCTTTCTCACTCCCTCTCCGTCCGTCTACCCTCTCGCCGTCTAGCTTCTTCATTTCCACCACAGCAGCGAGTATACCTAGGTGAACATTGAAACATCCGTCTACACCAATTATAATCAAAGACGAAGATGAGATGAGAGAGCCACACAAGAACCCTAAGAGAGCTCGACTATGCGAGAGATTTCGTCGGTCGGCCAAGCTTGAAAATATCATTTAAGATCGTAGAAAAATTGCAAAGCCAGGCAAGAAATCAAATCCATCACTATTAATAACATGAATGTGCTCGACTTGCACAACCCCAATCGCATCCAAATCTAGAAATTTCAGTTAATAAATGAAAACCCAATAGCAAAGCTCGATCACACAACGAAAGGACCAAATCTGATGGCTTCCTTCCTTTCTAGTGGATTAGTTACCAGGAATCAAGCATGAAGCATAAGGGAATGATTTTTGCATGGATGATCTTTAGTAATCACATCCTTTTCATTCCAATTTCTTCACTCTTTCCACAATACCGACAGCACCTCCCTCAAGTTCTCATCAGATTGGAGTTTCATCGGAGCAGATAGATGAAACTTACCAGATCTGCCCTTCACCCGCACGAATGGACCAAAACCAGAGGAAAGAGAAGTCGATCTTTCGGCCGTCTCGTGTTCGAGTTTCATCGGAGCAGATCGAGCTTCACCGGTGCTTCAGCGGCGCTCCACCATTGTTCGGCCGTCACCTCCATTACCAGATTCAGCAGTGGGCGGGATAAACCGAAGACTACTATCGGATATGAGAGTCTTCTCGTCGGCAGAGTCTCGCTTCCTTCTCCGCCAACAGTACACAAAAGCAAAAATGCCAGCAACAACAATAGCACATATCACAGACTCAAGACAGATCGGAGGAGAGAAGATGAAGAAGAAGGTGTTTCTAGTGAAGAGGAAGGAGGATCTGGTGAAGAAAAGGAAGAAGAAGTATGAAGAAGACGAAACTGAATGAATGAGAGAGGGAGAGAGATGAAGTCAGACGGACGTTACTTTTACCTTAATGTCATTGTGCTCAATTAAGGTTTTAAAAAGTTGGTTGGTATTTAAGGTCCATATAAGAGTTTATTGTGTTGGGTGCTCCTGGACCAATAATTTATTGGTAAATTTGCTCCTTAACCCTTCTTAGAATGAAAAAGTAAGCTCTTTTTGGATAATCACAAATCTCATATCAGGTGGGTGTCCTGTACGAGTCATGCATCATTGTTTGAATCATGAACCCCAAGCCCTTATATAACAAATCTGTAGGTCCCTCCAGTAGCTACGACGATCGTCATCGTATAAAGCAGCCCAATGTTGATGACATTGAATGAAATTTTCAAGAAAATACAAATTACAATTTTTTTGGGGAGAAAATAATTGCAGCCAGGCCTTTCTTCAACTGGCATAAATCGACAAAATAAGAAAAGTGACTTTCCAGAGGGAGAGGTTACTACCTCTAACGACACAAATAAAATACATGTAGGTGTTAGGACCTACCAAAGAATAAGCTAAACTAGTTATCTTCTACATTATGTGCAAATGTTAAATTAGATTTCAATATTCACTCTGGTTCTGATAGGCTTGAGCTTGATCCCTAGACTCTCAGGGGAGAGGAGTTCTGGTGTTATTCGGCTGGCCGGACTAGATCCACTGGCCGAGGACGAGCATGAAGCAAATATTGATTCTCTGTGGTACCCATATTCCATTAAGAACAACTCTATTGGAACTATCATGGCATATGGTTGCTCTTCTGTCACCAATGACCCACAAGCTTCGACCTGGAAAAGTAAGCACCACAAGACAATCACTTTATTTCTGTCTGTGTCTCAGTAATTATAAAACGTTTTGCACAAAGACAACAGATCACAGTGAAAGGATTACTTTGCCTTTGCCTACCTCAACAAGGGCACAGGTCTTCTTGTCCATTTTTGCACTCATGTGCACAGACTCAGCATGAAATGGACTATTTGCGCCCACAAATACGAGCGTCTTACATCGCAAGTTCTTGAGGCCCTCAGTGATGTCATGCCTACTGCCAGTTAATCCTTTCTTTATTAATAACAGGTGAAATCACTGCAGGGTTGGAGTCAAAGCTAAAAAGAAAAACACTTTCCTCAAAACAACGGTAACATCTTACTTATTAATTGCCAGAAGAAAACGCATGACATTCAAACTTTGCCTTTCATCCAGAAGCTGTAATCATCATAAATCAGAAGAAAGTCCACTAGTCAGTCGGGCTTGCTGGCCTACACAACTCTTGTTTCCAACAAGTTCAAGTTTGTTTTGATGCAAAAGGCCTACATGTATCTTTTTTTTTTTTTTTTTGGACAAAAGGGCCTACATGTATCAGTAGTAACTCAAATTGTGATATTCTGATATTCATTCATACCCTTCGGCAAGTTAATATCATGTCTGGTTCCGCTCCCTCCTCACTGCACCTAAGTTCCTAAAAGAAATGTACACAAGAGATGTTACATAATGAAATGATTTCGCTCTTCACCCAATTTCCCCTGCAGACGAGGAAGTTCACCTTGCTGAAGTAACGCTGCAGAAGGCATTCCTTCGACAAACCACACATGCCATAGAAGTATAGTAAATTCTTTAAAACCTGCATCATTGAACACATAAAATTTTAGATACACCTTCTATCTGTTGCGAGGGTAACATTGACTTGACTATTTCATTGCTTTAAGCTAGCTGCAAATTCCTTATGTAGTGACGTATGGTGAAGGCTAAACTGACAGACTAAAACCTTGTTATAAAGCCATTCGGTCCATGAAGGTGCTCTGCAAAGAGGCGAAACAAGAATCAAGCCAAGCAACCGTTCTTTGTATTTCATCTGTCAAAAGTGAGAAATATCTTGAGAATTTATGATGTTAGATTGTTAAGACAGGGAGTTAAAACCAATATTTGCCAACTTACAGCAAATAGCGTGAGGACGTAAGCACCAGCCGTTACACCCAAGCACAAAACCTCACTCAGCCTGATACAAGAAAGTGGTAGTCTCAGGATAAAGAAAGACCTAATGCATGAGTTTCTCTCAAGGAGGCATATCCATTTGCTTTTATTATTCAAATTACTAGGAAATAACACCTGCCAAGTGGTCGGCCACCATTTGATATGGCATATCAGACATTATATCAATTTGCATATATGATTCCAAAGCAGCTTCATTTTGATGACTAAATCTCTTAACCTCAATTAAGGCAAACATGTTAGGGGATCAAGTTGCTAGAAAGAGCCTAGTTTTCTGTTTTACATACAATAGAGCAGCGTCCTAGCCCCTAGGTCGAAACAATACGCTGAATACAGGAATGTGTCCTAATTGTTGGCTATCGAGGCACAGATACAGCAAAGGCCACATACCCGAAGAAATCAAGCACTTCTGCGACCTGGTCTGCAAGGTCATCCACACTAAGCAATGGTTCGTCTGAAGGAATCACATCAGCTCCCAACTGCAAGAACTCTTGAGCAAATGAGAACGCTATTAGATTCAATAGACTGCCTATCACTAGGTCATGTTGTTAGAATTAGATATATGAGTATACTCTAAGCTGCCATGGTTTCACTCATTAATTATGAACTAAATTTCTAATTTTTCCCTTATTTATGATTGGTTCTAAGAGTCAATATAAACAAATTATTTTTTGTTTATTGCAATTAATATAGGCAAACTTATAAAAAACACATTTATTACTCTGGATTAAGATTAAGGATCAAAATTTTGGACAAAATGAATTCATAAATAGAACCAAAATGGTATGTTTCATGGCATTAACCATCAAATGGGAGGCGACTATATGCATAACAATATATAACGCATCAATTCTCTTTCAGACATGAAATTTATTTAATGAGCAGTACTTCATCAACTCATAAGCCCCCCCCAAAAAAAAAAAAAAACTTTATATACCCTGGATGCGAACTCAAGCAAGCCCCGCTATCTAACGTTCCTCTAAAGTCCTCGTTAGCTACCAACATGGAAGAAGGATTTATCCAATTTCTTTCATAGATTATACTCAAGGTTGTTTATAATAATGACTAGAAGATAAAAACACACACACTAATGCCTTGAAAGGCACATTGATTAGAAACTTGAAAGCGACCTCATGCCCTGGAGCATCAATGTGATAAATGCAGAAGTTGTGAAGCAGCAAAGAAGATGCATCTGGGCAGAAGAACAGACCCTGAAAACAAGAGATATCTGCAAAAGAAATAGACCAGTCTCATTAAGTGAGTTTGAATGCGACCAAAGGATGAAAGGCGGATTAGTCAGTTTTTAAAAAAGAGGAGAGATAGTACGGAAGATGGATACAATTGAGAGCCACGTCTGGATAGGTTATTAGAGCAGGCTTCTCTTGGTCTCCGCAAACCAATACAGAGATAGAACCATTGCTAGTTTTCACCATGAATTCCTGAAAAATTCCAAAAGCAAATTCATAAATTCCAGTTTTCTTATAAAACCCACTAGAATCATAAAGGACGAAAAAACAGAGAGGCCAAGGGTAGAAAATGATTGCCGGATATGAATTACCTTTCCTTCTGAAGGTATCAAATCAATGTCAATGGTAGTAGAACCGCTGGAATCGGCCATGACTCAGTTGTATACATTCAACCAACACCGAAATCAATGGCGGAATATTATTGCGTGATACCAAAGCTGCTGTTGTTCCTGGGGTCCCTGTTCTCCGTCGGGGCTGTTATTAATATTTATAGTAGTACTCCCTCTGGTCCTTATTATAAGGCACCAACTACCAATTTCTCGCGGACCAAGGAATGGAGGTTAAGTCATTAATGAGGTCTAAAAGTAATAAATGTTCCCAACTTTACCCCTACTTTAATGATGTAGTTTAAATGAGTTAGTTAAAAATGAGGCGTAATGGGAAAATAGCAATAAATGAGTTGGTTAAAGTAAGTTGGTGCCTTATAATAAGGACCAAAAAAAGTTGGTGGTTGGTGCCTTATAATAAGGACCAGAGGGAGTAATAATGAAATTATGAAAACAGCCTCAGAGTGGGACGGAACTACACAAGTGACCTTGCGTGTCAGGAAGTGATGGGCTTGCCAGATTGCGGGGTGGACTGTGGAGGGAGTAAAAAGTAAGAAACAAAAAAGTGATTTTTTTTTGTTGGAAGAAACAAAAAAGTGATGGGGGGAGGGAAAACAACAAAAGAGTAACCGTTGCAGGGAACAAAAGGGTCATTTGTGGTTGAGGGGATAGATTGAAGAGAGAAAGTTGGGGGAGGAGGAATGTGGGAGAGAACAAAATAAGAAAGCGGCGGGGGGTCAAGTGGAGGGAAATGAGCTGGGCACATGGCCACATGCGATGATGGTGGGGGAAATAAATGCTAAACAATGCCCTTTCTGGTCAATTCATCCAGCTGTATGCCACCTGGATTCCCGCTTTGCCCCTTCTGAACTCAGATTGGAGGGCATCATGGACAATTCTTATTCTGGTATACTCCCTCTGGTCCTTATTATAAGGCACCAACTACCATTTTCTCGCGGACCAAGGAATGGAGGTTAAGTCATTAATGACGTCTAAAAATAATAAATTTTTCCAACTTTACCCCTACTTTAATGATGTAGGTTTAAATGAGTTAGTTAAAAATGAGGGCATAATGGGAAGATAGTAATAAATGAGTTAGTTAAAGTAAGTTGGTGCCTTATAATAAGGACCAAAAAATATTGATAGTTGGTGCCTTATAATAAGGACCAGAGGGAGTATTTATTAGGGGTCTTATATTCTCGTGTAACGTCAACCAGGGGATACGCACAATTATTCGTAGTTATTATGATAAATAAGGCAAAAGGGAAAAGGAAAAAATATTTCTCTAATCATTAGAGATAAATTATCGTAATGAAAAATATATTTGTAATTTTAGGTGAATTAATGAAGGGTGCAAAATTACAGAAACGTCTTTCATTAATCTAAAACGACATAGTTCTGGAGATCACTAGAGATAACTTATCTTCAGTGATGTGAGAAATCTTTTACCCTAAAAAAATGGTATTAAGGTAAAGTTTGTAGTACAAATTGAAAAGGTATGTCTCCATTAACTCCTCTCCACTTAATGGATAAGATTTATTATTATGTAAAAATGTTATTATCATTGAATATTTAATATTGCAACAACATTTTTAATATAGTAGAAAATCTCCATCATTAAAAACTAATCTAGTGATAGAGAAATTAAGTAGAGAAAGGGGAAACGCCTCTTTTCCGGTTCGAACATTGAATCGGGAAAAAATGGTAGAACCTTGTGCAGAAGCAAGCGGTGGAAAAGGATGAGTGCCGAATAAAAGGGGAATGATGATGACCTGTTTGTGAGCCAACACACCACGATGATGAGTTTCCCATCCCGCTCATCACGCCTGTTCCTTTTCTTTTTATTAATAAAAAAATTAATTATGCAATTTTATTTGGGGAAATGCCACATTTGTCACTGCTCCCACACCGTAATCATCCTACGCCAAAAATGCCTCTCTCCTTTTCTCACTTTCACTCCTTTTTCCGGCCCCACTTCGTTAACTTTTACCTGAATAACATGCCTCTAATTAACTTATAGCTCATATAGATTCATTCCTCAACTCCAACGTCCCATTCTATATCCCGGCTGGGCCCTC
Source organism: Acacia pycnantha (assembly GCA_025563575.1). Lineage (NCBI taxonomy): Eukaryota > Viridiplantae > Streptophyta > Magnoliopsida > Fabales > Fabaceae > Acacia > Acacia pycnantha. Next base: position 206,497 of record JAMWYP010000161.1, read on the forward strand.
CGGCACACACATTCAAAGGTCTCTAGGTTCACCAGTTTATCACATGCCTCATGTTATTTTTTCTGTTTTTATCGTTCCGACCAGCACATTCAAAATGACGCACTGTTTTAGGCCCAAGCCTTTCATGTCCGGGGCACCCAACTATGACCTGATTGCCCATTTATTTAGTGCACCAACAACCAAAAATAAAAACAGAGGATCACCCCTTCTCCTTTCCAAGAGCATGGTCTAACTGCTAGCCACCCCTAAAATCCTTCAACTTTTCAAATTATGCTTGTTCGCATGCAAATCCAACCTATTTCCACCCGTGACAATAATTTAACTCAAAAGAAGAGCAAGAGTCACTGTGCATGAACGTGCTTTCTTGTTCTACTTCACACAGCTGAACGCAGCATTGATTACTAAGAATATGAATTCAAGTAACGTAGAATATTTGCGAGGATTAAAGGCGCATGACTATGATTTGAGGAAAATCTAATTATGAGTGGCCAACCATATTAGAGAGAGCAAGCAGGTGAGTGTCAAAATCAAAACCTTATCCCCTGTCTGCTCCCACTCTTATCGGCAGCTCAATCGTGCCCCCTCAATTATCACTCTCATTTCCTGCCTCATAACATGGCTTCATTTAATTTCAAGAGGCTCCGCTCCTCAACACCATTCAGGACCACCCCCTCCTTTGCTTCTTCCACAGTATGCATAATTAGTTAGATACCGACACTGTACGCTGATTGTGCTGTTGTTGCTTTGCTTATATTTAAATCATTATTCGACATGCCCAAGATTCCTTTGATGATAGATGCGTGGATTCGAGAAGCCCAGGAGGCCTCCCTGTTGTTGGAGGACTTGGAGAGCAGAATCGAGCACAAACGTCTCATCCATTCCGCTTCCGTACACTCTGCCCGATCCAAGTTACTGGACCTTGGAGCCAAACTTGATCGCCTCGAGTCCTTGTTACGCAACCTGCCGGCTAAACCCATCTTGTATATCCCCTCTCTCTCAATTCTTCCATTCTCTTTCTTGACAAGTTGACTGAGATTCTGCTCTAATTTTGTGAGCAGCTCATTCCTATGGTGTAATATAGATTGTTGTCAATATTTTGATTTGATAACTGCGCCACTGAGATTGTAGAATTAATTTTTTTTATGGGAATAACCCATCCCTGATGATTTGGTGGATTTACAATAGAACTAGAGAAGAAAGCTTTGCTTGAGTCAGTATCGCATGACTACAGTGTATTTTCAGAACAGACGAAGATGTGGAATATCGGTGGAAAATGCTTAAAGATATCCAGCTGAGAACAAAATCATTGATTTCTAGTATCTCTGCAGTACCATCGCCAAACTGGTAAGAGGCTATTCATGGCCTTCCTTTTCTACCTACTGGAAGCTAACCGAACCAGTTCTAATTCCGCCACTATTTGGCCTGTACTTAATTAGTACTTTCTAATTAGTACTACCTCCAGTCCTAATTATAAGAATACTTTTGTAGTGTAAATTGTCCTACAAAAGTATTCCTATAATTAGGACTAGGGAGTGAGCATCTTGTATTTAGATATTTCCCAATGTCTCAGAATCAATAGAGTGGTAAGCGGGGGCAGTCAACTGTCGAAACATCATTACTTTATGGTGTGCGTAGATTCTTAGAATGTTTGATAGAGACTGGGTAATCTCCTAATCTTTCAATAGCCATCGGGTATTTGAATCAGCTTTTATCGGTGGTCATTGTATATCTATTCTGTTGATAGATTTTGACCGATAGTCTCTTTCGTATTGGCACTTGTGCCTCTGCTCAGGTCAAGAGATGTTCCTGCAGCAGATTCTGAGGAATGCAACGTAAGCCCTGATTGTTACGACCAAGGTGCAAAATAAGTGCGCCCTTTCTTATGGCCTCCCTTTCATATATAGCAGAAAAAAACTCAATCGTATCGCTTCACTGTAACCATTTTTGGTTATGATCTGGTTCACCTGCACCGTGTCCCATAGTTTTTACTTTATTGCAGATGAGACGAAAACCTCGTACCCCAAAGATAACACAGAGTTGCTGAAACCTCTTGTGGTAAGATTTTAATTTGCCACCATGAAAACTATGATCCTTGACATTCATTCAGTTTGATAAAATTTATCTGGGTGTGTTGGTGATGGCAGCCAGATGCGGCAAGCAGAAGTGAGGGGCAGGTAATTAGTTCCTCAATGCCAATGTCTTTGATGTGGAAGGCTTGCTCCACGATCTTATTATTCCTGGCACTTGCTGCTCTTGTATTTTTTCTAGCTCTTCTCTGCACTGCCTTCTGACCCCATCATCAACACTTCAATTAAGTCATTACTTCTATTCCCGGGTAACTATGTACATATATGTTTGTGTGCATATGCCATATGTATTCTCGGTTTCTTAATTATTTCAAGACGCATCTCTCTATTGGTGTGTTTGTATAGAATCTGAAGAGAAATATAATAAGTCGTGTTATATTCCTCGTTAGACATTTCGTATTTGATTCATCAGACATTTTGTTGCATAGTTTTTTAGCACCTTGTATCATGTTAGGCAAGTGAGGATGCTTTTGCTGGGAAATTGGTTAAACTTACCAAAATCCAAGTGCTATGCAAAAGAAATTAATATATTCTCAAATCTGATATGCATTACTCGTATTATCCTACTCGTAAAATTGCATGCTTATTTATTAAAATAACGCTGTTGTCCTCCCTAGTAAACATCCACTACATATTTCTCTGAAACTGTTAATTATGTGTTAACGAGCACTCAATTTGGTGTACGCGTTAACAAATTAAATTGAGACTAGAGGAAAAATCTCAACAAAGTAAAAAACTAATATAATCATTTTTTGGATTAAAAATGCCAAATTAAAACTTTTACAAATTAAAATTCAAAGATCATAAAGATTTGCCAGCAGCCAAATCATTAAGAACACGTGTTACCCAAAAAAGAAAAAGTAAACTACGTGAAAATAAAGCTACATGGAGTAGTTGCTAAGAAATTCGATTCTTGTGTAAAGCAATAAGTTTTGGGACTGGCCAAAAGAAAAATCATTAAGTTCGTTGCTTGGTGGGCGATGTGATCTAGATATTCTTTTCTTTTTTTCAAAGTGATCTTGATATTCATAATTTTGTTAAAAGTCAATATATATAATAATCCCTCTAGTTCTTATTATAATGCACCAACTAACAAGTTTATTTGGTCTTTTTTATAAGGCACTTGCTTGTCCCCAATGAGCATTGATTATTTTTTTCCATGTCTACCCCTAATTAATCAAGGTAAGGTGAGAGTAATAATTAATGTAATATTAGAGTTTAGTGGAATTAGTAGGCATAATATTAGAAATTACTTAGATTTTAAGACAACTTTATTGGCTTTAACTACTTTCATTGGTTTGTGAGAAAAGTTAGTTGGTGTCTTATAATAAAGACCAGAGAGTACTTGTTTAAAATAGTATTTAGATCCTTTAAAAATAACTTTTTTCTATTATACTATGTCAGATAAACTTTATCTTAATTTATGTAAATAAGTATTTTTAAGGTCTAAACACGGTTCCAAACCAGATGAGGCGTTGGAAAGGCCAGCGTTAAGGGCGTTAGGTTTGAAGAGTATATATTTACAAGGAGAGTGAAGACGCATGCAATACCTGATACTATATAGACAAAGCATTTCGAAGCATTGAAACCACCAAATCTGAATTCAAAATCACAACAATGAACATTGCGGTTGTGAATAGCTCTACGATCACGAAGTTTGTAGATGACAAGAACGCGTTTGATGAATTCGTGAGAGGATGGCTTGCAGTGCTTGACGAAGATGGCGATGGAGTGCTCTCGCGGGACGATATTCGTGGGGTTTTCTGCAAGTTATTGCCATTAGGTTACTATCCGCGAGAAAAGGACGAGATCGATGGGCTGTGCGGATCTGTATTCGAGAGGTTTGATCAAGATCGAAATGGATTGCTGGATGGCCACGAGTTCAAGTCCTTCATGACGGAGATTATGAATGCCCTTGCTCGTGGCATCGGTGGCTCTCCCCTCATTGTCGTTCTTGAACAAGGTAGCTTCCTTTCCAAGGCTGTTCAACACGAATTGGCTACAGATTGATCTCCTTCTTGATCCTGCCTCTCTTTCTATTTCTCCTTTCCATTTTCTTTCCAGCTTCTTTACTATTCCGACTTCGAGATTTGACTTGTTATTTCGTTTGTTTTGTTGATCTAGTTGCTTGTAATTTTTTTTGTTTTATCTTTTGGTTATAGACTATCCCTCGTCTTGAGATCTGAACTTTTTAGTTTGAATAATTCAGCGATGGGAATGATGCACCAATAGAAGACGTAGAGATAAATTATGGAAAACGAGAAACTCTTATATATTAATAGGACTAGTGTCTGTGATTAAGAAAACGTTTAAATCTGTCTTGAATCTAGCTAGTCCTTAATTTATGGAACAAATTCTCAAATTCGGGGCCAATTCTGAGAGAAATTTCCTCCAATCCGCTCCGAATTCTGACTGCAAATAATGCTAATTAATCTGTTCCTTTCAGGACGAAATTCCTCCCAGTGATGGTTGGCCTCTGTTTGCAAAAATTTTCATGAAATGACAACGCCTCGTGATTTTCCCCCGAGTAGTGACTCTTGCCTTGTATTTTAAATAAGCGAACTCTTTGCCAAATTCCTCACTGTAATGAGTGAACCTTTTGCCTTTATTTTAATTGAATCCATCGTTCCCTCTTCCGTTTTCTTCTTTTCTTTTCCTCCACTCCCGTTCCAAAATCACGCCATGCATCACAATTTGTTTTCTTTAGAAGAAGAACGCAGACTAAATTCGCTGGAGCGAGCGAGTTGGTTTTGGGCCAGAAAGCCCAATTTCGGACATTTTGGGCCAATAACCAAAACTGGTGTTCAGTGTGTCGCATCCCCAGATCATATATCTCTACTTTGTTACTTTGTCCTCGCTTTTCCAGCAACCAGGCAAGCTCTGAAAATAAATGAATAAAAATCGATCGCATAATTTATTTTTAAAAGAAGTAAATTGTGAAGAAAAAAGCACAAGAGCATGCAACGTGCGATTATGTCCATTTTGTGTAAATTAATTAATGGATAGTGCGCTTTGAATTGTATTGAAAGAGAAGGAATTAATGAGTTAAACAAATTAGGGTAGTCAAAATACTAGTAGATGCGTGTGTGCATGAATTGGAAGGGACATGATTTTCAAATCTGGGTAGCCGCCTTTTACCTTTTACCTCTTGGACGGGACCATGCTTCGTCACTTTGTTATTTAGTTGTCTTCAATTTAATATGGTGCGCTTAACTTTTAGGCACCTGTCTTTCTTGATGTTTATCGTAACTTTATTAGCTCCAAACAGGCATTATTACTTCCTTTTGTACTAAATATAAAATAAAATTGTCTTTTTTTATGAGAAATTAAGAAAGAAAGTTACCTAATCATGTCATAAATTATATATCATTAGATTATATATTAGTTTATTAATCAAGCTAAGTGATTTGAAAAAAAAAATTTAAGTAATTTAAATAGTTTCATTAATCTATCTAAAAAAATTAATTATATTTTATATTTTGAATCGGAGAGGGCTAACATGTTAGAATGAACGTAACATTAATTATCCAAAAACTAGTTCCTTCAATTTGGTGTTCTCTTTTGACTGATCGTTAGACGCAAGCTGCCCTTTCCTTCTAGAAGTTTCTCAGCAATCAAAATACGTAAAATTTGGATCGTGTGTAAATTCCTTTTTAAAAAACTTATATGTCTCGGAATGTATTTTAGTGGCAGGCAGACTTATTTCTTCTGACAACAGGCTTTAAGACAGCTTTATTTGTTGGAATTTTCCCTTCTATATATATATCACCCAACAAACTTTATTGTATTTGAGCAACGAATACGTGTTAGTTAGGGAATAATTATAATGGAAGGAGTATGTGCATATATATATGGGTCACAATATAAGACAGGCGGCCATAACTGATAACTGTAATGATTTAAGGTTTTTACATTTTATATATATATATATATGCATGCTGCGTGATTGGAAGAGGGTCGCTTTCTCAAGTTTAATTGATATGGGAAACAATTCAATTGACTACGAGGAAGGAGAAGGAAAAGAAGTGTTGTAAGAGAGTAGGGATGATCATGGACCGGGCTAGACCGGGTTGGAGGGTAACCCGAGGTCTAGCCCGATTTTACCTCGGGCTGGAAAATTCAGCCCGAGGTCCGGTCCGGTACCAGCCCGAGCTCGGGCTGGGCCGGCTCGACCTGCTGGACCGATCCAGTAGTCCAGTTTTTTTTTTCAGTTTTTTTTTCCAATATTTTTTTTTTTTTTTTTTTTGCCTTCTTGGGAGACAATATTTTAGCTCTAGTTTCACTTGATTTCCAAAAGTAATAAAAAGGGTTGGGTCAGACCGGACCGGACCGGACCAACCAGACCACGGGTTTTTTGATCAACCCTATAAGAGAGTAGTCCACGTAAGTAGAGGGAAAGCCAGAAAGCATCCAAGGAATGGCAGGGTCAGAGAGGGTCATGATGATTCACCCACTGATTAAACAACGATGCACATAATTATGTGTTTTTTAAGTGTTCATACCTCTAATTAGAGGTATGAGCATATTTTTTTATATATTGTATTTATTTAGATTTAAATTATATGTTTATTTCTGAGATGTTTTTTGCACATAGTATCTCAAATTAATTAGTTTCCATGATACTGGTGTTACAGACAAATGCAGAACTGGAAACTAATTAATTTAAGATATTGGGTGCTAGGTCAGTCAAATTTATACTTGTTTATATCTTTAATATAAGATATATTTATTTAATTTAATTTAATTAACAAAGTTAGTTAGATTAATTAATATGAAATGTATTTCTTAACATGTTTTAGTTATCTTCCTCAATTCTCCCTTTTTATGTCCTCCCTGATTATTATTGGAAACATCAATAGAAGTAAATTAGGAAAAATTTGACAAATATGAAATTTTGCCTTATCTTTAATATCAAAGTTGACTCTATAAATATACTACCTCCGATCCTAATTATAGGAATACTTTTATAATATAATTTATATTATAAAAATGTTCCTATAATTAAGACTGAAGAAGGGAGTATGTTATTATATTCAGAAAGGACAGCATGATTGAAAGTAGTGTTTTAAAAAGAAGTAAAGGGAAAGGACGTACGGGGTGATCCTTATCGTTTGGTGAAATGATATTAAAGAAGGAGATTGAAAAGGCGGCCACTAGGCAACCTGAGAGTCATGCATGAATGTATATAATATGAAAAAGAGGATCCACAAGATATTGATGGGATATACTATATATATACAGCTGCTAGCCAGAGGGCGTCCCCGTCGCTGTCTCTGTGATTGAAGAGAGTCGAGTGATGGCAAGTGCGGAGACGCACATAACCACCAATACATGACTCAGCCTAGCCTAGTGTTGGTGGCCGGGGACCCACTTCCATTCACTTGCTGATTTGTAAATAAACCTTCTTTCCCTACAAGCCATCTTCTTTTGCAACGTACGTACGTAACCACCACCACCCACTATAATGCTATATCGATCATCATCTCCATATATTAAATAAAAAAAAGAAAAAACTCCTCTCCTTTATCTTCTCATTTGTCTAATTGGCACATGCCTAAATGCTTCTCTTTGACCAGCCTCCTAGTAGCTAGTAGCTAGATCCAGCTATTGTTAGTATATTTGGGAGATTAAGAATGTGCTTTGTGTCACATATACATGGTCTTGTATTGGGTACGTCGGACCAATTAAGATTACTAAAGGCTATGTATTGAAGCAGCAACGTAACACACGTCGATGTCGTTTGGTGCATCCACCACGTACGTACATGTTCATTCGATTTTATGTTGGCTTTTGGTGAAACCATAATGTCAACGTACGTAACTCCCTTCATTCATTCGCTAACGGCTAACCATTCTTGATCCATCTTTGAAACTACGGCGTTTCACGGAATCAACCCCCTATAACGTCCCAACAAACTCAATGTATATACATGTTTCCCAATGGTAACTGCTCACTGTCATTTAATTTCAATTCATCATGGCTAGTTATAATTAACATGCAATATTTTACAGCCAAAGTTATTTTTATTAAGGGATATCTTGCACAAATAAGTTTCAAAAATGATAAAAATTAAATTTCAATAAACAATTTTAAATAGTATAAATTCACTGGAAATGTTAAATTTCACCAAACTCTATTAGGGTTTTCTTTTCTTATAATTTAAGAATCGGTTTGTTAATTAATTTAACAGTTTTGGTGAATTTACACCATTTTAATTTATTGGTGTTCCAAAACTTATTTGTATTAGATGTTTGAGAAAAAACTTTAGCAGTAAAATTGCACCTTAATCCATTCATCAATACTTATTTATTTTTGTGTGATGTTTAAATACCCGAACTTACGAACACATCATGTTAATTTGATTGGCATATTAATATTCGATTCGCAGATTTCTCACCATAATTGAGAGATAAACCCTTTCCCGCATGCTCCCACCCTGGGCTTCCATCAATTAAGGCCCGGGAATCCATATGTAATGACAGAACTGCCCTTATTCTTTTCTTAAAATCCCCCCTACCCGCAAGAAAGTCCGAACTGGATGCGCGTCCGTATGAACATTCTGGTTGGACTGATTATAATTTTTTTTCAGTCATTCAATATCTCAATCACACGCGTCTGCGAATGCTCTTATCTTACGGGTCCAACAAATTAGTATTATAGATATTATTTTAATAGTTTAATTTAGGAAAAATCCCATTTAAATTCAGGCCTATACTTTTAATAAATTATTAACCAGACTCAGAGGCCTGATTAGGAGTTTTTGAAACTTGGTAAAAGACGATAACGCCTCTATGTGATCTGTTTATTTGTTTCAAGGAAGGATGTTCACTGTCAACTGTCAGAGAACATGTTCATGTATAGTCCACTAACCCGATGCCCAACCAAATTTGATACATGTATTCTTGGGCAATTTTACAATGGAAAGTTTACTTGATAGATTGGCCGGTTTAATATCAAAGAATTGTCAGGCTTGATTAATTGTTTGAAAACAAACAAATATCAAAGAATTGTCTGCACCATATTTGATTCTCCTCGCACGGCAACTTTACCTTCTCTTCATCATTCCCGGCCACTTCTATTGCCTCTAAACTCCTCCATGGCCTGCCTCTTTTTTCGCTTCTCTTCTAAGTCCACCCTCACATTTTCCATCTGCAATTGAATCCCAACAAAATCAGGATCATAAACTCGAAAACGAGATGGGAATTAAAGAACTTAAAGAAGTAATATATAACTTTGTGGTTAAACGCTCACACGATGGGAAATTAAATGGTCTATATCGATTGGTTGGTGGTGGATCTGGTGCGAAATAATGTCTTGACTGAGGAACGAAAAAGCGGCACAGTTGTAAGATTATATAATTAATTTCAGCAGAAAGCCAAGAGAGAGAAACGAGAGAAGCAAACTAACGCAGGAAACGAATTGATTGAGATGGTGTTTAGCCTCAACAGCCATGAGATCGAGTATGTGTACGTAACACTAAACTAAGGGGCGTTCTTGTCTTTTAATAACATTAAGAAATTCTTAATTTGACTTTCTGGCCTAGTTATTGATTTGTTTAAAGTAGTGTAGGTTAAAATTTATTTTAATATTTCAACTGAATTTAATTAAGCTTTTTCTATGACTTATTGTAGATTATTTAATATAGAAAATTCATAAAATTTAAGTAAATAATTTAATATAATTACATTCTCAAATTTAATATAATTTAAGTAAAAAATAATTAGGACAACGTGCGTGAACAATGATCGTAAACAACTTACAAGTTACAGACTTACAAACTACACAAGAAGGATAAAAATGAAAACAGGCACATAGACATAAATAAAAAAAGTCAAAACAGTCTCAGATTGAGCTTAAAAAAAATGTTTTTCTGTAAGTCCATACAAAATTTCTTTCATATAATTATATAGCATACTATAAAATAATTTTTTAAAAATTAACTCAAAACACACGCGCATAATTAAATTGAGTTTTACATGGACGATGATAATAAAATATGCGTCAGCTAACAATGGAGGTTTGAACTGGAAAGACAGACATCAGTGAATTCAATGACATCCTCATTTACTTTTCCGTACGGCTTATAAAATAACACCTTCTACAAAAAAAATATTCCTCCGTGCCATATCAAGTATCAACAATGTCAATGTGATACTCTCTGGTTCTAATTATAAGACAATATTTAAGAATTTATTTTGGTCCTAATTATAAGACAACATTATAATTTTTGTCAATTTCTTTCTAAAATACCCCTTCAATTTCTTCCTAAAATATGAATGAGAGATTATGTGAAATTAGCAAGGTAATTATTGAAGTGTAAAATTTATATAATGACATTTTAGGAAAATGAGTAAAATTAACTAATTTAACTTATATCCTTAATCTCTCAAAAATCGGTTAAATATGTTACTCCCCCCGGTCCTAATTATATGAACTATTTACCAGAATTTGGAGAGATTAGGGAGAGAAGTTAAATTAGTTAATTATAATTATTTTCCGAAAATACCCCTGCTTAAAATTTAGAATGACATCAAAGGCAAAATTTGTGAATAAGAGTTGTAATCCCCACAAGTCATGAATCACGGTTTCATATTAATTCAGATATCAGATATGTCCCAGTTTTAAATTAAGGCTGTGCATGGCAACCATTCGGTTCCCCAGCACAGTTTTTGAGATGGAACAGTTTTTTCTGATTTTGTGCCTGGGAAGAGTTCTGAGAATCAAAATTACATTTGTTAACTTATTTTATTTTTACTCCGAGAATCAGAATTACGTTTGTTAACACAATTTTTTTTTTCATTCTGATAATCAGAATTACATTTGGTAACACATTTTATTTTTATTTCTGTAATTTTTATATTCGTGGTGGTGGCAGTGGTGGCGATGAGGTGGGGGTGGCGGCGACGAGGTGGGGGCGGCGGCGGCATGAGGTGGTGGCGCGACGAGGTGGGGGGCGGCGGCGGCGAGGTGGTGGCGGCGGCGGTGAGGTGGGGGTGGTGGCGGTGACGGTCGTGGTGGTGGCGGTGGTGGTAGTGGCGGCGACGGTCGTGGTGGTGGCATGGCGGTGAGGTGGGGGTGGCGGTGGCGGCGGCGGTGAGGTGGGGGTGGCGGTGGTGGCGATGAGGTGGGGGCGACGGCGGTGGCGTCGGCGAGGGTGGTGGTAGTGGTGGCGGTGGGGGTGGTGGTGGTGGCGGTGAGGTGGGGGTGGTGGTGGCGGCGGCGGCGGTTGTGGTGGTGGTGGTAGTGGTAGTGGAAGTGGCTGTGAGGTGGGGCGCGGTGGTGGCGGCGGCGGTGGTGGTGGCGGCGACGGTGGTGGTGGTGCGGTGGGGGTGGTGGTGGTGGTGGTGGCGGCGGTGGCGGCGGCGGCGGTGGGGGTGGGGAGGGTAGTTCACACTGCGAAAGGTTTTCGATAGAAAGAAGAGAGGTTGTAGGTTGAGGAATAAATTTTGATTTTGTGCCCAGAAATAGAAAAGCATAAATTTTCTGTTTTTTTTTTTCTATTCCCCAGTACAAAAATTGAACCGGTTCATCCCGGGAACAAAAAAAACCGGATTTACCAAACAGATTTCTCATCCATTTGTGTTTCAGGGAACATAAATTAATAAAAAATACATTCTGGGAGCGTTACCATGCACACCCTAAATTACAATGGTCAATAATTGTAATTCCCATAAATTAAGGATGGATTCATATTAATCTCCATGATTTTAGTTTAGTGTATATATATATATATATATGGGTTTATCGTTTGTCATGTCACTTGACATAAGATTATGTCAAGTGAGCCCAAAACTACGTCGTTTTGGGAGTTAAAGAAATTAATGAATGGTGTTTTAGTATTTTTGTTTTAGTATTTATTATATAAATTTTACTATAAGATCCTTCATTAATTCCCCTGACCCAAAACTACGTCGTTTTGAGAGTTCATTAATTCCTCTAACCCTAAAACGACGTAGTTTTGGAGTGACTTGACATAACCTTATGTCAAGTGACATGACAAACGATAACCTCTCTCTATATATATATATATATAAAGTTACCTTGATAAAGTCAATTAAATAAAAATAGTGAGAAGTCATTATTTATATTAATCTTCAATTTTAATTTGTCAAACCTATCAATAGGGGTATTTTAGGAAAAAAAAAGTTGACAAAAGTTAAAAGGTGGTCTTATAATTAGACCAAAACCAACTCTAAAATGTGTCCCTATAATTAGTACCAAAGGGAATATATAATTAGGACCGGAGATAGTAGATAATATATATATAATTTAATAATTTTAAAAAATATTATTAATAATAACAATAATAACATTCGTCATGATTCTTGACCAGTGATCATCATCATGTATTGTCGTTATTATTATATTTATTTTTTTGACATTGTATTTTAATATTCAATTCAATTTTGAAAGCACAAGAGCATGGGTTTTTAAATTTAAGAACAATAATATGGTAGTATTTCTTTGTTTAATATTACAAATGGGAATGGAAAGAAAAATTCAAGATTTATAATCTCGTGGCATTAGGTGTGTCTACATCTTTCGTCCTGCGAACGTTAGGTAACCGACTTTATTGACGCTCAAATTGCAATTTGTTCTTTTTCTAAGTTGCATCATTCAAGTAATTAACTTGTAAGCACACAAATTGAATTGAAATATATCATAATCTATGTTTTTTTTTTTAATTCTGCACATGTCCTTTAATATTTCCCCTGCACATTTTATAAATTTGGAGATATCATTGAAAATAAAACATGAAATGTTGACAATAATGCTTAACTCTTTTTTCTTTTTCTATCTGTCGTTCATCTAAATTAGAATTATATGGTTTGAATTTTATTTTTTAATTGAGACAAATTCAAGGTTGTTGTTTTATTTTTAACTTCAAAATCATTAATTTGGAAATTAAAATAGCAATTGATAATAGTTTTCAATTTACATTCTACCCATTTGATTACAAAATAAAAAATAATAATATTAAGAATAAAATGAACTACAGTCCTTAGTTATAAGTCATAACCTTCCAATATTAATTTGAAAAATACTCATCAAAAGATTAGCATTCCATGCTCATATATACAAGAACATCCTGAAATTGGAACTAGTTTACGGACAAGTTTTGGACCGTTTATATGATCAAATATGGACGGTCCAAATCATATTTTTTTTTATCTTTTTATTTTTAAATAATTTTTTTTTTTAAAAAAATACTAGTTCAAAAATTATTTTTATTTTATATCTTTACCCATTACAATTAAAATATATAAAAAGTATAAAATTAGATCTGGATCGTTTAAATTTCATTTAGACAGTCCGAAGCTTATCCATACGAGCAAACTAGAGGACGAGCAGGAAACCACGTCCTCCTGAAATCCATGCACGTGAAATTAGATGTTTTTTAAGCCCAGAAGTGAAAGAAAGTACTCCGTAGACGTTAAATTGTTAACAAAGAATCCGGGGGAAACTACTGTTTTTGGGGGAATCTCCGGTTTTCTTACATAAAGCCATATTATTATATTAAAGGCTAAAGTATATGTTTGGTTCTTCATGTTTGCCTCTGATATCATTTTAATCCCTTAAGTTTGTAAAGTACACGTTTGGTCCCTTAATATTAACATCGTTAGTCTAACTTAACGGAAAATATTGTCTCAACTATTTTAAACAATTAAATGCTGATCAAATATGCTTATATGTTAGTAGTTTAATAAATTAGTATTTTAAATTCTATTAATTGAAAATATGTAATCTTCACATACAAAAAATATATATATTTAATCTTATCAAACTATAAAAAACCGTAAAACAGTTTAAGAATATTAAATATTTTTCAATTAATAAGATTTAAAATATTAATTTATTAAACTACTAACATATAAGTATGCTTGATCAGCATTTATTTGCATAGTCATCATTTGAAATTGTTGAGTATTTTCCGTTAAGTCAAACTAACGGTGTTAACATTAAGGGACTAAACGTGCACTTTACAAACTTAAGGGAGTAAAATGATATCAGAAGCAAATTTAAAGGACCAAACGTATACTTTAGCCTATATCAAAAGTAAAACAATTTTATTTTCTATTTTGTTTTTCACCAACCATACAACAATTTACTCTGCATCACGACTAAATGACAAAACAATATTCACTCCACGTCGATCCCTTCATATCACAAACGGAACACGAACACGTACTGCCATCGGTGCGCAATTTTTTTTAAAACAGAGATTTTTTAAATTACTGTAACTGAGATTTTGTTTTCAATTTTATTCTCAATCCCATGCATGCATATCAATTTACATTACTTCATCTATGGGAACGTGTTTACTGTTTATGTTCCCCTTAAATATAGAAAATCATTCTAGAAGTAGGAAGATGTGAATAAGTTATTAAATTTGTTTAAAAATGAGAAATTCTAAATCTACTTATATTTTAAAAAATCATCATCAAACTTTAAAATAAAAAATGTTATTAATGGGCATAAGGGGCTAATGTTGGTGTCCACATTATGTGCACATAATTATGTGTTTCTTAGATGTTAATACCTCTAATCAGAGGTATAGACATATTTATATATATATATATTATACCTGTTTAGATTTAAATTATATGTTACTTTTTGGGATGAGATGTTTTTCTGTATCAAGTATATCAAATTAATTAGTTTCTAGCTTTGTATTGGTCTTTAACACCAGTATTATAGAAATTAATTAATTTATGATATTGAATATAAAAAATATTTTTGAAAGCAAGCATGTAATCTAAATAAAAAATAAAATAAGCCGATATGAATACCTTAGAAACACATAGTGTCGACTCCTAATGTTGCTGGTCGACCATATGGGTCCCTGCTTGTTCACTGTATTTGGTTTTACAGGCCTCCATCTGATGCTGAGGCGGAGCAAGACTCCTCATCTTTCTCCATTTGTCCTCCGCATGGCTCCTCTGTTTCTTTACCCCTCTCCTCTGCTTCTCTCGTCAATTATTTGATACCCCCTTCTTCGATTCTCTCTTTATTTTTTTAAAGGTTACCTTAAAAGTATTGGTTTTTTTTTTCTTGTGCAAACAAACGTTATTCCTCTCTCTCCCCTTCCCCCTCCTCCTTCCATCTTTTGGCCTCTGTTCCTGTGTCAGATTCACAAAGACAGAATCCATAACCAGATTGGAGAATGAATGGTGTCGCTCACTTTGAACCGGATTTCTCTTCTGAGTTCGTTGAAGTTGATCCTACCGGCAGATACGGCAGAGTATATCGCTCTTCCTCTTCTTCTCTTTCTCCCTTGCCTCCCTCAGCTGGTTGATACTGTTTTCTTTGTTTGTTGCAGTACAATGAAATCCTCGGCAAAGGAGCTTCAAAGATAGTGTATGAATCTATACTCACTTCGGAATCCGCATCTGATTTTTTTTTTTAATTTCAAGTCTTTTGAAAGTGTTCTAGTTGATTATTTTCTGGAGATTCCCTCCGAATTTGAGCTGTTTCGTGATTTTCTAGTTTGTAGAAATGGGAATTTGATAGATTTTTCAGTGATTTTGCGGTTTGGATCCTCAATTATTACAGATATAGAGCATTTGATGAGTATCAAGGGATTGAAGTTGCGTGGAACCAAGTGAAGCTCTATGATTTCCTGCAAAGCCCTGAAGACCTTGAGAGGCTCTACTGTGAAATTCATCTTCTCAAAACACTGAAGCACAAAAACATTATGAAATTTTACACTTCTTGGGTTGACGCTGCCAACAGAAATATCAACTTCGTCACCGAAATGTTTACTTCTGGTACTCTCAGACAGTAAGTTCTTCGAATCTCCATCCATTTTCTTCCCTCTACATTACTTCCTTCTACTTCATTTTTTATGTGATTTTTGAGATCTCTTATTTCTTTCGACGACGGAATAGGTATAGGCTAAAGCACAAGAGAGTAAACATCAGAGCTGTGAAGCATTGGTGCAGACAGATATTGAAAGGACTTTTGTATCTTCATAGCCTTGACCCACCTGTGATCCACAGAGATCTCAAATGCGATAACATTTTTATTAATGGAAACCAAGGCGAAGTAAAGATTGGGGACCTTGGCCTGGCAGCAATTCTCAAAAAATCACATGCTGCTCATTGTGTCGGTCTGTCTATCTTATTTTAAGTGTATATCACAACTAGAGGGTATCAAAAACAATTTGAAACCGGTTATAGTTAGTTAATTTCTGATTTGTGAAATCAATTGTAGCGTGGCCATTGCTTTAAATATAAAAGGGAGGGTTGACTGAAGCAAGGATGAGCGATTATAGTTTGAGTCTTATTTGTTACTGTTTATTTTTCACAGGAACGCCTGAGTTTATGGCCCCAGAAGTATATGAAGAGGCATATAATGAATTAGTTGACATATATTCCTTTGGAATGTGCATATTAGAGATGGTGACATTTGAATATCCTTATAGTGAATGTACTCATCCAGCTCAAATATACAAGAAAGTTATATCTGTAAGAGGTTCTTTTTCCAAGTGAAATGAGATTTATTTCTTAGGGTTGGCTATAATTCATTGACATTTTATATCTCCAGGGGAAAAAGCCTGATGCTTTGTATAAAGTTAAAGATCCAGAAGTGCGACAATTTGTTGAGAAATGCCTGGCAACAGTGTCTTTAAGGCTCTCAGCAAGGGAGCTTCTTGATGACCCGTTTCTCCAAATTGATGATAACTTTTATAATTTGACACTAGTAGACAGTGGAGAATTTGATGACTTGGGTCCTTTTGTCCGGCATCCATTCTTAGATCTTAGCCGAAGTTATAGCAACTTAAGTAGTGAATACTCAAATTATTATGGATATGACGCTCCAGGATACTGGTACTCTCATCCAGATGACACTGAACCAAGTGGAATTGAACTTTTTGAGCACCGTGATGATGATCCGTCCGAAGATGTTGACATAAGCATCAAAGGCAAGAGAAAAGATGCTGGCATCTTTTTGAGACTAAGAATTGCAGATAGAGAAGGTTGAAATGTCACTTGTTGTGATTTTGTTTCCGTATAATACACTCCTGCTGCATATTTCGTTACTCAATTTAAACTTAGTTGCCAGACTTTCCTGTATTTCAGGTCGTATCCGAAACATTCATTTCCTATTTGACGTAGAGATGGACACAGCACTAAGTGTGGCGACTGAAATGGTTGCAGAACTTGATATTACTGATCAAGATGTGACCAGAATAGCAGATATGATAGATGGGGAAATTTCTTCCTTGGTACCTGAATGGAGGCCAGGACCAGGGATTGAGGAAACTCCTCGATGCGCAAATCAAAAGCTCTGTGACAATTGTGCATCAAATCATACATCAAGCGGCTCCTTTATGGACTTTCGCTCACATGATACAGGTGCCAGGGACTCGCAATTTCTTCCATGCTGTAGGCATGGATGTGCTTCGATGCATGGGCGATTTGAGGAGATTATGTTCCAATCTGAGTATGAAGAAGATCATGTTAGGGAGGATACTGCAAACACATTGAAGTATCAGGAGTTGTGGAAACAACAAGAGAGTTGTGAGATCAGTCCTGTAGATTCTGAACATAGCCATTCTGATGAACAAAATGAACCAGTAGACAAGCAAGCACCAGCAGAAGACAAGGAACAGGGTGTTAGGGAAAATAAAGTTGTACCCAACTCAAGGAATTGCCTATCAAATCTAGCAGGATTCCATTACTTATCTACAATTCGCTCACTATATGTTGACCTTGAGGACAAGTGTGGGAACGATATCCAACAGGAGCTTAGATGGCTCAGAGCAACGTATCAAATCGAGTTAAGGGAACTTAGAGATCGACAATTTGGGATAACAACAAGTAACAGACAGCACAACAAAGAATACGGTGTCATGTCATTGCCCCTTTCACCGAGAGACACATCAAACAGAGGCAATAACCATGGGATTCACTTAAAATCTTTCACTAACAGTTGGAGTTGTGGTTCTAGTTGCCATTCTCTTGTCGATATAAGCCGGCCCAATTCGGACGCCCAAAGAGCCCGAGCTTGTGAGGCGATGGGTTTCACTGGTGAAGAAGGTGTGGTTAGTACAAAGAGTTTGTGTGCAGGAACATTGCTTCCTCCCTCTCTACGCAGGGCAGTTTCCCTCCCAGTCGATGCTGTTGATATATAAACATACTATTACTAGGTTCTTTCATAGATTTTACATACCCTTACCTAGACTCTTTTCTTTTTCCTCCCTAAGAATAATTTAGAAACAACCAACTCTATGGAGGGATCCTTCCAGCAATAGTGATTGACATGTCATAACCGAGGCTTGCACACAAGCCTATGTAAGATTTCAAGGGACGATACATTGAATCAAGTATATGGTTGCCAGCCTTTTGCTCATCTAAAAGTTTTCTTATTATTTTATTATTAATGTTCTACGTACAAAATAACCCAGCCAATTATTTCTTCCTGTCCCTTTAGATTTGTGTCTATACATTACACATGCCAAGATTTACTATGTATTGGCTTATCTATGCGTAAATTAAGGCGTCAGTTGACTTTAGCTTCTCTGTGGAATAGGAATAGATCATTTGTTAATTAGGTATGCATCTGTTTTCTCCATGCAAGAGAGTGTTTGATATTTTGGTTTCAAATCTGAATTTAAATATAACGTTCATAGTTTGATTCGCAAATGATATACAAAAATGAGGAACTGGTGTGAGTCAATCCCTAATGGAGTAATGGGGCCATATTGCACACGAGGCGATATCTGAACCTCGTGCTCTGCTTTATTGTCCCTCAAACCTCAATCACGTATCAAAATGAAGGAGTCGTTTTCAGAAGAGAAAGAAAGATGTCGAGAATAAGAGGAAAACATGAATCGCGCGGCGTGACCCACCATAGTATCAATATCACTATTAATAATATGATTCTTAACTGTTGAATCAATATAATTGATAATGTGCCAGTAGATTACATTATATAGACCAGCTAAGTATAGAGGAAAGGATATAGAAAGCGTGATGAACAGAATGCATAACAAACACAACCACTTGCATGTGACACGTGATTGCTTTCTAACTAACAGTAGACACGTGGTAGACACGTGGACATCTAACATTTATTTATTATTTCATTAACATTCTTCCTGCTGAGATCAGATCACCTCTTGACTTCATTTAAGCTCCCCATTGTGCACTTCATCTTGAGAGAGTATATTCAGTTTGTGTCTACAATATGCAAATATGCTGAGTTGCTCCAGAGTCTAGGTACCAAGCCTCGTCTGTAATGATCTCTGGCGAAGCTACATAAGCTTGTGGTAAGGCATGATCAGAACCTGTTGCAGTGGAGTTAGCAGTAGAGACAGCTATAGGATCAGCAATAGTTGATTGTTTAACAGTGTGACCCGTGCAAGCAGGAGGAGGAATTGGCTGGTTACAGTTGACAGGAAACTCAGTATATTGAGAAGGCCAGCTGCCATAATTGTTGACATCAGATGACGGAATGATCTGATGAGCACCTGAATCAGTGTAGTGAGCTTGAGGTGAGGATCGGTTTGCTGTATTGGATTCATATCTGAAGAAACAAACATCAGCTAAGTGACCAATCTTATGACAGATTTGACATGAAGCTTTATTTTGAAAAGGAAAACTCCTTCCACGACCACGGCCTCTTCCAAAAGATAGTTGGGGACGATAAGATGGAGTTGTATCTCTTCCCACAGATGGAGAAGTGTAATTGTTGTTGTACTGAGCAGCAAAAACTGAGTTAGATTCCTGAGAGTAGTCAGCATATGGATTCGAAGCATTTATGTAATGTGCTTGAGTCAGAGAATTTGTAATGAACGACTTCTGACGTGCCTCAGAATCCAATAGCATTGTAGATACCGTATCTAGATCAAATTTCTGTTTTGTTGCATTAATTATGGCTATGACTGATTCATATTCCATAGTAAGGCCATTTAAAATGTGAGAAATTCTATTTCCATCTGACACTGGCTCTCCTAATAGTGCAAGATGATCGCAGATTGACTTTAGATTAGCTAGATAATCTCACATGCTTAACTCGCCTTTGCGTTGATTAGTTAAAAGGTTCTTATAGTGTAGGATTTTGGAGTCAGACTTATCTGAGTATAGACGATTGAGCTTTTTCCAAATTTGAGCCGCAGTTTCAAGGCCTACTAGATCAGGAAGGACTGAGGGAGTGACTGAAGCTAGCAACCAAGACGCGAGTGCTGAATCCAGCTGTTCGTATATATCGAACTCTGGATTTTCAACTTCTAAGCCAGTTTCAGCAGCACGAACACATTTTGCCGGAACTTTTACAGATCCATCCAGGTAAGAGAAGAGCCTGTGCTGCTTGGCCATGAAATAGACCTGTTGTTTCCATATGAGGTAGTTAGAATCGTCGAGCTTCACTGTAATCTTCTTATTTGTGAAGCTTCTACTGCTCAGTCCAGGATCGGTGGAAACCGGCAACGCTGTGGTGGACATTGCGTTGGTGAATGTCAATCCAGGAGTTGGAGACTCTCACCGGCAATGCCTCTAAATTTCTTTTGTGATTCGATCGGAAACAGAGCCTCACCGGTGTGGTGGCTCTGATACCATATTAATATCACTATTAATAATATGATTCTTAACTGTTGAATCAATATAATTGATAATGTGCCAGTAGATTACATTATATAGACCAGCTAAGTATAGAGGAAAAGATACAGAAAGCGTGATGAACAGAATGCATAACAAACACAACCACTTGCATGTGACACGTGATTGCTTTCTAACTAACAGTAGACACGTGGTAGACACGTGGACATCTAACATTTATTTATTATTTCATTAACACATAGGATCCTATTCGGTGTCACTGGCAAAAACCGAAGCAGTTGGATTTCGGTCACCTCATTCATGCTCACTTTCTTCCACACAAAAGAAAAAAACATTTATTAAATTATTTCGTGTTACTCTTTGAAATTATTGAGATCGGTGATCACTTTCAGCATTTCATTTGTTGGAGTTATTTTTCAACCTCGTGAATCAATTTTGACGTTTTGTAAATATATTTTTAAGTCCGGTTTCTCTCATAATTGTCCTTGCGGTTTTTCAGAAATCCCCTTTGGATCGTTGGATCAAAAATTGGACAGTCCAGATGGCGATGATGAGGGATAATGAGAGGGAAGATGATGGGAGTATATTCTTCCTATATTTTCAGTCATTCTGGTCACCTGTGACGTGTTCGGCCATCGAAATGGAATATAATCCAGCAACGGGAGCAAATTCTCTCAAAATCCCTCTACTCAATATCCCTCAATATTCGTGTATCTTAACCGTCCAATATTTGATCCAAGCGTCCACAGAGAGCCACGTCATATACTTTTTAAAATTTCATTTCTACATCGTGGGTAATTTTTACCTCACGAGGTAATTTGAAAAAGATGATATGACTCTCTCTCTGGACGCTTGGGTCAACAATCCATCCCGAACTTGGTGGTTAAACTCTACTGCGGTGACGATAATGTAGGGGAGGTCCTGCGGAAAATAGCTCGGCGCCAGGATAGAAGGTCAGATGCACAGACCAAGGGATATTGAAAGAAGAGATTCTAAGAGAATCTGGATCCAGCACTTGAGAGTCCAGAGCAAAACCCAAAATGGAAAATAGGAGTATTATATTATATTTCAATCCAGAATAGCTCTATAGAACTTTCCAAGAATAAAAAACGACACCATCTGGTATTGGGTTTGAGGAATTGTTTTGTAACCAGCTGGAATAAAAGGATGGCGCAAATGCAGAGTGGAAGTATCGTCTGATAGTGCGTATGATTTAATTCGGTGTTACTGGCAAACGCATCTCTAGCGGGACCTCAAAATTGTGTTATACTTCTTTGGCTTATTAACTTAACCAATATATTGTCGTTTTTTAAAGCATTATTTAAATGTATTTCCCTTCATGTGTATTTTTCGTGACTCAGTTTGCATTGTTGTGTTTTTTCGTTAAAAAAATAAATAAAAATAGTTGCCTTTTATCTTTTCTGAGTTCCGGTAAAAAGGCTTGCTACATCTCTTTGGATTTTCTTTAGGAGTCTATGTGATGGACTAAAGCCCATTTTGTTTGCTTTTGCTGTTCAAAGCCCAGCCCATAAGCACTTTTTTTGGGTCAACCAGCCCATAAGTATTGGTTATCTAATTTAAGAAGGTAAATATATACTCCCTCTCTACCCGTCCTTGTTCAACTGGCAAAGGGGTCGGACTTCCTCACCTTAAGGGAGGGGGTTTGATCCCTGCGTTGGTAAAGGCGCTGGGGGAGGCATTCTAGGGTCTAGGAAGCAGTGGAAACGCTGGTAGAGGTGGAGACATGTGTACTCTCTGTCCAGTATGCCTCAGTGATTTGGGCCCAAGCGCCTACCTTGGATTGTGGGTGAGCCCAACCCCTTTCCTAATTTTTTTTATCAATATATATATATATATATACTCCCTCTCTATCTTGGCTTTTAGCCATCTCCTTTATATATATATATATATATACACACACACACACACACACCCACACACTCCCTCTCTCTGATCCTTATTATAAGACATCAATTAACAATTGTAGTTGGTTCTTTTTATAAGGTACTTGTTTGTTTCCAAAGCACATCAATTATTTTTTCCATGTATGCCTATAATTAATAAGGGTAGTGAGTAAGAGTAATAATTAATATAATATTAGAGTTTAGTGCAATTAATAGGGGTAATATTGGAAGTTACTTAAATTATAAGACAACTTTATTGACTTTAGTTATTTTTATTGATATGTGAGAATTGTTAGTTGATGCCTTAAAATAAAGATCAGATGGAGTATATTGGTTAATATTTTATAGCATATATTCTTGTTCCGACCATTTTATAAGTAACATTCTTACATATTGATGGTCTTTTATACAAATAACAATTTGGGTTTGTCTGAGAATTTAATATACTTTTTTTTGCTATCACCGCAAATTAATTGCATGAATTTGTGCTTTATATTTTTTCCACTCATTCTTTCCCTCTCTCCCGTCATTTCCATAAATAAGGGGGTGATTGCAAAAATTTATACCTCTTAACCCTTTTTTGTTGTTGTTGTTGTTTTTAACTAATTTTATCAAAATATTTGATTTGTGTGATTTAAGTAATTGTTACTTATAAAAATAATTGGAAATAGTGTAACGTAGTCATGTGAGAATGTAGCCGAGATCTAGTTCAAGATTCAGAGGACATGGGCGGAGCTAGGGGTGGAAATAGGTCAGCCCTATCGGTGCTTCTGCCCGCCTATTTAGGGCACAGTCAGCCCGACTGTTTGTTAAAAAGGCCGGGCCAATGCCTATTTAAAGGCTAAATGTGTAAATAGGCCAGGCCTATGTTATTAAGGGCGACTGTAAGCCTTTGCCTGGCCTATTTACACATTAAATAAATATAAATATATTTATATTATATAAATAATATAATATTTATTATTTTTCATTCTTATATTCTACTAAAACCTTATATTTATATAGTTTTGATAGGCTCAAAATGTACAAAAGCCTATTTATGGCCTCCAAGGCCTACATATGAGGCCTTTTAAAGGCCTACATTGTAAGTAGGCTTTAAAAAGGCTTCAGCCGACTGAGGCCTTATGAAGGCTTAGGCCTGAGCCTAAAAAAAAGCCTGCATTCAGGCTCAGGCCCAGGCCCAGGCCTTCTACCACCATTACAGACTCAGACCTATTTTGTCAAAGCCTAGCCTGGCCTGCCTATTTCCATCCCTAGGCGGAGCAGTACGAATAACCAATGGCTGCTCAATTATTGCTCCCACAAATGTTTGTACATCCACTTGTAGTTTTGATAGAATGTATTCAGAAGATAACTAGGCCAACATTCAGAGGCATCTCCTAGTCCTAACTCCTAACTACCCGTAATCGTAAAGATATTATGAAATGTTAAAGGAAGTCAGACGTTAAAGGGTGTTTGATCTAACGGAACGGAAGAGGTTAATATTTCGTAAAGATATGAGATGTAAAAGAAAGTCAGACATAACGGAACGGAAGAGGTTAATATTTTCTAATATGGTGAATTAATGTTTGAATTATTTTGCTAAAAATATATATTTATTGTCCGACAGAATTTTCAATAAAAAGATACACAACATAGAGCCATCTAGCCAGAAGAAGAAAGGCTACTCGTATATTGTAGACCATCCATTTCAATATTTTCAAAATAAAAGTAGGGGATAAAATGCAGCTAATAAAATGCTTTTTTAATGATGAGAATTAAAATAAAGAATATAGAGAAAATAATAAGCAGGGTAAATGACCAAAAAATTATAATTATTTGAAACTTTCATACATCAAAATATTTCATGTAAGAGATGCCAAAATATAAATTTAAAATTAATAAAATTTCCGACAATCAAACATTCTACACCCACTTGTTATGGTATTAACCAACAAATTGAGAGAAGGGGAAAAAGAAAGAAGATAGAAGAGACTGAACACTGCGATATTCTCATTAGGCAAATCAACCATCAACAGTTTGGATGACACATGCTAGTGGCTTTATGATATTTTTCTGTTTTCTTTTGAATTTAGCAATCTTTTTTACTAAGTTTTATGATCACTGTATCTTTTATTTAATTAATATATCACCAAGTTAGCCGATATGTATTATCAAAACTGATATTAAGTAAACTATTTTCATAAAAAACTGAACTAATTTCATATCTTTTCTTAAACTTTTGTTAACATTACATGGAATTTTTTTAACTCACGTACACAATGTTCTTTTGAAATAAAATTCCGCCCTATAAGCTTTATCTGAGTGGTTTAAAATTGCATAAAATTTTCTAATTTTTATTTTTAATTAAAGTTTGTGTTGATTTTAAATATAAAATCATAATCTTGAAAAAAAAAAAACTGAACAATGTATAATTTTTTTTTCTATAAATATCCATGCAAATTTAGGAGGGAATGGAGATCCTTCTTAATAGTAATAATTTTTATGATCTTTCTCTATAAATTCCTTTTCCTCCATTCCCTTCCCTCTAATTTTCCCATTTTAATAATTTCATTGTTTTTTCCATTTTCAACGAATATTCTAATACTCTTCAGCATAACAGGAATAACAAGGCAATTTTCTAGGGGGAAGCAAGGCATTTTTCTTGACAGAATATAACCAGGCATTTTGATTAGGTCATCAAACGAATATGAGGAGAGTCCCGGGAGTGTTGGCAAAAAAATCAGGAAAGTCATGTGAGAATTCCCGGTACACTGGTGAAGCCGAATTGTGATTCGCCATTGGTCCAAAATATTATATATATAAAGCATCATGTCTTTTTCTTTCACGTTTCCTTTTTTGGTTTCTGCTCGGTCCGTTTTTCGCTCCCATCTGAAGAATTCGTGGTCCTGTTTTTCCCTCCGCTCTTTTATCCCTTGCCTCCATCTGTTTCTCCAATACCTTTTTCCCTAGATTCTCTCCTTTGTCCTCTTTTTCATCCCATGGAAGATAATACTGCTGCGTCGCCTGCTGCTAATGGTAAATTTCTTGTTAATCATCGCCAGTTTAATCTTGTTTTTTTCCTTTATTATTACTTTTATCCATGTTCTGAACCTGTTTGAGAAAATGTTCTTCGGTGGAGTCAATTGAGATGTCTTTCATCTGCGTTATCAAAGCAGCGAGAACCTAGTCGAAGTTTGATAATGATTTGTAAAGGAACTGTATTAGGATGGAGATCAGAGCAGAGACTGCCATAAGTAACTGCGTTAAGCCAAATCTATACTGAACCGATTCAAAACACAAATGCCATGCATCTGGATTTGCAAATCCAAACGCATCCACTCACATGACTTTGTACTCAGAGGCTTAAAGTCTATGGAGTTTTCTGCAAAGCGAAATTTAACTATTCTTCCCATTTAATAGAAAGTTTGGGAAGAGATTCCTGAATTACGGCTTGTCATGTACTCTTATTTCTTATTTGTCTATGTATTATAGTATGAAGTAAAATATGACCGACGGAGTATTATATACTTTTTAACTATTTTTCTTCATCGTCAGTTTTCTGGTTGGAGGAATTTTACAGTTTTCACTTTCTCTTGCCTTGTTTTCGATCATAGTGGTGGAAACTAAAGAAGGAGCGATTTCTGTGGCTTCTGCATTTGCTGGTTTCCAAGAAGGTATCCTCAGTTTACATACACGCATCTTTTTACCGGGAAAATGAAAAACCGAATCCCGTACTTGTTAAATTTTGTGATAATCTCAATGTGTGGCCTCTATATTAACGGTACGGGATAGATGCAAAGTTGTTATGTAGATACGGTCGGCATGAAAATTACTCCTCCAATCCTAAATAGGACATAGTTTTTAGTGCAATTTGCACTACAAACTATATCCTATAGGTAGTACAAAATATCAAGGCCATGAGATTACAAGATATGAAAGATAATAAGGTAATTATAGTTTGTAGTATCAAATAGATATAATTACATGGTCAAAATCATGTGTGCGTATTAAATAGCGAGGTGCACCTTAACCAAAATTGACGCATCCTTTAATATTCGGATGATTATGCATATAAATGGTCCTCCATCTAATAAAATGTAGTAATTAGATTAATATGATTGTGAGAGAAAAGTGAAGAGCTATTGAGTCACGTAGGCTATGTATACAGGGTCTCTTGTCTCTCCGTCTACTGACGATCCAATGAGTGGGAATGAAAAGCTAAAATCCTGTTACAAACTTTCTAGTTTCTAGCACCTTTATTTCATGATGCTTGTTTTTATGAATCAAAATCTATTATGCCTCAAGACTCAAGGTATTCTCTCATTTTGTTTTCACCTTTGCTCTGGCTTAAACTAATATTTTGTTTAACAAACACACGCACGCATATGAATTTAATTATAGCCTTTCATCCAAGTGCAAAATATTCTTCCAATATCTACTTCCAAAATTGTGTCATTTGTTGTTATTCAGGGGATTACATTCTCTGCTTGATCCGCATTCACTGGAGAATTGTTTCCTAAGTTTATATAGTGGGTTGAAATATTTACCTGCTGCTTCATCCGCTCAGATAATTTTTTCTCTCTGCCACACATTTGATTCTACAAAGTCATGAGTGTTACATTGTCGTGTCAAATCAGCTGTACAGGATAGAGACCACAAGTTCTTAACAAAAGCAGTGGAAGAAGCGTATAAAGGGGTCGAAGGCGGCGATGGCGGTCCTTTTGGTGCTGTGGTTGTTCGAAATGATGAAGTTGTCGTAAGCTGTCACAATATGGTTTTGAGAAACACGGACCCCACCGCTCATGCTGAGGTCACTGCTATAAGAGAGGTCTGATTAATAATCATTCTTGCTCTATCCTCTTTTATTCTCATTTATAATTCCCTCTTTTATTCGTCTTGGCATTCATTCAGTAGTTTAATTTATAACCGACTTGATCTGTAGGCTTGTAGAAAGTTAAGTCAAATTGACCTCTCTGACTGTGAAATATATGCATCATGTGAGCCTTGTCCAATGTGCTTTGGAGCAATTCATCTGTCGAGAGTTAAGGTGAGGCTACTCCTCATTGCATATTCGCATGTCAAGTTTTCCTTTATGTAAGACAAAGAACACGTTGGCAACAAAAAAAGAGAGCCCAAAACTTGTCTTTGTTTCTTGTGCTGAAACAGAGGTTGGTGTATGGAGCCAAAGCAGAAGCTGCCATAGCAATTGGATTCGATGACTTCATTGCAGATGCACTGAGAGGGACAAGTATTTATCAGAAAGCTCAACTGGAGATCAAGAAGGCCGATGGCAGCGGTGCCGTTATTGCAGAACAAGTCTTTGAGAAGACCAAGGCCAAGTTCCCTCTTTACTGATTGTTTTCCTGCTTAACTAAGAAAACAACTCACAATTCTTACAGGTGAGTTTCTGTTCCTAACGAATCCTGCTTTCATGAACCTTCGGTTTCAAGAAAAACACAATATTTACCAAGGGTTGTAAAAGTATCCGAAACGATCACCCATCGGACTCCGTTGATGTTCTAATAACAATTCCTGAGGCAAAAAAGTGCAGGTCTGAAGTTGCTACATTTTATGTCACATTTTTCAAAACTAGGAAGCGTACACAGAGAAATGGCTAATTGTGAGTAACACAACACAAGCTAGTTTTTTTTTTTTGGATAGTAAGGTGCATGGAGAGTTTCCCATCATATTTACTTATGTGCTGTCACAGTCCAAATCTTGTTATAATTTAGTGTCCCGACTCCCGAGTACTTGAGGCGTAGCAGACAAGTAACTTAATTCGGACCCTCTTTACCCTGCGTGCTAGAATTCTAGCCGATCTGAGGCTGCTATAGAACCGAGCTGGAGCGCTGAATTCCTCTGCTTCTCCCATTCCTTCAAGGCACTGACTCCTCAAAGAACTACTCTATATATGTGGACCCTTCAACTCCTATACTCCTCGCTTCGCGACAAAGCTAACAGAGGACTTCATTGTCTCGTTCATCAGCCCGTTAACTAATACCATACCACTCTGATCCTATTTATAAGTCCAGTTTGACCAAAAAATTTGATCCTATTTATAAGTTCATTTTGACCAAATAAATGAGATTGTGACAATTTTGTCCATACCAATGATGATGAGAGAGATTGGCTAACTATGTTGGGAAGAGAAAAAGATGAGAGAAATTTGACAATAAATTTTAAAAAGTACCTATTCATAAATGGGGGTAAAATTGAAAATTTGCTCTATAATCATTGAGATACCTAACTTTCCTTAGTATGTGAGATTTGGTTAAACTGAACTTATAAATAGGACCAAAGTGGTAGTTATTTCCCAAGCCATCTCTCAACCATGGATCCCTTTGTTCAGTTTAATCTCTTCTCTCAATATTTCAGGTAGCATTATGTTATATTTTATGGATACCATGCGTCAATCAATGATATCCTGCCTTAACAATTTAGATATGTATGTAAGTGGTTTATTACTCCCTTCAGTCTTTTTTATAAGGAACAACTATTAAAATCATGTGGTTTAAGGTATTAGTTAAAAACATTAAATGTTCAACTTTTATACCTTCTTTTTCAATTATACCCTTATTTAGAAAGAGTGAATGATCGATAATGGGTTTTAAATTTATTGTATAGAGATAATAAGTGAATAATAAGGGTAAAATAAAATAAAAACTGTTTAAAATTTCAGACAAAGTAAATTTATTTCTTATATTAAGGGCCACTACTATAAAACAGTGTTCCTTATAAAATGAAACAGAGGGAGTATATTGGAATAGAACTAGAATAATTAATACTTCCTCCGGTCCTAATTATAAGAGTTAGTTGACTTTTTTGGAGATATTAAGGAAGCTAATTAAATTATTATAAAATATTTTTATTTTTATTTTTTTCTTCAAACTAATTAGTTTGACTAATAAACTAATATATAATCTAAGAATATACGACATATGAAATGATTAAGTAACTTATTTAACTTCTTTAATTTCTCACAAAAAAGTTAATAAACTCTTATAATTAGAACCGGAGGTAGTAATATGATTTCTTTCCATGCATGTATCATGGCCAAAGCTTGACGAAAGAGAATGGGAAATGTATTGAAATGTGGGCGAAAGAACTTTCCCCTTGTTGACGCAAAATAAATAAATAAATAAAATAATAAAAATTTGAAGATGTCCACCGACTGCTTGTGTGCACGTAACGTAAACTCTTTTTTTTTTTTTGTTACATGTACGCGTAACGTAAACTCAGGAAGCATACAAGGAGGAGGAGGCGTTAGGGGTAGTGGGTAGGCAATTGGGATGCGTTTTCTACATTTTGGGCTAAACAGAGCACGAGGAGGAGGCGTTAGGCCATCACACGTTTTGAGTTTCAACGGTGTACATCTCACGTTTCAACCCCCACCTGTATAATTAACTGCATCATGCTTCCCCATGAAATACTACCTCCTCCCATTCCTACTGCTACCTCCATTGCCAGGTATAAGAACTGGTTAATTTTGGGTCGTCGCTTTTCTCCTCATCTCTCATAAGTTTTAAATCTTGTGTGTTTAATTAATCTAAAAGTTAGGAATGCACCATGTCATCATTGTGCTAATCTCTCCTTCAGCCCTCTCTCCTCTTCCGTTCTGACTCCCAAGCCTTGCTAGTAAACCATCTTCCTCACTGTTCATCTTCTTTATGAAATGACTGATGAGAAATATATGAGACATAATACCTTAAAAAAAAATTAATGAAATAACTGCAGGAAGTTGTTCTATATGACTTTATGAAAATATTCACTTCATCACCCAAAAATCTGAATAACTTTCATTAGTTGGATATGAGGCCAACTTGTGGCTCTTGCTTTGGGTGATGATGCCATGTACCACCCACCCTGGTGGTTAGTTCTCCACTTTACTGTTGCTAGCAGAAGCTTGAATATTGAGATCAAGAAAATCTCTAATTTCCTGAACTGGTTTCTCTAGTACCGGTGACCCTTCAGCTGCGAAATGAGATCTCTTGGGACTACCCAAAAGCTTGCCCATATGGATAAATTTTGGGGCAAATTGGACACTCAAGTACTTTGTTCTTCTTGGGTTTAGTTGTAATTCAGGTTATGTTGTAATCATCTCTTCCTTGTCCTCAGAATATATAGAAACAATAAGTTCTTTTTGTTTTGACCAACCCATCAACGAAACCTGTTGCTTTAATCTTTTGGAAACCATTCAACGAAGACCTAGTTGTTGAACTCTCTTTGGTTTCTTCCCTTTTGAGTTTAAATTTGTTGAATTAGAGTTGTTCCCAATAGTCAGTTTTACTATAGCTGTCAGAATTTTGCTACTCAGATTAGTTCGAACCATTAAAAAAAAGCTTAAATCAGGAGGAGGAGGATGTTAGGCAGTGGGGGATTGAGGAAGAACAATGACATATATGGTTTGCTAGACATGGCTTGGGAGTCGAAACGGAAGAGGAGAGAGGGTCGAAGGAGACATTAGATCGATGATGACGAGGTGCATTCTTAACTTTTAAGATTAATTGGACACACATGGTTCTGATTTAGAGCTTCTGAGAGATGGGGAGAAAAATGACCTTGAGAGAATCTGCTTCCGTTAATTTTTTTTATAACATACAGAAGTTAAAATTATATTACATTAAAATATTTATATTTACGTTGTTGCCTAAATTAATTTATCTGACTTATAAATTGATATATAATCTAATAATATACAATATATGTGTAGTTTATTTAGCTTTTTTAATTTCTAAAAAAAATCAAATCACTCTTAAATTAAAGAGTATAAAACCCAACAGACTTTTTTTTTTTTTTGAGAAATCATAAAAGTTAAATGAAAATTATATTAAAGTATCTATATTTATTATTTTTCATTAAACTAATTTGTCTAACTTATAAACCAATATATAATAATATACAACAACAAAAAAATATAATAATATATAACGTATGTTATGATTAAATAATTTATTTAGCTTATGTGATCTTAAAAAAATTGGCTCTTATTATGCATTGGGGGAGTGATTTCTTCTCCCACATAGTTCCTTTTATCTTAAAAATGGCATCAATATGGGTATAGAAGTAGCCGGTTACAAAATTCATGACCTAAGTTTTCGTTGATCTGAACTAAAATAATAATTGACATGTCCGGTTATAAAAAGAGAAAAAGGAGAAAGTGGGTTGGGTTTGGGTGGGGGAATACCTAAATCCGAAAGTAGCAGCGGGTGAGAGCCGAGGCATCATCATCCGAGCCAGGTGGCTCCAATGCCCTCACGCCAAAGCACCCCCCAGATCACACCTCCTCCCCATTAACATCACCCCAACTCAACTCCCTCTAAGCCCACACTAACCATACTCAAATCTTCCCCCAGCCCCAGCCCCAGCCCCACCCCCTCCTCTCTCCCCATGGCATCCGTTCAACACGACACCGTTTTCCCCGAAGAGGACCTTGACGACGACGACGACGAATCTCAAGAGGACGAAGACGAGGACGAGGACGAAGACGTTCTTGGTGAACATGAAGACGATGAAGATCGCGATGCTTCTCCTTCCACCTCTTCGGCCCTCCCCGTCCCTTCCTCCACCGTCACTGTCGCCGTACCCGGTTCTGCTGTCTCCAACGGCGCTCCTGCCCCGATTTCCATGACTGCCGCCACCACAATTGTCGTCCCCGACACCGTCGATCCCAAGCGTCAGCGAATTGACCCCGGCGAAGAGAAAAAGCCTCTGGACGATTCACGCAGACTTTTTCAACGCCTTTGGACCGATGAGGACGAGATCGAGCTCTTGCAGGGCTTCCTTGACTACACCACACAGCGAGGATCCTCCCACCACAATGATACCGCCTTGTTTTATGACCAAATCAAGTCCAAGCTTCAGATCGACTTCAACAAAAACCAACTTGTTGAGAAGCTCCGCAGGTTGAAGAAGAAATACCGCAATCTTTTGAATAAGATTAGCGCCGGCAAAGAATTGTCCTTTAAGAGCCCTCATGATCAAGCCACCTTCGAAATTTCTCGTAAGATCTGGAGCAATTTGGGTTCAACTGGCGCTGCCGCCGAAGATACCGCCTTGGATGACGACGAAATCAGCCCCAACCCTAACCCTAACCTTAATTTTAGCCACACACAGCCTAAGAATGAGGTAATAATCGGGACTCCTGCGGAGAAGAGGACGCCATCATCCCGGAAGCGTTCACGGTCTCGATCCCGGATCACAGCCGATGAGAAACGCGACTTGAATGATGGATTGGCGTCAAACAAAGATAATTATTGTATTAGTAATAGTAATGCTAATACTAATAATGATCATAACAACCACCATAACATACCAGGCTTGATCGAGGAGACGGTGAGGAGTTGTCTGTCGCCCTTGTTCAAGGATATACTGAGCAGTGCCATGGGTGGCCCATTTGGGGCCAGGGGTTTTGGAGGATTGGCATTAAATCCTATGCCATTGAGCTTCGGTGTGCCATCCTTGATGAATTACAGCAGCGGAGAAACGGTAGATGAGAAGTGGAGGAAGCAACAAATTCTGGAGTTGGAGGTGTACTCGAAGCGGCTGGAGTTGGTGCAGGATCAGATCAAGGCTGCGTTGGAGGAGTTGCGATCCACTGGACGATGACCAAGGCTTTTAATTTAACGGTGTTTTTATTGTGAGTGATTGGCTTCCTGTCCCTTTTCATTTCTATGTTTAGTCCTTCAAGATTTGCTTGGTAATTTATCAATGGGTTGATAGTTTAGCTAGTATTTTTCTTTCCTTTTTATCTTTTGCTGATTTTATAGAACGTTTGTCTAATAAAATGTCAGCTTACTGTAGAATATTGTTGCTCCTTATAATCTTATAACTACATTACCGATGTATTTTGTAAAGGGATGCCATCGTATCATATGATATGCTGTAAAGAATGCGCTAGTGAGTGTTGTATAGTGGAACATTCTTACGGAAATATTCACTCCTTTTCTTTTGTCTGAGCTCAGGAATTGCTTATCAGAATTGCACGTAGTACCATGTCTT
Source organism: Acacia pycnantha (assembly GCA_025563575.1). Lineage (NCBI taxonomy): Eukaryota > Viridiplantae > Streptophyta > Magnoliopsida > Fabales > Fabaceae > Acacia > Acacia pycnantha. Next base: position 240,031 of record JAMWYP010000161.1, read on the forward strand.
TGGGGCTTTGCTGGTTTGCTTTTTGTACTATTGTTATTTGTTGTATAGCAGCATATTTTAATCGAATTTTAGATCAGATTTCCTAGTCCAAAAGATAATCTGTCATTATTCTGGTGGAAAAAAGTTGAATTTGTCGCTTGATGGGAAACGATCTGTTCCTTGATCTTGGGTTGACGGAAAATTCTCTTCCCCGGGTAATGAGTAAATGAAGAAAGTATATTTATAGACATCGCACGCATTCGCATTGCATGATTGACTCCATGATTTCGTGCATAGCTTGTCATGATTTCTTAGACGGTTAAATCTGTATGACTGTGATCAGAAATATTTTACTGCTTCTGATATTGAAAATAGAAAAAGGAATTTGTTTTGCCTACGCTATAAGGTCTTTGTAACTAGGGAATTCTAGTAAGGTGCATCGACATGACTATAAGGATCGATTGTTTGTTCCCTACTGCAACTTTTTGCGATGATTAGTTAGCAGATTCAGATGGTCTTTGTAACTAGGGAATTCTAGTAAGGTGCATCGACATGACTATAAGGATGGATTGTTTGTTCCCTACTGCAACTTTTTGCGATGATTAGTTAGCAGATTCAGATGTCCATTGTTCTATTTCTGGATGTATGACCTAACTACGGCATCCTGATATGATATGTTTTGTTACCTCTTTACTGCCTTCATAGATTCACTCCAGCTTTGAACTCAAGTTATGCTGTTAAACTGAATCCTGGATATTCTTAAACAGCGACTTGTCTCTAATATTGCACCTTTGTTGGAATACTTTGTATCGGTCCTATCGGGGGTATTATGGCTAATGTTGGCTGTTCGAGCTGCTTTTTTATTCATTTTGGGTACAAAGCTGTTTCAAGTTCTTGATCGTGGCTTTATGGATTCAGGAACTCGTTGATTCTGGGGGGTAGATAAATTGGGAAAACAACTGCGTGCAAAGATTTATTTCTTTTTACTTAAAAAATTGGTAGATAGACACCAGGTCACCAGCCAACATTTGGCGGTAATGGCACCGTAATTTTATGCATTTTGTTTTAATCACAAGTTTTTTTTTTTGGGTGAAATGTTTTGATCACAAGTTGGTATCCAAACATTTGAACAAACCCAGCGAGAACCGAAGCAAGGGTTAATGAGTTCTTAGGAAGGCCCTTGGGGCAGGAAAGTAAATTGCAATATTCAAGTCCCCTTGCCAAAAAAAAAAAACTTCCCTCACAATCTTCCCAAATCTCAAAAGGGAAAATTCCCCACAGGGCCAAGAAGACATTCTCAAAAAAAGGTTTTAAAGTCTTTTTGATTATTATGTCAAAAAATATTAACAATTACTTTCTCTGGTCTTTATTATAAGATACCAACTAGTAAGTTTATTTGGTCCTTTTTATAAGGCATTTGCTTGGTTCCAATGAGCATTGATTTTTTTTTCATGTCTACCCCTAATTAAAAAAGGTAATGTGTGAGAGTAATAAATAATATAATATTAGAGTTTAGTGCAATTAGTAGGGGTAATATTGAAAATTACTTAGATTCTTGGACAACTTTATTGACTTTAACTACTTTTAATGGTTTGTGAGAAAAGTTAGTTAGTGCCTTATAATAAGGACCAAATGGAGTAGCAGTACATGTTAACAATTATATCTTAACAACTAAATCAATACACGTTAATAACTATAATAATATATATTAAACAACCACTAAGTCATTACACGTTAATAACTATATCAGTATACATTAAACAACTATATCAGTACAACATTGTAATTTCATTTTCTGACATAATACCCAAAAAGGTTTTAAGACTTTTTGACATGTTACTTTTCTTTAAGCCTTTTTTTAGAATATTTACTTGGGTCCTAAGGGGGATTTTCCCAAATCAAAATGGCTTGACCAACTATGCCACTATGCATGGGTAATGGGCAATGGCTTTGTGAAAACTGAAAAGGTTAATCTACAGGCAACTTTTTAGTTTTTTTATTAAAAGATTAATTAAAACTTTATGAATATATACTTTTTAAATTAAAGCAAGTCAACAAAACAATTATATACTTATTTTAATTAAATATTTTGATAAAAAGTAATCTAATATAAATTAAATATTATAAAGTTATTTAAGCCATTAGATGTTTGTACGATCATGCGTTAACACAATTTTTTCTTATCATCTGCATTAGCTCCATTTTAGATTTCATATGCTTGATTTCTTTCCCCAATTTCAATTTTCAATTTTCTCTTCATTTTCTTATTTTCATTTAAACTCCTAAATATCTAATCCTTTGGAGTAAGCGTCTTAATCGATAAACGCCCATAAACACATGCGCCTGAATATTCGCAAAAACGGAAAGAAAGCAGTCCCAATCGGCAATTTGGGGAATTGAGCCTTAATCTCAAGCAGGGATATGAACAGTAGTTAACCAAAAAAAAGATGTGAATAGTGGCCCGCGCCACATACTACATTCGGCTACCAACATTCAGATTTCAGTCCCCAACCCTCAACCCCCACTACGATGGAAAACAACATTTACATCTGCTGCTAAAAGCTAGTACAACGGTATGCTATTCACACCAGTGAGTACTACGATATAAGAGAATTTCAGTCCTTCTTTCAAAAAAATAAATGTCCTACGGGATTTACATATACAGTGGCAGTGCATTACCCTTGCTGTAGCCCACATAATGAGCACACAAGCCAACTAAATTTTTCCATCCGCCTATGAAAGCTGCTGCATAAATACATCATTTACTAAGTGGACAAGTACAAAAATTTTGAAAAAAAAGAAAAAAGCCTTAGCACCCTTGCGCCTTTTCACAGGGTGTAGCCTGGTCTAGCATCGTTCAGCGAAGCAGCACAACAACTGCGAAAATCAGCGTTCAGGATTGCCTTCATCTGTTGCTCTGCATTTGAGTTATCATCAGATTAATCCCCGGGGCCCCCAAATTCAAAATACACATATTAGAAAAGAAAAGGGATCAGCGAACTTGGGTGACCAATATGTTGCGGTCTCCAATTTGAAAAAAGCAGAGAGGAAGGCCATTGCAGCCAAAACACGGGCAAACAAGATCCACAACAATCACTATCGATCTCCTTGCTCTGGCATATTTTGGGTATGACGTGTTTTAACTTGGTAAACTTTCTTCATTTGCTTATCAGAAGTTATGCCATGCGCAGCTTCATGATGTCTACTATGTATTCCATTCAAAACAGGTGGTATTGGATTAGTAGTAATCCATTTTGGAGGTGGTATTGGAGGCCCCATGTTCTGCACATGTTGTAGATTGGATGCTGACCCTGAACTAGGTGCTCCCGATAGTATTGCAGGTGGCCTGTATGAGCCCATGGTAGATGATCTAGATCTGACACCTTCCTCCACTGTCATAGCAGAAAACCCAGTTTTCATGTTATGGAATTGTTCTTGGTACTGTGACCTATCTTGTATCCTAAAATTCTGTCTGTCATTTTGTCCGCCATTAGATGAGATTGGAAATCTAGGCCTGCTTATGAAGCCCTGATTATTACTATAATGTCCATAATAACTGCTTGTGTCCTCTGCGTAGTATTTTCCATATCCAGAGGATCCAGCTGCCCTGTGTCTGTTCATAAAATGATGGCCCGGACTGGTCTGGTAAGGTTGCTCCAATAATCCATGGGATGCATTATTTGATTTAATATTAAGGGAGTTCTTGACAAGCCGATGAGCCGCTTCTCCCAATTGAGGGCCCACTATTGCTCCAGGTACTTGTGCCCTGTAAGATGCATCGGATGCAAAAAAGTAAGGTCACAAGCTTTCTATAGTATGTGTCTCCGTGCATAAGAAATTTAAGGGCTCAAACATTAATGATTACCTGTAAGATGCAGCAATTATGGTAAAAAATATTTATTGATTAAAAACAGCTAAAAAAATTTGATTGATATCATAGCAACACTATATCCCAATAATATCAAAATAAATTTGTAAACCTCTGCAATAGATCCTCACCTATCCCTTCCATATCTCCGACCTGCATTATCTTCATGCCATAGAAGAGGGAAAGGTTTGATATCAATGGGTTTTAAAATCTGCAGACAAAAAATGCCAATGTAACTGTGATCTACATTAGTGTTCCAAAAATAAGACAGATCTTTTTTGCCATAAAATATGACAAAGATCAATTTGTAATTTTCTTCTTTGATTAAAAAATGTAAAAGCTAAATTCAACGACAAGTCAAAACGTATGAGTCCATCCATGGCAACCAAGCTGGGCGAAGTTTGATCTAGAGACCCAACATAGTTGCCAGTGTAAAAGCAGCCACAATATGCACACCTTTTCGGGCATGACTACACCAGCAGGAGGCCTTGGGACGTGTCTATGGCTACGAGGATTAAGATAAGTAATTTTTCTGAAATTCACCCGAAAAAAAAAGACTCAGCATTCTTAAAGAACCTTATATATACAGGAGGAAGTAAATAGGCATGTAAAACAAACTTACAGGACTTGGTTATGCTCAATATCTGAAAATCCATTAATAGGGGAGGGTACAACAGGTTTCAACTCATTTCTTTCACCAAGCCAAAGATATCCATTCATTCCACCACTGCTAATTAAAAAGGGGGAGCTGATTAAACACTACTTGTAGTTCATGAATATTTTACCATAAAAATATTCACCAACCTAGCATTTGTGTCAATTGGCCAAGCAGGCCTTTCAAATGGAGCTGATTGATGATAAAGTTGGTAATACAAGAAAATATGTGGAGATAGAGCATGTTCAGGGCTGACATAAAGCAAGTCCAGCATCACACTGTTCCGAAGTTGCTCCTCTGCCTGCACATAACTAACTAGTCTGTAAGAAATTTATATATGTATCTATATATGACGTAAAATCTATAGGAAATAGCACTATTCATGAGTCATACACAAAGCGGTTAGTCTTAGACTACATGCAAAGTACAAACCCACATTTTAGTTTAACATTAAAAACATGGAATAATTTCTAATTGATCTTCTATCAAAAAATGATAGGGAATAATAAGCCACAGAACATGATGGGCACAGCGTAGGATCTACGTATACATTAAAAAACGGCTATGGTATGGCGGCCACATTCCCTCCTGCCAAACATGCAACTATATCAAGAGAATGCTTGCACAATAAACTCCATAAAGAAACAACACGTTGAAGACAAACAAATTTGGACCACAAAGCTAATAAAGTCAGTCATAACCCGTAAATGTAGAACCAAGTATAGTTATGACCATCCACTACAGATATAATAATAACATAAATAATAATAACAACAACTACTATAGAACAAATTTCCTTTTGCAGACCGTTAATGTGCCTTCGAGCTTCCTTGTTGCAGCAAGTAATTTCTTCTCATCAATGAATGGCAACTTGGCAACACCCTGAAATGTGGTCCACCAAATTCTATCAAAAACAAAAATTTTGACACCCCACAATTTCACTCTAAACCATCACTAATGTAAAAACACTAAATATTACCTGCCAAGCAAATCGTTTGCCATTCATATCAATCTCAAAATCTGTTGTAAAAGAATCAAACCAATACCAGCAAAGAAGTTATGATACAAGATATGGCAGAAAAAATCAAAAGCAGTCAAATGAACTTACCAGCAGGATAGAAGTCATAAATAGGCGATGAAGGATCAGTCATTAATTTTCTATATTTTTCAGGCAGTGCATTTGAACTGTGACAAGAAAGTGATGAGCACATGTATCAGAATAGGAAGCATAAGACAGAAGATCTAAGGACAGAAAAGGGGGAAAAACCTTGAAGCAGGTAAGGTCCCCATGAGCTGATCAAACGGCTTAAATGGTTCTCCCGAGAAAAAGGTTATTTCCAGATCAGCTAGATCTTTAAGATCAGAAGCAAAAGGAGCATAGTGGTACGGGTAGTACCTGCAACAACAATCAGAGAGAGATTTAATAGTAGTCACAGGTGATATTTCATGAAAAAAGCCAATCTTCTAACAGTTCTTGTCATTTGTCTTAAATTAACTCACAAATAGCCTTGCTCTTAGAAAGAAGTCCTCAAGTGTAGAGCATTGAGTTTCAACAGATATAGAATTGTCATAAATCATCATTTGTAAAAGCAACATGCTCAAAGACATTCATCAAGATACTATCAGACAATCTAGTACAGTTGTGAAAACAGTGAACCATTCTAAATTTTTTTAAATGCCTTCTCACCTTTCAGATAAAAGCTCATATTCCAACCATACAAGCCTCCAAACTATTCCAGAATAGGTTGAAGGAAAGATATATTTCAGAAACTGTAGACAATTAGGTTTGGAGAAAAGCAAGTTTCATGCACGAGAATAGGTCCAATATATTTAATCATCCAAGCAACCAAAGAGGAGAGTCTCAGTGGCTATATCATGCATGTAAATCAAGCAACCCAAGAAGCCGATAGAGGAAAAAAAAGCAAGAGGATGAACTAATAAAAGTCAAACTAACCATTGCCATGAGCAAACACCCTGATAGTAGTATCGACAAACCCAACATAGGCCTTCCACGTATTTCAAAACCTGCACAAGAAATCTAGGAGAATTAACCGTCTTCTAATATAACATGAATGTTTAAAAAACAAGAAAGCATGGGCATTGCATAGGTTTGATCAACAAAACAGGAAAATATTTAGAAGCTCAAACCCAATAAATACAGCCAACAATTAGGATGTTAATATCAAATCTGTAGCATGTGTACACGCATGAGCATCTGTGCATGCATCTCGTTGCATTTGCAGATTTTTTGGGAGGGGGATGTAATCCATGAACAACAAAAGAGTATATTAAGATTAGTAGCCTGACTCTGAACTTTGAGCCCACAAAGATTGATAATAGAACTCACTAAATCTTTCTTAATCTTGTCAATCTCCTCCAGCCCTGAAACACCAAACTTTTCAGCATAATACCTTTCCTTGTATCCAGGCTCCCCTAACCTAACCTGAGAAAACAATAAACAGTTAACAACATAAAAATTTTGACAGTAATTCTGGATATCCAAAGTCACAAGATTTATAATATTCCAACAATGGCCCAGCTCTGGGGTCAAGCCGCAAACAAATTTTTCACATACAAATCCTTCTAATCTTAAAAATACAGACCATACATATAACAAAAACATACAATTCTAATCACAAAGAAAAAGAATGATCATTTTCTAGGAGTCTGAAATTATTAGAGTTGTTTGAAAAGAGCCTCAGAGGCACAAGGCCACTCTATTTCATGATGAATCCAAGCAAAGCAGTTTACTTCAAATCAAGGACTAAATTTTTGTGTGTTTGTCAGTACACAACTACACATGATTAAAGAAAGTAGGGGAGGAGGAGGTGAAATACATCAAGCACAAGAAACTGCCATATGAAACCCTGCAATATACCCAGTAAAATTATTTGTAAAGTCACAAAAGAAACCAGGAAGGCTTAAAAAAAAATCAGGCTCTCCAACCACCTAAGAGAAAACACTTCTCAAACACTACCAATTCCCAGATGTAATACCATTGTAATATCATCAACATCAATACTAAATATCCTCAAATCAAAATGCTAGAAATATCCTGGAAACAAATCTTATCATTGAACCTTGTCAAGAGCTGAGGCCCGTGACTCTTCAGGTATTTCCCCTCTTGCCCTAGCTTTCATCTCTTCATTACTTTCCGCAGCCTGTGTACAGAACCAAAAAGGAAAGCAACGCTTACTCATATTAGTTCATGGAAGTATTTGAATAGCCTAGAGAAAAGTCTGACGTTACAATATAACTGATGATGTTATTAGTAGTATGTTAGGAACCAACCAAGAGTATCTAAAAAAACACTGATTTAATTAGGCAAACAGCAGAAACACACTGGAAATACAATAATCTGTCAAGAGTATGAACTCTTGCAGCCAAGAACGAAGGCCACTCTGTGAACAGAATGGCTTCCCTCTCCCTCAATCTGTCGAGAATATTTCTACTCCCACAGCCAAGATGGTTACCGTCCTCTATAGAACCAGTCCCCTTCTCCTACAATCTAATACAGAAATTCCACATACCCATACCCCTGCCTTTCTACGGTTAATATAAGCAAAAAGCAACTTGCACAGTGCCCAAAAAGTGTGCAGAAAGCTACAACCAAAGCCACCCTATGCAGTGGCTATGTGTCCTAAGAGCTAAGATATCAAAATAGCAAAGTCAAACCCCTGCAACCTTAAAGCATGTTGGTCCATACTGATGATACTTTTGTCTTTCTAAATTTCCCTAGCATAGGTCTTGCTGCTGAGTAGGGTCCTTTCATAGTACTTCTTGATTAACATAGTGTGAGCAGGACCAAAATAATAGATAATTGTATGTGTATGCACATGTTGAAAACCACGTCAATGAGAAATTTGAGTGGGCAAACAATTTATACGGAAAGTGAACAATGAATTATCCCTCAGTGCTTTTGCAAAAAAGGGACTTGTTCAAAAAATCTGTCCAAACACTGAACTCTTCTTGCTGTCCTTTCCTCCCTTCAAAAATAAAAACAGAGAGAAAGAATTGATTATCTCGCTCTTAGAGCAATTATAATGCAACGAGATCAAATGCCAGAAACAGTCAAAGTAAGCGCAGGCACTCCTCATCTGCTTAACTCAACTTTGTATTTAACCAGTAAGCAGTATGGTCGCCAAGGAAGTTCTCAATTATACTTGCCAATAACATTACTGGACTTTTCAAGCATACAAGTAATAGGTGTTTACTCAAATTCCCAACAAGATCAGAATTGGTTGATAAAATAAAGCTTAACATTATGTTTTTCGTTTAAAACAAAGATCTAAAAATACAAAAAACACACAAATGGAAAAAACAAAGGAGTTTCCGCATTCATCACATCAACAGACCACACAATGGGCCTGTTTGAATTCACTTAAATTTGAGCGTTAAAGGCAAAAAAATGCAGTAACTTAAAAGCCAACGCTCACACAGTGATCAAAAGAAAATGAAACCTGTTTGGATTGCTCAAAGCGTTGGCTTAACTTTAAGTCAAAAAAGCTCAAAAAGCCAGTTAAGGAAAAAGCTCCATAATGGAGCTTTTTCCAAAACGCTCTCAGCTTTTTGACGTGGGCCCCGCCACTTCTACCACCATCAATCCAAACACAAATCATTATCTATAACCTGACTTTTTTCCTACCGAGCTTTTTTTAAAGTCAGATAGCTTTTAAGTCACCGCTCCTACTGCCAAACCAAACAGACCCAATAAGTTTCTCACTGTATATCAAGCAAAAGAAACCATCTAAGGAGGTATGAAACCATGGAAATAGTAGAAATCTGGTGCAAAAGCTCACAACAATAATTAGCACAAGGATCGATGGCCGAGAACCTTAAAGCTAAAAAGTTTATGACAATAAGACCTCCCAGAAAATCCAAAAAAATAAAAAACAGAAAAGGCTGAATACCAGTTGAATTCGAACTCGTTTCTGAAAGATTTGATCTTCATAAACAGCAACAGCTTGGATAAAATGTTCCACTCTATCCAAGAAGACCTGACAAATAAAGATTCAAATAGAAACAATCATGGAAACTTCCAGGTTGATTACTTACGAGTTAATTCTTTTTTTCATGAAAGACTTAATTCTAAATCAGAACAAGATAACACAATATGATAGCTCAAGAAGAAACTAACTGGACTTTAAAGAGAGAAATTTACCTCACCCGCATCAGTAAGATAACCGCCCATGGCAGTGAATTCCCTTCTATAAATATTCATCAATAAATTTATAGCCCCCTGAATTAGTACGAAGTTAGAAGGAGGCAACATAAGCAATTTGGCGAAAAGAAAAACAAAAAGCCCAGGAAAATTACTATAAACCAACAACAAGCTGACAGGCTTGAGATATCTTTTGTTCCAGGCAATAACTAAAAAGAACTCATTTCTGCCGGCTGCTTACCTCCCTGATCTCTAACGTTGGCATGTGTGGAAGAAAGTCATTGCCGACGAAGAAGCATAGAAAAACAAAATCATCCACTAAGCGTTCAAAGTCAATCTCAAAAGGCGGGTTTGGTATATCCAATTCATATCGCAAGTATTCCCGCAGTACCCAGATGTTAAGAAACTGTATGAAAGGGGTAAGTTAATTTATATTCCAAAAGATAGAAAGGAAAAGATCTGGCTCAAGATGTGGAGTGTCACTCCTCGGACCTGATATTTTTTCTTGTGAATTGGGGTGTCATCTACTGGATTCCAATCCTTAACATTCTCACCCGGTTTATTTCGACAATCAACTGCAAGATGACCAACTTGGCCACATGAAAAACACTTCTCCTGTTGTCCAGGAAGAGTAATCACCTGTGTACCCGGGATATCATTTAGACTAACCATAGAGATCAATGAACTAAACCATCATAAAGATTAACTGGAAACTAACCTCCCTCAATATCGAAAAGTGAACCTCGTGAGTAGCCAAAGAGAGCATAATCAAATCAGCATCCTGATTCAAAGACCATGGCAAGTACAAGTCAAGGAAAGTACAAAAAAACAAAAATCAGATACATTGAAAACTACTCACCAACCCATACAAACAATGTCGAGTGTTTGGATTGAAACCAGGAAGGTTGCGTTGAAGTCGAATGTATTGAATGATTTTATGTTCTCCCTCACCAGGCACATTTGCATCAGAAAGTATAACCTTCCAATGATCACCCAAAGCAGCCCCATAAGTAAAGTAAATGGAAACAAAGTATCATAAAAATTCTTTTTTTTTTAAGGGAAAAAACACGGAAAGGACTACTTAACAACAAATACATCATTAACTCTAGAAGGGACCAAGGGAAGTAAAAAGTACATGGCATTAAAATAGTAGCACCTTTGTACCCCGCCAGCCACGGTTGTGGTTCAGTCTAGTCTGAATATAATACTGAAGGGCCGCAGACAGCACTGCCATAAATTGAGTGCCAGGAGTGATGACATTTGAGTCAGAAGTTTCGGGCTTGTCTTTAGAAGGTAAAAGCTCTCCGACAGCCTCAAATTCTCTTCTCAATCTTTCTTCTTCAGCTTCCTACAGTTTCACACATAAAAGCACCATAGGTTAAAAAGTTCATCACGAAAATAGAACCATTGTAATTTGTAATAACATAAGCATAGTATTTACAGCTTCAGCTGCATCTTTTGCAGCTCTGAAGCGTCGAGAACGCTGCTGATTCATTTTGCCTCTTGGTGCAACACCATCTGCAAAATATGGAATAAGGAATTCATGAAAATTTTGGAAGGGGGAGAGTTCACATGAAAGGAAATGGGTAAAGAGAGGAAGTGATTCAACTTTTAGTTTTAAACCTCTCTATTCAAGTGATATATGTACAAGAGTCCCTTGGGACAACTAATCCTCCTATAAATAAGGACTACATTAAAAGAATATCTTCCAAACTACCGCCTTAAAAAGAAAAATTTAAAGATACATAACTAAAATATCATGAACAATTGACAGCCTAAATCCTTGCCAGCTCAACCTCAAGTTGGTCCATAAATATCAAACATGCCCAACTCGGATGGTGATGACAATAGAGATTCGTTAGGAACAGCATGAGTCATTATGTCAGCCAAATAGTCTCTGGTGTGAGCTTCTAGGATAGAGCCGGAACCAAGATTATCTTTAATATGGTTCCTAATTTCTTATCAAGCTCAACACGCCTAGTTCAATCATGTTGCACAGGATTATTAGCAGTTTCAATAGCTGCCATATTATCATAGAATAACTCTATGGGCTTCTTTGGGTTGAACCCAAGTTCTTCCAAAATAATTTTCAGAAAAGACGGCATTCATGTATTAATCACTTGGGTTGTGCATGAACCGACTCACATCTCAAATTGCATGTGCTAAATCTGGTTTGGAGTGGCATAAAATATACCGGAGTCCCTTGGGTCATCTAAAAAATAAATATCCTGCTAAATATAAGGAGTAGATTAAAGGAATATCTCCTTGCCTACCTCCTTACAACATCAGGCACTATCCCACTAGTTAGAGCTGGCTACAGGGGTCGCATCATGTCATTGAGTTTTATTAACAGACAATTCTTTGGATATACCAACTTGTCTTTTCACTAGCTAACTTCAATGCAGAAGAAAAAGAGAACTAGCAGTTGATGGCTCCACTGAATCAATAGCCTTAGCATTTGGGAAAGATACACCAATTTACTACTAGTAAAATGAGGATATATAAAGACCTTCCCATCTTGGTTCTTTGATATAATTTTCCAAACACATAACTATGTTACATGATAAAATTTTCATCAAATTTAAAAATGCACAGTACATACAGATACAGTAATAGGCCTGATAAGTAAAATTGAAAAGAGATGAAAGGATTATTTGGCTCTTTGACATAAAGTTCACATATTCCTTGGACTTACAACCTATCATTGTAGAGCTCTAATATAAATAGATCTGGCAACAGAAATGTAATACCCCACCAAAGGATTACATTATAAATAAATTTTTAAATAATAAACATAAGAATCATACCAATTGCAAGATAGAGAAGCTTCCTCGGGCGAACCAACGAAAAGATATGGTCAATATAGTCAAATATTGATCTAAATACATCATCATAGGTAGCAGGTGCAGGCTGCAATTTGAGATTTATCAGAAACAATACAACTTTTAAAACAACAATTCAAGTTTACAGAAATCACATCATAAATCATGTCACCATATTGTCAGCAGACAATTATTTGTTAGACTAGAAAAACCCACCAACTATAGCATTTCCATAGAACCTAAACTAGACCCGTTTGTCTCTCTTATCTCAGTCTCCTGGTGTTATGGTCCACCAAAAATCCTGAAACCACCGATCCCAACAGCTTTGGGATGGTAGTCTTTTATGAGGTCCTTCTCCGATAGTCATATAATCATATGCGTCAGGAAGTTGGCACAGAAATTCACCACAATGAATGGAACTACTATGCTCGATTCTAGACAGAATATGGGATAAATAAAACAAATGCTATTAGAAAGGCCTTCCCTCTGTCTCCTGAATTTAGTTTTGCATTAGCTGTATTTACGGACTTTCTTGGACCAAAGAAGCAGACTTTACCATGAGAATTACGGGATGGAAAAAGCATATTCATTGAGAGGCGTTGCAAGAGAGCGTAAAATTATACAACTTCACTTCTAAAGTATAGGAGACTTAATCCTATAATGCCTTTTGTAATCCCTCTATTAAATATGAATGCCTAGCAAAATTGGAGATTCAAACGAAGAAGAACAGATTAACATGTGATGGGGGGACAGAAGGAACAGATATAAGTGAGTTGAGCTGGAGCTGGAGCATGTACCTTGCCATCGGGGTGGAAACAAGGGTGAATGATACCGTTCATGTCCAAGTACAAGTTGTCGAACTCCATGCCATTGGGATTAGGTTTCGACACATCAACAGGGTGCGAAACACCGGCGTTACTGGCGGTGGGCTCTTCTTCGACTACATCGGAAATCGAAAGCGGATAGCGGTCGGCAAGCCACCGGTAGAAGGCTGGAACTCCCATGGCTACGGCTCGGTTGGACCCGGTTCAGCAAGGTAGAAGAGAAAATAGTGTAAAGAATGCAAGATCTGTGATGCCGATGGAATGTACGGATCAGTGCTGAAGGCATGCTTCCAGCGGGACGATATTGCCCCTGGATTATTGCGTCTTTGGTTCCCTCGACTCACCTAACTCCTCCCAATTATGCCGTTTGCCATTTCTTCTTCCTTCCTTACCAATCATAATCCTACAAGTTTAAGGGTAGTTGGGAATTGCCCCTTGCTTTTGGTATATTCTTCTATTTTGATTAATATCTTAACCATGAATATATACTGTTTGTTCAAGTCCTTGGCATGAGCCGCCTTCGAGAGGGAAAAATAGTTTCCTAGTGATTTTAAAAAACGTTTGTTATGTGATACTGTTATACTACTATAATATAATATACTCAGTTTTAATTATAGGAATATTTTTATAGTGTAATTTACACTATAAAAGTATTTTTATAATTAGGACAGGAGAGAGTAATTAATATGGACAATGATAAAAAAATACTAATATTTTTAGACAGATTAAATAACCTAACTAGCTCTGTTCTTAATTTGTAAGGCGGTTTTAACTATATTTTGCTGGGCTAACCTAAAAAATGTCGCAGCTTAACTAAGATTGATGGAGTAATTATTAGAGTAGTTCCAACTTCCTAGAGCACTGATACATAATTGTGGAGAAGATGGGAAGAGTAGCCTGAGAATAAAGTTTGCTAACGTTCTGCACTGTCCTTCATTATGGATATTAAAAATAAATAAAAAACCAAGAAGCTCTCAGAAGTTGCATTACATTACACATAAGACCAGACGAAGACGAAGAGAATTTGGGCTGGGTTGGTCGGTTTTCACGGGGAACATGGGCCTAGAATACGATGAAGATCTTGAGTTTGGTTTGGTGCGAGAGTGTGGCCTTTTTGTTGATGGCATTTTATTTCAATCCTGGATGCTTTGATGGCCTTTTTGTTGAAGGAGTCGTATTTCATTTCAAAAATAAACGAGACTAGGCGGAAGACGAAGGAGGCCCTGTATCTCTATGCCCATGGAAAACACCTCTGTTTTTCATTTATCAAATTAACAATATATTTTTACAAAAAAAAAAAAAAAATAACAATATATTACCAACATACCTTGAGAGCAAGTGGTAATGAACTTGCTTTCCCACCATTATGTCCTAAGTTCGAGGCGTAGAAATAGAAAAAATAGTGTTGGGAGTTCTCCTCTCACGATTGTGGATCTAACGCGGAGTGAAATCTAGATTAGTCGGAACTTTTAATGCCGATGAATTAGGTGGGTTACCAAAAAAAATTAACAATATATTTGGTGGTGTCAGGGGTGGACCCATGAAAATAGTGAGGGGCACCATTGGTGGGGATGTGGGGGTTCGGGGGAATTTTTTTTTTTAAAAAAATATTTAAATGCATTAAAAATATATATATATCAAAAAAATATTTATGAAATCAATTAAATATTGATGATATTATAAGAGAAGCAATTATTTTAAAACCTTTCATTTAAAAAAATAAGGTTAAATGCAGTTAGAAATGCAGCTATATAAATTACAATTATGCGTGGACACTCAATAAGTTTAAGTACATATATTTTAATAACAAAAATATATTACAATAAAAATAATTACAATGTCATCTTTCTAGGCTTTATTTTTTTAGAATTCCATCATAATTGTCTTATTATCAATGCTATCAAATACATCTTTTTCAATATAAGACACTAAACAATCATTCAACTATTTATCTCACATCCGATTACGAAGTGCAATCTTGATGTATCAATGATAGACACTAAACAATCATTCAAACATGTATTAATTTTTTTTTTAAAAAAAGTTTCCCAAATTCAAGGGAGCACTTGCCCCCTTCTCTACTACCTTGGTCCACTCATAGGTGGGTGATAAACTTCCTTTGACGCGAACTGATAATATTCAGTGATGAGTGAAGACATTATCCTTCCAATCTTTAATATAATATATATTTACATAATTTAATTAAATTACAGAAATTACTTAAGTTTTATTTCAAATAAAAAATGTGACTAGGCAGAAGACGACGGAGTCCCTGTGCCTCTATGCCCATGGAAATACGCCTGTTTTTAATTTATCTTAATTAACAATATATATTTGGTGGCGTCGTGAACTTCCTTTAACGCAAACGGGTGATATTATTGAGTGAAGAGAAGCAAAATTGAGATTCTAAAGTATAAATGATTTTACTATTATATCCATTAGTTTTTAAAATTAAAAAAGAAAAGTTGTCATTGCCAGAATACCACCGCCACCTAGGCTAGCCACCAGAGGGTGCAGGCTGGCTGGAGCCAGGGGCATTTTTTGGGAATGGGGTTTAATTTTTTTATTAAAAAAATGTAAGCTAAAGGTGGTGGAGGAGGAATTTGAATCCACCTACATATGCATAAGAATAAGTATATGTCGCTCTTAAAGAGTGTATTTTAACTAAATCATATATACCAAAGAGAAGAAAGACAATTAGCTCAATAATTATAGGTTAAATTTTTAACTTTACCCTCTTTTATAAATGAGTATTTTTCAACTCTTTATTTTATCTCTGTTTTCACTGTGTTACGGACCTATACAAGGCCAATAGTGGAGATAATGCATATCTGATCCTATCTAATAGGAAGGAGGATCCTAATCTCTGAACTATTTATATTCAGTCACACTGTGCACACACCCCACCCCCTTAACTTAATTATATCATATATCATTAGATTATATATTAGTTCATTAGTCAAACTAATTAGTTTGAAGAAAAAAATTAAAAATAAAAATACTGTAAAATAATTTAATTTGCTTCGTTAGTCTCTCCAAAAAGTCAACTTTATCATATTTTAGAACCAAAAAGAGCATCTTCTAATAAATTTTCTTAAAAAATCCATAAATAAATTTAAAATGCTAAAATTTAATTTTAATAGTTGATAGCTATAATGAAAAAATGGAAAGAAAATCTATTCTAAAATAATCTACAGATTTTCAACTCAAATTTTAGTAGTTTAAATTTATTTATTTAATTTTTAAGTAAAATTATGATAATATTTTTATAAGATTTTTTTTTTGTATTAAATATAGGACATAATTTATAATATAAATTACACTATAAATTATTATAAGACTACTAAATTTATACTATTAAAATTTTACATGCATTAACTGTAAAGATGTTTGCCAAATGCATTTTCAATTTATTAGTAAATATTTCCACATAATAAATGTACAAGATTCCTTATCGTACGGTTTACTTCAAATTAGATAACTTCTTTTAACGTTATTATGATAACTCGTCTTTTTTCGCCCATTTTAAAGTCTTCACCTTTTGTAAGTCTTCTTTTTTACTTTTCTTCTGTAGAAAAATTTTGCTTATAAGTGACAAAGAAATTTAAAGAAACACTGAGTCCACTGAATTTTTGTGGCTCTAGAATACCATGTTGAATGCGTCAATCAAATAAGGTTAATTAAAAAACTTAGGGGCAAATAAAAGCAAACAAGCACAGATAATTGAACAAAGCACGATTGTCTCATTTGGATAAAAATTTCATTAATGTCAAAATATTAGCACGCAGTCGATATCATGGGCAGCTCTTGTTGATGTGACGTGGTCGTCGTCTTCTCATGCTTTTTTTTTTTTTTAGAGGGGTGATTTTGCCTTTTTGGTATCATCAAAGCCTGTTTGGGGTCACCCCAACAAAATCTAGATTTTGTCAAACATCCTTCCAGAAGTTATTCTGTATCAAACCTAAGTTTTGTAAAAGTTTATCAAACATCTATTTTTATCCAAAAGTTATTCTCCAAACATTTTTACCTCGTAAAATTTAGAAACTATTCTCTAAAAACTTTTTACCTCGTAAATAGTGAAAATCATTTTTTTTTAAGTATCATTCAATACCTTGAAATATTTCATTATCTTAAAAATTTATTTTAAGATATTAAAAAATATTTTAGGGTAACAACTGATTTTGAAAAAATATTTCAGGGTACTGATGGGTACTAAATCGATATTTAATACTGACTGATACTAAAAAAATAATTCTTTTGGTCTTGAAAATTTATTTTATGATATTGAAAAAATATTTCAGGGTAATAACGGATCTCGAAAAATAATTTCAGGGTATGACGGGTAGTATAAAGTCTGATACTGGAAAAAGACTTCTCTTGGTCTTAAAAATTTATTTTAGGATATTGAAAATATTTCAGAGTAACAACTGATATTGAAAAAATATTTCAGGTACTAACAGATACTAAAAAGATACTTAAAGAAACTAAAAAAATATTTCCTGATCTTGAAAAAAAAATTAGGATATTGAAAAAATATTTCAGGATGATGACTATTCTTGAAAATATATTTTAGGGTACAGAAATGTACTAAAAAATATCTTAAGGATATTGACTGATACTGAAAAAATAATGATGATGGCATAGAAGAGATAAAAAGCAGAAAAAAATTGTTTTTCATAAAACCTAGGTTTTGATGCAGAATAAATTTTTTTAAAAAAAAATCTTTTATGTCATATTCAGTAGGATGGTGGCGGAACGTGAGGAGTGAAAGTGGAGGTGAAATTGAGATTTCTGTATATTTGGTAAGCTAAAAGCCACCTCAATGGAGAAACCACTCCCAACAATATTGAATGCAGTAATCCGAGGCTAGACTAAACCAGACCGGGTTTAGGGGACAATAATCATATAAAAATCACCACAACCTTAATTAAAAACAAAAACAAAAACAATATTTAAATTATAAAAATATTTTAAAAAATTGACCTGCACTAGACTAGACTCGTGTTAGTGATTTGGTCCCCTAGTTTGGAACACTGTCCAGCCCAACCAGTCAATCTAGTCCGGTATAATTCAATTTCATTATGATACTTATTTAGACAGGACCGGACCAGCTCGAATTAGATCAAACTGAATCAAGCCACCAAATTTTTGCCAACTCCGAATTTTATCTATTTGTCAATGATGTCTTTTCTAATTTTTGCAATGTAAGTAAGAAGGCATAATTAAAGAGCCATAGAGTATGATAGTTAAAATCTCGATTTATCACTGCGTTTTTACGTTTTTACAATTTCTTTTCATTAAAACGGTTTTACTAATTTTCCAAACGCTTTTATGTTTTTACGATTTTTTTACGTTACGATTTTACGTTTTACAATTTTTTATCCCTTTTCCGATTTTACGTAAAATCTTGATTTTAACTACCTTGCGTAGGAGTTGAAAGGTTTGTTTGACTTTGTTTTTAAAGAAAAATAAAAAAAATGAAAATAAGAAGACAAAAAGTTGTTTTTAAAAACTAAAAACGAAAATAGTTTTTAGTTGTTTTATTATTTTTTATTTTTTGACGCAGTCACATATCCTCTATCAACACTATACTACCACCGTTATGTCACCACAGCTAACCATCACCGCCACATCACTTCAAAAACATATTTTTTTAAACAACTATCAAAAAATATCTTTTTGTTTTTTTATTTTCAAAACTTGTTTATAAAAACAATTTATTTTGAGAACAGAAACAAAAGAATAGAATCAAACAAGCCCTAAGTTTCAATTACTTTTAAGCGCTGGTATAAAATGCAAAATTTATACTCCCTTTAATTCTTTTTATAAGTTAGAACTATCACTGTCATGTGGATCAAAATTGTAGTTAAATTCAGTTAAAGTAATAAGTATTAATATATGCAAAAAAAATTATACCCTTATTCATAAAGAGATCTTAGGAGAAAAAATAAGGGGAACTTAAACGTAGAGATATACTTCAATGCCATCCCTCTCTTTTAAGGCCCCGTTTGGTACAAGGAAGATTTGAGGAGAGAAAGAAATTTATAGAAAGAAAATGAAGGGAAGGGAAGATTTTGAGGGATAAAGGAAGATGACTTGAAGTAAAATAAGTTGTTTAATAAGAAGAAAATGAAGGGGTAGTCGTTGGTAAAGAATCAGGAAATACATATTTTACCATAAAAAGTAATTAATTCAAAATGAAAATGAATTTTTTGTTGCTAAAATATATTTTTTTTAAAAATTATCTTATCAAGTTCAAATTTATCTAAAAGAATTTTCCGTCAAGTTCGAATTTATCGCATAAATTTGTACTTATCACATAAATTTGAATTTAATTATATTTTCTTGCATTTTAGGAAAACATTTATAAGGGGTAAGTATGTCTAAAAGTGTCACTATTCACGTGAGAACTTGAGATTGGTGGGATCTTATCTTCTCACATATAAGGGAATATTGGTGGGCTTGGAAACTTTAGTTTCTAAAAGATTTGACACAAAAAGTGTATCAAATAAGGAAAGATTTGACACAAAAAGTGTATCAAATAAGGGAACTTGATAATCTTCATTTCCCTACCCACCAAATCCGTGTACCAAACAGGGCCTAAATATGATTTTTGGTGCATGTAGTGATTATTATAGATGAATGTACTTCCTTTGGTTCTTGTTATAAAACATCAACTAACAATTTTCACAAACCAATAAAAACAATTAAAGTCAATAAAATTATCCTAAAATTTAAGTAATTTTCAATATTATTCCTACTAATTGTACTAAACCTTAATATTATATTACGAATTATTACTTTCACCTACTACCCTTATTAATTATAGGCATACATGAAAAAAGATAATTTATGCTCATTGGGAACAAGCAAGTACTTTATAAAAAATACTAAATACATTTGCTAGTTGGTGCCTTATAATAAGAACCAGAGAGAGTATTCAATAAGGGTAGAAGTGGAAAGACAATTTTTTTTAGACAAAAAGAATTTATTACTTATAAAAAGGACGATACTTAAAAGAGAGAATGTTGCTTGTAAAAGGGACGGAAGCAAATAACATACTTCATCCGGTCCTAAGACATATTTAACCGATTTTGTGAAGATTAAGGAAAGAAGTTAATTTAGTTAATTTTACTCATTTTCCTAAAATGCCCCTATATAAATTTAAAATAACATAAGTAAAAGTGAATCAATAATTCCTATCACACACCTCTCCAACCTAAAATTTTCCTTTCCACACACTATTTAATTGAAATAATAGTATTGTTATACATACATATATATGTGTGTATATATATGTACATATACATACACACACATATATATGTGTGTGTGTGTATACATATATCCAGTGGCGGAGCCAGGAATATATATTTGTGGGTGCACAATTCGTGAGGGGATTTGGGGGTTCGGGAGAAGCGCCCCCGATTTTTTTTTTTTAAAGAAAGTTTTAAATGCATTAAAATTTAAATGAATATGGACAAGAAAATAAAATAAAATTTCAACCTAACATAGAAAAAAAATAATCAAGAGTCTAACTAAATGAAAATTATCTGGAAGAGCTCCTTAAGAAATATGGAATAGATCACTGCAACAGAGCTAATACCCCTATGAGCTCAACGACTTTTGTAATATTCTAATTTTTATTTTTATGATTTATTTATAATTAAGAGTGAAATTATATATGATAAATGTATTTAATTTATAATTTTTAAAAATATATAAAAAAGATGAAAATATTGGGTATTTTGTTGTAATTTTTTCCCTATATTTGTGGCAGACACAATTAAAAAAGAATGATGATTGCGTTTGGTGCATTCCAAAGACTCGTTTGATTCTGAGACTGCTTCAGTGTGAATTGCAAAAAGTAAAAGCATAATATACCCAAGATGAGATTCGAACCTGGGTGTGGGTGTATTCCCTGGCAAGACATTTTTCTACCACTAGATCATTTGTGCTTCTTCTTGAAGAGTTCCTTCAAAATATATATATTCTAAAACTTTTGTGGATGCACTTGCATCCATAAGAACCAATGTGGCTCCGCCACTGCATATATCACATATATATGCATACACACACACAAAGATATATATATGTATATATGTTTGTGTGTTTATATATGTACATACACACACAGATATACATATATGTATACACACATATATGTGTGTCTATATATATTTTTGTGTACACACACTTACTTGTATATACATACCCACATATGTATGTGTGTGTCTATATATATTTGTGTGTAGACACACACATATATACATATATAGATACACACATATATATATATCTAAAAGTTTAATTGATTGGAAGAGTCTACGCACCTACGTATATATACTCACCAAAAATCAAACACACTTTAGAGAATAAAATAGGGGTATTTTAGGAAGAATTTGACAAAAATTAGAATGTTGTCTTATAATTAGGACCAAAACTAACTCTTAAATGTTGTCTTATAATTAGGACCGGAGGGAGTACTATTTTATGTAAATTTAATTTATTTCATAAAATTTATTTCATTTTGTACTTTATTTTTGTTTTCTCGGCATCAGATAGAAGGTGTTAATTAGCCATTAAACACACTCGTATCGTGTCTTAATTCGCATGCGGAGCAGCCCGGGGATTTTTAAAATACTGCCAACCACCCCCTCTTTCGCATGAAACGCAAGTTTGCGAGCATAACAAGGCGCGCCCATATTTGACTATTCGACTTTGTTGGAGGATCCCATGTGCGTGGCAGGTGGCGTCGAGTGATTGATTATTAATTAAGATTCTTAATCACCCCTTCTCATGTTTCAAAATGGTAAAAAAAGGTAGTCAGAAATAATTGTTTGATGTGGAAAAAATGCCCTGCCCGCCATCATCACACGCGGGTGAAAACTGACGCCATGGACATGGTAACTAGTTTTTTCTTTTTCTTTTTTGCCCAGATGATATTGTAACTCACCACTCCTACTCTATTACTCGATCTATAATATAAATAATTTTAATTAATTCATTACAATTAATAAACAATGGTTAACTCTTTGAATTTTTTCTTATTTAAAAATAATTTCCATTTTTATCCAAATTAAACAAGGTTTTAAATGAAAGAGAAATACAGTAAATCTTGCTTAAACATTAATTATCAGGACAAAATTGAAGGAAAAACATTAATTCTTATTCAAATAACTTATATTGTGGACTTAACTTTTTTTCCTAATACCTCAATAACAAAATCTAGCCTCGAAATTAAAAATCAACCCACAACTACTCCAAATAGCTCTGCTATTCATATTTGTCATTATAATCATTATTATTATTAAGTCCCTTATGAATGAGTTTTATAAGGAGGGAGACAATTTTTTTAATAAAGAGTAAATTATTATTATTTTTAAATAAAAAATTGCTTTTTTTGACAAAACGTCTAAAATCGTCCTCAAATATCATTTTTTAAATTTTATAATGAGTGGGCAAGGAGTAAGGACAGAAGACTTTCCTAGCGTTTCTCGTCCCTTGCGTCTACAAGAGAGCAAGTCCAGGTTTCAGCCTCTCTTCACTGATTGACAGGTGACACTTGACACCCATTTCTGGAATAAGATCCTGACTGTGAGCTATTCAACTTCTCCAATCCCATCTCCCTGCTTTACTTCCTTCGAGCGGTTTTCCTTAACCTGATTATTCTTTTGGAAAAATTGCTGTCCTCTTTTTCCTGTTGTATGATGCCTCCAGCTTTTTGTGCGTATAGCTTTAGGATCTTCCTGATTGGCTGATGTATTTCCTTTCTATGGGTTAATTCCGTTTTCCATGATTCTTCCTAATCATATAGATAAATATATTGCCGTGGCCTTTCGAAATGCTTGTTTCAATCTTTTTTCGAGGATTGATTCATCGATATGTAATGTTTTTCCCTTTCGATTCTTCGTGTTAACTTCTAGTGCTCTATTTCTAGTTTTTCTTCTGAATTTTTGTTATTTAGTTTTCCCGCCAATTAAATTTAGATTGATTCAAGACACTGGAACTGGAATTTCGCTACTTTTGGCTTGTAAATTGCTGTTTATTTATTTATCTACTTTTAAGAATGTAAGTGCGATGTGTTTGTCGGGTCATTCTACTAGCTAAACGCTTATTGTATTTCAGCTCCCCCACCTTTTACTGTATGCTGTCACAATATTTTTTCTTAATTGATGAATGAAAAGATATTAAGGGGAGTTTCGGCATTGCTTTCAAATCAATTCAGCCGATCCAAGTCTTGTTTACTTTGTTTTCTAGATCTTATATCTATTTGTTTACTGGGACCTCCTTGTCTTTTATGATTTTGCAGTATTTTTCTTAAAATGGCACAAGAGAAGGAAACCATCGCAAAAGATGTCAGTGAGGTAAGTCATAATCAGCTATACATCCCCTTTTCTTTTCCCTGCCTCTGTACTGAATCATTATAGCTTTCAATACATATAAACTCATTTTTGAGATGTACAGTTGGTTGGGAAAACTCCGTTGCTATATCTCAACCATATCGTAGATGGTTGTGTTGCCCGAATTGCTGCAAAGCTGGAGATGATGGAACCCTGCTCTAGTGTCAAAGACAGGTATATAGGTCTCTTTAATGATCTATTTGGAAGAAAACTAGTAATATGCCATCTTACAGATTTTCCATTGATTGCTACTTAAAGGCTTTTGTTCATACCCATCTTAATATGCTTAAGTTGATAGTTTGTTTGGAAGATCTGTTCACTTGATATCATGCAGTCTATAACTTCGAAATGGATGTTGAGTACGGTAGGCCAAGGCTCTAATCTATTTCAAGCGATAAAAAGTTTCTTGAAAGTTTCTGTTATTATGATGCATCTCTTTCCTTTGCTGCAGGATAGGATACAGCATGATTGCAGATGCTGAGGAGAAGGGATTCATTACACCGGGCGAAGTAAGTTTTTGTTTTATTTCTTGTCCTTACTTGTAATTCATGCTGGGCATCTTGTTATGTCATACATCATATGTTTTGAAGATTCCTTCCTCCTTTCTCACCAATGAAACTGTTCTGCTCATATAAATATTGTTCTTGCTGAAATTGATATTATATTGCTATTGAATTTAAAGTGAATGCAATTTACTGATCAACTTCAAAGAAATCTTCTGGAAGTCTCTCTCTCTCTCTCGACCACAAATTAAATCAAACAAAACATGGATTATTGCTGATTCTAGATTCACAAAATGGTATCGATGTTACTGACAAGTTTGTTTTTTGTGACAATTGCATGGAAATTTCATATATTTTAGACTTCTAGTCAATAAAATTTAGAATATTAGTGATGACATCATGAAATTTAATGTGCTTATGTTGTAGAGTGTCCTGATTGAGCCTACCAGCGGAAACACTGGCATAGGTTTGGCATTCATGGCTGCAGCTAAGGGTTATAAACTTATTATAACCATGCCTTCTTCAATGAGTCTAGAAAGAAGAACAATTCTTCGAGCTTTTGGAGCTGAGTTAGTTCTCACTGATCCAGCCAAGGGTATGAAGGGAGCTGTTCAGAAGGCAGAAGAAATAGTCGCAAAGACTCCTAATGCTTACATGCTTCAGCAGTTTGAAAATCCTGCCAACCCAAAGGTATTAACTTCGTCATGTACTTTTTGTGGGGAATACGTTGATCCAAAGAAATAATACGATTGTTACACACACTTCCTCAGATCCATTATGAGACTACTGGACCAGAGATCTGGAAGGGATCTGGTGGGAAAGTCGACGCTCTTATTTCTGGTATAGGGACAGGAGGAACAGTAACAGGTGCTGGGAGATATTTGAAAGAGCAGAATCCTGATGTTAAGGTGGGAATTTCTGACTTGTGTTTTTTGCTACATGAATATCTGAATGCATATTCTTTTTGTTAGCTTTTTCTTATTACGTTTTTTTTTTTTGGTTAGTTATATGGTGTTGAACCAGCTGAAAGTCCAGTGCTGTCTGGGGGAAAACCTGGTGAGTCTTGATTTTTCTCATTATCGCTTATCATTTCATTCATGTAGATGCTTTGTCAATTGCTTGTTGAGTCCAATAATGTGGTCAGTAAACTTGCTTTCATATGTTTCTGCAGAGTTAATCTTTTCCTCTTGAATTTAGTCTTAATTAGTAAAATATTATTCATGATACTCAATTTAGACCTCTGATTGTACTATATAGAAGTAGTCTGCTGGGCTGAGAACTCATTGCTCTGGGACCTTAGAGCTTGGTCAAGATACCGTGTGTTCTTTTCTCTATCTCTGGGATTTCTGATAACTTTGGATTTCACAGACTTTAGTTGCATCCCCCCTGGGGGCACCAAAATGGCCTGTTGGTTGAAGTACCAGGTGTTCTTTAATGTGTCACCAAAATTTCTGCTGTCCCCAGGTTTCGGAGATTCTTGTTGCATCCCCCAGCCAAAATGGTCATGTGTCTATTGAATGTAATTTAGTCAATGTTTCTCATATGGTTGCTAATGTTCTTAATTTCATTCTCTTACTGGTTTTGTACCAAGAACGCTGTGTGGGTGATTTGCTTTAATCACCATGTGCAAACATGATTCTTAACATGAATGCATATGTATTATGAAAACATGTAAAGACATGAATACCATGTGTTAATCACCCAATGTGCTTGGAGGTCAAAATGACACTCTATCCCCGCCTTCTCCTCTATGCCCCTCTGCATCTTCTAGAAAATGCGTAAAATAGTTGTATTTGTTGCAGCATAGTTTACCTTCTATTTTTCTACATAAGTTATTATAGCTGCATTGATATTTACTACGTACCTACCCAAAGTTGCGCGTATCGTTCATTCTTCTGATGAATGTATGGTTGCTGATGTGCAAGGCCCACATAAGATCCAAGGAATTGGTGCTGGCTTCATCCCTGGTGTTTTGGATGTTGGTTTACTGGACGAAGTTATTCAAGTGAGCCATTAAACTTCATTGATTTTATTAATTTTAAATTGATACATAAATTTGTTACTGTTCTATTGTGTCTTTTGTGATTAACATGTTACTGTTTGCTCTGTTCTATTTCTATTATCTCCCAACCCAATATAACCACCTTCGTGAAAAAATAAATAACTAATTAAATTTTTGCTTTCATTAAAAAAAAATCTGGACTTCATCCTTGGGAGTGGGGAAGGAAGTAAAATAATTTGATTCATATGTAGGAATATTGCTAAACAGGAACTTTGATTAGTTGTCTTGGCTCAATTTGACTCTTTAATCAGTTTCAAAAAGAAAAAGAGGAATAATGCCTTTTTGTTGTGATTGTCGTTCTCTGTATGAGTTTCTTATCCATTTCTTTGGTGCGAATCCACGTTCCATATGCTGATCACTTAATTTTGTCATTTTGTCTGCTTTTGTAGATATCAAGTGAAGAAGCTATTGAAACTGCTAAACTTCTTGCATTGAAAGAGGGCCTATTGGTAAGTTCTTTGAAAAGATACATCCCAAATAGGATTTTCAGGTGTCCTTCCATTCTGTGTGTTTTTAAGGAGATAGAGAAAAATTGCGTTTTTTTTTTTTTGCAGGTGGGGATATCATCCGGTGCTGCCGCAGCGGCCGCCTTGAAGGTTGCCAAGAGGCCCGAAAATGCTGGAAAACTCATCGTTGTAAGTTTATGGTTGGCTTATATGATATTAAATGCTCCTCTGTGATTGCTGTTATAAGAAATGCTTTAGTTACAACATCGATATGCTTATGTGGCACAAAGAATTACCTTTTCCGAAAGCAAGACCTCTATGTTGAGCTTCTGGCATTAGCTAATGTGTGCAGCTACTGGAACCAAAAATCCATCCGTTAGTTTTCCATATTTTTTGCCATATTGCTGCTTAATTTACTGATTGAAAACCTGTCCAGGCGGTGTTCCCAAGTTTTGGAGAGCGTTATCTATCATCTGTGCTCTTTGAGTCTGTGAAGCGGGAAGCAGAGAACATGGCTGTTGAGCACTGAGCTCAGGAAAAGGTTTTATGATTGTTGCTGCTTGGGTATGAGGGGGCCTGCTATTGGTTTACAAGTTATAATCTCGCCCTTTGAATTTCTGTTTCTTTATGCTGGGATTTGTAGGCCAACTCTTAGTTTATCTTCTGGCTGGGTTTTTTTTTGGTCGATCTTCTGGCTGGGTTTGTTGTCTGGTTTTCTGTTGTGTGTAAATTTTTTACTGTTCAATAAATACCAACAGCATGTAGCTAAGAACATCAAACTCACATATGGCTATTTTATAGTAATTGTTATGTTTCCAAGAAACTAGGGGCTTGTTTGATTCTATTCTTTGTTTTTTATTCTAAAAAACAGTTCTTGGAAACAAATTTTAAAAATTAAGAAAATGTGTTTGGATAGTTGTTTTGAAAAATCTATTTTTGAAGTATAGCGGTGCGGTCACTGTTGGTGGTGATCATCACTAATAGTTAATAGTTTAATGTCGATAGTGAATACATGGCGGTCTCAAAAAAAAAAAAAAAACTAAAAATTGTTTTTGTTTTTTAGTTTTTAAAAATAGCTTTTTGTTGTTTTTTAAAGCAATTTTTTAAAAACAGTTTACTCAGCATGTTTTATTGTAATTTTTTTTTTTAAAAAAAAAAGAGATTTTGGAAACAAAATCAAACAGCCCTAGTTTTCTTTGCCCGTCACGTCCCAGTTTATTTTAGTGCCACAAGCTCCTTGATTTGGGAAACTTTCAATAGTAATGGGAGGCTTTCTGCCGATTGATAATCCATGACAAATCATAATTGTGTCCCAATAACATTGTCGTCAATTGATTCCTAAGCATGCCGCTTTGATTTAAAAGGACCTAAATTGAACGCAATTGAAATGATCGGGTTGGTAATTATTAGCTTGGAATCATCTATATTTTGTGTGTGTAAAATATTTAAAAATGAGTATGATCACCTGAAACAGGTCAACATTGAATTATCACCCTGGTGATCATGGTATTTTCCGTCCCTTCTTAGTGTTTGATTGGGAACTAGAGAATAGTTTCCTGCTCCCGGTATCCTACCAAGACAGGAGGCGAGAATAGTTGATCCCGGTCCCGGGTAGGGATTTGAACACCCCTGGCATTAGGGTTTGGTTTCTTTCCTCAGGGTGTTTCTCCTCACCCCTTCTTATCGCTCTCATTAGTTTTAAAGCTTGACCATCCATTCGATATCTAACTGTTCAGAGAAAGCCAAATCACCTAAAATATCTTTTAGTACCAGTCAGTATTTTGAAATATTTTTTCAATATCATGCAGTATTTTTTAAGTACCAGTCAGGAAATATCTTTTTAGTCAGTATCCTGAAGTAGCTTTTAGTACCCGTCAGTATCCTGAAATATTTTTTTTAATACCGGCCAGTATTCTAAAATATTTTTTTCAATATCATGAAGTATTTTTTCTGTAGTCAATATCCTAAAATATTTTTTCAAGATCCTAAAATAATTTCTCAAGATCATGAAATATTTTTTTAGTACTAATTAGTATCTTGAAGTATTTTTTAGTATCAGCTAGTATCTTGAAGTATTTTTTTAGTACTCGTCAATATAGTGAAATATTTTTTCAAGATCCTAAAATTTAGAATCTTGAAAAAATATTTCAGAATACTGACAGATATTAAAAAGTACTTCTGGATGAGACAATCAAGATTAATTCAAATCAACGGTCTAAATTGGTTGAGGAGAGATATCAAATGTTCAGATTGGATGATGAGGGATGATGAGAATGTAAGATAATGAGAGGATCCAATTCCTTGTCGCTACGCATTTCAAACTCTGGCTTCTCTTATTCTTTTTTTATTTATGTTTTCAACGTGCTTTATTGGAAGTAGAAAAAAAATTAAATTTTATTAATTGTCTTAGAATTTAGGGAAAATGATAGCCAAGTCCAAGGAAGATATAAAATATCAAAAAAGTCTCAACCCAAAATCACATATCTTTGATATTATTTGTATTGAAACAAAATCAATGTGTTTAAATTTTGTTGTGAATATAGCACTTTTTGTTATGAATATAGCTTTTTGTTGTTGTGAATAGCCAGGTTTTAAATTTTGTTGTGAATATAACATTTGCTGTTGTGAATCTAGTCTTTTCTGTTGTGAATAACATCGGTACGCTTAGGGACTTGAGTTTAAAACAAAAGACAAGTGTTTAAATTTTGTTGTGAATATATATATTTTTTCTGTTGTGAATGACTAGGTTTTTTATATATGATTTTGGGTTGGAACTTTTTTGATATTTTGTATATTCTTTAGGACCTAACTGTCATTTTCCCTAAAATTTAACTACTCATTCAACATTATCCCTTCTTAATAAATGCTTTTAATATGTTTTACACCGATAAAAAAATTAAATTTTATTAACACTCATCAAATTCAATACTTTTATTTTTATTTTATTTCTATCTAATATACATTATATGCCATGAAAATAAAATTGACACAATAATAAATGAAGGAAAAGAATAAACATTTACGTAGAAAATTAGTGCATGTTTTGATTAATAGCAGAAGCTGCTTTTTCAACAAAATTTACAATATACGTGGTAAGTTTATTAAAAGAGTTTTGTCTCGACTTACGTAAACATATTTTTTTAACGTCAACCTAAATACGCCTAATCAACAATTTCTTCTCTTTCATCCTTATAAATATTACTACCTCCGGCCATAATTATAGAACCACTTTTGTAATGTAATTTATACTATAAAAGTATTCTTATAATTAAGACCGGAGTATAAATTAGACTAGTGAAGTACTCCCCCCGTCCCTAATTATAGGAGCAAATTTTGGAGTTGGTTTTGATCCTAATTATAAGAGCAAGTTTTAACTTTTGTCAATTTTTTCCTATAATACCCCTATTTATACTTATTATTAGGAGCATTATATATATGTGTGTTTACATATATATGTATATTTGTGTTTATGTGTGTCAATATATATATGTGTAGATATATATGTGTGCACACACACACATAAACATATATATATACATATATATATATGTGTACGTGTGTGCGCGTGTATGTATGTATGTATGTATGTATGTATGTATGTATGTATGTATGTATGAGTATGTGTCTCTATGTATGTATATAGATCTATATGTATACACATATATACACACACATATATGTATACACATGACTATATAAAAAACAACTAATATACATATATAAACTAATATGTCATGGATATCTAACGTAAGACAAATTAAAAACACTTATAATTAGAGCAACTTGTGTCATTTTAAATTTATATAAGGACATTTTAGGAAAATGAGTAAAATTAACTAATTTAACTCCTCTCCTTAATTCTTCCAAAATCGGTTAAATTGCTCCTATAATTAGGGACGGAGGTAGTACTACGTATTTATAAAGAAAGGGAAGACTAAGAAGGCTCATAAAAGCTTACACGTTTGCACATACCAAAGGCTCCTATTGGACATCGCATGCAGAGTAAAAATCTGCACAAGTCACTGGAAACACACCGTACAATTCCTCCATAACTTTGTACAATGTTATCATGGCAGCTGGGGGAAAGTGGGAGAATGGAATTTTTTTTTTTTGAGTTGATTAAAAATATAAAAAAAGTGGGGTTAATAATTTTTAATTCATTTTTCTTACTCTTGTTTCATAAATATTTTCTTTATCAAAATTTTGTAACTCTACTCCTCCAATTTTCTTAAATCTAATTTATAAA
This sequence comes from Acacia pycnantha, assembly GCA_025563575.1. NCBI lineage: Eukaryota > Viridiplantae > Streptophyta > Magnoliopsida > Fabales > Fabaceae > Acacia > Acacia pycnantha. The sequence goes on from JAMWYP010000161.1 coordinate 271,000, forward strand.
AATTTTCCCTCCAAATCCTTCCTACCAAACAAATCCTTCCTACCAAACAGACCCTTAGTATTTGACATACTAGATGATAATGATTCTCGGATAAGTTCAGCTAACGTGGCCATCGGGCATTGGGCAAGCACCATCAATTACTAGCTTAAGAACAAGAGGCTCGAACGTAAAGAGAAACTCGACGTCGCTGCGACAGCTGTCCATATAATCAAACCAATAGCTAATAGCTAAAAGGTATATTCCCCGGCGCTGCACTCTGTCCCTCTCACTTGCTCACTTGGTCGAGTTTCCTCCTCTCACCTGAGCCTCGGCGTGGCCGCCGTGCTCATCCTTACCCTCAGATCTTTCTCCCTGCGTTGGCATAGTCGATCTCATCCCTCTCAATCGTTTTTCTTGGGGCCAAGTTCTCAAGCCACCTCGTTCTGCAACCGCCAGCCCGACCTTGGTCGTTCGCCGGCATCGCCAAATTCTTTGTCAGGTATACACCGGAACCAACCTCTTTTCCGAATTCTCTGTCCGGATACTTCTGCATGTTCTCTCATTTGCTTTTCTACATGAACAAGTTCTTGTGAAAGGGAAATGAATACTTGAGAACTTCGAGATTGAAATATTGTTATTGAGCGTTTGAATGATGAGGATTTTTTTTTTTAATCTTGAAATGATGACGAAGATGATGAAGATCTAAACATTACCACTCCACACTGATCCTATTTATAAGTCCATTTTAACAAAAAAAATTGGTCCTATTTATAAGTATATTTTGACCAAATAAATGAGATTGTTACAATTTTGCCTATATTAATGAGGATAAGAGAGATTGGCTAGCTATATTAGAAAGAGAAAAATATGAGAAAAATTTGGCAATAAATTTTAAAAAGTACTCATTCATAAATGAGGGTAAAGTTGGAAATTTGTTTCATAATCATTGAGATACCTGATTCTCCTTGGTATGTGAAATTTGGTCAAAATAGATTTATAAATAGGATCAAAGTGGTATCTTTTTTCCCCCTCAAAACTAAACATTATCTTGAATTGCCACAAAATTGGTAAAGAGTTGGCTTATAATTATAATTATAAGGTTAGATGGTAGGTTCAAATCTCATCGATACAAAAATATTATTGGTTGGATGATATGTAAATAACTGATTTTACATTAGACGCGGTTCCAAGTGACCTAAACTTTCCATCTATGAAAAAAACATTATCTTGAATTTTCTGACCAAAAAAAAAAAATTACCTTCAATAGTGAATGGTCTGAATTTACGAATTTTTATATTTTAATTTATATGTCATATTGCAAATTTTTTTTATGGTTGCCACCCGGTTCGCCCTGACTAATCCGGATCCGACCTGCACCTGACTTAATGCAATATAGTAGCAACCTAGGTCATTCTGCCAAAGAACAAGTTGTGGGTTTTTCTTTGCGTTGAATTTAGGTGATAAAAATGTAATGGAATGAACCTAACATATTTAAAAAATAAATGAACAATGTGGCTGTTGTGGGATGGGCCTCTGTAAGTATTATGCGTGGGCCACGACAGTCAGCCCATTTCCCTCCTTCGTCGGTTCGTCCCTCCTATGTTTATAGCCTTTTATTCTTGGGCTAATTGAGTGCTTAACTTCTTATAGTTCTAGCTAGCATAACGTCCACGATGATTCAAACAACAGACCTTTTGTTTTCTGATCATCGAGAACAAGTTAACCTTTTTACAGAACTAATCAAGCAGACTTATTCAGTGGAATTGTATTGTTCCTGACCGCATTTTCCTATCGCTTCACATTGTCTTACTGCAGGCCTTGGGTATAGGAAACATGGAGCCAAAGTGCGCAATCAAGAAAGATGTCACTGAAGTAATATTTCTTCACTATCGTACTGATATGTATGTTGTTTTCCTGTCTTTCATTCATATTCTTTACTTTTCTCCTTTTTCAGTTAATAGGTAACACCCCAATGGTTTATTTGAATAACATTGTGGACGGGTGCGTGGCTCGTATTGCTGCTAAACTAGAGTCCATGGAGCCCTGCTCTAGTGTCAAAGATAGGTACAGATCTCCTTTCTTTGACTACACAGAGCTCTCTCGGTCTATTAGCATTTTTATTTAAAATTGTATAATGATAATATTCTTTATCATATTCAGGGCAGCTCTTGGCATGATCAAAGATGCTGAGGAAAAGGGCCTAATTACACCTGGAAAGGTTAGTCACAGAAAGTTTGGCTGTCTCTTTCTTTCCAGAAGCTTCCATGATGGCAAACGTACATGTTTAATTCAGACGTGATAATATCATTGTTATTATGTTTCAAGGCATTCATTACATAATAATTTGGCCGTCACATTCAGAAATTGTTGCTCAAAATTATATGTTAGCTTATATTGTACGGCACTTGTGTCCTTATTGATCAATGTATGCTTCCAACAATTTTCATGCACATTGATATGTGTGAAAATGGTGGTGGCCGAAGACCGTTCTTCTGGAGACTACAGGTGGTAATACCGGCGTAGGAATAGCATTCATAGCAGCATTGAAGGGCTATAAAGTTATAGCGGTCATGCCAGCTTTTGTAAGTGATGAGAGAAAAATTATACTTCGAGCATTTGGAGCTGAGGTACATCTCACTGACCCTGCCAAAGGATTTCCTGGGGCACTCGAGAAAACATATGAGCTATCCAGAAAGACACCTAATTGTTTTATGCTCCAGCAATTTGACAATCCTTCCAATCCACGGGTACTACCAACATCAATGTTGAGTTTATTGCTAGGCTGAGAAGACTTGCTGATTTACGTTCTATTTCTTTCCTTTTTAAAGATCCATTATGAGACCACTGGCCCTGAGATTTGGAGAGATTCAGGAGAAAAAGTTGATGCCTTGGTTGCCGGGATGGGAACTGGGGGTACAGTAACTGGTGCTGGGAAGTTCCTCAAGGAAAGAAACCCAAATATTAAGGTTTTTGCCTTTAATTTCCATGTTTCCTTGGCTGAACAAGAGATCATATTGAAGGACTTTTTGTTCACCACGTTTATGCTAACTTCATGATTTCTGCCATTATTATTTCGCAGGTGTATGGTGTAGAACCGGCTGAAAGTGCGGTCATGAGTGGAGGACAGCCAGGTGATTTCATCATTCTATGTATATATGACTGAATCTTTCTAGTTGTTTTGTGCTGAACATGTATAAAGTAGTTGGAAACTATAAAAGTCTTCCTGTGTTAGAGTCTATTTTCTGCCAAAAATGATTCAGAACAGAACAGCCCATGGAGATGAAGTAGCATAGGAAAACATCTGCAAGTTTTTGCCCATCTGTGAGACTCCCTTGAATTCTGTGTATAATTGTTTTTCCCCCGGGGGGGGGCATGCGTAAATCTTTTAAGAATGCGTGTTTCCTCTCATCTTGAGGATGTTTACTGACTGCTTTGTTACTTGCATGTGTCGGTGTCGAAGGCAAGCATTTAATCGAAGGAATTGGCCCTGGGTTCAAGCCGAATGTGCTGGAATCGGATCTGCTTGATGAAGTTCTTCCGGTAGCTTTCAAAAATTAGTGTATATATGAATCTCAATAGTCAATTCTCATACATCGAGTGTGCATTGTGTATAAATATTGACACAGCATACGCGAAGTTCATCCTATCTATCACGTACATACATATATGTATATATGTATGTTCTCTCCATGCATGTCAATATTATATAAAATTTTATGGAAGTAATGTGGGTTTCATGTATCGCAGTGTCTAAAAAGTAAATTGGGTAATTGTGGCTCATAAAAAATGCGGCTTGTTGGAGTTGAGAGTTTTTATATGATAAATAAATATGTAGATGCATGCTCTTTCTCAGCTATCTGCTAATGCAAGGGCTTCTTTGCCTATTATGGTTCTTTAAATTGCAGATATCAAGTGAGGAAGCCATAGCAACCGCCAAGCTGCTTGCTTTGAAAGAAGGATTGCTGGTATGGTACCAAATCAAACTACCACTACCTCCCTCCGATTCTAATTATAAAACTCAATTGACTTTTTTGAGGAGATTAAGGAAGCTAATTATATCACTTAAGAGTATTGTATTTATTGTTTTTCCTCCAAATTAATTTCTCTGACTTATAAATTAATATATAATTTAATCATACACAACATATACAGTATGATTAAGTAACTTATTTAGCTTTCTTAATTTCTTAAAAAAAAAAAATTCAACTGGGTCTTATATTTTTGACCAGAGATAGTAATTACCCTATATTAGTTTATTTTTTTAATGGAAACGCAGAGTATTTTGTGTCTAATCGCTCATTCCTATTGAGTTTAAACTTTTAGGCTTGTCTTATTGCAGGGGTCGAATTATTTTTTTAATTTTCTGATTTCTAATTAGTGTTGTTCCTGCAGATGGGATTTTCATCTGGAGCTGCTGCCGCCGCCGCAATAAAGTTAGGGAAGAGACCGGAAAATGCAGGAAAGCTCATTGTTGTAAGTCAACATTCTCTATTTTATTTATTGGACAGAAATTTTAAACTTGTCATCTCATAAAAATCTGCACTAATTACATGATTCTATATGTTCGCCTTATAGACCACACATAATTTTATTTTGCTCTTTGAAATGTTTTCAACTGTATGATCAGAATTCTAACTAAAGAACTCTAACTGCTAATATGAAATCGTAGTTTAATGCCAAACCGATTGTTTCTTCTCAGGTGGTATTTCCCAGTTTTGGGGAGCGTTACCTCTCAACGGCGTTATTTGAATCCATTAGACATGAGGTTGAACAAATGACATTTGAGTAAGCTCTAAAATCTCAAATGCAGTATCTGGAGTTGTAACAATTCAAATGGATTTTGAATTATGTATGATCAAATAAGTGCGCACATTGATGATTTGCTTATCAAGCTTGTCATAGGGCGTTACCTTTAGAATTCTTAGTCCTCCATCCTTGAAAGTGTAGTAATATTTGGTGACAAAAGTATATATATCTATATTCCCCTGATTCTATACATGATTTTAGTTTAAGTTTAGTTTCTTAATTTTATAAAGCTTTTCAGTCTTCTAATGCTAATATGGTTAATCTCATTGATATTAGCGATTTTAGCAATCGCTGTAATATTCCTCTGCTCCTCAATATAAATCATATTTGGGGAGGTAATATTGGTTCTAAATATAAGACATGATTTTTATATTTGTCAATATTTTTTTAATTTACCCTTATTAATAGTCCCTCAATAATAATCAAGGAGGAGAGAAAATGAAGGAATTAAGCAGATGATTAGGGTGTTTTAGAAAATACATGTCATATTAACTAACCTAACTAAATTTCTTAATCTAATCAAATTAAATTAAATAAATATGTCTTATACTAAAGAGGTAGAAAGGAGTAGCATTTTAACGAGGATCAAATTTAAATAATCCAAATAATAATAAAGCCACATCAGCTACTGAATGAAAGAGGGAGTAGCATTTTAACAAGGATCAAATTTGAATAATCCAAATAATAATAAAGCCACATCAGCTACTGAATGAAAGAGCACACTGGCAGGATCTTCAAACCTATTATAAGGTTTCTACTTATTTTTTTCTTAAAAAATCATATATACAGAGAGAGAGAAAAGCCACATCAGATGCTTAATTTAATGTCATATTGCCCAGTCAGCTCATAACGCCATCTAAGCAAAATTAATGGCGTCTGTGACACGTGAGCACAATTAGCGCCATTAAAACTATAAGGACTAACAGATTTAGGCAGAGAAAACTATAAGCTATAAGGACCAAAATCACACCTTTAAAACTAAAGAAACCAAAACCCAGTTATAAGGACCAAAAAGCAGGTTTAACCGAAATAATAATAAACAGAGAGAATGGGGAAGGAGGATATGTTCGTGCGAGCGAGTGAGGGAGTTTGAAAGGCGTGCCTTTTGTACTACGTAACGGTCATCGTCGTCGTCAGTACCCTCCTCCCTCGTCAGTTGCCTCTGCTCTGTTCTATTCTCTCCTTCACTTTATCTTGTCTCTCATTGAATTTTGTTCTCTTCTTCCATTTTGCGGCTGCCTCCTCTTCGATTCTCTGATTCAATACTCAATCATCATACTATACCGGACCCCACGCTTCTTAAAACTTGTGCGCGCCATATAAACTCCAACCGCCACCGCCCTCCCCCCATACAACAATCCCATTGGATAAGTTCCGCTGACGTGACCACCGCCCATTGGCCATCACAAACTCCACGTCGCTTTCCATATAACCAGGCCAAACCGCCCCAATCGCTAAAAAGAGAAAACAAAATATATAAAAATCTAAACCATTGAGTTCTCATGGTTCTAGCTTCTTGCTTGTGGAAGTTTCACTATTCATTCTGTGGTTTGTATATCACCTAAATCATTGAGTTCTCATGGTTCTAGCTTCGTTAATATATAACGTCCTAGAGGATTCAAACAACACTACTTTTGTTTCCTCTGAACTTGACCTTTTTTACAAAACTAAATCAAAATCAGATTTGTACTGCGGGAATACTGTTCATTTCTGCTCAAGTATTTTCTTAATTATCGCTTCATGTTGTCTTACTGCAGGTCTTTCTAGCTATAAAACATGGAGCCAAAGTGCGCAATCAAGAAAGATGTCACTGAAGTAATATTTGTTCATGATTATTGTGATGACGATATGTTCATTATTGCTGTTTTCCTGTGTCTTTGGTTTATATTCTTGACTTTATTTTATCCTTTTGCAGTTAATAGGTAACACCCCAATGGTTTACTTGAATAATATCGTGGACGGGTGCGTGGCTCGTATTGCTGCTAAACTAGAGTCCATGGAGCCCTGCTCTAGCATTAAAGATAGGTACATATGTCCTTTCTCTACGTATCAAAACCTAACTTTTTGCTCTTGAACGACTCAACATGGTGAATTTTGATATACTTTTTTTCCTTAATTCGTACTGAGTATAAAACAAATTTTGAGTTAAGAAAAAGAAAAAGTAGCAATATGTTAGGTTTGTACTTTAATAACTTGTTTTATTGAATAATGTGTGATTTGAACATAAATGTTTCATTTACTCGTGTGGATTAATGTCCTTTTATTTAGATATTACTCTTTTTAGGGTTATATCTAAATATTTTTATATTTTTTAATTAATTTATATTACCTCCCGCTTAAATGACCGGTCTAGAAGGATTTTTAATTATTTGAAATAGTTTTGTATAACGATAATCTTCTTGTTGTCATATTCAGGACAGCCCTCAGCATGATCAAAGATGCTGAGGATAAGGGCCTGATTACACCTGGAAAGGTTAGTCGCAGAAAGTTTAGATTTCCATAGATTTATGCAGCATCAAGCTTGTTCGTGGTTCTGCAGTTACACAATTTCTCACATGATCTATTTTTCCCCTTTTTTGGCCAGTAATATTATTCAATTTCCAAGCATGTGCGTCAACTCTGGCCGTACTGTCTCTTTTGCAATACAATCCTTTTTGCTACCAAAAAATTAAAGACTGGCTGTCTCTTTCATTTTCCTGGTGGCAAACGTACGTGCATGCATGTTTAATTCAAACGTGCTAATATTAATTAATTGTTGCCATTATATGTTTTCAAGGCAGTCATTACATAATAAGTTGGCCACCACATTCAGAAATTGTTCCTCAAAATTATGTTGCATGGCACTTTGCATGTTGATGTATGCTTGCCACAAGTTAATTTCATGCACATTGATGTATTTAATAATGGTGGCCGAAGACTGTTCTTGTGGAGGCTACAGGTGGAAATACTGGCGTAGGAATGGCATTCGTAGGAGCAATGAAGGGCTATAAAGTTATAGCGGTCATGCCTGCATCTGTTAGTGACGAGAGAAAAATTTTAGTTCGAGCATTTGGAGCTGACGTATATATTACTGACCCTGCCAAAGGATTGACCGGCGCTCTTGAGAAAACAGGGGAGCTATTAAGCAAGATACCTAATAGTTATATGCTTCGCCAATGTGATAATCCTTCCAATCCACGGGTATTAATTAGTCTATATTGCTGCTGCATATATCAATCCTAATTTTAATGCTTGCTATAGGTTGATGACAAGTCTCAGCTCTCTGAGTTGCATTCTATTTCTTTCTCTCTTTTTTTATATATAGATCCATTATGAGACGACGGGCCCTGAGATTTGGAGAGATTCAGGAGAAAAAGTTGATGCCTTGGTTGCAGGGATAGGAACTGGGGGGACAATAACTGGTGCTGCTAGGTTCCTCAAGGAAAGAAACCCACATATTAAGGTTTCTGTCTTTAATTTTCATGTTTCCTAGCTAGCTAGGCTGAACAAGAGATTATACTATATTGAAGGACTTTTTGTTCCTCAAGTACGTTTATGCTAACTTCATGGTTGCTGCTATTATTATTTGCCAGGTGTATGGTGTAGAACCGGCTGAAAGTGCGGTCCTGCGTGGAGGACAGCCAGGTGATTTCATCATTCTGTGTGTATATGCATGACTGAATCTTTCTTCTTGTTTTAAGCTGAACTTGTATTACGTAAAAGTCTTCCTGTACGTTAGAGTTCATATTCTGCCGAAAATGATTCAGAACAGAACGCCCATGGAGATTAAGTATCACGGGGAAGTTTAATTTTTGCCCATTTGTGGAATTCTCTTGAATTTTGGATTGACACACACACACATAATTTTGGGAAAACATACATCTCCAATTTGTGGTATAATTGTTTGTTAGGGGGGTGGTGGGGCATGCATAGATCTTTAAGAACTCTGTCTTCTCTCATCTTGAGGATGTTATACGCTGACTGCTCTGCTTTAATTTGTTACTTGCATGTGTCAAAGGCAAGCATTTAATTGAAGGAATTGGCCCTGAGTTCATGCCCAATGTGCTGGAATTTGATCTGCTTGATGAAGTTCTTCAGGTAGCTAATTCAATTCTCATCCATTAAATGCGCATGTTGTGTATTAGTAATATCAACACAGCATTCGTGAAGTCCTCTATATGTATATATGTATGTTATGTGTGTGTGTAGATGCATCCTCTTCTCAGCTATCTGCTAATGCAAGAGCTTCTTTGCCTATCATGGTTCTCTAAATTGCAGGTATCGAGTGAGGAAGCCATTGAAACTGCTAAGCTGCTTGCTTTGAAAGAAGGTTTGCTGGTATGGCACCAGACTTAAATATATATTACCTTCGCTTGTTAACAAAAGATTCACATTGTAATTCAATTTTTTCACTAAAGTGGGCCTTAATATTAAGAACGAGAGGGAGGACTGATTACAATATATTGGATTATTTTTTTATGGAAATGCAGAGTAGTGTTTTGTGCCCAATATGTAATTGCTTACCAGTGCTGGTTCTGCAGATGGGAATTTCATCTGGAGCCGCTGCTGCAGCTGCAATAAAGTTAGGGAAGAGACCGGAAAATGCAGGAAAGCTCATTGTTGTAAGTCAATGACCACTACACATCATTTTATTTCGAGGACTTGTTAATCGACTATATTTCTTTAATTAGTCACATATTGGAGAATATAATGTGTACCGTTCTGGGGACCTAATATTTTGCCTTTTAATTTGTAAATGTTTTCAATGGTGTGATCAGAATGACGAATAATGTGAAGTGGGAGTCTAATGCAAAATTGATATTCTTGCTTTCTCAGGTGGTATTTCCAAGTTGTGGCGAGCGTTACATCTCAACGACATTATTTGAATCCATTAGACGTGAGGTTGAACAAATGACATTTGACTAAGCTCTAAAATCCCGAATGTAATAAGTGGGAATTGTAACAATTCAAATAGAATTTTGAATTGTAACATTGATTTGCTTATCAAGATCAGGTGATGGCATCACCATCCACGTCCAATTGTAATACTCCGTTCGGTTCTAAATATAAAATAAAATTAATTTTTTTAAAAAAGATTAAGAAAATTAAATAAGTTACTTAATCATATCATATGTATGTTATGTATCATCAAATTCAGTTTATATGTTGGGTAAAATAGTTTGGCGAAAAAATAACAAATATAAATATTTTAAAGTAATTTAATTAGCTTTATTGTCATGGCAGCTTCACTCTACGATTTGACGTCACGATGGCTCTACTCTTCACTCGGCGCTTTACTCAGTCCACTCTGACTGATCAGCCCTTAGCCCCTCTGGTCAAAACCCTCCGTAATCTCCTATCATAACTCTCCATAAGTAGCTCTCTCTAGTCCTGAAAACTCGTATTCATCAATGATTGCTTTCAAAGTAGCCCTTCCTTGATTTGGGACTACGTGGATATCTCTCAATCTATCTAGCCAACTCTGCTCTTCTAAGCTCATGCAAAACAAGAGTACCGACTTCTGACTCAAGGCGTCTGCAACCACATTAGCCTTGCCATGATGATACTTCAACTTTTAGTCATAATCCTTTAGAAATTCCATCCATATTCGTTGTCCGTTATTTAACTCATTATTATCTACTAAGTACTTTAAACTCTTATGGTTACTGAATACTTCAAACTAAGACCCATATAAGTAGTGCCTCCAAATTTTCAAGGCAAATACCACAACGCCAGCTCTACTCCTACTTATAGATAATCTCCTATCTCTAGGGAAAGAGGGGGAGGGGACTCCCTATATGTCCAATCTATAGGGAAAATAATATATTCCATATAGATATACAATAGTTGCCCTCTTCTGAGAGCTACCTCAGTCTGAGAGCCTAAAGAAACCGCCAATATTTAATCTCCTCTCCATAGGGAAAGAATAAACTCCCTATATATATTCACCTTTTTTTGTTAAGGGGTATTTTGGATATTTCAAATATTATATTATATTTTTATTTTAAAATTATCATATTTCATCCCCAATTTATGTCTACTAAACAGATAAGTTATCTTTCAATCTTCTCTTCCTTTCCCTTCCCTCTTCAAATTCCGGTGTACCAAAACAGACCCTAAGGCTATGTTTGGTTCGACGGAGGGAAGGGGAAGGGAGGGATTTTAAAATTACATTGTTTGGATTGATCAGAAGGAAGGGGAGGGGAGGGATTTTAATATTGCCTTGTTTGGTTTAGGAGGGGGGAGGGAAATTTTTTTGACATTGACAACTGTACCATTATATTATAAGAAGCTTGGCAAGTATTTTGAATAGAGTTGTGAGGTTTGCTTGGATTTTAATAATAGTGGATTACTGACATGCACAACAGCGACGAATTTTTCCTCTTGTTCTTCGATGGATTTTGTTTGTGGTTGTGCTCTAAAATTTTCCTCTTGTTCTCGCTCTGAAAATTTTTGCAGAAATTTTCCCCTTCTTTTTCGATCGACTCTTTCCTTTTCCTTTTTGTTTGTTGAGGATGTTGATTTAGTTCTTTTTTGTTGATCGGCTTTGTGAATTGTTAATTGTTAATTTTTCTTCTACATTGGGTTTCTTTTTCAAGATTGGTTATCGAACGTTGAAGCTGTATAAGTTACGGACACTTCCATCTTCTCTATGTCGTTGGTTCGTTGGTCTCCGGTTTCAGTGGGATTATCAGTCAATTTTCTTGCCCTTTCTTTGATATCTTTTAAGAAAGCGTCGAGGACGACGATGGGCCGGCTAGGCTCAGTCTGGTTGCAAATATGAGAGGAAACGTCGACGCTTCAATGTGAAAAAAATTTGGGAACTTAATCCCCAACCTCGTTCGATCTCCTCCGATGGCCATTGTATCATCCTCAGCTTCACTGCCGTTCTTCAGGATTCTCATATTTTTGTTCTTCCCCATGTCCATGTCTGTGATTATCAACCGTAGGGGAAACTATTATAAACTAGGGATATTTTTGTCCTCTCATACACCCATTTTTATAAATCCCTCCGAATCCGTCCGATTTGGGGGGGACGTTTTTGAGGGAAGGGAAGGGGAAATTTTAAAAAATATCCCCTCCCCTCCTAAAAAATATCATCTGCCAAACAAGGGGAGGGGACTAAAATCCCTCCATCCTCCTCCCCTCCACTCCAATCCCCTCAAACCAAACAAAGCCTAAGTATTTGGCATTCACTGATCCTGCAAAGCCTTCTAGCAGCGGCTAAAACCCAAGTTTACACCCATCGAATACTTATATTTTGCATAAATAAATAATATAATAAAGCAATTATCAAAAAAATAATATTGATAACAATTTCGTGATTAATCAAATTTATTATAGTAATATCGTTAGCATCTACGTGCTTGTGATCATAGTTTATTAATGAGTGTAGTCGCGTTAAGATTAGAATATCAAAAAAAAAAATTGAATTTAAATTTTGTATATGATATACGAATAAAGGTATACTTTTGTTATAAAAAATATTACTCCTTCCGGTCTTAAATATAAGACAAATTTAATTTTTTGGAGATATTAACGAACTGTAAAGTAGAGCTACCGGTGCGTCGGCTTTCAAGATTAGTGCATTTTAATGAGTCTCACATCGAATGGGTTTCCAAGAAAAAAGGTTTACATGACCTAGTATATAGCCATGAGGTGCTCCAGCTCCAGCTCCAGCGCTATGTGTTGAAAGAGAAACAGAAGAAAGGAAATAAGAAAGAACGGGCTCAACGACATAAAGGGTGGTAACCCTTACTCCTGTAAATGCTTGTTTGTCCCGTCACTTATATTCGTTTCATGAATATATGGGGTAATAAGACCTAATGAGCATTCAAAATGATTATTGGACTGTGTGTCCTGAGGCAGTAAATACCTTATGACGATATGTCTAAGGTGGTAAGACTTATTATGCAATCATTGTATTGGACTGTGTGTCTGAGATGGTAACAACCAATGAGATAGTAAAGATCATATGACTGTGTGTCGTGGTGGACCTAGAAATTTTAATGGAGACGAAAATAAAAAAATATTAGTATATCATAAAAAATATATATATAACATAACAACAAAAATAAAATAAAAACGAAAAAAAGTATAATAAAATAATGATAAAAAAATGGAAAGTTACCTCGCGAGGTAGTCAGACTAACCTCATGAGGCAACCAGACTACCTCGCGTGGTAAGGTTTTTTTAAAAAATAAAATAAAATAAAAAAATTAAAAAAAAAATTATAATGTACAACTACCACGCGAGGTACTTTTAAAAAAATATCCGAAAAAAAGGAATAAAATCTATTAAAAGAAAAAAAAAAAAAGATGAACAGTTACCTAGTGAGGTAATTTTTTTAAGGGAGAATCCTATATAAAGACGGTTGAAATAACCAAATTCTAATTTGGGTTGCTAAATTTAACAAATTATTAATAAGGTTATATGACACAATTAGGGATTTAGAATTTGGGACAAATTACCTCTATATCCCTTAGTTATTAAACAAAAAAGCAAAATTGAAGATAGATTGTTTACGCGCTACGTAAGAACCCTAACGACACAAAATTCATTGGAGGCCTCAACATCATCAGAAAATCAACAAAGAAGGCTAAGGTAAGTTGGTTGTAATGTTAAATCTTTATTCCTTAATCATTTTTAGTTAATTTATGTACTGGAGATAGTATAGTGTATCAATACAATATTTTTGTATAATTAGATGATCTCATAGATTTCATGGGGGATCAAACGATAACACGCATTTGAATGAGCCGATCCCAAAGCAGAGATGGAATCTGTCGAGGAGCACTTCTCGAAGTAGCATCGGTTTTTTAAGCGGACCATAGAACGACACCCTACTGTCAAAAGATATATCAGCGATATATCAGCTTTTTTAATTCAAAAGATGTAGTAGATATGCTTTTATTATTTGATCAACGCATTGGAGAAAATACCCCACAATTCTACCTTTTCTAAAGGTAAAAAGGAATGCAGTGGTAGGCTTTGATAAATCAAAGTCTTAATGGATGATTGTGTATTCATAAACTAAATAGCAGGAGGTCTTGTGTTAATTTTTGATACAATTGAAGCAAAACTCTGGATGTGAGTGGATGATTTGATGTTTTCCACAATACATATTAATGGCAATGAGATCTTGTTTTAAGCAATTTCAAAGCGTAACAACTCTTATCTAGAAACTCAGTTCACACCTCTGAGCATCCTCTCTATTAAAATTGGGAGATATTTTTGAAGGTTATTGTAAACATGGCTATTCTTTTGATTTATCTGATATGGTTTTAAAGCTGCAAGTTGTCTTGAGTTAATTAAAAAGTGCTTATAACAAGTTTGATTAAGTTTCATCTCTTTCTTGTTATCAATTTTGGAAGATTATTTATGTTATGTGCATTTTATAAAGTGATGATGATAGCAAACAATATACATGATAATGAAAGTTGTCTTGTTTGATGTAGGTTGACACAAAAAATGGCTTCTTTAGGATCAACATCTGAAAAAGAACTATTGTGCTTTTTTCATGTTGGTGGACAATTTGAGAAGAATGTTGAAGGGAGATTTCAATATAATGGAGGAAGTGTAAGGATAAAAACTATAAGACAGGGAATGACACTTGAAGAATTGAGAGTAATGATATCATCATGGATTGACATTAATTGTTATAGTAGTGAGATAAAATACACTGTGACATTTGATGAGAAGACTCTAGTAGATCTTGTTGATGATGCTGAACTTGCAAACCTTTTTCACTATAATGAAAGAAGTGGGCATGTGTATATAGCATGTAAAGGGAATGACAATCTGCAGGAAACAATTGGTAATCCACAAAAGTAAGTGATTTTGTTGTTCTTCTTTTTTTTTTTAAATGTTGTCATTTGTTATAGTATTGTTGTCAACAAGGTAATAAAAGTTGTGGTTATGTAATGCAGCATTGAGACAATCGTTGGTCGCCCCGAACAAAGCTCTCAAGCTCCAAGCAATTTGGACAATGAATTTGAACATGTGTCTTATGAAAATGGTCTCGACCACCTAACTTATGAAGATAGTGCAGGGCCTAGTAGCATACTTTGTGGAGTACAAAGTGCACCCACACCTATGCCTGAGTTGAACTCATTGAAATGGAAAGGAAAGGTGTCAGGAGTATGGCAAACCTTTGCAAATGCTGATGCTTTCAAGCAAGCTCTGTACAAGTATAGTATTGCTCAAAATTTTGAGTACACATTTTTAAGGAACAGCAAGGAAAGGATGTATGTGAAATGTAAGATTGAAGGGTGTCTTTGGAAGATAACAGCAAATGCGATGGGGAGGACCACTCCTTTCCTCCGTGTGACAAACTTAAAAAATGAGCACGTTCATCATGCACAAGATAATCTTCAAGTGAACCACAGTGGTAAGGCAACTCTTACATCATCTATTATTGTTGAGGAGGTGAGGTCCCACGTAGACAAGCGCCCTGGTGAAATTAGAAAGACATTGCAAAGAGATTACGGTGTGAATTTGACGTATAAACAGCATACTTTGCTAAGTTAAAAGCACTTGAAGAGGTTCAGGGTAGACCAGAGCAGTCTTATATGCTTATACCATGGTTATGCCAACGATTGAAGGGAACTGATCCAACAACAGTTGCTGAATTTGTAGCTTCTGAGAATAGCACATTTGAGCGTGTTTTTATAGCATATGGTTGTTGCATAGATGGGTTCTTAATTGGGGCAAGACATGTATTTTACATAGATGGGACTTTTTTAAGCGAACCATATAAGGGCACCCTACTGTCAGCCTCCGCATATGATGCAGACAATGAGTTGTTGCCATTTGCAATTGCTATTGTGAAGGGAGAGACATTGGAAGACTGGAGATGGTTTTTATACATGATTAAACAAATAATAGGGTCAATTCAGATTACAATAGTTTCTGACCGTCACAATGCTATAATAGGAGCTGTGCAAGCAATATTCGGTTGTGAGAGGCATGCATTTTGCTATCGACATGTGAAGGAAAACTTTAGTGCAGAATTGATGAAAATAAACAAAGGAAGTAGAAGGACGAGTTCCCAGAGCAAGGATGAAGCACTAAAGTTTCTTGATAATATCGCATATGCAAGGCTTCAAAATGAGTTCAATGATGCTATGGAAGATATGAGAGAATTCTCTACGCATCTATTTGAATGGCTTATGAATCATGGGGACATTGATAGGTGGGCTTTAAGCCAATTTTCATTTAAACGATGGAATAATATAACAACAAATCTTGCTGAATCATTCAATGCGTGGATGGTAAATGAGAGAAGGCATAATGTTGCCCAGTTGATCCATGAACACCGATAGAAGGTGGTCAAGAAAATGTATGCCTCAGCTATAGCAATGAGTAAGTGGAGAAATGGTGTAGGTCAAAAAACAGAGTCAAAAGTAAGGGAAAGTGTAGGGAAAATTGAGCAAATGAATCTGGTACATTACGGAGGGAATAAGGTTTGTGTCCATACTGCTTATGGAGACCTAGAGGTTGATCTTGGCTTACATGAATGTAGTTGTGCAAAATGGCAAATGTCCGGAATTCCGTGTGCACACGCTTGTGCAGCAATCAAGCTTACCCATGGCAATGTATATGATTATGTTGATGAATGCTATAAAATTACATCTCAAGAAAAAATTTATAGTCGATGTATGACTCGGTTGTGACAATTGACATGCCAAACGTTAAGGATTGCAGGATAGAAAATATATTAGGTCAAACCTTCCTTGGACCACCTCAGACCAGTAGACCCCCTGGAAGACCGCCTATTAGAAGACGTGAATCACAATTCCAGAACAAGAAAATTTACCACTGTGCAAGATGCCATGAAGCAGGCCATACTAGAAGGACTTGCAAGATGCCATGAATCTTATTAAATACTAAAATACTTGATTATAATAAATATGAAATAATTAATATATTGTAAATATAGGCATAAAAAATATATATTATAAAGCATAAAAATATTAAATTTTTAACTAAATAATATTCCTATCTAAATTGAAATTAAAAATCATTTTTTTATTTTTAGAAATCAAATACTTTTTGGGTGAGATAAGACAATTTTAAATCAAATATCTTGTAAATTTTTTTTATATAAATTAAGTTTTAAAAAATAGAATTAGTAAGAAACGAAAAAATATCTGGATTAATGCTTTAATTTCGACATCATCCATGTGCTCTCTTCTCTTCCATTTTCACCTAAAAGGAATGTTTGTGGGACTCATGAAAAGTTTTTTTCCTGCTGGATGCTATTGGACATCTAGCCCAACGCTTGGACTTGGAGCTTTTGATAAAAAGCCACTTTTTGATAGAAAATCAGATGGGAAAAAAACTGACCCAACAAGAAAGAATGAGTTTGCTTATGGACTGAGTCCCCCCCCCTAAAATTATTGGCTCAAACGCTGCCAGATGGGGACTCTAAACAGGCCCTTAACCTTGGAAATTTTCAATTGAAGCCTTGAAGGGTTGTCAAATTTTAGGAATATATGGTTCAATTGTTCAAGATCTAGTCTTCGCATGCATCTTTATCAAAAAAAAAAAAAAAATCCAGAGATTTTTTTATCAAATTTGATTTTATGGTCTCTATGTTCTTCTTGCAACCATAACAATCATATTGTTCTTGATAAATAAATAGTGTGATTTGTTATAATTTTTATATTTTATATTGATACAATCATAATTACTTTTTCTTTTAATGGATAGGAAAGGGAAGAGAGACTATTAGTAAGGATACAAATTATGCACATAAAGATAAACACAAAGGAAATAAAGGACAGATGGACCATGAGTATGCGAGTTAATTATTCAACTATACCATCTGTAGATTAATATCATACTACTGACTCTAACAACTTTTATTCACGTGTCAAAATAAAACTGGCTCCTAGATATATATACCTAAGAATTGTTTGGGTTTACATGCCATTGTTCATAGGACTCTTGTCTCCATATCATCACTGCCTATGAGAGATAGAAGAAAGTCCTTATAATGGCCTGATGTGTCTGATCGAACAGCATTGGCTAATGGTTTCTCATATCTTGAGAGGTATGCTTCTTTTATTTGCTCCATATCAATCTCGGTTCTTGTCACAATTACTCTTATTAATCTACTATCGTCAGTTCCCAAACCCTTCATCGCTTTCCTCAGAACCTGCCAAACAAAACACACAAATTAACATCAGAGAATGGTCATCTTTATTTTAAACAGTTTTGCAATGTGAATGGCATAAGGAACTTCTGGAAAAAACTGAGACAATTAAACCTATCTATAACAGAATTTGATGAGTGATGAGTGAAATTTTCTTGAAGGCAAAATGCTTCTAGAGATGAAACTATAAGAAGGAGAAAATACCTTAGCGAAGTACAGTGCAGGATTAGTAGCACATCGAAGAATGGCGAAGAGGCCCCTTTCAAAATAGCCACTTGTTTCTTTCTTTAGAGCCTGAAGGGCACAAAAATGGATGGATTGGATTGTGTACAAATGATAAAGATGAACTACATTACTATTGCACAAGATTAAGCAAGCTCATTGAGGAATTTGCATGCACACCTTTTCCAGTGAGTGGCCATTGTTTCTTTCATATGCTTTGGCAATAGCAGCCAAATGTGTCCTGCTTCTATCACTAAAAATCCTTATGAAAGTCTTCTCATTAGTCCCTAGCATCTTCCCCTCCCCCGCTTTATACAGATTCATAGCGTCCTTCTCCACTCTCTCTTGATCAAATTCTGGCCCTTCATAACGCGGTACGCTTATGTATTCATGCAACAACTATTAACATAGATATATCATATGTGACCAAATTTAAAAAGTACTCAATTGAAGGTATTTAGAACCAATAAATACAATAATTGTCAATTGTATCAAGGAATGAAGCACCTTTTTGAGATCACCAGAAAGATAGTCTTCAATGTCCCTCTCTAAGCGAGTATGGTATACTTTCTGATAAACTTCTTTAAAGCGCCTTATTTGTGATGGAGAGCGAGAACATATCACTTCAGTTATAGCTTGGTAATCAACAAGAGGTGAAGTCAAGGCTTGCCTTGCTACCGTAGCATCCCTATTGGCAGGTTCATCCATCCAAAGAAGTATTGCTTTCTGATGTCAAAAGATAGATGAGTTACTTGTTTTCCATTCTTTTCAATCATGAAAGGCAAACAATATATAACTGGATTAGTTTTTCTTTGGACACATATCACACCTTGAGATTCCCATGAAGTTCTGAACTGATACGTTTGGTAAGGGGTTCAGAATATGCAGTTTCATATTCTTGAAGAATAAGGTCTCTTTGCGCTGAATCTCTATGAGCAAGGATTTCTATAACTACTGAAGTTTTGCAGCGTATTCCTGTTATGAGAATTGAGGGAACCATTACAGAAACGACAATATGAGTAACGAGTTGCACTATTCACTTGTGAAGAATGTAACTCATTATGATGAATTTTATTTTTCATATTAAGATTGATATTGAAAGTTCCTTAGTTTTGTTTATATCATTCTTTTGCACTAAAATATTTAACATGACCATTGGTAGAACTCTCCAACTTGAAAAAAAAACTCATCCAACGTTTCAGGGTTAAGAAAATACACGTATATCATTGGAGAATATAACTTGTGAGGAGACGTGTGGTGTGGGTGACAAAAATATATACTATGTTATGACGAGTATTCTTCAAACATTCAACAGAACTATGCATGAAACAGGGCTTTCATATCGTTTCACAAAGACGAAGAAAATGATCATACATTAGATTGTGCACTTTTATCTTTGTACATGAAAAGAAAAATAAAAACAGGGAAAAAGAGGCAACCTTTTTTCAAAGCTTTGTGGAGGCGAGGAACATCGTCACGAGCAGAAAATGTGTTAGGAGGAGGAGTGGTCAACGTTGACATGGGTATATTCTTGTTCTTTTATGAAACTCTTGGAATCACAATTGAAATGGAATGCAGCAGGAAAATGGGAGAAGAAGCCGAAGGAAAAAAGAAAAAGAAAAAGAAAAAAAGAAGCATTCAGTTAGATCGTTGAAATAAATCCAGTTCAAGGTTCCATTTTCTCCATTCTAATTTGATCTTGAATTTTAGAGCATGAACAATGCAACGCCTAATTTCCGAAATGCCTGAAAATGGATAAATCCCACATAGGTTTTTTTTTTCTTTTCCATTTGTAACCTCTTGAAAATAGGCATTCACAAATAGAAAATGAGCTGCCAGTCCACTACAAGAAAAGAAAAATAAAGGGAGGAAATCAGGAAGGGAGTTAGGTTTGAAAATAGGTCAGATTAGATTAGACTTTCGCTAAATAGACATGAGCTTGTAATAAGAATATGAAGCCTGAACCTAGGCCTAAGTTTACATGCAAGCTATTTTTTAGGCTTAGACCTGAGCCTACATGAGGCTTGAAACCTTTTTACAGACCTATTTACAATATAGACTTTTAAAAAGGTTTCATATTGCAGGTTTTGAATGTTATAAGTAGGCTGAGCCTATTAAAACCTAAATAAATGTAGGTTTTTAGAGGTTTCAAAGCCAATATATTTAGAATTGTAGGCTTTAAATAGGCTTAAATCCTATTTAAATTCTACATAAAATTAAAATAATCATAATTACTAATAATAGAAAAATGTATCTATTATAATTTAGCACTAAATATACCTATATCAATATATGATGTAATAAAATTATATTTTTTGTGTAAACAAGTCAAGCATGAAGGCTTACAGGCCCGACCTTAACAAGAAAAGTCTGCCTATTTACACAATTATGCCTTTAAATAGGCAATGACCTGACCTTTTTAATAAATAGGTCAGGTCGTAGGCCATCTGATAAGGGTTTAACCTATTTTCACCAAGAGGGAGGGGAAGAAACAATATAAGCAGTTAGTTATCTATCTATCTATTATATTATCACAAATACGGAAGAAACTGATCAATTTAACATTATTTAGAAAATTTGAATATCAAATTCACAAAAATAAAATACAATTTAAAAACAAAATACAATTTTTTTTAAAAAATTGAATATAGAATTAAAAAAATAAAAAATTCAAGGTTACCTTTCTAGGTACTTTAAAAAAAAAAAATCAAATTCACTGTGACCGCACGAGGTACTTTAAAAAAAATCACAAAAAAAAGATAAAATAAAAAAAATATGTTTTTTTAAAAAAATCGAATATAAAACAAAAAAAAATAAAAAATTCAATGTTACCTCACGAGGTAGTCTGAGATAAGTACTTTTAAAAAAAATAGGAAAAACATATATAATTAAAAGAAAAAAATCTAAAACAAAAAAAATTCACTGTGACCTCACGAGGTACATTTTTAAAAAAATTAAATACATAATAAAAAATTAAATAAAAAATAAACGAAAAAAAATCAGTGAGACCGTATAAGGTTGACCGCGAGGTACTTCACAAAAAATAATAAAAAATTCAAAAAAGTAAAAAAAGAAATAAAAAAACGAAAAAAAAAATCAGTGGGACCTCGCGACGTAATTTTTTCAAAACATAAAAAATAATATAAAATTAAAAAATCCAAAAAATAATTTTACTGTGACCTCGCGAGGTACCTAGTGAGGTACATTTAAAAAAACATAAAATAAATATAAAATTTAAAAAAAATGAAAAAAAATTGATATAAAAGTAAAAAATAAAAAATTTACTGTGACCTTGCAAGGTAGTCGAAAAGTGAGTGAGTCCCATTGTAAAGAGATGATATATAAAATAGGGTTAAGGTGCAATTTTACGGAGCAAAACTACACACGACGTTACGTTTTGGGAGCAAAAATACCACGGGCCGTTAGTTTTTTAACGGCCCGTGGTATTTTTGCTCCCAAAACGTAACGTCGTGTGTACTTTTGCTCCTAAAAAAACTTCGTGGTGCTGAGCGCTCCCGGGGGTAAACTTCATGTGTAAAATTGCACCTTAACCCTATAAAATATTAGTGATTCCCACTCACTTTTATGTGAGTGCTCCAGAAAAAAAAAAGTTACTTCAACAAATACAGAAACATTAAACTCAAAAGATATATATATAAAATGAAAAAATTCCAAAAAAATAATTTTAAATAAAAACAACCAAAAATAATAATATTCACTATGACCTCACGGGGTACATTTTTTTAAAAAAATTTAGAAAAAGAAAAAATCAGCGGCAAGGTTGTCCCATTGCCTCACGAGGTCCTTTGAAATAAAATTTAAAAAATAAAAAAAAGAAAGAAAAGAAAAACGAAAAGACAAGAAATTGAAAAATAATACAAGATAATAAAAAACGAAAAATAGGAAGAAAAAAAAATCAAGGACCTCATGAGGTAGTTCAAACTCCATTTAAAAATAAAACCAAAATAAAATAACAAAATAAGGGGACCTCACGAGGTAGTTCCATTACCTCGCGATGTCATTTTAAAAAAAGATTAAAAGAATAATACAAAATGTAAAAAGATTAAAAAAATAAAAAAAAATTAAAAAGAAAAAAATTAAAAAATGAGGGAGACCTGGCGAGGTAGATAGACAACCTCGCGAGGTCCTTTAAAAAACAGATTAAAAAAATAATACAAAATTAAAAACACAAGGAAACAAAAATAATAATTCAAAATGAGGGGGACCTCGCGAGGTAGTCCGAGTACGTCGCGAGGTCCATTTAAAAATAGATTAAAAAAATAATACAAAATTAAAAACAAAAAAAGGAAACGAAATAAATAATTAAAAATCAGGGGGACCTCACGAGGTACTCACTGGGACTACCTCGCGAGGTCCATTTAAAAGAAGATTAAAAAAATAATACAAAATTTTAAAAAAAAAGGACCGAAAAAAATAATTAAAAATCAGGGGGACCTCGCGAGGTACTCAAACTACCTCGCGAGGTCCATTTAAAAGAAGATTAAAAAATAATACAAAATTTAAAAAAAAAAAAAGCAAGAAAAAATAATTAAAAATCGGTGGGACCTCGCGAGGTACTGGGACTACCTCGCGAGGTCCATTCAAAGGAAGATAAAAAAAATAATACAAATTTAAAAAAAAAGAACCGAAAAAATAATTAAAAATCAGTGGGACCTCGCGAGGTACTTGGACTACCTCGCGAGGTCCATTTAAAAGAAGATTAAAAAAATAATACAAAATTTTAAAAAAAAGAACCGCAAAAAAAAATTAAAAATCAGGGGGACCTCGCAAGGTACTCAAACTACCTCGCGAGGTCCATTTAAAAGAAGATAAAAAAAATAATACAAATTTAAAAAAAAAAAAGAACCGAAAAAAACAATTAAAAATCAGTGGGACCTCGCGAGGTACTAGGACTACCTCGCGAGGTCCATTTAAAAGAAGATTAAAAAAATAATACAAAATTTAAAAAAAAAAAAGAACCGAAAAAAATAATTAAAAATCAGTGGGACCTCGCGAGGTACTTGGACTACCTCGCGAGATCCATTTAAAAGAAGATTAAAAAAATAATACAAAATTTTAAAAAAAGAACCGAAAAAAATAATTAAAAATCAGGGGGACCTCGCGAGGTACTCAAACTACCTCGCGAGGTCCATTTAAAAGAAAATAAAAAAAATAATACAAAATTAAAAAAAAAAGAACCGAAAAAAACAATTAAAAATCAGTGGGACCTCGCGAGGTACTAGGACTACCTCGCGAGGTCCATTTAAAAGAAGATTAAAAAAATAATACAAAATTTAAAAAAAAAAAGCACCGAAAAAAATAATTAAAAATCAGTGCTACCTCGCGAGGTCCATTTAAAGGAAGATAAAAAAAA
Source organism: Acacia pycnantha (assembly GCA_025563575.1). Lineage (NCBI taxonomy): Eukaryota > Viridiplantae > Streptophyta > Magnoliopsida > Fabales > Fabaceae > Acacia > Acacia pycnantha. The sequence continues at coordinate 294,519 of JAMWYP010000161.1, forward strand.
TAATACAAATTTAAAAAAAAAGAACCGAAAAAAATAATTAAAAATCAGTGGGACCTCGCGAGATACTCGGACTACCTCGCGAGGTCCATTTAAAAGAAGATTAAAAAAATAATACAAATTTAAAAAAAAAGAACCGAAAAAAATAATTAAAAATCAGTGGTACCTCGCGAGGTACTGGGACTACCTCGCGAGGTCCATTTAAAAGAAGATTAAAAAAATAATAATAAATTTAAAATAAAAAAGCACCGAAAAAAATAATTAAAAATCAGGGGGACCTCGCGAGGTACTCAAACTACCTCGCGAGGTCCATTTAAAAGAAGATTAAAAAATAATACAAAATTTAAAAAAAAAAGAACCGAAAAAAATAATTAAAAATGAGTGGGACCTCGCGAGGTACTTGGACTACCTCGCGAGGTCCATTTAAAAGAAGATTAAAAAAATAATACAAAATTTTAAAAAAAAAAGAACCGAAAAAAATAATTAAAAATCAGTGGGACCTCGCGAGGTACTTGGACTACCTCGCGAGATCCATTTAAAAGAAGATTAAAAAAATAATACAAAATTTTAAAAAAAAGAACCGAAAAAAATAATTAAAAATCAGGGGGACCTCGCGAGGTACTCAAACTACCTCGCGAGGTCCATTTAAAAGAAAATAAAAAAAATAATACAAAATTAAAAAAAAAAAGAACCGAAAAAAACAATTAAAAATCAGTGGGACCTCGCGAGGTACTAGGACTACCTCGCGAGGTCCATTTAAAAGAAGATTAAAAAAATAATACAAAATTTAAAAAAAAAAAGAACCGAAAAAAATAATTAAAAATCAGTGCTACCTCGCGAGGTCCATTTAAAGGAAGATAAAAAAAATAATACAAATTTAAAAAAAAAGAACCGAAAAAAATAATTAAAAATCAGTGGGACCTCGCGAGATACTCGGACTACCTCGCGAGGTCCATTTAAAAGAAGATTAAAAAAATAATAATAAATTTAAAATAAAAAAGCACCGAAAAAAATAATTAAAAATCAGGGGGACCTCGCGAGGTACTCAAACTACCTCGCGAGGTCCATTTAAAAGAAGATTAAAAATAATACAAAATTTAAAAAAAAAAAAGAACCGAAAAAATAATTAAAAATCAGTGGGACCTCGCGAGGTACTTGGACTACCTCGCGAGGTCCATTTAAAAGAAGATTAAAAAAATAATACAAAATTTAAAAAAAAAAAAGAACCGAAAAAAAAATTAAAAATCATTGGGACCTCGCGAGGTACTTGGACTACCTCGCGAGATCCATTTAAAAGAAGATTAAAAAAATAATACAAAATTTTAAAAAAAAGAACCGAAAAAAATAATTAAAAATCAGGGAGACCTCGCGAGGTACTCAAACTACCTCGCGAGGTCCATTTAAAAGAACATAAAAAAAATAATACAAAATTTAAAAAAAAAGAACCGAAAAAAACAATTAAAAATCAGTGGGACCTCGCGAGGTACTAGGACTACCTCGCGAGGTCCATTTAAAAGAAGATTAAAAAAATAATACAAAATTTTAAAAAAAAGAACCGAAAAAAATAATTAAAAATCAGGGGGACCTCGCGAGGTACTCAAACTACCTCGCGAGGTCCATTTAAAAGAAGATTAAAAAATAAAAAAAAATTTAAAAAAAAAAAAGAACGGAAAAAAATAATTAAAAATGAGTGGGACCTCGCGAGGTACTTGAAATACCTCGCGAGCTCCATTTAAAAGAAGATTAAAAAAATAATACAAAATTAAAAAAAAAAAAAGAACCGAAAAAAATAATTAAAAATCAGTGGCACCTCGCGAGGTACTGGGACTACCTCGCGAGGTCCATTTAAAAGAAGATTAAAAAAATAATAATAAATTTAAAAAAAAAGGACCGAAAAAAATAATTAAAAATCAGGGGGACCTCGCGAGGTCCATTTAAAAGAAGATAAAAAAAATAATACAAATTTAAAAAAAAAGCACCGAAAAAAATAATTAAAAATCAGTGGTACCTCGCGAGGTACTGGGACTACCTCGCGAGTTCCATTTAAAAGAAGATTAAAAAAATAATAATAAATTTAAAAAAAAAGGACCGAAAAAATAATTAAAAATCAGGGGGACCTCGCGAGGTACTCAAACTACCTCGCGAGGTCCATTTAAAAGAAGATTAAAAAATAATACAAAATTTATAAAAAAGAACCGAAAAAAATAATTAAAAATCAGGGGGACCTCGCGAGGTACTCAAACTACCTCGCGAGGTCCATTTAAAAGAAGATTAAAAAAATAATACAAAATTTTAAAAAAAAAAGAACCGAAAAAAATAATTAAAAATCAGTGGTACCTCGCGAGGTACTGGGACTACCTCGCGAGTTCCATTTAAAAGAAGATTAAAAAAATAATAATAAATTTAAAAAAAAGGACCGAAAAAATAATTAAAAATCAGGGGGACCTCGCGAGGTACTCAAACTACCTCGCGAGGTCCATTTAAAAGAAGATTAAAAAAATAATACAAAATTTTAAAAAAAAGTAGCGAAAAAAATAATTAAAAATCAGGGGGACCTCGCGAGGTACTCAAACTACCTCGCGAGGTCCATTTAAAAAAAGATTAAAAAATAATACAAAATTTTAAAAAAAAAAAACCGAAAAAATAATTAAAAATCAGTGGGACCTCGCGAGGTACTTGGACTAACTCGCGAGGTGCATTTAAAAGAAGATTAAAAAAATAATACAAAATTTTAAAAAAAAAGAATCGAAAAAAATAATTAAAAATCAGGGGGACCTCGCGAGGTACTCAAACTACCTCGCGAGGTCCATTTAAAAGAATATAAAAAAAATAATACAAAATTTAAAAAAAAAAGTACCGAAAAAAATAATTAAAAATCAGTGGGACCTCGCGAGGTACTGGGACTACCTCGCGAGGTCCATTTAAAAGAAGATTAAAAAAATAATACAAAATTTTAAAAAAAAGAACCGAAAAAAATAATTAAAAATCAGGGGGACCTCGCGAGGTACTCAAACTACCTCGCGAGGTCCATTTAAAAGAAGATTAAAAAATAATACAAAATTTAAAAAAAAAAAAGAACCGAAAAAAATAATTAAAAATTAGTGGGACCTCGCGAGGTACTTGGACTACCTCGCGAGTTCCATTTAAAAGAAGATTAAAAAAATAATACAAAATTTAAAAAAAAAAAAAGAACTGAAAAAAAATAATTAAAAATCAGTGGGACCTCGCGAGGTACTTGGACTACCTCGCGAGCTCCATTTAAAAGAAGATTAAAAAAATAATACAAAATTTTAAAAAAAGGAACCGAAAAAAATAATTAAAAATCAGTGGGACCTCGCGAGGTACTCAAACTACCTCGCGAGGTCCATTTAAAAAAAGATTAAAAACTAATACAAGATAATTAAAAACGAAAAAAAAAAATCAAGGACCTCGTGAGTAGTCCAAACTCCATTTAAAAAATTTAAAAAAAACAAACAAAATCAGGGGACCTCACGAGGTAGTCCTACTACCTCGCGAGGTCCTTTAAAAAAAATTAAAGAATAATACAAAATCGAAAAAATGAGGGAGACCTCACGAGGTAGTCCGACTACGTTGCGAGGTCCTTAAAAATGATTAAAAAATAATAGTAAATTAAAAAATAAAAATAAAGAAACAAAAATAATAATTAAAAATCGGGGGACCTCGCGAGGTACTCGACTACCTCGCAAGGTCCTATTAAAAAGATTAAAAAAGGGTTAAGGATCAATTTTACACACGAGTTTTACCCCAGGAGCGCCCAAAGACCACGTGTTTTTTCGGAGCAAAAGTACACACGTGGTTACGTTTTGGAGCGCCCAGGCACCTGGCAGATTAGTTGACCGTAGTCAACCGTTAAGTTGGATGGAACTTAACGGTTGACATAGAAAATAGAAAATTTGGAAAATGAAGCTTTTAGAAATATTCAAAATAGAATTGTTGCTATCTCATAATCATCATCCAGGGAATGTTGCAGAAATCGAGTTTATAAAAATCGAGGGATATATTACTGCATAAATTGAACTTGTCAAAACAAATCTCTTTCCATAAGCCCTCATGAAAAAGTTTGGCTCTCCTATCTCTTTCCTTTTTCATTTTCATAGGGGCATTCTGGACACATTACCAGATTTTAAAATCCCATGCTACATTACCTGATTAAGGATTTATTAAGTTTAATGACTCAAATAATAATTTAATTAATTCAACCTTTTCTTAATAAATAGAATTTTCCTTAAACATTTCAAGCATGAAGTGGTAGGCGGAGTAATATAAATCAGGGCAGGAAATATACAAACATTTTAATTATCAGCCATCAGCCATGGGATATAACCAACGGGGGAGATTTGGTTGTAAAAATGGGTTCGAGACTTGCAAATGAAATGGGATCAAAGAAAAGAATGAATCACATCACACACGCACTGAGAGCACAACAAAGCTAGATTTCTTCACTCCGGCGAATAGAAAACCATCAGAGGAAGAACTTACCGTCGTAACTCATAAGGAAACGAGCCACACGAACGAAAATCAATCGGGTTGAAAGAGGGAGGCGTGGTAGACGGGGTTGAGGGAATGAGATCGGCACTCGGCAGAGCAATGGCGGCGACGGCAAGCGGAGTTTAGTCCGGGGCGTTGAAAAAGTGCCGAAGAGATTATTGGTCAATCCATGATTTCGGATTTTTGGCTGATTCTTTTTTTTTTTTTTTATAAAAATGTTTTGGAGGGGTTCGACATCAGTCTCTCACCAAGGCTAGGGCACAGCCCCGGGCTCTATGAGAGCTGCGGGGACTTACGAGATCGCCTACCAAAGGAGTCCCAACGACGGCGAGGGGATCGAACCCACGACCCAAGGGCCTAATCCTGGATCCCTTACCATCTATGCCAACTCACATTGGGATTTTTTTTTTGGCTGATTCTGCATTTAGGGATTTAACTTCTGGTCATTTTTTTGGGACATACTTCGGTCCCTTTTTTTTTTTTTGGTAAACTACTTCGGTCCCTTTTTTATTTGAAGTGAGATTGTGGATTTGAACATGATTTAACTTGGGCCTTTTCTTGAGTGGGCTTGTTTCAATCATCATGGATAAATGAAATGGTGGTGGCCCTATCTTGTACTGCGAGTGTATTGAAGGTCTTTTAATCACGTGGTTATTATGGATATGGCGGAATAACTGTGTATTTAATGATAATTTTCAAAAACCACGTTTCCCTTTAATCATTATCCAGAGAACATGGAAGTCATATTGTGAACATATGGATACTCCAGCTGAGCGTTTGCCCCCCTCTACTGTGAGTACTATCAAATGGGTGCCACCACCTATAGGATGGATGAAACTGAATATTGATGGGGCGGTGTTTGCAGGATCGGGTAGAGCAGGCTGTGGAGGAGTTATAAGGAATTCTGAAGGTGCTTGGGTATCGGGGTATACAGATCTTTGGGTCTTTGTAGTGCATATGAAGCGGAGGAGTGGGCTATGTTGTGGGGCCCGAGGTTAGCAAGGGATGAAGGCTTTAGAAGGATAATTATTGAATCGATTCTAAAGTATTAATTGATAAGTTGGTACGGGCGAGAAGGAGCCAAGGTGTAGTATGGTGTTGTTGCGGATACGTGGTCCGATTCAAGAAGATCGGGAGGTTAAGGTTCAATTTATACCTCGAACCCAAAATGCTTTAGCTGATGGGCTAGCCAAGGAAGGGCTATCTAGATCTTTGTCTTTAGCTGTTTGCCCTAGCAATCTTAGACAAAGTGTTTTTAAGTGATTGTATGGGATTGATCCCCTTTTTATTTCCTCTAATATATAGTGGCTATATGCCTCTCTTTTACAAAAAAAAAAAAAGTCCTTTTTTTTTACCCCTTGTTTTTGGGCTCAACTGGCAAAGGGGTTATACACTCTCACCAAATGGAGGGAGTTGATCCTGGAGTTGGTCAAGGCGCTGGGGGAGGCATCATAGCTCCTAGGTGCCTAGGTTAATGCCTGAGGGTAATAGACAGTTCGCCCTGCCTAACATCGATATCACCTAGCAGGAAGGGAGATTTTGCCTTACCATTGGACCGTGGATGAACCCAACTTTTTTTTTGGAAAGTTGATTGTGACGAAAAAAACATCATATTGGTTTTCTCCTTCTCGGACTATCATTTGTACTATTAATGCTTCCAAGGTTGTTGACAGCGACTAGGTAGGATGGCCACTTGCTGCCGCCCTCACAGATATAAAGCAAAATTCTATATTGAGTAAATACCTTTTTTTGTCCTTAACAAAAAATATGATCCCTATTTTGATCCCTGACAAAAAAAAAGTCTCGTAGTCCATCACAAATTTAAAATACACTCAATTGGTTGACATTTTAATCCCTCACAAATTTCCAAAAGGCCCTTTTTAGTCCATAAAAAAGGACGAATAAGGGTCGGTTTTTTTTGTGAGGGACCAAAATGGGGATCGCGTTTTTTGTCAAAGACCAAAAAGGGTATTTACTCTTGTATATTTCTAGAGCTGTCAAAACGGGCCACCTCGATCCGTTAGGCCCTTGCCCCGCGGGCTAGGGCCAAAAGCCCACATGTTAAACGGCCAAGACGGGCAAAAAATACTTAATGATCTTGAAAAATTATTTTAGATCTGAAATAATTTTTCAAAATCATTAAGTATTTTCTCCAGTACCGGCCAGTATCCTCAATCAGCATCCTGAAATATTTTTTCCAGTATCAGTCAGTACCCTGAAATATTTTTTTCAACATCCTAAAATAATTTTTCAAGATCATGAAGTACCCGTTAGTATCCTAAAATAATTTTTCAAGATCATTAAGTATATTTTCAGTACCAGTCAGTATCCTGAAGTATTTTTTAAGTACCAGTCAGTACCCTGAAATATTTTTTCAACATCCTAAAATAATTTTTCAAGATCATGAAGTACCTGTTAGTATTTTTTCAGTACCGGTCAGTATCGTTAAATATCTACAGTATCCTGAGATATTTGTTTAAAAAAAAGGGATCAGTGTTGTTTTTTGCGCAGTGGACCGGAAGTGAACGCTAGTGGCAGTGGACTGAATCCAATTCCTTGATTGAAGAAGGCGAGGAGGTGTAGTTTCGGATGGATTTGTACAAATTCGAATGTTGGAAATTGGGTTGATTGGTGGCCCACGGGTTGGCCCTAACATAACCCAAAAGAGTGGGGCTTATTTTGGGTTAGGGCAAAAAATGACCCCATCATATGGGGGCTAAAAATATGGGGGTCAAACATGGCTTAGGCCAGCCCATTTTGACAGCTCTATATATTTCAATGTGCGAGACATCTAATGGAGCATTAGTAATTAACTATTTATTTTTATAAGAGCGCGATATTTTTAATATATTTGTTACGGACCTATATTAGGCCCAATAGCGATAAAGCCCAACAATCATAGGTGAGGCATTTTAGTCCCTTTATGACACTTTTAAATAGGGATTAAAATGAAAAAATTGAAATTTTTAAGTGGCTAAAGCATAATTTCCAAATCTTTTTGGTCCAATTATGTAATTTTAGGGGGGGCGGGGGCCACCTCTAACCCCCTAAATCCGCCCTGTCTGATGACCGTCTAGCCAATTATTGTAAGGTGCGTGATTCAGTGTTGGATGATGAGAAAAGAGGAGTGGAGAGAATGATATGGAGGATGATGTTGAGATGGGTTAGTGAATAATTGTTGTTGCGAGGTACGACCCTTTGGATGGGGGCTAGTTGTGTATATTTGTTTCCACTTTCCAGCTTCCCAGTATTGTTAAATTTTTGTCCCACCAGGTCCCATGATGCTTCCAAGATTCTTGAGTGAGACTTGAATCTCCGGGCAGGGGATGACGTCATATCTCGAGTCGTCAGCTCCATCCAAGACCAAAGGCCAAGGCATGAGTTTGGAATCATGAGACGGCTTCGTTAGTGGGGCATTATATGATTCAATTACTGTAAGCCTCGTGGGTAGTTTCATGGATGACTTTGATTTCCTCTAAAAATGTTGCAGGACCCACACACACTCCTCATTGCTCCTTTAATGCTTTCGGGTCCCTCAAAAGCCAAGAGGGTGGGAAAGCGACACTTTTTTTTAAAAAACTTTCAGGAATAAAATATAAATTAATTTACAACTTTGCTAATTTCAACAATCAAATATTATGAATTCATCATTGTATAATTTGCCCTTCAAAATTTTCACCTATCATGTTCTCATTCGAAATCATACATATATTACATGTTGATTAAACAGACACCCGAAATTTTATTTGAGAATATCAGAAACTTTTAGGGGGAGGATAGGCAGGACAAAACAAAACAGCGGTGACGAATTAAAACGAAAGGCGGTTGGGTTTTGGAATTTAAATTAAAGTTTGATATGATTTTGATTATATGGAGATTTGAATATTTGTAACATAAATTGGGTTATACTTATATAAGTTAGTATTAGGTTAAGAAATTGAGATTTGTGATAATAGGTCTTTTGTATTCGAATTTATAATTCATTTTTAATTTATTGGAGGTTATATTGAGTATTAGGTAGATTAAATTTGAGGTTTATAAATGAATGAGAATATTTGAATTTTTAGGTGAAACTTTTATTGTAGGAAATTAGGTATTTTGAGGATACAATGATATTTTGATAAAGATAATTAGTGAGAAATAATTTATGAAGGAATGATCTGAGATTGTGACAACAGTTTGAAGAATAGATAAATTCTCACTTCTTCCAAGAAAATGTAAAATCAGTTTAATTAATTAATTATTATTATATTAGTTGGTATTGTCGTTAATTCTATTAACGTATAATTATATTTATTTTTAAAGTGGATTTGATCTCTCTCAAGTTTGGTTTTTGTGTCAAGAATTGGAGGTAACAACTTTTCACTCATTGTACATGTTTGTATGATGTTTGTGAGTGATTTTTAATCTATGAAAACTATGTTTTTGATGAAGTTGCCTTGTGGGATTTTATTTTAAAAATGTGACAGGTGAGATTGTATTATTGATTTAATATATCAATAAGTACTTTGAAATGGTTATTGAGAAATAAAATTATGATATTCTATGTTTTAGATAATGCACTTTTGTTATGATTTTGTGAGTTGAAATAGTATTGTCATCTTAATGATTATTAACATGACACAATGTATTATTTTATAAATCATGTTTAGAATCTTATATATGCATACCGAGATTATGATGATGTGGAGCAGTGATAGTTGTGGAGTGATGATGTGAGTTATTGTGTATATAATACTACGTGGTATGCCACCACTCGATGCACAATGGATGTCTTTGACATTTTAGGGCCCTTGGTGTAACGTCCTCCATTTTACTCAACATAATGACTAATTAAGGGTTGATCAACCACTAAGTAATGTTTCATCAATTACCAAAACATTTAAAAGAAGATTAAAAAAATAATAATAAATTTAAAAAAAAAGGACCGAAAAACATAATTAAAAATCAGGGGACCTCGCGAGGTACTCAAACTACCTCGCGAGGTCCATTTAAAAGAAGATTAAAAAATAATACAAAATTTATAAAAAAGAAGCGAAAAAATAATTAAAAATCGGGGGACCTCGCGAGGTACTCAAACTACCTCGCGAGGTCCATTTAAAAGAAGATTAAAAATAATACAAAATTTTAAAAAAAAAGAACCGAAAAAATAATTAAAAATCGGTGGTACCTCGCGAGGTACTGGGACTACCTCGCGAGTTCCATTTAAAAGAAGATTAAAAAAATAATAATAAATTTAAAAAAAAAGGACCGAAAAAAATAATTAAAAATCAGGGGGACCTCGCGAGGTACTCAAACTACCTCGCGAGGTCCATTTAAAAGAAGATTAAAAAAATAATACAAAATTTATAAAAAAAGAAGCGAAAAAAATAATTAAAAATCAGGGGGACCTCGCGAGGTACTCAAACTACCTCGCGAGGTCCATTTAAAAGAAGATTAAAAAAATAATACAAAATTTTAAAAAAAAAAGAACCGAAAAAAATAATTAAAAATCAGTGGGACCTCGCGAGGTACTTGGACTAACTCGCGAGGTCCATTTAAAAGAAGATTAAAAAAATAATACAAAATTTAAAAAAAAAAAGAACCGAAAAAATAATTAAAAATCAGGGGGACCTCGCGAGGTACTCAAACTACCTCGCGAGGTCCATTTAAAAGAATATAAAAAAAATAATACAAAATTTAAAAAAAAAAAGTACCGAAAAAAATAATTAAAAATCAGTGGGACCTCGCGAGGTACTGGGACTACCTCGCGAGGTCCATTCAAAGGAAGATAAAAAAAATAATACAAAATTTTAAAAAAAGAACCGAAAAAATAATTAAAAATCGGGGGACCTCGCGAGGTACTCAAACTACCTCGCGAGGTCCATTTAAAAGAAGATTAAAAAATAAAAAAAAATTTAAAAAAAAAAAAGAAGAAAGAAAAAATAATTAAAAATTAGTGGGACCTCGCGAGGTACTTGGACTACCTCGCGAGTTCCATTTAAAAGAAGATTAAAAAATAATACAAAATTTAAAAAAAAAAAAAGAACTGAAAAAAAATAATTAAAAATCGGTGGGACCTCGCGAGGTACTTGGACTACCTCGCGAGCTCCATTTAAAAGAAGATTAAAAAATAATACAAAATTTTAAAAAAAAGGAACCGAAAAAATAATTAAAAATCAGTGGGACCTCGCGAGGTACTCAAACTACCTCGCGAGGTCCATTTAAAAAAAGATTAAAAACTAATACAAGATAATTAAAAACGAAAAAAAAAAATCAAGGACCTCGTGAGTAGTCCAAACTCCATTTAAAAAATTTAAAAAAAACAAACAAAATCAGGGGACCTCACGAGGTAGTCCTACTACCTCGCGAGGTCCTTTAAAAAAAATTAAAGAATAATACAAAATCGAAAAAATGAGGGAGACCTCACGAGGTAGTCCGACTACGTTGCGAGGTCCTTAAAAAATGATTAAAAAAATAATAGTAAATTAAAAAAATAAAAAATAAAGAAACAAAAATAATAATTAAAAATCAGGGGGACCTCGCGAGGTACTCAGACTACCTCGCAAGGTCCTATTAAAAAAGATTAAAAAAAGGGTTAAGGATCAATTTTACACACGAGTTTTACCCCCAGGAGCGCCCAGCACCACGTGTTTTTTTCTGGAGCAAAAGTACACACGTGGTTACGTTTTGGGAGCGCCCAGCACCACGGCAGTTAGTTGACCGTAGTCAACCGTTAAGTTGGATGGAACTTAACGGTTGACATAGAAAATAGAAAATTTGGAAAATGAAGCTTTTAGAAATATTCAAAATAGAATTGTTGCTATCTCATAATCATCATCCAGGGAATGTTGCAGAAATCGAGTTTATAAAAATCGAGGGATATATTACTGCATAAATTGAACTTGTCAAAACAAATCTCTTTCCATAAGCCCTCATGAAAAAGTTTGGCTCTCCTATCTCTTTCCTTTTTCATTTTCATAGGGGCATTCTGGACACATTACCAGATTTTAAAATCCCATGCTACATTACCTGATTAAGGATTTATTAAGTTTAATGACTCAAATAATAATTTAATTAATTCAACCTTTTCTTAATAAATAGAATTTTCCTTAAACATTTCAAGCATGAAGTGGTAGGCGGAGTAATATAAATCAGGGCAGGAAATATACAAACATTTTAATTATCAGCCATCAGCCATGGGATATAACCAACGGGGGAGATTTGGTTGTAAAATGGGTTCGAGACTTGCAAATGAAATGGGATCAAAGAAAAGAATGAATCACATCACACACGCACTGAGAGCACAACAAAGCTAGATTTCTTCACTCCGGCGAATAGAAAACCATCAGAGGAAGAACTTACCGTCGTAACTCATAAGGAAACGAGCCACACGAACGAAAATCAATCGGGTTGAAAGAGGGAGGCGTGGTAGACGGGGTTGAGGGAATGAGATCGGCACTCGGCAGAGCAATGGCGGCGACGGCAAGCGGAGTTTAGTCCGGGGCGTTGAAAAAGTGCCGAAGAGATTATTGGTCAATCCATGATTTCGGATTTTTGGCTGATTCTTTTTTTTTTTTTTTTATAAAAATGTTTTGGAGGGGTTCGACATCAGTCTCTCACCAAGGCTAGGGCACAGCCCCGGGCTCTATGAGAGCTTACTGGGGACTTACGAGATCGCCTACCAAAGGAGTCCCAACGACGGCAGAGGGGATCGAACCCACGACCCAAGGGCCTAATCCTGGATCCCTTACCATCTATGCCAACTCACATTGGGATTTTTTTTTTGGCTGATTCTGCATTTAGGGATTTAACTTGGTCATTTTTTTGGGACATACTTCGGTCCCTTTTTTTTTTTTTGGTAAACTACTTCGGTCCCTTTTTTATTTGAAGTGAGATTGTGGATTTGAACATGATTTAACTTGGGCCTTTTCTTGAGTGGGCTTGTTTCAATCATCATGGATAAATGAAATGGTGGTGGCCCTATCTTGTGACTGCGAGTGTATTGAAGGTCTTTTAATCACGTGGTTATTATGGATATGGCGGAATAACTGTGTATTTAATGATAATTTTCAAAAACCACGTTTCCCTTTAATCATTATCCAGAGAACATGGAAGTCATATTGTGAACATATGGATACTCCAGCTGAGCGTTTGCCCCCTCTCGTGAGTACTATCAAATGGGTGCCACCACCTATAGGATGGATGAAACCGAATATTGATGGGGCGGTGTTTGCAGGATCGGGTAGAGCAGGCTGTGGAGGAGTTATAAGGAATTCTGAAGGTGCTTGGGTATCGGGGTATACACAGATGCTGGGTCTTTGTAGTGCATATGAAGCGGAGGAGTGGGCTATGTTGTGGGGCCCGAGGTTAGCAAGGGATGAAGGCTTTAGAAGGATAATTATTGAATCGATTCTAAAGTATTAATTGATAAGTTGGTACAGGCGAGAAGGAGCCAAGGTGTAGTATGGTGTTGTTGCGAGATACGTGGTCCGATTCAAGAAGACTGGGAGGTTAAGGTTCAATTTATACCTCGAACCCAAAATGCTTTAGCTGATGGGCTAGCCAAGGAAGGGCTATCTAGATCTTTGTCTTTAGCTGTTTGCCCTAGCAATCTTAGACAAAGTGTTTTTAAGTGATTGTATGGGATTGATCCCCTTTTTATTTCCTCTAATATATAGTGGCTATATGCCTCTCTTTTACAAAAAAAAAAAAAGTCCTTTTTTTTTACCCCTTGTTTTTGGGCTCAACTGGCAAAGGGGTTATACACTCTCACCAAATGGAGGGAGTTGATCCTGGAGTTGGTCAAGGCGCTGGGGGAGGCATCATAGCTCCTAGGTGCCTAGGTTAATGCTCGAGGGTAATAGACAGTTCGCCACGCCTAACATCGATATCACCTAGCGGGAAGGAGATTTTGCCTTACCATTGGACCGTGGATGAACCCAACTTTTTTTTTGGAAAGTTGATTGTGACGAAAAAAACATCATATTGGTTTTCTCCTTCTCGGACTATCATTTGTACTATTAATGCTTCCAAGGTTGTTGACAGCGACTAGGTAGGATGGCCACTTGCTGCCGCCTCACGAGATATAAAGCAAAATTCTATATTGAGTAAATACCTTTTTTTGTCCTTAACAAAAAATATGATCCCTATTTTGATCCCTGACAAAAAAAAAGTCTCGTAGTCCATCACAAATTTAAAATACACTCAATTGGTTGACATTTTAATCCCTCACAAATTTCAAAAGGCCCTTTTAGTCCATAAAAAGGACGAATAAGGGTCGGTTTTTTTTGTGAGGGACCAAAATGGGGATCGCGTTTTTTGTCAGTGACCAAAAGGGGTATTTACTCTTGTATATTTCTAGAGTGTCAAAGCGGGCCACCTCGATCCGTTAGGCCCTTGCCGCGCGGGCTAGGGCCAAAAGCCCACATGTTAAACGGCCGCTTGACGGCCAAAAATACTTAATGATCTTGAAAAATTATTTTAGATCGAAATAATTTTTCAAAATCATTAAGTATTTTCTCCGATCTGCGCCGATATCCTCAATCGGCATCACGAAATATTTTTTCCATGATCGATCGGTACCACGAAATATTTTTTCAACATCCTAAAATAATTTTCAAGATCATGAAGTACCGTTAGTATCCTAAAATAATTTTTCAAGATCATTAAGTATATTTTCGATACAGTTGGGTTGATTGGTGGCCCACGGGTTGGCCCTAACATAACCCAAAAGAGTGGGGCTTATTTTGGGTTAGGGCAAAAAATGACCCCATCATATGGGGGCTAAAAATATGGGGGTCAAACATGGCTTAGGCCAGCCCATTTTGACAGCTCTATATATTTCAATGTGCGAGACATCTAATGGAGCATTAGTAATTAACTATTTATTTTTTATAAGAGGCAGATATTTTTAATATATTTGTTACGGACCTATATTAGGCCCAATAGCGGTAAAGCCCAACAATCATAGGTGAGGCATTTTAGTCCCTTTATGACACTTTTAAATAGGGATTAAAATGAAAAAATTGAAATTTTTAAGTGGCTAAAGCATAATTTCCAAATCTTTTTGGTCCAATTATGTAATTTTAGGGGGGGCGGGGGCCACCTCTAACCCCCTAAATCCGCCCTGTCTGATGACCGTCTAGCCAATTATTGTAAGGTGCGTGATTCAGTGTTGGATGATGAGAAAAGAGGAGTGGAGAGAATGATATGGAGGATGATGTTGAGATGGGTTAGTGAATAATTGTTGTTGCGAGGTACGACCCTTTGGATGGGGGCTAGTTGTGTATATTTGTTTCCACTTTCCAGCTTCCCAGTATTGTTAAATTTTTGTCCCACCAGGTCCCATGATGCTTCCAAGATTCTTGAGTGAGACTTGAATCTCCGGGCAGGGGATGACGTCATATCTCGAGTCGTCAGCTCCATCCAAGACCAAAGGCCAAGGCATGAGTTTGGAATCATGAGACGGCTTCGTTAGTGGGGCATTATATGATTCAATTACTGTAAGCCTCGTGGGTAGTTTCATGGATGACTTTGATTTCCACTAAAAATGTTGCAGGACCCACACACACTCCTCATTGCTCCTTTAATGCTTTCGGGTCCCTCAAAAGCCAAGAGGGTGGGAAAGCGACACTTTTTTAAAAAACTTTCAGGAATAAAATATAAATTAATTTACAACTTTGCTAATTTCAACAATCAAATATTATGAATTCATCATTGTATAATTTGCCCTTCAAAATTTTCACCTATCATGTTCTCATTCGAAATCATACATATATTACATGTTGATTAAACAGACACCCGAAATTTTATTTGAGAATATCAGAAACTTTTAGGGGGAGGATAGGCAGGACAAAACAAAACAGCGGTGACGAATTAAAACGAAAGGCAGTTGGGTTTTGGAATTTAAATTAAAGTTTGATATGATTTTGATTATATGGAGATTTGAATATTTGTAACATAAATTGGGTTATACTTATATAAGTTAGTATTAGGTTAAGAAATTGAGATTTGTGATAATAGGTCTTTTGTATTCGAATTTATAATTCATTTTTAATTTATTGGAGGTTATATTGAGTATTAGGTAGATTAAATTTGAGGTTTATAAATGAATGAGAATATTTGAATTTTTAGGTGAAACTTTTATTGTAGGAAATTAGGTATTTTGAGGATACAATGATATTTTGATAAAGATAATTAGTGAGAAATAATTTATGAAGGAATGATCTGAGATTGTGACAACAGTTTGAAGAATAGATAAATTCTCACTTCTTCCAAGAAAATGTAAAATCAGTTTAATTAATTAATTATTATTATATTAGTTGGTATTGTCGTTAATTCTATTAACGTATAATTATATTTATTTTTAAAGTGGATTTGATCTCTCTCAAGTTTGGTTTTTGTGTCAAGAATTGGAGGTAACAACTTTTCACTCATTGTACATGTTTGTATGATGTTTGTGAGTGATTTTTAATCTATGAAAACTATGTTTTTGATGAAGTTGCCTTGTGGGATTTTATTTTAAAAATGTGACAGGTGAGATTGTATTATTGATTTAATATATCAATAAGTACTTTGAAATGGTTATTGAGAAATAAAATTATGATATTCTATGTTTTAGATAATGCACTTTTGTTATGATTTTGTGAGTTGAAATAGTATTGTCATCTTAATGATTATTAACATGACACAATGTATTATTTTATAAATCATGTTTAGAATCTTATATATGCATACCGAGATTATGATGATGTGGAGCAGTGATAGTTGTGGAGTGATGATGTGAGTTATTGTGTATATAATACTACGTGGTATGCCACCACTCAGTGCACAATGGATGTCTTTGACATTTTCAGGGCCCTTGGTGTAACGTCCTCCATTTTACTCAACATAATGACTAATTAAGGGTTGATCAACCACTAAGTAATGTTTCATCAATTACCAAAATATACAAAACAAAACAGAGTATGCAAAATGAACCCTAACGTGACAATATACAATCATCTAACATAAACCAAAAAGGCAGAAGCACTACTTTTAGCAGAGTAGCCTAAGCTTCCTAGGTCTTCCCTGATGAACCCACACGGGAACTATCATTTGAAAAATGTGGTAACCATCAATCCAACTTATTACGAATACTAATATGTGCTAGTGATGTGCCAAATGGAACAATTTATATAATAAAGTATTAAAAATATATTTCACCAATATACACGTCACAAATTTTTCATGTCATGAATTCTGTATCAAAATTATGTATCACAGTTTTCATTAACACAATTCCCAAGATGCCTCCCACCAATCTAACCGAACCGCCTTATTTCCTCCGACTAGACCCATGGGCTAAGTTACATCCATATTACTGGTTACTCAAAAGCTCACTGGTCATGTGATGAGGATCGGCCAAAATCCTTAGAGCATATGTCCCAGACCATTGGTCTTTTCCCCTCATTGAACTAGTGGGGCGTCGTAAGCCCTCATTAAACTAGTGGGTCAGTCCCTCATTAAACAGGTGAGACAATAGAAAGCCAATCATCATGCACCAATGGAAGCCTCACCACTTGGTGGAATAAACTACTCCATTTCCTCCCAATTCAACCATTTCCATAATTATTATAATAAATAACTCAACAAGAATTTTTCCAAGATTTTCACATTCATGTCATGTTATTTAAATATTTCTTATAACCATGTCATAATATCTCAATTCCCAATTCATATACATAAATAAATATATAAATGTATATATTTCACAATTCAAATCATAAGGTTCTACAAGGAAATTTTTATTAAAATATTCATAATTATTTCACAATATACTCACAAACAACATATCAATATATATAACAAGTGGAAAGTGGTTACCTCTCGCCGAAACTATCTATTATCACACTGCTCCTAATCCAAGAACTCAAATACACGCCAAAAAGCAATCTACCACAACCAATTACTAACCATTAAGAACTCTTCTAAAACTCTATATAATAAAAAATATACAAATTTTAATAATATTATTATTCATTACTATTTATTTATTATTATTCCTCTAAAATTATTTTAAACCCTTATAGGCTATTCCAACACTTTAAATTAGGAGTTTAATAATTACTAACTCCATATAAGCTCTAATATGATGCACAACTAACAACTTGCAAGATTATTTTCAGACTTATAAAAAATTCAGCCTTTAACTTTTTTGAGAATTTAGAAAATTCATAATTTGACAGATACAACTCCAAATGGAGTGATTCCAATTTCTACTTAAACCTTGATAAGTCTATTTTCATAAATTAAATTCACCAAGCTGATTTATGGGTGAGAAAAATTCCAACTTTCGAAAAACGTAACAATGTCCAGAATTTCCCAGATTTCTTGACCAATTTTTGAGGAATCATAATTCTTTCAATACTTATCGGAATTCGACAAACTACCTATCAAATTAAACCTCTATGTGTATACTATTTATCTGGAAACTTCACATTTTTATGATTTATTTTACTTGGTCCGAAATCCAACGTCATTTTCATACTCCAGAAGCATACCAGAAATTTTCAGATTTTTCTAATTAAACTTTGAAAATTCGAAATTAATTCTACAAAAATCCAAATGAGGTGCCTCCAAAAGCTACGTGTTCCTTAGCATGTATAATTTTACACAAAAATAATACCAGTAGTTATAAAACCTTATATCATTCCCAGATTGAAAAAAACGTGAGCATTGTCCAGATAACTTTCCAAAATCTTGACTGAACTTCCAAAAGTTATATTTCGAGCTATAGACCTCCGTTTAGGGTGATCCAAAGCTTGTTTTAAAGGTTATCATGTTTAATATTAACAACCAAAATTTCATGGAAAAAAATCTAAGGTTTCCCATTCCAAAATGGGACCCGAAACTGATCACTATTTGTGGACACAAAATTCGTTCAGATTTGCGGTTAAACTTCGGAAAATCATATCTCCCTTTCTACAAGTCCGATTTAGGTGTTATTTGGATATTTGGAAAGGTTGAGATGTCCAATATTTACTTTAAAAATTTCAAGGAAAAAATCACATTTTTTCCATTTCAAAATCAAGCCCGAAAATTACTGTTCACCGGAAGTGCAGAAAACGTTCCAGATTTTGGCTAAACTTTGGAAAATCATATCTCTCATTCTACACGTATGTTTTGGGTTTTATTTGGATCGTTTTAAACCTTAAGATGTCTACTATCTTCCATAAAAATTTCATGCAAAAAATCAAACGTTTTCCACAGAAACAGAAGCTCACGAGACCACTCTGTTTTCAGTCCGAAAAACAGAGCTGTTCAGTGTGCAGTTTCATCCTTCTTGATCAAACAGTGAACCCAGCACACTAAGGCCATGGAAACTAGAAGTAAAAGGCTCCAAGAACTCACCTTAGTCGTCCCTCAAGCTTTCATGCAAGTTCCACGTCGTTCTCCTTTGGTTTAGGGTTTAGTTAATAAAGTGTCTTCATCTTCTTCCTCATTGTCAGGTTCTTCATCTACCATATAGTCAATTTCTTCTTCATGCACAACGGTTGATTGAGTCGGTATTGCTACACCCTCCTCTGACGTCTCAATATCCGCATACAACTCAGCAAATTGGGACGTAGGGTTTTCCGCGAATGTTTGCACAAAAACATCCACATCCTCATCATCGGATATCTCAAAACCCGCATATTTGCGGTTTCCACACGGAACGCTACCCGTCACTGAAGATATTACCTGGTTTTGTTGCAGCTTTAACTTTTGAAGGATCTTTTGAATTAAATCTTCAACAGACATGCCTCAAATAATATACATTGCTTTTCTTTCACCTTGAAAGCTCAATCCGTTTGCAACAATATTTTAGAACCATTATAATATACAAATGAACGAATTTGATTCATTTTTTGCAAAAACATAAATGAAGAAACAAAATGAGGGAGATGGAGGACAGAGGGAGTTTTGCAGATGAAGCAAGGAGTGAATGAGGGAGAGTGAGTGAATGGTGAGAGAGGGAAGGACCTAAATAGAGGGGGGTCACGGGTGGGGAGCAGGGGTGGTCACGGATGGGGTTGGGGGGAGTTGGGGGGGTCACGGGTGGGGGTTGGGGGGCAGGGGGCAGGTCTGGCACCTTAATGGCGCCAGAGGACTGACGCCACAGGCTGTGGTGGCCAGGGGCGGATGCAGAAATTTATGGAAGGGGGGCACAATTTGCAGGGAGACTCGGGGGTTCGGGGGCAGCGCCCCCAAAATTTTTTTTTAGAGAAAAGTTTTAAATATATTAAAAAAACAAAAGAATATAAAGGGAAAAACAAGGCTAAATACGGTTAGAAATAGCAAAAGTGTTGTCAAAAATAGCAAGGCTGGGCACTAATAAATAAGTTCAAGCACATATATTTTAATAACAAAAGTATATTACAATAAAAATAATTACAATATCATCCTTCTAAACCTTATTTTTTGGAATTTCATCGTAATTGCCCTATTATCAATGCTATCAAATACATCTTTTTCAATATAAGGTATTAAACAAATGGCGAAAGTTTGATTCAGAGAAGCTGACTATTTGATTCTGCGATGCGAAAGGATTCTCTAGTATTTGGATTTAACCCTAATTTTTTTTTTTTAGAAAACCGTCAGTTTAAGGGGGGCACTTGCCCCCCAAGTCTTGAACCTGGATCCGCCTATGGTGGTGGCGTCAGTTGACTGACGCCACCAGTCAGAGGCGTCAGTCTTCTGACGCCGTTAGAGGCGTCAGTCAACTGACGCCTTTGACTGCCTTAGTTTGGAAAAATGTTTTGCAACTGCTCCAATTAGGTATAATTTTTGTTAAATGTTGCTACTTTGGTGCTTTTCCCCCTAGGTTCCACGTTGCAACTCTCGGTTGTGTCTCTTTCTCATTGTGTCTGTCTTTCTCTCTTGCGTTTCAGTCTCACCCTCTGGCCGAAAGATATGATAGAATGAATGGGAAATAAGAGATGAATGAGAGAATGCAACCGTTGCTGTTTTTTCTCTCCAAAACTCACAGTGAACGCTCGGTAATGCTGTCATGCCGTGAATAAAGAGGAGCAGACGGTTATAATGAGAGAGAAGTATGGGTGTGATCTTTGTTGGTCTCGAAAAGCATGGGGGTCTGCCTTTGCGTGAACGGTGGAGGCCGACGTAATCTATGCGGACGAGAGTGTATGGTGTGTTCGGTTTGTGTGTACAGAGGGAGTGATCTAATGGATGGATATTAAATTATACTATCTCTAGTTCTAATTATAAGAGCTAGTTGACTTTTTTTGGAGAAATTAAGGAAGCTAAATAAGTTACTTAATCATTTTATATATTGTATATCTTTAAATTATACATTAGTTTATTAGTCAAATTAATGAGTTTGAAGAAAAAAATAAAAATATTCTAAAGTAATTTAATTAGCTTCCTTAATCTCTCTAAAAAAGTCAACTAGCTCTTATAATTAGGACCGAAGGGAGTATATATGTTTTACTGCTCCCACGTTTTGGCTGCCTCTGGAGTTTTTTTTTTTTTTGCTAAAAAAATTTTAGGAAAGGGGTTGGGCTCACCCACAATCCAAGGGCAGGGCGCTTGGAGCCCAGTCCACAGGGCATACTGGACAGAGAGTACATATGCCTCCACCTCTACCAGCGTTTCCACTACTTCCTAGACCCCTAGGATGCCTCCCCCAGCGCCTTGACCAACGTAGGGATCGAACCCCCTCCCTTGAGGTGAGGAAGTCCGACCCCTTCGCCAGTTGAACCCAAAGACGAGGGGTGAGTTTGGGTTGATTTGTTAGTATGGGCCTAAGGAGCAATCCAACAAAATAGCAAATGAGATGTGCTATTTATTTGTGAATGGGTGTGTGTGAACGTGGCCATGGGACCCGGGGAAAGAAAGCTGATGATTGTTTAGGTACCATTTGGGCCAAAACAGAAAGATTGATACTTGGATGCTATTGAGCCGAAAATAACACATGTATAAGCCTTCTTGACCTATCAAATATAAATTCCAAAATTTCCTTTCTTGCAATTATTCCCTTTATTTATCAAATGAATGCTAGAATAAATTCCTTGATGCTTTATAATGATTTTCTTCCTTAAATCAACTTCTTTAGCAAGTAATTTCTCTAAAAAATTTAGGCTATAATTCAACCTCAAACTATTTTTCTTTGAATTTCTCAAGAAAATAGGTCCTTGAATTCTAATAATTATTTCCATAATTATTTTGGGCTAAATTTTCATAATTTAATTCCCATAAAATGTTTCAAATTTCAAATCCCAAAATTTGGGATGTTACACTTGGTATCACCCTTTTCTTTTGGCTGGGATAAGGGTCAGCCCTTGGAACAGTGACGCCTGTCTCTATTCGAAAGAAATGGAACCCATCATCCGATATGAGTAATGTAGCATTTGGCTGGGTTACACCTTATCATTAGAGAGCTTGGTGCAGTCTTGTCACAGAGACTAAACCTATTATGTTACAACCTATGGGTTCTGTTAGCGGTTATAAGGGTGGGGGTGACAAGGATTATCAGGGCATCGATCTGTTGCTTGACATGTTATATATGTGATTCATGATATAAAATTTAATTCAGAAATTCTGATTTAGTAAATTTGTAAATTTTATATCTAGTTCTTTGTCATATAAAATGTTCCACTTGACACCTCACGAGCACATATTAGCATTTATAGTGAGTTGGATTGATGATTACAAATATTTTTTAGGTGATAGTTCTCGTGTGGGTCGATCAGGGAAGGCTTTGGAAGCTTAAGTTACTTTTACTAACGGTAGTGCTTCCAACTTTTTGGTAAATGTTGAATTATTGTATACTGCCACATTAGGGCTCACTTGGCATATTCTAGTATATTTTGGCAAATTTTAAAGCAATATTTAATTTAAAAATATCGACCTAGTAAAATCAAAAGCTTAACTGTGTGCATAAACCATTTTAATAAATGTTTTAATCAAGTTAATAATTAATACTTGTCCTTTAAAATGGAGGATGTTACAATGTGATTGAGTTAATTTTGGTACAGGAATTATGCGTGGAAATTCCTGACAGAGGGGATGGAGAGTGTGTTTTTTTTTTTTTTGAGATAGGGGGTATTTTGGTACTTTCAAATTAAAATAAACAGATGTTATCTTCTTTTAACGGTGGTGTGACTTTTGCACCTATTTTATAACCACATGTACATTTTTGCACCTAAAAAAAAATTGGTGTTGGGCGCTCTTGAGGGTAAAACACATGTGTATTTTTGCACTTTTACCCTAATAACAAAAAGGAATAAATAATAAAAATAAAAAATGGACAGTTACCTCGCGAGGTAGTCTGTGTCATGCTGATTGCCCTTTGTTGGGTCATACTTTGACTGGGCCTCATATTTGAGTCCGTAACAGGATCCAACTAAGGTAAAGCTCCTAGCTCTTCCTCTGCATGATATTTCACCATTTGAAGGCTATTTTAAGAGTGATGGGTGACTGGAATTTGGTGCTAAGTGGAGGAAAAGTAACAAGCAAACTAAGATAATGGTAGATATGAAGTACTCCCTCGATCCTAATCATTGTACACCATTTGGGAATTCATTTTGGTCATAATTATAAGACAATATTATAATATTTGTCAATTTCTTTCTAACATACCCTTATTGATAATTTCTTAATAATAATTTAATATATTCTATAAGGTATAAGTAATATTTGCAACTCATTAATACCACATGCATCTCAATTCTATTGGTTTTTTAATAAAATAATAGCTAGCTCATATGTGTGTGTTACATATATGTGTTTCATCGAAGACCTTTCGACTAATCGACTTTGCCTGAGGATCCGAAGTGCGGGGCAGGTGGCGTCGAGTGACTGATTATTAATTAAGATTCTTAATTACATCTTTTCATTTTTCAAGATGATAAAAAAAGATACTCAGAAATAATTTTTGGAAGTGGAAAAAAATGCCCTGCCGGCCATCATCATAGTTCCCTATCACCGCCAGCGTCACGGATGTAAAAGCTGCCGCCATGGACATTGTAACTAACGTTTCTTTTCCTTCCAAGAGGACATTGTAACTAACTCCTCCTATTCTAGTCCACAATTATGATGAAGTAAAAGAAAAAGGTGGTGCACAGATTCCCTATCACCGCCACCATGCAGTGTGTTTGGCATAGCTGCTGAAGCCAAAAAAAAAGCCGAGCAGAAGTAAGTAAAAGTCTAACGGGGAAAAATAGGCATTTATGATAGCTTCTCTAACTGACGGGTTACTCAAAAAAAAAAAAAAAAGGGAAAATTATAATGAAGGACCAAAAGGAAAAGATATTTATGGAGAAGGACCATAAAAATTTTAATTATTTAGAAGGACCAAATATAAAAATATAAAATTAAAAGTACTAAAATGTCCCTAATAAAATATTCTGCACTGCCTCTTATATTCTCTTCCCCATTCTATTTTTAAAACTAATACAAAATTCTAAGTTTCATTAAATTAAACAATGATTTTCTCAATTTTCACAACTTGAATATATATCTATGGAAAAAATACACATTTTTCAATTTCTAAAAATTAACAAAAATTTAATTAAAAATGGAATTATATAGTTTTAATAAAAGTCAAAGTCTTTTATAATTTATCATATATATTAAACCAAGAAAGTTTGTATGACTTATTTTTGTTTTAGAAGAAATTTATGTGGGTTAAAAAAATCATGTAATGTTAATAAAATCAAAAAATCTAATTAACCTATTATATCCTGAAAAATATGAAATAACTTTATTTTTTATTTTTACAAAATGAACTTAGACATTAATGTTGAAAATATAAATTGGGCAACTTGATGATATACATTGGTGAAAATTAAAAATTAAGAAGAATGAGTTTAACAATTTTTAATTAAATAATATATTGGGAAAAAAAGATATAATCATATCGGGCAGTTTTAGTTATTTTTTTAATTTTGAATACAAAAGATAATACATGAGGATTGATTAAGGGCAATTTAGTAATTTTAAATTTATATTATGATATTTGGTCCTTCTAAGTAATTACAATTTTTATGGTCCTTTATAATAAATATTATTTTCTCTTGGTCCTTTATTATAATTTTCCCAAAAAAAAAATCAGAGGCTACTTTTTTCAGCTTTTAGCATGACTTTTTTAAGCTTCTAGAGAAAAATATTAAGAATAGATGATCTAATAAGCAATGTCTTACTCCCTCCGGTCCTAAAGTGTTTCTATAATTAATTAGGACCGGAGGTAGTATTAAATATATATTTATATACATCTTAATTTATCTATTAGAATATATTTAATTAAGTTATTTAGAGTTTTGTAAATTATTAATAATAATTTAATTTTTTTTATTAAATTTAAATTTAAATTTTATATTTAATTATCACCATATATTCAATTCACTCCACTCCACTCCACGAGCTTTTGCATTTTTTCAGTTGAGGCCCTAGGTTCTTCTTCCCTGGATGATATAGAGACACGAGACATATAGACCTGATATTTTTACAGAGATGGCGTCACGACAAGAGACCTTGAACCTCCACCTCCACTCTTCAATTCAAGGGCGCCGCAGATCAAAGTAGAGAGAGAGATCAGGGAAACTTCAAACTTGAGTGCCATTTAGCTAAAGGAGCTTTTTCAAAAGCTCCAAAAATTAGCTTATGGTACAGGAATGATTGATTGAAAAGGTAAGATTTAAAAGGAGATTTTGAAAATCTTTCCCAAACATATGCATTCGGTTTGATTTCTCTTTTAGCTTTTGGAATGCCCGATCCGCTTCTTATGATTCCCAAACATAGCATTATTATGAAGTCCCTTGTGATTTTTGAATGAGTTTTATAAGGGGGGAGACAATTTTTTTAATAAGAGTAAAATATTTTTTTAAAATAAAAAAATTTGGCTTTTTTGATAAAGGTCTGAAATCGTCCTCAAATGCCATTTTTAGAATTTTTCAATGAGTGAGCAAGGAGAAAGACAGAAGACTTTCCTAGCGTTTCTCGCCCCTTGCGTCTACAAGAAAGCAAGTCCAGGTTTCAGCTTCTCTAATTGACAGGTGATACTTGACACCCATTTCTGGAATAAGATCCTGCTGGTGAGCTATTCAACTTCTCCAATCCCATCTCCCTGCTTTACTTCCTTCGAGCGGTTTTCCTTAACCTGATTATTCTTTTGGAAAAATTGCTGTCCTCTTTTTCCTGTTATGTGATGCCTCCAGCTCTTTGTGCGTATAGCTTTAGGATCTTCCTGTTTGGCTGATATATTTCCTTTCTATGGGTTAATTCTGTTTTCCACGATTCTTCTTAATCATATAGATCATTATATTGCAGTGGCCTTTCGAAATGCTTGTTTCAATCTTTTTTACGAGGATTGATTCATCGATATGTAATGTTTTTCCCTTTCGATTCTTCGTGTTAACTTCTAGTGCTCTGTTTTTAGTTTTTCTTTTGAATTTCTGTTATTTAATTTTCCCGCCAATTAAATTTAGATTGATTCAAGACACTGGAACTGGAATTTCGCTACTTTTCTGGCTTGTAATAAAATTTAGTTGATTTAAGTGCCACAAAATCAAACAGCCCTAGTTTTCTTTGCCTGTTACGTCCCAGTTTATTTAAGTGCCACAAGCTCCTTGATTTGGGAAACTTTCAATAGTAATGGGAGGCTTTTTGCCGATTGATGATCCATGACAAATCATAGTTGTGTCCCAAGAACATTGTCGTCAATTGATGCCTAAGCCTGACGCTGTAATTTAAAAGGACCCAAATTCAACGTCATTGAAATGATCGGGTTGGTAACTATTAGCTTGGAATCATTTATATTTTTGTTTGTAAAATGTTAAAAAAAGAGTACGATCCACAGAAACAGTTCACCGTTGAATTATCACCCGGCTGATTATGTTCTTTTTTGTCCCTTCTTAGTGTTTGTTTTGGAACTAGAGAATAGTTTCCTCCTCCTGGTTTCGTACCGGAACGTGGGAATAGGTGATCCCGGTCCCGGATAGGGATTCGAACACTCCTGGCGGCTGGCGCTACGCATATCAGACTCTCGCTTCTCTTATTCTTTTTTTATTTATGTTTTCAACATGTTTTGTTGGAATTCAAAAAAAAAAAACAGAGATTTTATTAGTTGTCTTAAAATTTAACAATTCTTTTCAACTTTTTAATAAATGTTTTTAGTATGTTTTACACTAACAAATTTTTTTAAAATTTTATTAACACAGCTATAAAATTTAATACATTTTTAATTATATTTCTATCTATTATACCCTAAGAAAACAAAATTAGGGTAAAAAGATACATTGACGTAGAAAATTTAACAAAGTGTCTAAACAACTTCTTCTCTTTCAGTCATATAAATATTACAAATTAGACTAGAGAAGTACTACGTATTTATAAGAGTAAAGCTTACCACTCGGATTCTATTTATAAGTTCCTTTTTGACTAAATGACACATACCAAGAAGGAGTAGGTAACTCAATGATTATGGGGTAAATTTTCAACTTTACCCTTATTTATGAATGTGTTTCTTTTAACTTTTTCTTCTCTCTCTATTTTCATTGGTACAATTAATATGGATAATAAAATTGTCATAATCTCATTTATTTGGTCAAAAAGAACTTATAAATTGAACCGATTTTTTAATCAAAAAAATTTATAAATACAACCTTTGCACATACCAAAGACTCCTATTGGACGTGCATCCAGAGTAAAAATCCGCACAAGTGACTGTAAAACGTCACGTACAATTCCTACGTAGCTTTGTACTTTGTACTATGAGGACTTATTTGGTATGAGGGAGCGGGAAGGGAAAGTGGGAGGAAGGAAATTTTATTTGAGTTAGATTAAAACATATGAAAAAAGTGGAGTAAATAGTTTTTAATTCATTTTTCTTACCTTTTTTATCATATATATTTTCTTTATTAAAATTTTATAACCACATTTATCTAATTTTCTTAAATTCAACTTATAAATTTTTTTCATCCCCTCCCTTCCCTCCAAATACCTCCTATCAAACAGACCTTAATGTTGACAGTGATGATAATGATTCTCGGGTATGTTTGAGCTAACGTGGCCATCAGGCATTGGGCAAACACCATCAATTACTAGCTTAAGAACAGGAGGCTCGAACGTAAAGAGAAACTCGACGTCGCTGCGACAGCTGTCCATATAATCAAACCACGTATATTCCCTAGAACTGCACTGTCCCTCTCACTCACTCACTTGGTCGAGTTTCCTGCTCTCACCTGAGCCTCGGTGTGACCGCCGTGCTCTGCTCTCTCAAGCCTTTCTCCCTGCGTTGGCATGGTCGACTCATCCCTCTCAATCGTTTTTTTAGGGGGGGCCACGTTCTCAAGCCACCTCGTTCTGTAACCGCCAGCCCGGCCTTGGTCGTTCGCTGGCAATTCCAAATTCTCTGTCAGGTATACACCGGAACCAACCTCCTTTCCGAATTCTCTGTCCGGATCCTTCTGCATGTTCTCTCATTTGCTTTTCTACATGAACAAGTTCTTGTGAAAGGGAAATGAATCCTTGAGAACTTCGGGATTCAAATATTGTTATTGAGCGTGATGATTAGAATTTGAAAGATGAGGATTTTTTTTTTTTTTTTTAAATCTTGAAATGACGAAGATCTTTTTTTGGTCAGGAAATGATGAAGACCTAAACATTATTATTTTTTTCCTTCTCAAAACTATACATTATCTTAAATATGTTCCTAATTGGTAAAGGGTTAGCTGGTAATTATAAGATTGTAGGTTCAAATCCTATCAATACAAATATATTATTGATGGGTAACTTGTAAATATATCTATAAATACTCTGAATTTGGATGCTGTCCTAGTTATATGAGCAGACGGCCGCTGACCAAACTCACCTAAACTAAAAACATTATCTTGAATTTTCTTACAACAACAAAAACATTACCTTCAAGGTGAATGGTCTGAATTTACGACTTTTTTATGATATTTTAATTTATACGGCATATGGCAAATTCATATTCATATTCATATTTAAAAAAATAAATAAACCATGTGGCTGTTATGGGATGGGCCCTTTTGTAAGTATTATGCGTGGGCCACGACGTTCGGCCCATTTTCCCCCTTCGTCTCTCCTTTGTTTCTAGCCTTTTATTCTTGGGCTAAGTGAGTTCTTAACTTCTTATGGTTCTAGCTAGCATGACGTCCACGATGATTCAAACAACAGAACTTTTGTTTAGTACAAAAAAAAACAGAACTTTTGTTTTCTGATCATCGAGAACAAGTTAACCTTTTGACAGAACTAATCAAGCAGACTTGTGCAGTGGAATTGTATTGTTCCTGACCGCATTTTCCTATCGCTTCACATTGTCTTACTGCAGGCCTTGGGTAGGAAACATGGAGCCAAAGTGCGCAATCAAGAAAGATGTCACTGAAGTAATTAATATTTCTTCACTATCTTACTGATAATATGTATGTTGTTTTCCTGTCTTTCATTCATATTCCTTACTTTTCTCCTTTTTCAGTTAATAGGTAATACCCCAATGGTTTATTTGAATAACATTGTGGACGGGTGCGTGGCTCGTATTGCTGCTAAACTAGAGTCCATGGAGCCCTGCTCCAGTGTCAAAGATAGGTACAGATCTCCTTTCTTTGACTACACAGAGCTCTCTCGGTCTATTAGGATTTTTATTTAAAATTGTATAATGATAATATTCTTTATCATATTCAGGGCAGCTCTTGGCATGATCAAAGATGCTGAGGAAAAGGGCCTAATTACACCTGGAAAGGTTAGTCACAGAAAGTTTGGCTGTCTCTTTCTTTCCAGAAGCTTCCATGATGGCAAACGTGCATGTTTAATTCAGACGTGCTAATATCGTTGCTATTATGTTTCAAGGCATTCATTACATAATAATTTGGCCGTCACATTCAGAAATTATTACTCAAAATTATATGTTAGCTTATGTTGTACGGCACTTGTTGTTTCCTTATTGATCAATGTATGCTTCCATCAACTTTCATGCACATTGATATGTGTGAAAATTGTGGTGGCCGAAGACCGTTCTTCTGGAGACTACAGGTGGTAATCTCGGCGTAGGAATAGCATTCATAGCAGCATTGAAGGGCTATAAAGTTATAGCGGTCATGCCAGCTTTTGTAAGTGAAGAGAGAAAAATTATAGTTCGAGCATTTGGAGCTGAGGTACATCTCACTGACCCTGCCAAAGGATTTCCTGGGGCACTCGAGAAAACATATGAACTATCGAGAAACACACCTAATAGTTTTATGCTCCAGCAATATGATAATCCTTCCAATCCACGGGTACTACCAACATCAATCTTAATTTTATTGCTTGGCTGAGAAGACTTGCTGATTTACATTCTATTTCTTTCTTTTTCAAAGATCCATTATGAGACCACAGGCCCTGAGATTTGGAGAGATTCAGGAGAAAAAGTTGATGCCTTGGTTGCCGGGATGGGAAGTGGGGGTACAGTAACTGGTGTTGGGAAGTTCCTCAAGGAAAGAAACCCAAATATTAAGGTTTTTGCCTTTAATTTCCATGTTTCCTTGGCTGAACATGAGATCATATTGAAGGACTTTTTGTTCACCACGTTTATGCTAACTTCATGATTTCTGCCATTATTATTTCGCAGGTGTATGGTGTAGAACCGGCTGAAAGTGCGGTCATGAGTGGAGGACAGCCAGGTGATTTCGTCATTCTATGTATATATGACTGAATCTTTCTAGTTGTTTTGTGCTGAACATGTATAAAGTAGTTGGAAACTATAAAAGTCTTCCTGTGTTAGAGTCTATTTTCTGCCAAAAATGATTCAGAACAGAACAGCCCATGGAGAAGAAGTAGCATAGGAAAACATCTGCGGGTTTTTGCCCATCTGTGAGATTTCCTTGAATTCTGTGTATAATTGTTTGTTTAGGGGGGTGGGGCATGCATAAATCTTTTAAGAATGTCTGTTTCCTCTCATCTTGAGGATGTTTACTGACTGCTTTGTTACTTGCATGTGTCGGTGTCGAAGGCAAGCATTTAATCGAAGGAATTGGCCCTGGGTTCAAGCCGAATGTGCTGGAATCGGATCTGCTTGATGAAGTTCTTCCGGTAGCTTTCAAAAATTAGTGTACATATGAAACTCAACTCTCGTACATTGAATGTGCATTGTGTACGTACAAATATTGGCACAGCATACGCGAAGTCCATCCTATCTATCACGTACATACATATATATGTATATATGTATATTTTATAGGGTTAGGGAGCAATTTGGCCAACGAACTATTTTCTTAGGAGCGCACAGCACAAATAACTTTTAAGTGGACCAAAAATACCAAAAAAAGTTTTAAAAATGTGCAGTCAGCACAAAAATAGAGTAAAACTTTTTTGTGCTGAGAGCTCCTGGAGTAAATTTTTTTGTGTTGGGCGCTCCTAAAGTAAAAGTTTTTTGTGTTGACTACACATTTTTAAATTTTTTTTGATATTTTTGGTTCACCTAAGAGTTATTTGTGCTGGACGCTCTTGAGGTAAAAGTTCGTTGAACAAATTACTCCCTATTTTATATGTGTGTATGTTCTCTCCATGCATGTCAATATTATATAAAATTTTATGGAATTAATGTGGGTTTCATGTATAGCAGAGTCTAAAAAGTAAGTTGGGTAATTGTGGCTCATAAAAAATGCGGCTTGTTGGAGTTTAGAGTTTTTATGTGATAAATAAATATGTAGATGTATGCATGCTCTTCTCAGTTACCTGCTAAAGCAAGGGGTTCTTTGCCTATCATGGTTCTTTAAATTGCAGATATCAAGTGAGGAAGCCATAGCCACCACCAAACTGCTTGCTTTGAAAGAAGGATTGCTGGTATGGTACCAAATCAAACTACTACTACCTCCGATCCTAATTATGAGACCCAATTAATTTTTTGGAGGGGATTAAGGAAGTTGATTAAATTACTTTAGAGTATTTGTATTTATAATTCTTTTTTCCAAACTAATTTCTCTTTTTTTCCAAACTAATTTCTCTAACTTATAAATTGATATATAATTTAATCATACACACCATATACTATGATTAAGTAACTTATTTAACTTTCTTATTTTTTCCAAAAAAAATCAATTAGGTTTTTTAGGATTAGGGTAATAATTACTCCATATTAGTTTATTTTTAAATTGAAATGCAGAGTATTTTGTGTCTAATCGCTCATTCCTATTGAGTATAAACTTTGTTTCTATAGGCTTGTCTTATTGCAGGGTCCCATTAGTTTTTTAATTTTCTGATTTCTAATGAGTGTTGTTCCTGCAGATGGGAATTTCATCTGGAGCCGCTGCTGCCGCTGCAATAGAGTTAGGGAAGAGACCGGAAAATGCAGGAAAGCTCATTGTTGTAAGTCAACATGCTCTATTTTATTTATTGGACAGAAATTTTAAACTGGCCATCTCCTAGAAATCTATAGTAATTAGATGATTCTATGTATTCGCCTTATAAACCACACATAATTTTATTTTTCTCTTTGTAAATGTGTTCAACTGTATGATCAGAATTCTAACTAAAGAACTCTAACTGTTAATATGAAATCGTAGTTTAATGCCAAACCGATTGTTTCTTCTCAGGTGGTATTTCCCAGTTTTGGGGAGCGTTACCTCTCAACGGCGTTATTTGAATCCATTAGACATGAGGTTGGACAAATGACATTTGAGTAAGCTCTAAAATCTCAAATGCAGTATCTGGAGTTGTAACAATTCAATTGGATTTTGATTTATGTATGGACAAATAAGTCAGCATCTTGATTTGCTGAACAATTCAAATGGATTTTGAATTATGTATGGACAAATAAGTCAGCACATTGATTTGCTTATCAAGCTTGTCATAGGGCATTACCTTCAGAATTCTTAGTCCTCCATCCTTGAAAGTGTAGTAATATTTGTAGAACCTAAATTTGTATTCCCTATCTTAAGGATTTTTATAAAAGAACATAATTCTCAAGGGAAATCATTTTCACATTCAATGGACTTAAATGCACTAACATTTTTCTATAATCGTAGAAAATCTTTTATGATATAAAATTTTCTCAGAGTTTTGACATTTTCTTAATTTGTATCTTCTTGTGATAGGAATGCGATACAACTTTCACGGTAGACTCTAAAGGTCTCTTACGTTCTCTATATATTCTTCTTTTTTGAACGTATATACCTTTTTACTTTTTAAGAATTGCACTTATCAACAATTGTCTTTTTATAACTCTCATACAAATATTACATTTTTGCCCTTTTCTCATTAAATCAAAATAACACTCTTTTTATACATGAGACACATAAATGTTTTACATTCTCCCACTTGGCTCATGACACAAAGTGTCCCTTCATGATTTAATGAAAATTCATCATAATGTGCATGCATAAGGCTAAAGGTTTGCATACATTGGCCTCATTATACATCATCAGAAATAAAAGACCAATGAGTCATGGCAATTCTATGCTATTAAATCGGCATATTTCCTTCCATGTACCACACTACATTAGTTCTTCTTCCTAACATGATACTTTAATGGATGTAAACATTATGTCCCACAACAATACTATAATGTCATTAGGAACAAATCCTGTTTTTCAAAATAATTATTTATGCATGCATGCAAAAAAAATTTGAAAACAAGGTAACTTTCAGAAACTCATACATTATTGAATTCAAAGTGTCAATAGTTAATAATTACAATAATGAGCAATCATTAATTAGCTTACATGATTCTCATACTGTACAAATGACTAGTAAACACCTTGGGTGGTAATCCTTAGTCAAGGGATTAGCTATCATAAGGTCGGTGCTAACATGTCTATAGACACTCTATATATTCTGAACCTCTTCTTTAACGGTAAGGTATTTCAATTCCATATGCTTAGCACCCTTTGAATACTTGTCGGTTTTAGAAAAGAAGGTTGTTGCGGAATCATAACAATAAATTTTTAGTGGCTTGGCAATACTGTCAACAATTTCAAATCCTGAAATAAATATTTGTAATCATTTAGCCTGAACCATGGCCTCAAAGCATGCCACAAATTCAGTTTCCATAGTGGAAGTAGCAATTACTGATTGTTTTGCACTCTTCCATAACGTTGCTCTCCTCCAACTAAAAGATACAAATATCCAAAAGTGGATTTTCTCATGTCCACACAACTTACAAAATTTGAATCTGAATATCCGATCACCTCAAAGTTATCAAACCTCCTATAGGTAAGTATGTGATCCTTAGTACCTTGTAGATGTTTCAAGACTTTCTTTGCAGCTTTCCAATGATCCATACCAGGATTACTCTGGTATTTTCCTAACATTTCAATTGCAAAGCTAATATCCAGTCTCATTCAAGTCTGAGCATACATTAAGCTCTCAACTAGTGATGCATACGGAATAACTTCCATTAATTTTTGTTCTAATTCATTTTTAGGACATTGCATGAGACTAAACTTATTTCTTTTCTGAATTGGAACTGGAGATGGTAAGCAATCTTCCATTCTGAATCTCTCTAAATTTTTTTTAATATATGCTTTCTAAGACAAGCCCAACAATCCTTTTGATCTATCACATAATATTTCTATCCTAATCACGTAAATTGCCTCACACATATATTTCATTTCAAAGTTACTAGAGAGAAACTTCTTAGCCTCATTTAAAAGACCGAGATCATTAGTTGCAAGAAAGATATCATCAACACACAAAATCAGAAAGATAAACTTGCTCCCACTGGCTTTCAGATATATGCACCGATCAACAGTGTTTTCTTTAAATCCAAAGGAAACAACAGTATCCTTAAACTTAAGATACCATTGTCAGAGTGACATGTTTTTCACCTGATGAATATACTTGTTATTTCCATCTGTCATTTCTTTAACTAAGTATCAAAACCTAACTTTTTGCTCTTGAACGAGCTAGTCAACATGGTGAATTTTGATATACTTTTTTCCTATACTGAGTATAAAAAAAAAAAAAGTAGCAAGATTTAGGTTTGTACTTTAATTAATAACTTGTTTTATTGAATAATGTGTGATTTAAACATGAATGTTTCATTTACTTGTGTGGAATAATGTCTTTTTATTTAGACATTACTCTTTTTAGGGTTATATGATGTAAATATTTTTATATTTTTTAATTAATTTATATTAGTTTAATCATTATTCTATTTATCTGGTAGCTGTAACCTTTAGCTACTACCTCCCGCTTAAATGACCGGTCTAGAAGGAATTTTAATTATTTGAAATATTGTACAACGAACGATAATCTTCTTGGTTAGTGGTTCTGCAGTTCACGCTTTCTCACATATCTATTTCCCCCCTTTTTTTGGCCAGTAATATTATTCAATTTCCAAGCATGTGCGTCAGCTCTGGCCGTGTCTCTTTTGCAATACAATCCTTTTTGCTGCCAAAAAAATTAAAAACTCTGACTGCGTCTTTCTTTTTTTCCTGATGGCAAACGTACGTGCATGCATGTTTAATTCAAACGTCCTAATATTAATTAATTGTTGCCATTATGTTTTCAAGGCGGTCATTACATAATAATCTGGCCACCACATTCAGAAATTGTTCCTCAAAATTATGTTGCATGGCTCTTAGCATGTTGATGTATGCTTCAATTCCGACAAGTTAATTTCATGCACATTGATGTATTTAATAATGGTGGCCGAAGACTGTTCTTGTGGAGGCTACAGGTGGTAATACTGGCGTAGAAATGGCATTCGTAGGAGCAATGAAGGGCTATAAAGTTGTAGCGGTCATGCCTGCTTCTGTTAGTGACGAGAGAAAAATTTTAGTTCGAGCGTTTGGAGCTGACGTATATATTACTGACCCTGCCAAAGGATTGACCGGCGCTCTTGAGAAAACAGAGGAGCTATTAACCAAGATACCTAATAGTTCTATGCTTCGCCAATGTGATAATCCTTCCAATCCACGGGTATTAATTACTCTATATTGCTGCTGCATATATCAATCTTAATTTTAATGCTTGCTAGGTTGATGATAAGTCTCAGCTCTCTGAGTTGCATTCTATCTCTTTCTCTTTTTAATTTTATGTATATAGATCCATTATGAGACGACGGGCCCTGAGATTTGGAGATTCGGGAGAAAAAGTTGATGCCTTGGTTGCAGGGATAGGAACTGGGGGGACAATAACTGGTGCTGTCAGGTTCCTCAAGGAAAGAAACCCACATATTAAGGTTTCTGTCTTTAATTTCCATGTTTCCTAGCTAGCTAGGCTGAACAAGAGATTATATTATATTGAAGGACTTTTTGTTCCTCTCGTACGTTTATGCGAACTTCATGCATGGTTGCTGCTGTTATTATTTGTCAGTTGTATGGTGTAGAACCGGCTGAAAGTGCGGTTCTGCGTGGAGGACAGCCAGGAGATTTCATCATTCTGTGTGTATATGTATGACTGAATCTTTCTTCTTGTTTTGCGCTGAACTTGTATTAAGTAAAAGCCTTCCTGTACGTTAGAGTTTATATTCTGCCGAAAATGATTCAGAACAGAACGCTCATTTGTGGAATTCTCTTGAATTTTGGATTGATATATATATTGGGAAAAGATACATCTGCAATTTGTGGTACAATTGTTTGCTAGGGAGGCGGTGGGGTATGCATAGATCTTTAAGAACGTCTGTCTTCTTTCATCTTGAGGATGTTATATGCTGACTGCTCTGCTTAATTTGTTGCTTGCATGTGTCAAAGGCAAGCATTTAATCGAAGGAATTGGCCCTGAGTTCATGCCCAATGTGCTGGAATTTGATGATGAAGTTCTTCAGGTAGCTAATTCAATTCTCATCCATTGAATGTGTGCATATTGTGTATTAGTAATATCGACACAGCTAGCTGCGCGAAGTCCTATATATATGTATGTATATTTGTGTGTGTGTGTGGATGCATCCTCTTCTCAGCTATCTGCTAATGCAAGGGCTTCTTTGCCTATCATGGTTCTCTAAATTGCAGGTATCGAGTGAGGAAGCCATTGAAACTGCTAAGCTGCTTGCTTTGAAAGAAGGTTTGCTAATTGCTGGTATGGCACCAGACTTAAATATATATTACTTTCGCTTCTTAACATATGATTCACTTTGTAATTCAATTTTTTCAGTACTGATTACAATATATTGGATTATTTTTTTATGGAAATGCAGAGTAGTGTTTTGTGCTCAATATGTAACTGCTTGAGTGCTGGTTCTGAAGATGAGAATTTCATCTGGAGCCGCCGCCGCCGTGGTGATAAAGTTAGGGAAGAGACCTGAAAATGCAGAAAGCTAAGCTCATTGTTGTAAGTCAATGACCACTACACATCATTTTATTTCGAGGACTTGTTGATCGACAATATTTCCTTAATTAGTCACATATTGGAGAATATAATGTGTACCGTTCTGGGGACGTAATATTTTGCTTTTTAATTTGTAAATGTTTTCAACGGTGTGATCAGAATGACGAAAAATGTGAAATGGGAGTCTAATGCGAGATCGATGTTCTTGCTTTCTCAAGTGGTATTTCCAAGTTGTGGCGAGTGTTACATCTCAACAGCATTATTTGAATCCATTAGACGTGAGGTTGAACAAATGACATTTGACTAAGCATTATTTGTAATAATTCAAATAGAATTTTGAATTGTAACATTGATTTCCTTATCAATATCAGGTGATGGCATCACCGTCCACATCATCCAATTGTAATATAATAAAAATATATTTTTACTCGTATATCATAGAGAAAATATAAATTCATTTTTTTTCCCAATATTATAATCTTAACACGACTAAACTCATTAATAGACTATGATCACAATCTGTAGATGCTAATTCACAATATTACTATAATAAATTTTCTTTAATTAAGAAATTTGTATCAATATTATTTAAAATTGTAATTTTAGTTTTTTTTGGTAATTTATTTATTATATTTTTTATGGGAAAAATATTTATCGATAAGTTATCTCCAGTGACCCCCAAAACTATGTCGTTTTGGATTAATGAATGGTGTTTATGTAAATTTAGGTGAAATAATGAAGGGTGTAAAATTACAGAAATACTCTTCATTAATCCAAAACAGACGTAGTTTTAGGGGTCACTAAAGATAACTTATCTTCAGACCGGAAAAATCCTTTAACCATTGTTTATTTATAAAAAATATAAGTATTCCATGGCGTAAACGGGGGTTTTAGCCGCTGTTAGAAGGTTCGCTGCTAAAACCCTGCAGGATCAGCGATTACCAAATACTTGGAGGAGACTGGTTTGCCGTTTGCTACGCAAACAAAAGGACAAAGAGAAACCCAATAAAGCAATATATGTATGTACATTTAGAAAAGAGGAGTTCAACTAATTATGAATTTGGTTAAGCCTGGCTGCCGCAGTGACGGACACGGACACGCCGGCGGGATGAATGGCAAGGTTAGGGCTATTTCTCATCTCTGCACCGGTTACCCCTTCCGCATCTTTCCTCGTCACCACCTTGTCCGACGGCAGCTTTGAAGTCGCATCCTGCAATCAATCAATTTATCAGATTAAAGGAATTGTCGGTCGACAGAATCACCGAAAAGGTAGACATAATTATTTACTTTAAGAATATCAGCGAGTGTGGTCTTTTCGGCATTGTCTAGGAGACGGGCATTGAGGGTGGCTGCAGACTGAGCGGCAGCCGCAACACCGCCGGGGACAATGTTGGTACGGCCTGTAGCTCTCACTTCGGCTGCCTGAATTGCGGCGGCATCACTCCACTCCACAGGCTTGTTACCGGCGGTAACAGCCGAAGCTTCCAGTGCTTCTCCGATAGTAATTCCCCCGCTCCCTCCAAGCCCAACTCGACCATCTTCTTTCGCCTGAGAAGGTGGGGTCTCCGGCTTCATCGTTACTTTGTTATTGTAGTGCTCTACTATCTGTTCCTTTTCCCAACATCCACTATCCCATCATCAAATTCAAAATTACGTCTACTCTTATATCCTAATGATTATACAGGCTATAGTAGACGGTAGACACCCCCCCCCCTTCTCAATTTCCAATTTTCCATAAATAAATTTTGTG
Source organism: Acacia pycnantha (assembly GCA_025563575.1). NCBI lineage: Eukaryota > Viridiplantae > Streptophyta > Magnoliopsida > Fabales > Fabaceae > Acacia > Acacia pycnantha. The sequence goes on from JAMWYP010000161.1 coordinate 333,001, forward strand.
CCTATTACTTGATTTCAAAATTTGATCATAATTTGTAAAACTTTTAATTATATGGTTCTCTATATTCATGTAATCTTACTGTTAATTTTTTTTTTCTTGCGTGAAATGCACTAGAGTAATTGATTTTCTTTCTTGGACCGTCTATTAATTAGAAAAGAGCAAGCATGTACCTCAACCAATTTATGGATTTTCTTTGCGTTTCCTTCTAGTTTTTGGATAACCTGATGGAGCAGCAGATGATATTGTGTAGTTAAGAAAAAAGCAAATGCGGGTGAAAGAAGGCAGAACGAAGAAAATGGGAACGAAACCTGGCCGCCGAAAGACTCCACGATGACGCGCTTCCCTTCAAGACCAGTCTCGGTTACACTAACACCAAGATCGGCGGCAGAAGAGGCCATATCTTGGTGTCCAGCGTGGCCGGCCTTCTCGTTCTTCATGGCAGCGGACTGCATGACGGCAGCGGCGCCACCCCTGAGGGTCTTACCCAACATGGCATTCTCCGCCGACTGCATCATGGCCGCGTGTCTCGGCGTCACCGGCTTGGTTGCCAGCTCGCCTTGTACGTTGAATAAATCCCCATACTTGATGGGTTCCACCTGCAGTACTGGCCTCCGCGGTTGCTCTTGACTCATATCACAAATATTAATTTATTATTTACACTAATTGCATTTTTCTTTCTTCTTTTTTTCGTTTTTGTTTTTAACCAGACTCAGCTTACATGCAGTGGCAGAAAATTGATAGAGATAAACACGGTGGAATGTAAGAACTCAGACATACTTATGACCACCAACACAACGTGTTTTATGGCTCAGCCGTTGTTTCCTTTTCACATCTTTAGAGGAAACAAGGACCAGTCACTGTTTTTTTTTTCCTGAGAAAAAAAAAAATATAAGCATGTCAAGTGTTTAATTAAGCTCCACCAAAATAAATAAATAAAATATTCCATGAAAGCATTACGATAGACCACAAACGCGAGCTTTTTAATTATGTTTGTGCTCGTCTCGATAGCAAATAATAAGTAATTAACATTTTACTTTCAAACATAATTCTAGATGTGAGTTTTTGTTGGACTGATTTTATATATAAGATATCTCACTCTGATCAATCGATATTTGTAGATATACATAGACGACTTGCTGTACATTTTAGGTATAGTACTGGGCCTGATTTTTATTTTAAATTTTCTGCATGCCTGTTCGAACTTACAATTTGAGGCTGGTCAACAGGCCGAGAAAATTAAAAAGGACTTGCAATTTGAGGTTTTAGCTAGACTTTTGGGGCGTGGCAGTATGGAAAACAACAAAGTGATTTCAAAGATTTCGGAAGCCTTTTCTTATAAATTGAGTCAAAATTTTTCTATATATACTTATTTCATGAATCGTAAAAGCAATCTTAAAACACCAAAACACGTTAGCAAGTGAGTTGCAAGCTACAGCCTACAAGTCTTCAAGGCTTACACTGAGCTTTATAAATAGTTCAATTTGAGATTTTTTTTTTTTATGACATGTTTATGTTACTACTAGTGCAATCACCTTAAATTTAGTACTACCTCCGATCCTAATTATAGGAACATTAAATGTTTCTATAATTAGATCCAAAGGAGTATAACATTTAGTTTAAAGATATAAACACCATTAAATGATGTTAATAAGAATAAAATGTATGATAAACGCCGAGGATAATGAATAAGTAGATGACATGCATGCATGATTCCTGAACCAGTAATTGAAGACGGGCATGATTCTCTGGAAGCTAAGTGTGCAGAACGTGATTCTTGAACCAGTAATTGAAGATATATATGCGAGTCTCGTGGTCATCACGTACGTTTCTTGATCTTAAACTCTATGTACTCTTGAATGGTGCGGGTTTAGCTGCTATTTCCGCTCATCCATCTCAAACACACCTTCATTCCTACATTCCCCATTAATTAATTTTCCCAATATAATATTCCCGATCGAGTAGGCCACACCAACTCTCTCACTGCTAAATTCACCTACATTCCTCCTACGCTTCTCCTTCTCTCTCTATCTCTCTGCTAGCTATGATGAATCTTTTGCATACAGCGGTCATCCTAATCCTCTTGTTCATCTCCTCGTCTCCGAATTTCCAAGCACAAGCCACTTCTCAGTTCCTTCCCCCTAACTTCAGCAAAAGAGGAGCATGGCAGTTGTTGCAGGCAAGCATTGGCATATCAGCCATGCACATGCAACTCCTAAGAAACAACAAAATTATCATGTTTGACCGTACAGATTTTGGCCCCTCCAATATCTCCCTTCCCGGTGGCCGTTGCCGGACGGATCCCTCAGACACTGCCCTCACCGTTGATTGCACTGCTCACTCCGTCCTTTACGACATCCCCACCAACACCTTCCGACCGTTGATGGTTCAGACAGACACTTGGTGTTCCTCTGGCTCTCTTCTCTCCAACGGCACCCTCCTCCAAACCGGCGGCTTCAACGACGGTGACCTTCGCATTCGCATGTTCACCTCTTGCTACGATCTGACCTGTGATTGGGTCGAATTTCCAGATTACTTGTCACGGCGAAGATGGTACGCCACTAATCAAATACTACCTGATGGTCGCATCATCGTGGTCGGGGGAAGAAGACAATTCAACTTCGAATTCTATCCCAGAAACCCCTCACAAGCTAATTTCTCTCTCACTTTCCTCCAACAGACTACTGATCAAAATGAAAATAACTTATACCCTTTTTTGCACCTTTTACCCGACGGAAACCTTTTTATCTTCGCCAATACTCGTTCCATATTGTTTGACTTTGACCGAAACCTCGTACTCAAAGAATTTCCTCGTATCCCCGGTGAGGATCCTAGAAACTATCCAAGCTCTGGCTCGTCGGTGCTCCTCCCAATAAATGACAATAATAAACCAAATGTTGAAGCTGAAGTCATGATTTGTGGGGGAGCACCTCGGGGTTCATTCGACGAAGCCCTACAGGGGAAGTTCATCCAAGCTCTCGCCACATGTGGACGCCTCAAAGTCACCGACCCGAACCCGAATTGGGTGATGGAGACCATGCCAGTGCCCAGAGTAATGGGCGACATGTTGCTCCTCCCAACCGGTGACGTCATTATCATCAACGGCGCAGGGCTCGGCACCGCCGGCTGGGAAAACGGGCGTAAGCCCGTACTTTGTCCGGTTATATATCGGCCTTCGGAGCAGAACTCACGATTGCGGTTTAGGGTGATGTCAGCTGCGCCGAGGGCTAGACTTTACCATTCCTCGGCGTTATTGTTACCGGATGGAAGAGTATTGGTAGGAGGTAGCAACCCTCACGTCAACTACAGTTTCAGTGGGGTGGAGTTCCCTACGGAGCTTAGCTTGGAGGCTTTTTCACCGCCGTATTCGTCGCCCGAGTTTAGTCCAGTGCGGCCAACGATTCTGTACACGACGTGCAACAACGGCTTAGGGTATATGGTGCTGTGTCATATAAGATTCCGGGTGAGCCATTACGTGTCAGCAAGTGAAGTTTCGGTGAGGCTGGTGGCTCCGTCGTTCACGACGCACTCATTTGCGATGAATCAGAGAGTCGTGGTGTTGAAGCTAGTTGTGGTGGCACGTATAGGATGGGATACATATTACACGACGGTGGTGGGTCCCTCCTCTCCTCAGATTGCACCGCCGGGTTTCTATCTCATGTTCCTGGTGCATGCTAGTACACCCAGTATGGCTATCTGGTTGCCGCTGCTCTGACGGCACAAGTCATCCCAGATAATTTCCGGCTTCTTGCTCTTTGGTTAAGGGTTTGTTACCATTTTGAAATACAAATAATATTTTAGTATATTACTATATTTAGATCAAATTCGTAAAAAGGTATGACGACTATCACCTGGTCGGTATCGAGAGGAGGAGACTCTTTCATTTTTTTCTACCATAATTTTGCAATGTCCCTATAGTTTCAATTTCAATAACTTTTTTGGGTAAAGGTGTAAAAATATCCTTGAGGAGCGTCCAACACTAAATACTTTTTTTCGGTATAAAACTACATATGAACTTTCAAAATTAGGATAAAAATATCATTGCCGTCAGATTGGCTTAACAAAAGTTACTTTTGTAATGGGCCCCACTTTATTAACAAAAATAAAAATACTTAACTTTTTTAATTTACTTTATTACCCTCCCTTTTTTCTATCCGTTGCTCTTCTGCCCCCTCTTATTTTTCCAGAAGCAAAACTTTGCTATTCATTAGCAAGTAAGAATTTGAGGGGAAAAAAATAGCAAGCAAGAATTTGGCTAGTCATCTATCGAATATATATAAACAAACTTTGGCAAAAAGGGGAATTGAAAAATAAAAATCGGATATAAAGAACTGATACGGACAAGCAGGGAGCGTTCGTCTGTATGGACAAGTTCTAGATCGTCTAAATCTTATATTTTTAAAATGAAAAATCATTTTTTTTAAAAAATATTAATTTAAAGATTATCTTTATTTTAATTTTTTTATTCATTAAAATTATTTTTAATAAAAATAAAAAAAATCAGATCGATTTGAAACTCGACCGTACATACGAGCTCAACCTCGGATCCATAAACAAGCTCGTGTGACGAGTGCATTGCTGTCTCCGTAATCCTAAGTGGACGCGCAAGTTATCGTGGCAAAATGTAGCTGGTGGGTTTATTTCGCGCTGTACCTATCCGAGATGCCATTTCCGTAATTTTGAGGAGAAGTATGACCCTTTTGATTAGTCGTCCACACTTGTTCTACCGCGTTAAGTTTTCCGGTTTCCCTCCATGTAGTTTCCTCTATAGTCTGGAGTATTGAGTATATTGACCCGTCTTCTCCGAGAGGCCGCATCCACACCAAAGAAAATCTAGGACAAACACGGAAGCGGAGAGTTCCAATTGAATTACTAAACTGGAGTTACAGTAAGAGGAAGTGGCTTATTTGACCGTTGCTTGAGGGGGAGAATTCGAAGGCAAAATGAAGAACATTTTCAAGAAGCTTCACAAAGGGAGCAACCATGACCCTAATCGATCGAATGAAACACCGGCATCACCTTCTGGTGCCTCCGATCAACGTATTGCACCCCTCCAAAACTCTGCCCCGTCTCCGGCTAGTCCCTCTTCATTGTCTCCTCCTACGGCCGCTGCCTCTGCCTCCCAACCTGCACCATCTACGACTAATCGACAAGACTATTTTTCGTCAGAGGAGGAGTATCAAGTTCAGCTTGCCCTAGCGATCAGCGCTTCCAAGTCTGATTTTCGGGATGATCCTGAGAAGGATCAGATCCGAGCGGCAACGCTGCTCAGCTTAGGAGGCCATCGAAGTGATGCAGCAAGGAAACATGATGATGTGGCGAAGGCGCTGTCCAGACAGTACTGGGTAAGTTCGGTTCGGGTCACGAAAATTCATTTTTTTGAACTGAAATGATGGCATGAATTTAGGGTCTACGCTGAATGATTTTGTATTGATGTTAATTAGGGTTTTTGAATTCCTACAATTGACTTTATCATGTAGTGAACTGTGTGGTGGAGCTTACATTTCCGGATTTAGTGAGTGTAAGGCTAGCGATTAGTGTGAACTTTGGATGATGGATTGTATCTTGACCGTTTGGCGCATCCAGAAAGCTGAATGAACTATTTAGGCAAGAAAGAATGAAAGTTGACAGAACTATGAAAAGTTAGATACTTAGTTCAGCCCTTTATTCCAGACTTTAAAATTCTGAAACTGGAGTGTTGTGTATGTGGCAAACTTAGAATTGAATTCATGTAGTATTGTTGATTGAACTGGTTAAAATGTGTAATCGGTGATCCAAGAATACTTGCTACTTTTTTCTGTCTCCATTTGTGCCCCCTCTCCATATACTTGTCATTTGGGTTGTCATGCATCTTTCTCTTGACCAGGAATACAATGTGCTTGACTATGAAGAGAAAGTAGTTGATGGTTTTTATGATATATATGGTCTCTCTACTGATTCATCAATGCAAGGAAAGATGCCCTCTCTGGAAGACCTTGAAGCAAATGCAGGAAATTCAAGTTTTGAAGTTGTCATAGTGAATCAAGCAATTGATCCTGCCCTGGAAGAGTTGGTGCAAATTGCCCAATGTGTGGCGTTAGATTGTCCTGTCACTGATGTTGGTGTTTTGGTGCAAAGACTGGCTGAACTTGTTACAGGGCATATGGGTGGCCCTGTAAAAGATGCTAATATTATATTAGCAAGATGGACAGAAAGAAGTACAGAGCTACGGACATCTCTTCGGACAAGTGTGTTGCCTATAGGGTCCATAAATATTGGCCTATCCAGGCATCGTGCTCTGCTTTTCAAGGTCAGCATTTTGGCTTTTTGTGATTGATCTCTCTTGAGCCATAATTTGATATTTGGTGATTTACTATTCTATAGTCTAGTCTAGTTATCATTGTTGCAAACCCGTGGTGTGTGTATGCTATTGAAATTTATTGAAGATGATTTATGATTGCTTTTCGATTTACTTTAAACAGTTTGTAGAAGAAATTAATAATGGAATTGATTAAAATCCAAAACAAATACATTTATGTTATTCATCTGGAATAGAATGGTCACATTGAGAAAAGTTTGCCCTGCTAGGCCAGATTGAGAAAGTTCTGCCAAATAAAGTTGGCTTGAATAATCAAATTATAGGTCAGGTGAGCTTGTTATTATTTCTGGTAAAGCTACTTTTGTTCCGGCATATGGAGAATAAATATTTTAGTTTTCTTGGGTCCTAGACAATTATGTTAAGGTTCCTAGTAATATTATCAAGATCTTCAGACAGTCACTTAGTACTTTGAACACCCTACTTTTTGACTTGTTGGCTGCATGATGCTACTTGTTTTTGTGCATGTAGGTATTGTCTGACAATATCAAGATGCCTTGTAGACTGGTAAAAGGTAGTCATTACACTGGTGTTGAGGATGATGCTGTCAACGTTATAAAGCTGGAGGATGAAAGGTTATAGTGCTTGTTATTCTTTGATTCGAAATCTATTTCCTGTTCTTATTTTCATGCTCATGAACAAGTGTCCGCACTGTTATTTCATGGTGTGCTGTTGTCTATCTTCGTTAATATCTACTGGAATTTTGGCAGTTGGTCTCGTTCTATGTGGTACTAATATGTCCTTTTCTGCTTGCAGGGAGTTTTTGGTTGATCTTATGGCTGCTCCTGGTACACTTATTCCAACTGATATTTTTAATCCTAATGACCCTTCATTTAAGCCATACAATCCCAAGAATTTTCCAACCTTACAATCCACAAATGAAAGTAGATTTCCTTACTCAAGGCCTATGTCATCTGATGGTGAAGGCAGTAGTCAAAGTTCTGCAATCGGAAGTGATTCATCATCATCGTCAAATGCAGGACCATATTTTGGGAAGTCTGATTATATGTCTTCAAACTTGAGTCTGAGTGGAGAAACTGGTGCTGGTCCTTCCAAAGTTTCTAATAAAGCTACTTCTAGCCAACTGGACAATTTTCTTCCTTCAGCCAGTAGTTCTCTGTACAAAGGAACTCGTGGAATGAATGCTATTGGTGATGGGACTAGACTGAATGTCAATGTTGTACCATATGGTCAGAATGGTCCAGATGATCCTAGGAACCTCTTTGCAGATCTTAACCCATTCCAGATAAAAGGAACGGGCAAGTTTGCTGCTGTACATAACAAACCTGTGGAAAATAAAGCTCCTGAACTTCAGAGTAGTAAAGAAAACAATTTTTCTGGTCGACCCCCGGTGCCTTTGATGTGGAAGAACCGGTTAGCTTACAATGAAGTTCCCAGGAAACCTAACCGTAATCCTAATGAATATAACCCTTCTTCATTAGCTTCCAATAGTTCTTCTGTATCAGAAAAAAATGATGTCAATAATCCCAACTCATCATACTATGCAAATATTAATAGAGATAAAGATAGGAGCTTGATGCAAGCAGTTGGTACAGTATCAGCTTCTGGTTCTGGTGATCTGAACAAGGTTGAAGATTTCAATGCCGAATGGAATAAAGGGAATGTGGAAAAGTTTCAAGACAACTTAGTTGATGTTGTCAAAGAACAGGAAAACAACGAAATTGAATTTCATGACTGGAGAAAAAGCACTCATGACAGATTCATGGGGAGCAATTTGAAACTAAAAGAGCCCAAGAGTCCTAGTTCATCAGTTGATTCCAAAACAAATAGGGTTGACCAAATCTTGGATGATGCAGATGTGGGCGAATGTGAAATGCCATGGGAGGATCTGGTTCTTGGTGAAAGAATTGGTCTAGGTAATTTGAATAACCTGCTTTCATTTTCTTGTTGGAATGTTGTTATTTACTGGGAGGTTGATGTGATGTTGTTTATAAGAGGAGTTCATAACAGTTGCAAATCAAACTTTTGTAACCTATATATCATCAGTAGGTCACTTGTGTGATAATATGACTTTCAAAATGATGATTTAGTTCCATTCATGCAAGAGTGATTCTAAGGTTGTGGTCAGCTCCACTAACCCAAATTCACTTAATTTTTCAAATGATATTACTTTGTAAGGATTCAAAGAATTTTTGTGGATCTTTTGTTGTGTAAGTTTTGTGTATCCACAAACTGATTATTCAGAGTATCTTTGATATATCTTTATATTTATATGGATTTTCATGTCTAATTCCAATTTTTTAACACGTAAGTTAGGCTAAAATGCTTTGATTAAGGCTCAAATGTGTCCATGATTTGTGTTGGAAAATTTAGTTATATTTAATTTCCTAAGTGCATTTGCCTATCTAAGATATCTGGTGCTATATTATTTTAATTAATCTTTTAATGTTCATATATTTTTTTAATAGGTTCATATGGCGAAGTATATCATGCTGACTGGAATGGCACTGTGAGTATTATAATTGCTTTGTGAACTTGATTGGGAAGAATCTTGTTGTGTATTGAGTTGGGAATGATTGAGGGACATATTTTGAGTGTTGAATATTATGTAAAATAAGATGGTTTTTTACTGTCAAATCTCAACCCGCCCCTGATACCTCGATTGTTGTTTTTGTTTGCTACTATTTTCTTTTTCCTGTTGTCACAGGACTTTCTTAATTTTATTTCCTCTATATTTCCTGCAAAATTAGCAATAGCTGCCAGCAGAGTTTTGTTGCCTTTTCATGGGTGTTTCATTAAATGGCACAATAAAATGGTCCCAAGAACCCCCAGTAAGGGAGGTGTATTGATAGTCTTGCTTGACTAGTACATTCTTAGGGTTGTCTCATTTTGCTTTATTCTGAGACTTTTTCCCAAGATGGAATTAATTATATGCTCTTATCTCCTGACTGAGGATGGGTTAAACTTCAGGAGGTTGCTGTGAAGAAGTTTTTGGATCAGGATTTTTCAGGTGCTGCCTTGGCTGAATTCAAGAGAGAAGTAAGCATTAAGTTGGCTTTTTCTGCATCCAATCATTATTAATGATGATCTAAATGATACTTTCTTAGAAGAAGAATCTTACCTATGATGGGCTTCTGTAGAAATAAGGGTGGACATTAATTACAAATTGTTCTGATGGTGATAATGTACCATCTACTCACTGCCCTAGTTATTCTTGCTTCTGACATGTCCAGAAGATTTCATCCATAAAAGTAAGAAAAGTTAAGGTGAACTGCATTGAAGTTCTGATGCCTAATCATCTCATTTTGGCTGATCTGCCAAGTGTGTGCTGAAATTTAATGTTCAACTGAAATAGTGGACTGGGCAAATGAATGGTCAAATGGCCTTTATGTTTAAACTGTCGTGGATAAATCATAAGAACATAACAAATAGTATTGTTATCCTTATTAATTAAGGGCCAAAATGCTAATCCAGTTTCTATTTGTATTCTGTAAGGTACGGATAATGCGGAGACTGCGTCATCCTAATGTTGTTCTTTTTATGGGTGCCGTTACTCGACCTCCTAATCTCTCAATCATTACAGAGTTTCTTCCTAGGTAAATTTGTGCACCACCTTTTCTTTATTGCATTGAAGAGTTTATACGGTCTTTATTGTATCACAAAGTTATGACCCTATTTGTCCCAACAAGACAAAAGACAAAAGTGACACACTTCACATCTGGGTTGGACCCTAAGGTCTAGAAGGTTGTGGGAAGGGGTGAACAATTTTATTTACTCTTTTCATAAATATAACTCTTTTGTCATTGATGTTGCACTTAACAGGGGAAGCTTGTACAGAATTCTTCATCGTCCTAATGGTCAGATTGATGAGAAACGCAGAATTAAAATGGCTCTGGACGTGGTATGAAATAATTTATTTCATCCTTTTTTGACCAACATTTTCATTGGTCATCTTTCAATTTTTGATTGCTTTAAGTTGCAGGCAAGGGGCATGAATTGCTTACACACCAGCACACCTACAATTGTTCACCGTGATCTGAAGTCACCAAATCTTTTGGTTGATAACAACTGGAATGTTAAGGTTTGTTTTGAAATTTAATGCATTATCAATGTGCTTTGTCATTTTTTTAGCCATTAACTTATGTATTATTAGTGGTGGACCCCAGCTATCGGCCAAGAGTGTTAAAGCTTTGTGGGTGCATCAAGAATCAGAGAGAAATAGCTAAGAATAAGGTGGCAGAAGGGATAAGGGAGGAATTATCTAGCAATAGCTAAATTGCTTATAGGGACAAGGCGTTTCACAGGCCTTGTTCCTTGAGTGCGCCTTTTGCCTTTGATAAATAGCAATAAAGTATACACATTTTATTGAGCTTTAACTTTTGGGTGGTGGTCTGAGGGAATGGACGAAGAATTCTCTTTCAAAAGGAGAGTCTTGAACCATTTGAATGCTAGAGGAACCTTATTTCTGTTATCTTCTATTATTCTTCATCATTTTCCTAATGCAATCACCAAAATCTGCTATATCCTTTATCCATTTCTCCTTTTGGAGGAGGATTTACATTCTATACATAAATAATTCCATGGATTTACAAACTTTGTAGGTTGTATTTATGGCACTTTCTGAGCTATCCGTTCTTTCTTTTGGGCCTTTTCTGGGGTGGAGAATGACCATCTGCAGTCGGTAGTTATGGGTTTTATCTAGGAATATACTTTGACAGCCTGCTCTTCTATGGATCTGCAGGTTTGTGATTTTGGGTTGTCACGACTGAAGCACAACACATTTTTATCATCCAAGTCAACTGCTGGAACGGTGAGAGTTTGAACGGATTCTGTATTATTCTGGATGGTCATTTATTTATCCACATTCTTTATGTTCAACGCTTACTTTTTTCTTCAATATGTCAGCCTGAATGGATGGCTCCTGAAGTTCTTCGCAATGAGCCCTCAAATGAGAAGTGAGTTGTTCTACTAAACCCTTTATGTTGTATTTTTCAGCTTTCAGTAAAATGTTTTACATTCCGAGCAAAAAAAAGTAAAATGTTTTACATTTGATTTCTATTAATTATGCGTCCATTGTCAGTTCTTAAATATTAACTGAGTCACTAATAAGCTGTTTGGTATGCAAAATATAATGAAATGAAATGGAAAAATAGTTACCACTTTGGTCCTATTTATAATTCCTTTTTGATAAAAAAATTTGGTTCTATTTATAATTCCTTTTTGATAAAAAAATTTGGTTCTATTTATAAGTTCAATTTCAGGGTAGTAATGAGATTGTGACAATTTTGCCTATATTAATTGTACCAATAAAAATAGAGAGAGAGAAAAGAGTTGAAAAATACAAATTTATAAATGAGGACAAAGTTGAAAATTTACCCTATAATCATTGAGTTAACTACCTTTCCTTGGTATGTGTAATTTAGTTAAAAAGGACTTATAAATAGGATAAGAGTGGTATGCCATCAAATGACAGAAATGAAACTTGGTATTGAAAAATCCATCTATGGATTTTACCATAACCAGTTCACCTTATATTTCCTCTGGCTTGAGGCTCGGAAAACATGGCTGCTGAAGGCTGTGACGGTATCCCAATTAACACGTGTAATTAAATGCACAGGTGTGATGTATACAGTTTTGGAGTCATTCTATGGGAGCTTGCTACTCTAAAATTGCCATGGAGTGGGATGAATCCTATGCAAGTTGTTGGTGCTGTAGGTTTCCAAAATCGTCGTTTAGATATCCCCAAAGAAGTTGATCCTTTAGTTGCAAGAATTATCTGGGAATGTTGGCAACAGTAAGCGTAACCTGTTCTAAGGTTTATTTGTCGTCATGTTCTTTACATCATAAAAAAATAAATTTTCGGTTGATGAAAATTACCTTTTCCCAGGGATCCAAATTCGCGGCCCTCATTTGCACAGCTCGCAGTAGCGCTAAAGCCCCTGCAGCGTCTAGCTATACCATCTCATCAAGACCAGCCAGCTTCACCTTTGACGCAGGAGATTTCTGTAAATTCTACCCCTTGAATTGTTCTCTATTTCTCAAGTGTGGATAAGGAGGCTTGCTGCATAGTTTACTTATGTGAATATATATCAAAGGAAAAAAATGAAATGAAAATCGCACCAAAGCTTGTACGACAAATGTTTGTATTGAGGAACATAAGAATTGTGCTGCAGCTCAAACCACTGCAGAACCATTTTGTATAGATGTTCATAGTTTCACCAATGATGCAAAACTGACTTGTAAACTACCTATTCTCAAGTTGTTCAAGTGAGTTTTTGCTGTCATCTTCATTGTTTCAGTTTGTGCCGCAGATTCTACCCTAACCATGTAAGATACTACCTCCAGTCATAAGTAGAGGACATAGTTTGTGGTGTAATTTGTACCACAAACTATATTTTATATTTAGGACCAAAGGAAGTAGTTTTTACGTTTATAAAACCGGATGGAAGAACTCTAAACCACAGGACAGTAGTCTATGCATGTCAATAGATTTTAGGGTTAAGGTGCATATTTACTAACAAACTATTATAAAAGGAGCATCTGGCACAAATATTTATTAATGGTATCTTAAATACAAACAAACAATTAAAACAAGGTAAAAAACACAACAACTGTTAGTTTTTTTTTTTCAGGGTTCAGTATTTGTGATATAGAATATATAATACTAGACCTAGGGACCTATGTGCATACTTTGTATAAACTCTCATTGGGGACCTAAGTGAACATATTAGCATGAGTATGTGAGAAGGGGGCTGTCATCTATAAATAGCCCCCTTAATCATTGTAACCTTACGTTTTGACATATTGGTAATTCAGTTTGTGTAAGAGCCTTGGAGCTCTTCTCTTCTAATCTTCTTCTTGAGTCATTCTTCTCTAATCTCAGTTTCTCTCTTGTGTCATTCCCTTCTCTGCCTCTTTCTTGATCAATACTGTATCAGTGGTATCAGAGCCTGACCTTCCTTGGCTGTTTCTGTCTGCTGCTGCTCTACACTTTGCTGTGCCGAACGTGAACCAGACGGAGTAATGAACCTCATGGTTTCGTTCAACATCTGATTTTGAAGAAACGAAGAAAAAAAAAAAAAAAATCAGAAAATAATCAAGAACTTAGCTGTCCATCACTCCTGAGAATACAGTCACTCTTTACCGCCTCTGTCTGAAATTGAAACGCAGGGGGTATTTGGCATTCATCAGGGACTCTTCAAGGAAACATCAAGACTCAATCTTTTGTTTACAACATCTCTGTTTTGGGCGTTTCCGGTGCTGGTCGGCTGCTTTTCGAGTGCGTGACCATTCTGGTTCTTGCTCTCTGGGTCTGTTCGACATCTTCTGCAGGGGTATCGCACGACAATTGGTTTGCGTGGCGTTACGACTAATTTTGGTTCATTCTAGTCGGTGGAATTTGTTTCATGGGGTTGTCGGTGGATTTCTGAAGTTGTTGCACGTGCGTAGGCATTTTCCTGAATCGGCTTGGATCCTCGGGATTCAAGAACTCCTTGCTGTCGGTGGACGTTTGGCTATAATCAGGGTAATCGGTGCATTTAAATGGGATTTTCGAGGGACCCAGGTTCTTAAAGTCTTAATTTGATCACATCGACCGTGCCTCAGTTCTTGACCAGCGACTACTCTGGTCCAACTACCTGGTCGGTTGAGTTAAATTGACCCAACCGGAAACACCAACAAGAACACGTCAAGTATCCATCGTTCCCAGCAACAAGGTAGTGGATGCCTCATACCCGAACTGCTACAGCCAGAATTATGGAGGAACGGATGACAGTAATGGAACAAGAACTACAACGACTAAACAAGATTGATGATATTGAGCAAAAGTTGATCAAATTGGACCAAGTCGACGCACTACAAGCTGACGTCCAAGGGTTTCGAGCGGAATTCAGGGCGGATGTCCAAGACTTTCGAACAGAATTCAGGGCAGAATTGCGCAACTTGGTCCAAACAATGCAAAATAGGGGCGATGACCCCTCGTCGGGAACGCCAGGATGCCCGAGGCAATGGGCAGGGTGATCTCAATCATAGGCCAACCCAATTCACCAAAATGGACTTCCCGAAATTCGTAGGAAAAGATGTCGACTGCTGGATTGCCAAATGTGAGAGATATTTTCGCCTGGATGCCACGGCTGAAGGGGAAAAAGTCACAATGGCATCAATGGGATTGGATGAGGCTAGTTTTGCATGGCACGTTGCATCCGAGAGACGTTGGCGAAGGGACATAAGGTGGAATGAATATGTGGTTCACCTTCGAGACACCTTCGGTATGCCCATTGATCAGCCCATGGGAGAGTTATCCAGATTACGTCAAGCTGGAACTATTGCGATTTCAATGCCAAGTTCGACTTGCTCTCGGCTGTTCTCATGTTCAAGCCAAGAACACTAGGGGAAGCTCGCCGCTTGGCCAAGGTTCAAGAAATGGCCAATACCCATAAAGAAGCAAAGGTATCGGTTACAAGATATAACAAGGGGGGCTCTATTTCAGTGACAGCACCGAATCATGCCACATGGGGAGGAAACAAGACAGCTTATACAGCAAGTGGGTCCCAACCAAAGGAGCCTATAGTAAGTAGTAATAAACCACTCACAATGGCAGCTCCTACAGCCCCTGGTTTAGATAAAAACACTCCGAAAACGTGGAGAAATTGAAGCTGTTGACACCGGAAGATGAGGCTGATCATAGGGCAAGGAATCGTGCTTCTATTGCCATGAGGCCTTTACACGCAACCACACGTGTCCCCAAAGGCGGCGGATGCGACTCCAATTTATGGAATTGGTAGAAACCACCGAAGACAAAATAGAGGAGGCAATCGAACCAAACAAAGAGGATGAATATGCTCCTTTAATTTCCTACATGCCATTAATGGCATGGATACAAACGAGTCTATGAGAATTCAAGGGAATGTGGGAAGAAGCGATTCGGTATTAATTGACAATGGCAGACACACGATTTCATGGATTTTGAGTTTGCGGTAAAAATGGGGTGGAGAAATGCTGAACCTCCTAGGGATGCGATACGAGATAGCGGGGGTCGAAATTACAAGTTTTTGGTATTCGGCGTGGATTAGGTGGAAAATGCAAGGGTGGAGTTTGAATGTGATCTCGGGATTATCAAGCTCAATACATTTGATGTGGTGCTAGGATTGACTTGGTGAAAACGATTAAAAGTGCACTATGGAACTATGAAAAATTGTCAATGCAATTCTGGTATAGAGGGAAACTTTGTGAGTTGCAAGCAAGTCCTATAAACTCCCTTGCGGTGGTCTCCTCTACCAAGTTAGGAGGTAACAAGCAACATGGACCCCAAATGTATTTGGTACAACTGTTGCAACCGTTGCCCCAAATAGCAAATGAGAATACTCTTCACGATAATGAAGAACCAAAGGATTCAGAAATACCAATGGAAATCCAACAATCGTTAAGAAGGTTTGAGGGGTTGTTTGATGAACCTAAGGGCCTCCCGCCACTAAGGGCAGGTCATAACCATCCAATTATTCTTCAAGAAGGTACGAACCCTATAAGTCTCAAGCCTTATCGCTATTCAGCAGCTCAAAAGGATGTTATTGAGAAACAGGTGACCGAATTGTTACAAACGGAGTGCTCCGGAGAGTTCTTCTCCTTTCTCGGCACCCATAGTATTGGTAAAAAGAAAGACAGAACTTGGAGGATGTGTATTGATTTTCGTGAGCTTAATAGGAAGACGGTGAAGAATCAATACCCTATTCCTCTAGTGGAAGACTTGTTAGATGAACTACATTCAGCTAGATGGTTCACTAAGCTCGACCTAAGAGCGGGTTATCACCAAATTAGGATGCAACCCGAGGATTGTTACAAAACAGCATTCAAGACTCATTCAGGCCACTTTGAATGGCTAGTGATGCCATTTGGGTTGACTAATGCACCGCCACATTTCAAGGTGCAATGAATGATATCTTTAGGCCCTTACTAAGGAAGTATGTTCTTGTATTTTTGATGATATTCTAATATATAGTCTTGATATACAAGAACATGCCCATCATCTTGAGGAAGTTTTGAATATCTTACAAAAACATCACTATTTCGTTAAAAGAAGTAAGTGTACGTTTCTTTGCCCAAAGTGTTGAATATTTGGGGCACATCATTAGCAAAGGTACGGTGGCTACGGACCCTAAGAAGATTCAAGCGGTGGGCGATTGGCTTCGAACCAAAATCAGCTAAGCAATTAAGAGCTTTTCTTGGCCTAGCGAGGATACTATCGAAGATTCATTCAAGGATATGGGTTGATGGCCAAACCCCTTACTCTCTTATTACGAAAGGAGGGTTTTAAATGGTCAACAACAACAACGAGAATCCTTTCGTAAGTTGCAATCGGCCCTTACATCGGCACCGTTTAGCACTACCGGACTTCTCTAAAGACTTCATAGTTGAAACCGATGCGTGCGGTGGGGGTATAGGTCTTTGTGTTAATGCAACAAGGGCAACCATTAGCTTATTTCAACAAAGCTCTTGCCCCTAAACATGCAAGCCTCTCTATTTATGAGAAGGAATTGTTAGCCGTTGTACAAGCTGTGGAATATTGGCATCAATACTTGGAAAGAAGCAAGTTTGTTATTAAGACAGATCAGCAAAGTCTTAAGTATCTCTTGGGACAAAAATTAAAAACTCCCTTCCAAATGTATTGGATAGCAAAACTCCTTGGGTATGATTATGAAATTCAGTACAAGAAAGGTAACGATAACACCGTAGGTGATGCATTGTCTAGAGTACATGGTTCTCAAATTTTACAGATTTCTTTAGATACAACTTCTCTGAATTAATAGAAGAAATCAAACAAAGTTGGGAGGAAGACATAGAAATAGCTATTTGTCCTTACAAAAGTAAAGGAGGAAGGTGGTGTACTCAACAAATATACATGGGATGGTTCTTATCTAAGAAAGAACAACCGGCTAGTGGTGGGAAACATTGCGCCCTCAAGGCAAGATTCTTGGAATGGCTGCATGCTAGTCCTCAGGGAGGCCATTCGGGTATCCAGGGAACTTACTATAAAGTTAAAGGACTGTTTTGGTGGAAACACCTACATAAGGATGTTGAGGAATTTGTAAAAGGGTGCGACACGTGTGCAAGATGCAAGTATGAAACCATTGCCACCCCAGGTCTGTTGCAACCACTCCCAATACCAAGTAAGGTTTAGGAAAGTATTTCCATGGATTTTATTGAAGGCTTGCCTAAATCAGGAAGTAAAGAAGT
Source organism: Acacia pycnantha (assembly GCA_025563575.1). Taxonomy (NCBI): domain Eukaryota; kingdom Viridiplantae; phylum Streptophyta; class Magnoliopsida; order Fabales; family Fabaceae; genus Acacia; species Acacia pycnantha. Next base: position 350,543 of record JAMWYP010000161.1, read on the forward strand.
AATATGGGTAATCGTTGATCGGATGACTAAATATGCCCATTTTATTGCACTTTCTCACCCTTATTCGGCGTCTACGTTGGCACAAGCATTTTTAGATCGATCTACAAATTGCATGGGGCCCATTTGAAATTATAAGCGATCGTGATCCGTTATTCCTTAGTAACTTTTGGAAGGAATTTTTGAAGACCCTAAAGGTTCAAGCAAAACCTCTCGACGACTTATCATCCCCAAAGTGATGGTCAAACCGAAGTTCTCAATAGATGCCTAGAGTCCTATTTGAGATGCATGTGTTGGGAAGTCCCCAAGGAATGGAACCGTGGTTAGCCTTAGCCGAATGGTGGTACAATACAACATTCCATTCAGCAACTAAAACCACCCCACATGAGCCGCTATATGGCCAAAAACCAGAGTTTACATTCCCTATGTGCCACGGACAGCGGTGGTAGAAGCGATTGTGAAGTTTTTCGGCCGGGGAGAAGACACTAGTTGTCCTAAAGTACCACCTACACCGATCAACCAATACTATGAAACAAAAGGTGATCTAAAACGTTCGGATAGAGCATTTGAGGTGGGACAATGGGTTTTTCGAAGTTACAACCCTACCGTCGATTTCGGCGGCCACTAGAAGTAATCGAAACTTGCTCCTCGCTTCTTTGGGCCATACAAGATACTAGACAGAATCGGCCCAGTGGCGTACAAGTTGGAACTACTGCTTTGAAACAAGGATTCACGCTACTTTTCATGTATCCCTATTAAAGCTATGTCCGGACCCAAGTGTGAGGCAAAGGCATCCTCCAATAGAGTGGCCAACAGTCCCAAATTCATTATATCCTCAGCAAATTCTGTCGCAACGTGTGGGTAGAAGAAAAAGGAGGATTATCATCGAAGTGTTGGTGCAATGGCAAGGGTATCCGGAAGAAGAGGCCACATGGGTGTCATTGTTCGGTTTGAAGCACCAATTTCGAGAATTCCCGGTGGCCAACCCTTGAGGACAAGGGTTGCTTTAAGGGGGCATTGATATAGAATATATAATACTAGACCTAGGGACCTATGTGCATACTTTGTATAAACTCTCATTAGGGACCTAAGTGAACATATTAGCATGAGTATGTGAGAAGGGGTGTCATCTATAAATAGCCCCCTTAATCATTGTAACCTTACGTTTTGACATATTGGTAATTCGGTTTGTGTAAGAGCCTTGGAGCTCTTCTCTTCTAATCTTCTTCTTGAGTCATTCTTCTCTAATCTCAGTTTCTCTCTTGTGTCATTCCCTTCTCTGCCTCTTTCTTGATCAATACTGTATCAATTTGACTTTATTTGATGATGTGGCGAAAAGAAATGGTTGATGTGGAAATCCTATGTCAGAAGAAATTATACTTTGCCTTATTTTCCCACAATCTCCTCTGCAACAATCTTGAAATCAGAATCATTATCAACAATCTCACCTGTGACGCTCTTGAACAACCTCCATGATTCTTCTTTAGAAAGAGCTTGAATCTCTACCTTCTTCACTCCATCTTCCATAGATTTCCACAAGTTTTCATTCTCAGTAACTATCATCTTGCATCCCTTGTTATCTAGGGGAATTCCTATGGCTTTCAAATCAAGCTTCTCTCTCACATCATCAAAGATTATCAATATCTTCTCCTCAATCTTCAGTCTCAAACATGGACGACGAGCTCTTCCAGATTCACTCTCTTCCTGAATTTTCATTCCCAACATGTCTACAATTTGGTTTTGGATATTTCTAATGTCACAGGTGCTGGACTTAGGATCAGCAACAACCATGACAACTTCATCAAGTAAGTTCTTCACCTTCGCTCTTCTTCCTACTTCTTTTGCCAATTCAGTCTTCCCAATCCCTCTAATTCCGTGAAGAACAACTGCATGACACTCATCTTCCTCTAAAGCATTCAGAATCTAATCTGTAGGTTCGATTCTCGAGTCAAAGGCAATGAAATTTCTGGAGGATGAGTACTCTATGCCTGGAAGAGGAGTTGGGCGAGAAATCCAATCGAGATTCCCAACTTGTTCTTGAAGCTCAGTGATGGATCTCACCTTCTTCGTCTATTTTCTGCTGATACAGTAGCGATTAACACAATTAGGGCAAAATCCACCGAAACAACTCTTGCTAGTCTTGCTCTGTTCTTCGATCTTCACAACTTGTTCGATGATCTGATCCATATTCGCCAGCCACCGTTGAACTTGGGGGTCAATGAGATCTCCTCTAATTTTTGGCTCGTTGAACTTGTTGATTCACTTGAAGCTACCCATTTTTTAGCTTCTCTGCTTGTTCACTAAGATTTTTGACATTTCTGGTGAAATCGAAGAGGTAATCAAGCTGACGAAGGATCGGATGTACTGGGTATTCAGCGATCTTCCAAAAATTGCTTGTACATTCAAACTCTTATCCTCAATTGCGCTCAAACTCCAGGTGGACAAATTGCAGCAGCCACCTAGACAGGTTGAAAGTCAAATGCACTTCCGTTAAAAACAAACAAACGGCGTTGTATTTTTTACCATGTTTTAATTGTTTGTTTGTATTTAAGATACCTTTAATAAATATTTGCGTCAGATGCTCTTTTCATAATAGTTTGTTGGTAAATATGCACCTTCACCCTAGATTTCAATTTTCCGCTACCTCTTCCAAAATAAGTCACTCTTGGGGAATTTACACGGATTTTTAAAAAAAAAAAAAAATACTACATAGCCAGAATTTTGACAAACTGTAACGGTATTTTTGTTAAAATATTGGTTACAGTCTTGAAATAAATATTTCTCAATCATTGAAGGGTTAAATTATATTTTTTTTAAAAACGAATTCTTTCTTAAAACTCTGAAGTCACAATTATTTTGAAATGAAGGGAATATCTTTTAAGAAAAAGGCCTTCAACCTCGTAATGCCTTGTTTAGATGCTACACAACGTGGGATTGCGAGTCAGAAGATGAATGCAATCACGCTCGTTTTAAAAGATATCTTGGATGCGGAAGAAGTTGGCGTTAGAAGGATAAGAAAAAATCTAGCGCAGCACAACTCAATGATCTTTATTTCATGAGAAAATGTTTTAAACTTTTAGTATTAGTAGATACAACACGAGCAATGCTATAACAATACGACCCATTTATTCTTTGATTATCATTAATGATTGATATTATCAGTGGATAGAAGACTATAGATGACCACATCCTTGGGATTGCCCTTAAAATAACCGTACTTCCTCAGCAGGCCTTCCCTTTGGAACCCAACCTTTTCCAATACCCTCTGAGAAGCCTTATTCTCCGGAGCAGTGAGAGCTTGAAGCCTTAGCAAGTGAGGCAAATCCTTCCACACTTGTGTCACAGCCATCTTCACTGCGATTGTGGCAATCCCCTGACCCCAATACTTGGCTCCTATAGCATACCCTATATCTGCCTTACACCTTTCATCGCCTGACCATGGAAACACCGATACCATGCCGATCGAACGGTCATCCACGCATACTGAGCGTCGCCATGGATGAGGTATGCAAACATCTCTGATGCAAGCCAATGCTTCTTCCTTAGAACCACAAGTCTTCCATCGCAGGTTCTGAGTCACTTGATCGTCTCCGGCCCATAACAAGAAGTCGTCGGCGTCGGTCAACCTGAACGGCCGCAGCGAGATCCTTGACATATCAATTGCCATATTGCTCCACTATGTCTCCATTATTGCCCTACTCTTGTGAATATTTTATATAGCCAACATTTTCAGAATATTATATCAAATGGTCGCTGATCGGTCAAATACAAGAGGCACGAAACTTCTAAACCCCTGCTCGGGAAAGGACTGTATGATTAAATATTCGAGTCAATTTGACCTTCTTTACCTGCTTTCCGAGCTTACCACTCTCTGTTTTCCCCGTGGCTTGGACGGCAAATATAGATAGATATATAATACTAGTTTATTAGCTTTGCTTTATGGGGAGTATGGCGTATGGTTATTAGTTAGGAAATACAGCTGGTTAAGTTTTACTCCATCTGCGATTGACTGAAATGAGTTAAATTTCTTATAAATCGTACGTAAGTTGCAAATGAACGAGAGTGGAACCAACTCATTCCTTCCAAGCAATCCACAAAACCATGTTCTGGACAATAAAGAGCTAGAGGAATTTGCGTATTCCCCTACCTGAGAAAACAAAGACCTCTGCCTCTGATTCATTACTCTAGATTCTCCGTAGATATGGATCCTTCATTGCGACGATGGAGTGGACAGCCCTGGTAAGAGTCATTTTCCGTGCAAAGCCTCAAAAGCTTGTCCCAATAAGGGTCCTGCAGCACATAGAAAATATTTAGTTACCATTATCTGACGTCAATATCTGTTTTTCTAGTGTTATGCTAATGCTAGCGAGTTTGAATCATTCTCAAAGATTAACTTATGTTCGTATTATAGTGAATATGATTCGACTCAGCTAACCCCTGCAGATGACGTGTGGATTCCCGACCACCAAAAGTAGTGACTTGGCTCGAGTAACATTGAATCTCCTTGGGTTACTTACAAATCCCAGACTAAAGGCTTTGTCAAATTTGTTGTGTCTGTATGTAGATCTAACTGTAGATGCTATGATGACTTCCCTCTCTTGTCCTTGAAATTGTTCAACACTCCCAACCTTAACATCTAGCAGATCCCAGCTTTCAAGTACATTCTTAATCTTCACCTCTTGCTGGCGATAAGGTGTAATTACCCCTATATCACACTTTTGTGTCTGAACCATCTATGAGCTTCTCGATGAGCTCAACAACTTTGCTTGCCTCAGTTCGGGGTATTAATCAGTCAGCTGTTGTGGAGGTGTGTCCAGGATCGCTGAGGTCTTTGGTGGCAAATGAAAGTCTGGGATCTGTTTCCCCTGTTTCATAGTTTCTTTTTGTATTTCCTGGCTGTTTAGCCATCTTGTTTTATCAAAAAAAAAAAAAAAACTTTGCTTGCCTCAGTTCGGTCAAACCATGAAGGGTTGTTTCTTTCTCTCTCGTCACATCCTTGAACTCCAATCAATTGAACTGGAAATTCTTTGTTGGGAAGGAAGTCCAATTGAGCATACTTGAAAGAATTGTTTTCTTTACATGCTAGCAGCTTGCCTTCATAAAAAAGCTTGGAAGGTAGACCTATTATTGCCGGATGACTTCTGCAATTTCTCAGTAGTTTTACCACAAGACCTTCATGCTCGTTGCGATAACATTTATATTCAAGTAGCCTCTGCAAAAAAGATTTCCTAGTCCAAAGTTCTCTGCATTCCTAGAGTGGACTACAGGACCAAGCTGCTTGGGATCTCTGGCAAGAACATCCACAGTTTCTCTTTCAACAAGGTTTGATATTGGAACCACGGTTTCAGGTTCTGAAACCTGACCTGCCTCATCCAAAAATATATGGGAGAAGTGGCCACGATTGACTCCTGACTCAAGCAAATAAGAGTTGATATAAATAGATATGATTATCCTATAACACTTCAGGACCTCAGGTGGTGGACACTTGAAAATGCAATCCTCAAAATAGCAAAAGCTAACGTAATCTTGTTGTAGATCATCAAAAGGACGACTTGTAGCATTCAGCCTAAAAATCTCATTATCTATTTATTTTGGCAGCAAAATTCTTGGTAAGCTTCTCAAGAACGTGATCAGCTGCACTATTTGAAGTAGCAAAAACAAGAATCCACGTATCCTCTCGCATTCTCTGTATCTGTAAAATTGCTTCCACCAGAGTCATTGTTTTACCAGTGCCTGGAGGGGTCAGGTTTCTCTCACCATCCTTTTCTCATCATCCCTCATGATCTTTAAATTATGTCCGTCCAATCAATCTGAAAAGCCACAATATTACTTTGATTTTCTCTTCTCTTCCCAATTAACGGCCTAGATGGGCTCATGAGAGATAATGAGAAAAATAGATCCTGAGAGGATCTCCATACCAGGAGGCCCATATATAACAAAAGGAGGAACACCCCTCTACAACTAAGAATCGTTTCAATAGAATGCTTCTGCTCTTTATTAAGTCCAGAAGTGAAAGGAACAAAAGAGTTTGCTGTGATCAGTCTCCTATTAGTAGATTCAGATGGAAAGAGCACCATATGGATGTGATCTGAACTCTCTGTTGCTTGAACAGCTTGATACATCCTCCTCATGTTTATTCTATTGCAGGCAAACCTAATATCATACAAGTTCCCATTTTGGTAACTGGCATGGAGTTCATTGGGAAATCTGAGCAGCATTTCATCAGCTTCAACTCGGTAAATATATCCCTAGAAAAAAGACACGTAAGCATCAGAAGAAGTTAGTTTTGAACTCAAACAACTGATGGAGCTAAACTGTCGTCTCGTTGATGCCAAATAAGTGAAAAAGGATCTGTACTGCGCATCTAGGAATTGCTGGCTAGACGTATAAAGGACAAACCTCACAAGAAGTACCCTTACTTGCACTCCCAGAGGCAAGCATTGCGTAAACTTTATCACCATGAGCAAGAGAAGGCCTTCTCTCAGCAAGCCCAGGAACTTCAAGAGCCACTAAGTGATTCCCATTCTTCCTTATGGAAACACCCTCCATATCATAGCATCTTATTTCGTTCTAAAGCAAACAAATATGATATTAGAGTATACAAACAACATACAACAACGTGATAGCTAATAATTATGACTTAACCTTAGAAGAATTCGTAATTACCTCTAACTGTAGTTCTTCCATGATCAGTAACGTGCTGAAGTACATGGCATAATTTTCTCTTGTTAAGCCTTCAGAAAGAATTTCCTGGAGTTGCTTATTCTCCAGTATCTCTCTAACATTCTGGGGAATCACATATTCGGGTAGATTATACCAACTTTGCTTTTCCTTCGTCCTTGAAGAACGTGGAAAATTAAGAGACTCATAAGCGGCTAATTTTTCTCTTCTGGGAAATTTAGCATATGATGACATGTTAGCAGCAAGAGACTGGGAGACCTTGTCTTCGGCCAACACAAAAACAACACGTTTGACCCTTGTGTCGTCCACATCGAAATGCAAAATGGATGTGTGCATTCCTATCTCCTCTGGTTTGCAAGATAACCATATGGTCAAAGTCTTGTATGGCTGAAAAATGCCTCTATGAAGCCACGACTTGGTGGTTCTATCAGGGACAGGGTAAATGAGTCTGCAGGATTAGAGCAGAAAATGTTGACACCCATAGTTCTACTGGATCACTCGTAGTGTTCTTTATGGTGATTGAACATTTAGTGTTCTTTACTGATTGAAATGGTGCAGATATCACAACTGGACCTTCCTCATTGACTTCATTACAAGATACAAATTCATCATTTTTTTAATCAATATACCCGATTTGGCCATTTTCTCTTATGACAGAATATTCATCATCCCATTTTTCCTTTTGGATTGTGTCCATCAGGAACTATGGGTGGATATTATAAGCGGAGAATCCCAAATACTCTGATTAGGTACCAAATGGACAAAAAAATGACAATCGTTTCTACTTAAGAATTACTTGTTATGGACTAGCAGTTATCATGAAGAGTTATGTGACTGAATGTCGAAATTCCAAGATGTCATCGTGAGTTGTTACTAGCTGCAAAAGGTATATTTCAGTCAAGTGAAAATATTTCTCTGAATCGTATATAACTTTGAAGCCCAAACGAACAAGTTATCAAACTCTGAAGAGCAATAAAAAGCTGACTTGAAGAAAATTTAAAAATGTTTAAAAGTAGAGGCTCCACCAAAGAAGATACATATGTTAACTAGGCTATCAGGCGGTTATTTGAAGAAGATTTTGGGAATGGGGAAGGCGAATGTCATGTAAAATGCAAGAAATAGAGTGGACCGATATTCTCACACAAAAAGCATGCCCTCCCTGAAGTCATTTTCGATACAAGTTACGTATTAACTTGTAAGGCCTGCTCATGCCATTTTTCTTTCTATTTTCTCTCTCTCCTTTTCTTTTCTTTTTTCAACCACATCCCTTGATTATGCAACTTAAAATTTAGTCGTTACATGCAATATTTTGAAATAAGTGGCGAATTTAATTGCTAATGAAAATGTCAAATTTAGTCCCTTTCCCCTTCTAAATTCTTCTAGTTTCGTTAGAGGAAGGGCAAATTGTCCTTTCTAATTTCCAATCCCACGCCAATCCTGCTGAGTAGGCATCAAATCAAAGTACTTATATCTTATTCTTAACATGGCATAAAAATGAAAGCATGATGGGTATATAAAGGTGAAAATTAAAGAGCATTCTATTTGCGCCCTAACGAGGATCACCATTAGAACTAACCGGGAGGCGTAGCAACAAGATATCAGTAAGCCTATCACCAAAAACAATATCATTACGCTTCTCTTCCCCACTTTTTTTAAGTGAGTGGAGGAGACAATGGAACCAGCAATTCTTTCAAGGCCCAATGCATAAAACTCCCACCATATGAGATCTAAGGAGGGATAGATGTATGTAGCCTTACCCCAACAAGGGAACCAACAATTAACTCATCAAAATCTCCTTCCATCAATTCATAACCGCACCTCAAAAAATTAGAAAAATTTCCTGCGTGCTGGCAGTATTGCGCATCCGGTAGTTTGTCCCACTGAAGATTCTAGTATTTTGGGATCCTAAAAACCAGAATCTGGAGTCTCTCCCCCACTATCAATAGGTAACTTCGGAATTACTTCAATCCTTTCCACAACACCTTCATCAATAAAGACACAGAGAAGTATCAGCCGATCAATCTAGAAAATCTGTTCACATTGACACACCAAATCAAGTCCAACGGAGAGTTTATCTTTCAGTAGAGAATAGAACTAAATAATTGGGGAAAAACAGATTTTATTAACCATGTCTGCTTTTATTACCTTTGTGTTCTGTCTAAGAGTTTACCATCTACCATTAGATGGCGGATTTTACACTCTCAAATGCATATTCTTTTCTTTTCGGCCCGTTCTAAAGTTCATATTCAAAAACTAAATTCATCATGGAAGAGGGGGACACCAGGTTGCAAAATAATACAATTAAAATAGAATGACAGATGGTCAATATTGTTTCGTTGGCATAATTTTAACCATTTCGTGAGAATTAAGATACATGTAAATTTGAAAAACCCTTTAACACACAGAATCTGAGAACAGGGCCAAATTACCGTTTGTATCGCTTCTTGGAACCACACGGACAGAGCGCATTCCTACTAACTTGTCCACTTTTGGCCAAGTTGGACCTAGCCAAATCCAATGGATTTGAACCCACCAGCTTTTGCACCTAGAGAACATAAAATGCATATTTGGACATGCTCAAAATCAGCATCAATACTAGCACCAGGAGAATCATCTGCACGTTTTTTCTTACAATTATGATTATTGACAAAGCAAACAAGCAGATTTTCAACAAATTCTAACAAATACTATTTATAAGTCAGGCATATTTTGTGGCTAATTTTGTACAGAAAAAGATTGATCCGTTCCCAACATATATCAACAATAATAATCAGTGTGCAAACAAAAAACACACCAAGGCTTATATTGTTTCTTTTTACTTGGAGCATGAGGCTGTAGTAAACTGCAAGTTATACTACCTCAGCAATGCTTTTTGGCATTGGTTTTCCTTCTTCCTTGAGCTTCTCTATCTTCTTTTGAGCTTCTTTAGCCCAAGTAAACTTTGAAAGTGCATTTTCTACATCAGATATTGTGCAATTACAATGCTTTGCTGCTTCTTGTTTTTGAACAACCTGGAGATTCTGAAAATGAGAAATAACAAGGTTACATTTAGGTTCAGTAGAACTGCCAACAAATTTATAGATAAATAAACAATCAAAGCAGAAATTCATCAAGAACATAAATTTCAATCGTGTAAGACAATTAGATAGTGCCAAATGTTCAAAAATGATGTTTGGAGCGAGGAACATTTTGGGCCGCAAGTGAGTGACGGGTGCACTCCAAAGAAGTTTTAGACAATGAATTTCATGCGTTACTATGGCTGTTTTCCTGAAGGGTTAATACCTGTAAGCAGATTTTCTATTCCATCTTAGTGCATTGCAAATTAAAAAAACACACACAACATTAGTAGGCACCTACTAAGATGACCGACGTGTGAAATCCAAGAGAAATTTTGAAATTGAAAGCATAGTCTCCTGTTAACATAACGAGTACTTCAAGTATAAGCGTTGGCTCATAGGCTGATGGTCCCGACGTTAAAACATACAGGAATATGAGAATAAGAAGGAGGAGGAGGAGGCGTCACGACTGAGTAATAAAAGAAGGGAAATAACCTCTCCAGTAGGGTCAAAACCTGCTAAACATCGAATTATCGCTTCCTGTTTCTCGAACGCATCAGAAAAGGTCGCTTCACTACTTCGACCAACCATATACTGCTTGAACGCCCCCACTCTTCTTGCTTTCTTCATTTCATCAGCAAATCCTTCATAAAAGGGAACAAAACATAAAGTTGTGCGATCGTGAATTAAGTAAGATAGCAAAAAGGCGAGATGTTAAATCGTAGACGGGTAATGGAACTCACGGAGGAGCGTGAACGAATCGGAGCTGATTTCGGATTCGTTGGAATCGGAGGTGGTCTTTTTGCCGGTGAAGACGCCCTTAACCTTCTCCATCCAGGAGGCATGGACCTGCGCTGTGGAGAAGATTGAGCGGCACTGTGACTTGATTAAGATGCGAACTCCAGCCATCCTTGATTCCGCGGCGGCGCAGACTTTGCTCGATCTAGCATTTTCTCATTCTCCGCCCTCAAAAGCTTGATATTGGATTTTCCCCCGGCAACGGCGTCGTTTATTTGCTCCAAATCAATTGGCTTCTACTAGCTCTTGCAGTGAGTACCGAGCACTGCTGAGTAGTGGGTTATATTTTTTATTTTTTTCAGACCAAAATTTTTTTTTGGCATCTCCTTTCAGATCTTTGTTCTTTGTTCGCCGCATGGTAATTGGTAAAGAACTAATCTTTCTACTAAATTCAATACTATTATTTATACTATTATTTGAGATTCGAATTTTAGTTCACTGCATTGTAAAAGACTAACCTTTCTTTCTACTAGACTCAACCACAACCATATTGATTAAGAGATGACACTTTTAATTATCAAATGTCCTTTTTTTAGGCATATGAAGCTTCACCCAATCTCTAAGTAAACTTTGCTTCCAAACTCAAACTATTTTGCACACTGATGGTGCAGTTAAACTAAAGGATCGACAGTGCTGACAGGCTGTGGAGGAGTGAACAAATGCTCGAGAGATTTATATTAATGGATTTCTCTCCACTAACTATTTTCCTGGCTTACTATTCATCTATTGACTCATCTGCTCCGCAGTTACATCCATGGTAGTGAAAACGTAGTTTTCACCTGAAAACGGAAGGGCAATGAAAAAGCGTAAAACGTAAAATCGTAATTCAAAACGTAGTTTTTACCTACATATATATATAAAGAAATTCAAAAAAAGCAAGGCACCTACCATCATCCATAGTTCCATACATATATTCATTCATGCAATATCAATCAAAATATCCAACATTGTCATCAAATACCATTTAAACAAAGGCAAACAACCTCAATACGCTTCAAAATGCAAGTCTAATTTAAATTCACAAGTTCACAACTCACAATCTAAGCTAATAAATCAACGATATGTAAAATCGCGTTTTATTCCAAAATTTTTACGTTTTTTACCGCTTTTTTACCGCTTTTACTCAGAATACGTTTTTTCCCACAACGAAACACGTTTTGCTCATATTAAATCGTAAAAGCGGCGTTTTTACGTTTTAAAGCGCGATTTTGACTACCATGGTTACATCAAACTTGAAGATTCATATTTAGGATTTTATACAAACAATTATTAAAATGTTAAATTACAAAAAAATAAATACAATGAGAAGTTACACCTAGATATAATTCATTCAATGTCACTACATTACACGATTTAGAATTAACAACAATCAGTTGAGAAATATAATGAAAGCTAAATTACATCTTTTATATCAATCCCAAAATAGAATTAACAAATTAGGAAAAAAGAAGAAGAAAGGGGCTATCCTCTCCAGCATATCACCAGAATTCATGACTCAATTTTCCCTGCTTTCTGTGGACTCTTCGTCAAAATCACGATGATCATTCTCTATTATCTAGGTGCGGGCAAAATAGTTAATTTGCCTACACAATAAGATGTGCCAATGACCAAAAGACATGTCAACTCTTTACAACCCCAGCAAACGTATCATTTAATTGTCCGATAAATGGCAATCAGAGCAAAGGCACAATGAGTGCACTTATACCATTGGGAGCTACTTGAGCTTATATTACAATTAAGTTTTCGAGCGCCTGAATGCAAACCATATCTCGTAGTGATTAAACAGCAAACTATCATGAGTATGCTTCCCAATATACTCAAGCCCCAAACTCGTAAGCCTCTTTGTGCATTCCTCTCCTCCCAGTCGTGAACAGAACTTTAAATTATGTGATATAAAGATTCGTCCTTCATAAGGTTTCAATCTAGTGGCTAACCTCTCCAGCCCAACCCAAACAAGCTTATCAGGCATATGAAGAAATACGGCACTGGCATATATTAAATCATACATGACTCCAGAGCCAAACTTACTGAAATCCATATCCTCCCCCTTCACAATCAAAGGGCGTTTAAACAGGAGACCTTGGGAGGGAAGCTCATACCTAAATGCAGCCATAAGGGAGAGCTCATCCCTTTCAAGGCAATGAAAGTGATCTGGAGTTAAGAACCGAATAAAATGCAAGCCAACTCGGAGAGTACCACAACCAATCTCTAAGACACGGGAGTCCGGTTTGAGTTGAGAGGACTGAGCAAGAAATTCAAACACATCTCTTCCACCTGCCCAGGGTTCACCATAGTTGCTGTGGTGCTCTTCAACCAGGAGTTCCCCTGGGCAAGGCAGTGCAGTGTGGTTATCCGATTCAGGTCCCTCATAGTGTGATATGCCCTTAAATCTGTAAACAGCAGAAACACCATATAATTCATGCAAAATATATTGAACTTAAAAATTACAACAATTGCATCCCGGGGATCCCACTTCTACAACTATTAATATTGAACTGTGCACAAATTAACTAAGCAAAAAGACCACTTTGAGGTATTTGGATTAGTATGCTAAGAAAAACATAATAGAGCAGTTCTCAAGAGACACCGTGATGAAAATGAACATTGTTTATTCTAGAGAGTGCGGTGATGAGATTGGTGCATCCAAACAAATTCTTGTGTCAGACTAAATTGGCACAGCATAGAGGTTTGAAGTACGTGCTGTGTGGTGTTTAATTTGAACAAATCCTGCCATTGTTAGAAGCCAGGCAGATCATTTCAGCATCTTGCAAATCTAAAAACAACATCAGAAATAAAGGAATCGTGTATACACATAATTCGCAGTATTAGAATGGGCGAAAAAGCAAATTAAGAAAACGAACAAAAGATGGGACAGCGTAAAAATCTACATCCTCGCGACCAGACAAATTCAACAAAATCATGCAGACTAAACTCAGTTTAAAGCTCAGCGTGTCGTCATTAGCAAAAGTTTCCCAAAGCTCCCACTTCCATTCTCTTCCTTAAATCTCTCAAATCTTGCGGTATCACGCGCCTGCACCATATGTCCCTTGAATTCATTTAGTCATCCTCGATCTCGATTTCTAATATATTTGGATTTTGTTCCGATTCTCTCTTGCAAGCCAGAGCTTCAGTTAAAATATATGCATAACGAACCACTGTTATGGATAACTACTGATTGGAATATGTAGCTAAAGATCAAATGAGCGCCCATGAGTGGAGAGATATCTTAGACCTAAGCTAAGGTTCATTTAAGACGAGAACAGGGCCGCTACAGTCGAGAGAAAACGCGTAAACTATAGGCAGATGGATAAGATTAGGATCACCGGGCCTTACTGTCTAAGATCCTCGAGTTGCTGAGCCCTAGTGCGCGGGTTAATGCCCTTGCGGAGCACATTGTCATGCATATGAAGCCCGTTCAATTGGATCTGATATTTTAACCACTCTACGTCCTCCTTCGTCGTCGAAAGGGGAGTATTGCCGCTTCCAGACCTGGCGATATCATTATGAAATCCGTTGCCACTGGAAATGGAAGTGTCAGCAGCTGAAGGGCAAGAGCAAGAAGAGAGAGTTGACAAGAGGAAGAAGAGGAAAACAGCGGCCACCAAGGCAGAGAGAACCAGAGTCGGCACTGTTACAACTATGCCCTTCGACGCAGCCGGCGACGATGAGAGTGCCATCCACGATTTATCAGTGCCAGCGTAAGGCAGACTCTAGATCAGGATCGGGGGACGAATCTTCACGGCTGCGGTTAGAAATCGCGCTAGGGGTTTTGTTGGCACCGGGCTCATCAACGACAACGTTTTGAGGCTGGGAGCCATCTTATTTTTAAGGGAAATTTCCACTGTACTCCATTGGCATTGCAGACACTTTATTTTCAATAGCCCTAGAACAATAAAACATTACCAAACTTCACTGCATTCACATGTATCAAAAAAAAATTGAATTTTATAGATAAAGAGGCACTTTTACCCTTACTTTATTTTCTTAAAAGGTTGAATAGTCGTTGGATCTCTAAGGGTAGACTGTCAATGCTCATACCATTGATGGTGCATTCGATTTAGTGTTATCTAAACATATGAAGTAAGAGAGTTTACAATGAACATTAGCGTGATTAACAGGAAATGTGAGTGAATTAATAACTCCAAAAAATATAAGTGTTTATTTATGAACGAAGAAATGGAATAAGGGATTTACAACAAAAAATAGGCCATTGATAAGAAACATAAAGGGGATTTACAACTCTCGTGATGAAAACAAGTGTCTATGTATGAATGTATGAGTAGAATAAGGCAACTTACCACAAAAATTAGGCTATTAACAAGAAACATAAGAGAGTAAACAACCCTCATAAGTATAAGTGTCTAGGTATAAATTAACAAGTGATAAGGAGATTTATTATGAAAATTGGGTCATTGGAAATAGGGAGAATTTCATTTATCCCTTAAGGATGTGATCTAATTTCGGTTAACACTCAAAATATTTTAAAACTCTACTGCACACCCTTGAGTTGAAATGAAATCAAGTTTTGTGGGTGAAAAGACAATGATGTCATTTTTGTATGTTTAAAAAAAAAGTGTTTATAGGATAAATAAGGGAATTTGCAAAGCAAATAAAAGCATTTACAAAACATTTAAATACAAATAAAGGGATTTGAAATAACATAGGGAATTTAAAATATTTTAGTCATTTATAAGATAAATATGAAAATTCACAAGATAAATATGAAGATTTACAAGACAAATAAATGAATTCAGAAGAATATTGGGAACTAAAAACATTTTAGTCATTTATAAGACAAATATATATAGAAATTCACAAGACAAATAAAATAAGGACATAATTATATTTTTACCTACTAAATTTAATTTAATTTTAGCCAAAAGGATGTAATGAAGTTTCATAATCTTTTTAGAGCTAACTGAAATTTAAGCAACATCATTGGAGCTAACTGAAATTAAGCAACATCATTGGAGCTAACTGAAATTCTCCCTTAAAAATTAGACAAATATGAATTAACAAGTGGAATTCAAAGAGAACATCGTTGTTACACATATATGAATCTTTGAGAGAACCACATCTAAAAAGTTAGTGTTGGGGAACCCAATGTCTTATAAAGCCCCCTCTCTTAAGGAAACGTTATGTGACTTGTGATGTGTTTGTAGACAGTGGCGGATGTAGGTGTTAGACTTGGGGCAAGTGCCCCCCCTTAAAATGGATGTTTTCAAAAAAGAAAAAGAAAAAAAGGGTTAAATCCAAATATTAGAGAATCCTTTCGCATCGCAGAATCAAATAGCCAGCTTCTCTGAATCAAACTTTCGCCATTTGTTTAATGCCTTATATTGAAAAAGATGTATTTGATAGCATTCATAATAGGGCAATTACGATGAAATTCCAAAAAATAAGGTTTAGAAGGATGATATTGTAATTATTTTTATTGTAATATATTTTTGTTATTAAAATATATGTGTTTGAACTTATTTAGTGCACAGCCTTGCTATTTTTAACAGCACTTTTGCTATTTCTAATCGTACTTAGCCTTGTTTTTCCCTTTATATTCTTTTATTTTTTTAATGTATTTAAAACTTTTCTCTAAAAAAAAAATCGGGGGCTCTGCCCTCGAACCCCCGAGTCTCCCCGCAAATTGTGCCCCCCTTCCGTAAATTTCTGGATCCGCCTCTGATTGTAGATTGTTTATTCCTTAAAAGATTATAATTATTAAGATTACTTTTGTTTGAGGTCTTACATCTATTAAAATATTTTTTTAGAAATATGATTAATTTGGTAGGTTGTTCTACTACATCAATTTCAAAAATCGACCATCAAAATTATTCATGACCTCTTCTTCACTTATTTGAGTACATGCTTGTACAATGACAGTGGCTTCAAGTGGCAGTAGATGTATTGAGTGGAGGCATTTGTAGCCTAGTGATATAAAATCCCCCTTTAAACAAGAGATCGTAGGTTTGATCTCACTTATAATCTTAAGCCAATAATGTTGCCCTCTTACTTTTTTTTTTATTAAAAAAAGAAGTATTGTGCGAAGGGACTCCACTTTTCAGCAGTGAAGTCCATTCACACATAAAGTTATAGATTTTTTATTTTTTTTGTTGTTGTCCATCCGGTATCAAGAGTTTCGCCTAGACTAATCTGAATCCGACCCACGTCGCGCACTTGACTATGGTAGGAGAATCTCCCGGCAAGACTTTTCTGCATTTACAAGACTCGAACTTGAGACTTTACTTAAGTGACACAAGCCGCTTACCACTTATGTCAAGAAAGTTATAGATATATAGACTTACAGTAGTTATAATTAGCTGGCATACCAGTAAAGCAGTCATGGTGGTACTATATACCACTCTGGTCCTATTTATAAGTCCAGTTTGACCAAAAAATTTGGTCCTATTTATAAGTCCATTTTGACCAAATAAATGAGATTGTGACAATTTTGCCCATACTAATGATGATGAGAGAGATTGACTAGCTATGTTGGGAAGAGAAAAAGATGAGAGAGATTTGACAATAAATTTTAAAAGGTACTCATTCATAAATGAGGGTAAAGTTGGAAATTTGCTCTATAATCATTGAGATACCCAACTTTCCCTGGTATGTGAAATTTGGTCAAACTAGACTTATAAATAGGACTAGAGTGATACTTATATGAACTTCCACGATTAATGAAGTCAAGTCATAATAATATTTTGCGCTCTTCTTAACTTTCTCGCTGCCACGTGTCTATTTTTATTTTCATGCACGGTTTGTTTGTAGCTGTTCTGGGCTTCTGGCTCAAATACATTATATATACTTCTATTTTTTTAAAAGAAAACAAATAATTTTTAATCAAAATTTTATTCCCGCACAAGTCACGACACCCAATATGGAAAAGGGCACTAGTTACCATGGTTTGTGAAACCGGACCGGACCGGCCGGTTTAGGGTTAAACCGGTCCAACCCGGCCTGACCCGGTAAAACCGGTGTGACCCGGACGGGTTACCAGGGTGACCCGGTCATACAATTTTATTTTATTTTTTTAGTTTTTTTTTTTTTGAAATTTTGCCTCACACTACTGTTTATTTCTTGAGGTGAAACCGTGAAAGAGCTTTGTTCATCTCGATTTAGAGCTTCGTTCCATTGTGCAGAGCTTCAGGTTTATTATTGTTGAATGTTTTAATAATGAAGGTGCCTAGAATACTACCACTCCCAATCTCGAGTCTAGCAATCCTTCCACACATTCTGGTGTTAAAAAGGATCCTGCTTGAGAATATTTTATCATCATATACTTGTTTTTGATATTTTGCTATCATGAATATATTGTCTCAAATGTAGGTTGTAAAGAAAATTGTTAGGAATATCTGAATATGTCACAAGTATTGAAGTATATGGTTATTTTGCTACAGATCTAAAATATTGAAATGATATATAGTATGTCAAATTTAGGTTGGTGTGATAAGAAATTAATTATTTTCCAATTTTTTATACCTCACCGGTCTAACCCGGGTTGACCCCGGTCTGACCCACTAACCCTTAACCCAGTACCCCGACCGGTTCAGTGACCGGTCCGGATTTCAGAACCTTGCTAGTTACACACATAGACACGATTTCGTAGACATAACAATTAATAAATACTCCCTCCTTATTATTATAAGGCACCAACTAACTGTTCTCACAAACCAATAAAAGTAGTTAAAGTCAATAAAGTTGTCCTAGAATCAAAGTAATTTTCAATGTTACCCCTACTAATTGCATTAAATTCTAATATTATATTAATTATTACTCTCACCCACTACCCTTATTAACTATGAACATATATGGAAAAACATAATTAATGCTCATTGGGAATAAGCAAGTCCCTTATAAAAAGGACCAGATAAACTTGTTAGTTGATGCCTTATAATAAGGACCAGAGAGAGTACAGTAGTTTGTTACAGATTTCATATGAACAAAACTTAGACACACACATATATATTCGGCTCAATTTTTCAACCAAACATTGTTGTGTAATTTTTATAGTTATTAACATTCTAACTAAATTTCAAAATTTTATTACTACATTTTACTATTAAAAAATTCATATGGTTGAAATATTTGATCCAATGAATACAAGAAAATTGATGTTCACTCACGAAATTATACCGTCACTGCCTTGTACCATACTACCAATCTCCATCAGTGGCGGAACCAATAAATTATTTTAGCTCGGGCCAAAAATAAACATATTGAACTATTTACTAAATAATATCGCATAACATTAAAGATACAAATAAATAATAACCGAAAATTATAAATCAAAAGATAATATAGTAAACAAAAATTCTATGACCTTTGGAAGGAGACTTATTACAATGTGCATCACTTTCAGAAATTATTTTTTTAGAAATATCACTTTCTGAAGTTATTTTCTTCTTAAAGAACACACATCTATATTTTTCTGTTTATCCTTACTCATCTTTTTCAACCTACAACAAATTTGGTGACCCGTAATATATGTTGTTGTAAGTGTTAATTAGTATCTTCTGTCACTAAACATTAATTATTATAGTACTACTCAATCCACTAAACTAACACTTAAATGTGCATTCCACCTACCTCAAAACAAAATAATTGGAGAAAATAAAAAAAAATATAATAGGAACCCCAAAAAATATTTTTTTAAAAAACGTGCAAATCTGATTCAATTTTAGCTAGGCAAATAACCTATAATAATCTATTTTTAAAGAGAAATTTATTATAAAATCATAAGACAACCAAATAATAAATCCAAACTGATTAAAATTAGCTATTAATCCTCATCTACATATATATAGTCATCTATTGTCAAAACTCAAGACTCTGCCAAAATTTTCACTAATTAGCACAATATTACCCTCATTAGAAAGAGAAAAATACATAAAAAAATTTTCATAAAAGGAGTTAGGTGAAAATAAGTGATTTTAAGTACCTATTTAGTCCTTAAAATGAAGATGAATAGCGCCGGATATAAGATGATACTAACCTTTTCCGTAGGTATCTCAAACAAGAATTTTACTTTCCTCTCACAACTTAATGAGTAATGAACTAAACATTGTCCTAATAAAAAAGAGAGTATAATTATAGAAAATATAAGAAATTAGTTAGGGCCAAATTATTGGCCAAAATAAAATATTATATAACACATCTATATAAATACATAAGATAAGAGAAGGCCAGCTGGGGTCAAGGCCCCAGCTGGCCATAACATGGCTCCGCCATTGGTTGGGGCATTGATAAGAAATTAGCTGGGGCCAAATTATTGGTCAAAATAAAATATCATATAATATAGAGGTAGGATATTCTCACTACCTATTCACTACCTGTTTATCACCGTCAGATCTGTCTTTTATCCTACGGCCCTGATTAACCCTACTTAGCCCCTTTTCCATTCTCCATTTCTCCCTCTTTCCAAGCACAGCACCTCCGAGCGATCTGCATACCTCCGAATACTCCGTCGTCCCTCCTCCTCCAGCGATCGCCGTCTACAATTAATCGTTGGTTTTGCCATCGACACCGTTGGTTTTTCTGATTGCCGTGATCTTTCAACAATTAATCGTTGGTTCTTTAGGGACTTGGTTAATCTGTTTTGATTTTCTGTAATAAACATTTGATGCCCCCCTTTTCGTTAATGGTTTTTTTTTTTCAGAAAGCGCTAGAACCGCATAAAAACGAATTATTGCGATGTGGGTATCTCTAATTACAGTCATTTGAAAACCTAGGGTTTATATATAATTTAGGAAGAAGGGGATAATAATATTTAGACAGGATGAGAGCAGATGCACAAGGGATGAAACATGTTTCGTTATTATAGTTTATAGTCAGGAACGTAACATTGTTGAATTTTCGGTTTTTTTCTTTTCCTGCCTTGATTGGGGAATGACGATGCTATTCAAGCTCAACGATGGAATGCTAAACTGCGAATTCAATTTTTTTTTTTTTTAAACAACTTCTCAAAAAAGAGGTAGGGACGACGATCGATTGGAGGAGGAGGGATGACGGCGTGAGGAGGAGCGGTGCAGAGGAGGGAGTTTTTGTCGATCACTGGGAGGAGCTGCGGATCGAGGGAACGGAGGAAAGAGGGAAAAATTGGAGAATGAAAAAGGGGATTAAGTAGGGTAAATCAGGGCCGTTGGATTAAAAGTAGATCTGACGGTGATAAATAGGTAGTGAACAGGTAGTGAAAAAATAAGGTAGTGAGAATATCCTACCTCCTATAATATATACATATATTTTAACAAATTTTAGAAGATTTTAGAAGGCTAGCATTGAAGAGTTCCGCCACTGATCTCCACGCACATGAAAAGCTAGCAAGGAGGGAACAAACTGAATCGTTGGTTTGTTAGCGCCATAAAATTGCACGCGAAAATCGAGACCCGCTTCCCTAAAAAGGGCATGTGCCCTAGCAAATGCTTAAATGGTAACGCAAGCCCCAAACTTACAGCAAAGATTTCCAGTTTTCCACTCTGTAGTTTTCCCGACGTGCAAGGACGATCTTGTCCTCGACTGAAAAACACGAACCCAGTCAAAGGACTTGCCGCAATAAAATCGAAGCCCAATTTTCACTCTCATTCCTCCCTTCGGAAAAGCCTCCCTCTATCGTTGAAACCTCGCAAGTGGTAGGAAACAAGCGGAAGGAAGCTTCGAATTCTCACTGATTGAGGTTAACACCTTACCGTTTTCTCTCCTATTACATCTTCTCTTTCTTTAACTCGATTTTAAATTCTTATGTTTTAAATTTCTATTCTGAAATAACTGTCTGCATCCTACAACATGGTTGGTTATGTTCCCGCGCGCCCTTGAATGCCTGACCCAATGATCGGGTTCGTAAATTTTTCTGTCTGTCCTTTTTTAGGCCTATTCATTTTTTCGTGATTTTTTCTGTTTATCAGAATGCTTTGAGGGATTCGTTTGCTTCAGAGGGTTCACTCTGTTGTCTCTTCTAGATTTATTTTGATGATTGAGGTTTTTGCTTAATTCACTTTTGGCCCCCCAATAAACTCGATAGGCAATATGCATCCTTTGCTTGATTATTCCGGCATTGTGGAAAGAATGGGTTTGGGTTGATGCTATCCTCTGCGACCCTCGTGGATAATTGTATGATCTGGATTTAAGTAGTTTATGGGCTCCTGGGCTGTGCCAAATTCTTTCATCTGAGCCTTACTTTTAAGAGAGACTTCAGTCCCCATTAATGGAAATTTTTTCCATGGTACTTTAAAGTGCCCCTTATTTTATTTTTCTTGTTTTTCTGATGAATTATTTGAACTTTTAAATAGAATGCCAACATTATATTATTGTCAATGGATTCTATGTATCAATTTTAATTTTTCACTTTCACTTTATATCGGTGAAGACTGAAGACAGAAGTTGGGTTGTTTTTCTGATGTTTGAATTTTAGTTATTACTGTGATACTGTGATGGGCGAATATTTGAATACAATCCTTTGCATTTTCTGCAGTTAACTCCTTTATTTTATTAACACTGAGAATTATGTACTGTCATAGTTTCCGCGATGCATCGTGTGGGTAGTACGGGAAACACAAACAATTCAAGTCGGCCTCGTAAAGAGAAGAGATTGACATATGTTTTTAGTGATTCTGATGACACAAAGGTGAATTCATCATTTCTTTTTCTTTTGTGTTACAGCCAAACATCTAAATGTCATGGTTGTTTCTTGTAATTTGTGTTGTTGACTGTTCTAAGTTCAAACATATTGTTCTACAAATGTGCCTCAAAAGCCTGCCAGTTCCTTTGGACTGATTAGGTTGTTCGTAGAAGTAATGTATGCCCTTGTCTTTTGTGTAGTTGGATGAAAATAAAATTTCTCTTTTGTTTAATAGCAGCTCTCTGTCTCCTTACTTCTTAATATTTAACCCCACCTCTCTTTTGCTAGGTTCTTAGTATTTTGCTTCACCAGGTCCCTTTTATTCATACCTAAAAAAATTTGGTCAGATAGCCGTTTAAATTTTGTCCAAGTTGCTCTTTCCTTCTTTGTTTGAAATTTATTCCTTTTCTACAGCATTGTGCAGGCATAAATTGTTTAGCCATCCTGAAGTCTTCTGTTTCTAACGGGCCTGATTATCTCTTCACTGGGAGCCGTGATGGAACATTAAAACGATGGGCGCTGGCTGAGGATGCTGCTACATGCTCTGCTACCTTTGAGTCTCATGTTGATTGGGTAAACTTCTTCATTTATAAAATTTCTCCCTGCTTCATTTGTTAGGTTGCAGACGGGTTTGTCAGCCTTTGAAGACATCATTGTTTAATTAATAAGCTTGTTTTTTAATTTAAATTAAATGCCCAACCTTAATTGTTAGGTCCAAAATTGTGAGGTGGGGAAATTGTAAGATATGCAATTAACTAAACATTTCTCATTTATGGGATTGTAACTTGTAATATGTGGAACAGTGATGGACCAGGCAAAGATTGTTAGCGGGGGTGAATTTTGTGCATAACATAAATATTAATATTTTGTGGAACTATAATTTTAAATATTTATTAAACTGATATAAAAAATTATTAAAATTAACTACTAAAGGAACTATATTCTTACAATCAATATAATAGAAAATTATTATTTTAAATATATATCGTTAAATAGTGATGCTCGTAGATCCCTCATTGACGTGGAACTTGTAAGTGACATATGATTATGATGATTGTTAAATTTCTTCACTCTTCATTTGCAATGCAGGTTGGGAATCGCTGTTTTGATATACAATTATCATTTATTTTGCAATTTGTTAGAAGAACTCTTATTTGTACTTTTTAACTAGTGTTGTTTTATTTTCTTGGACTTAGAATCTGTAACAAGGGGGAAAAAAACGTAAAGATTGGATCAGACCAAAAAGGCATTTTACAGCCCTTAACTCGTGCTAAAATCTTAAATCACATTAAAATTTGATTTACTATCGACATTCTGGGTGAACCCAATTTGAGGCAAGATTTATAGGCACTGAATGCTTAAACTTCTCCTGTGGTCATCTTTTCATCATGTTACTATTTCTTCTTTAGAAAAGCCAAATCTTTTGACGCATCTTTTGGCTAAGCTCACCTTTTCTACTTATACTATGGTATGCAGAAATTTGAGCAACTAGTTTCTTGCAATGTAGCCAATCGTTCATGTTCAATTTTACATGTACTGCAATGGGGATAAGAATTGATCTTGTTTTCATTCTCATGTAACATGAAGCCCATGCACAATCCGTAATTCATGCATGAGTTGCATGGAATATGATTAAGTTGATTTTGCTTCTGCAGGTGAATGATGCTGTTATCGTGGGTGATAGAACACTTGTTTCTTGTTCTTCAGATACAACCCTTAAGGTTTGTCAAACCTTAATTATTTCATTCTCTAATAAATTCTATTCTTCCATGTTGCCATTAAATATTTTACCATCTTTTACTTTTTTTTGTCTTTCCTCTGTGGTACCAGACATGGGATGCCTTATCTGATGGAGCTTGTACTAAGACTCTCAGCCAACACTCTGATTATGTTACTTGCCTTGCGGCTGCAGAAAAAAATGTAATGTATCCAACCCTTGTGCCATATACAATTATTAATTACATCAAAAGAGTAAGAAGGTTCAATTTTATATTTTATGTAGTTCATGTCAAATCTGAAAAATAGCTTTTCTTATTGAATCTTATAGACAGTTTTGATTGATTTTTTTTTTTTAAAATCTTTATCAAATTCATTTTCTAATCCTTTTATAGTGTTGTGCATTTTAGAGCAATATTGTTGCCTCTGGTGGCCTGGGTGGGGAGGTTTTAATTTGGAATCTTGAAGCTTCAAATGCCCCAATCTCAAAATTCCATGATGCTATGGATGATGATTGTTCTAATGGTGTCAATGGTTTGGGCAACTCCCTAATAACGACAGGCTTACATACCATCAGCTCAAACAGCAATCTTTCTGCACCCACTAGTCAGGGTCAAGGGTATATTCCTATTGCTGCCAAAGGCCATAAGGAGTCTGTTTATGCATTAGCAATGAATGAAGGTGGTACACTTCTTGTCTCTGGCGGCACAGAAAAGGTACTGTATGGCATTGATTTTCATTTTTATGCTCTAATTTAGCGAGGTCTCTTTTAAGTTATTGCCTTTGGAATTAAAAGCGGTGCTGCAGTGGTTTTCTTGAAGCTACCATAACTTAAATTTCATTAGCTGGCTTGCAGGGTATCGTCATTTACCTTAGGAATGTGCTTTATTTATGCTTTCCTTTTTCCTCCAGGTTGTGCGTGTTTGGGACCCAAGATCTGGATCAAAGACTATGAAGCTAAGGGGGCATACAGATAACATTAGGGCTCTACTTCTGGATTCTAGCGGCAGGTTTGTAGGGTGGAAATTTAGGATCAAATTTGCAGCTGACATAAAAACTAATTCCTATTTGCTTTCCCCCTTGCAAGCCAAATATTCCTTCTACTTTTGAGAAGTAGTGTTTACAAATGGTTAAGTTTGGAACTTGCTTTTGTCTTTATATTTACATCTTACAATTTCCTTCAATTTGTAGGTTCCTACAAAATTCAGATAAATATGACTTAAATGACATTATATCCATTAGGCAATTTGGCAACAGATTGCCTTTTGTCGTTCAGTAATGCAGAAGAAAAAAGAATGAATTCAGTCATCTTTGTTGTATGCGTGATAACACTTTTTGTCATATAAATTTTCCTATGAAAATTAATAATTTTTGCTGCTAGTCATCTGAGATACTTCAATCATTCATTTTTGCAGGTTTTGTTTATCAGGGTCGTCTGATTCTATGATAAGGTATTATTTGTGAAACACTAATAAAAGAAAGCTAGGGAAAAGTTTGTATATGATGTTATAAGCGCTTAAATTTAGTGTTGTGGTTGACTAATCTCTCCATCTCTTAGACTTTGGGATCTAGGTCAGCAGCGATGTGTGCATTCATATGCTGTTCATACAGATTCTGTTTGGGCACTGGCCAGCAGCCCATCATTTAGTCATGTTTATAGTGGTGGGAGAGACCTTTCAGTGAGTGAAGTTGTCATTTTAAAATAATGTTGATGCTAATTATTATTTTCACTTGACTTTATGTGATATCTTCTGTCTAACTTGCTAAGTGTATCTTTTTAATGCCCTTTTTTGCAGTTATACTTGACGGACTTGCAAACAAGGGAGAGTCTTCTTCTTGGCACTGGCGAAGACCCTATATTGCAATTGGCTTTGCGTGATAATAGTATATGGGTTGCATCTACCAATTCTTCAGTACACAGATGGCCTGCTGAAGGATACTATCCTCAAAAGATTTTCCAAAGGGGCAATTCCTTTTTAGCTGGAAACTTGGCTTTTTCCAGGGCAAGGGTGTCCCTAGAAGGGTCCGCCCCTGTATGCTACATTCATTTCTCATAATTTCATCTTTCCAATTTATGGTTAACATTGCTTTATCTATTGAGTAATGAGCAGTGTCGTCCTAGGGGACCCATAGTGCCAGTAGCATGATATGCACCTTGTGAAGAATCAAATTGTTTACATAATTTCATCCTGTGCCATTTAGGATTATGGGATTTTCCTTCCAATGATTCTTGTCTTAGAAGTTTAATCTTCATTTAGTTCTCTCTCTGTACTGGGCACTGATGATTCTTTCTTTTGTTGCCAAAATTTTCATCTCAATAGGCACCTGTTTATAAAAAACCAACCTTAACTATTACTGGTACCCCTGGAATAATGCAGCATGAAGTCCTCAATAATAGGAGACATGTTCTGACAAAGGTAATCTTAATGATTGCTGTGCATGGGCTATAGGGTGCATGTATCTATTGGTGGTGTTATTTATTCTGCTGCTTAATTGCTGCTACTGTCTCTGTCTGTAATCTTGTGAACTAATAGAGGGGGCTCTACTAACAGGATACTGCTGGTTCAGTGAAACTGTGGGAGATTACAAGGGGTGTTGTGATCAAAGATTATGGAAAGGTGAGCATTATTTGGATTTTTCTTTTCACCTAGTTGTAATGATGGGGTATCTTAAGTGGAAATCTTGTCTTTTGGGGAAGGAGCTTATTTGCTTTACTGATTCTTATTTGCCTGTTTCAACTGTAGCTAACTCAAAATTTCTCATGCTTTACATGTCAACTTTTTAGGTTTCGTTTGAGGAGATAAAGGAAGAGCTGTTTGAGATGGTATGATTACTGATTGACAACATTATTGCAATAATTTTTTTTGTTACCGGTGCATCTTCTTTCCCCTCCCAAGACGAGGTCATAAACAATCTTGTTAGTTCCGTCTGATTTTATTTTCTTTTCCTATGGCCTTAGGTTAGCATTCCTGCATGGTTCACGGTAGATACCAGGCTTGGAAGTTTGTCAATTCATATGGACACTCCCCAATGCTTCTCTGCAGAGATGTATTCAGCAGACCTTAGCATTGCCAACAAACCTGAAGATGATAAGGTAAATGGACCTTTGTTAATAATCAATTCACCTCTCTATTTCTCAAGGTTGCTATGTTTGTGGATTTTCTTCTATTATATCTATCTTTCTATCTATTATGAGTAAATACCCTTTCTGGTCCCTGACAAAAAA
This sequence comes from Acacia pycnantha, assembly GCA_025563575.1. Taxonomy (NCBI): domain Eukaryota; kingdom Viridiplantae; phylum Streptophyta; class Magnoliopsida; order Fabales; family Fabaceae; genus Acacia; species Acacia pycnantha. Next base: position 377,625 of record JAMWYP010000161.1, read on the forward strand.
AATGGACCCTATTTTGGTCCCTGACAAAAAAATTGACCCTTATTCGTCCTTTTTATGGGACTAAAAATGACATTTTGGAAATTTGTGAGGGATCAAAATGTCCACCAATCGACCTTTATTTGTCCTTTTTATGGACTAAAAAGGACATTTTTTTTGTTAGGGACCAATATGGGGTCCGTGTTTTTTGTCAGGGACCAGAAAGGGTATTTACTCTTCTATCTATTATTGCAAGAAAGCTAAGGATTGCTGCAGCTTTTTTTGTGGGCCACTCTTATTTAACTTTCTCAGTCATTCTGCTGTTCCCTTTTCTTTTGGTCTTATCAATATGAACTACACCGCTTACCCTTGTCCTTCAACAGTCAACTGTCCAAATGTTCAAGTCTTTTTCTAAAAAAAATAAATTTAAATTTAGCTGTTAAAATTTTTGGTATTTGTGCCTCAGAAGCTTGTTTATCTATCTAAAGGATTGAATGTGAAGTTGATTAAACAATACATGCTAATAATTAGATATAAAATTAAAAATTATGACATTTTTTAAATTTTATATATTGGAGATTTTGTTTTTGCTGTCTTCTGGCTCTAATTGAGATTTGAATCAAGAACCTTCTGTCTTATAAAATGAGTACTGTATTTATCAGAGTGAACAAGAGACTTAAAAATGAGATACTTCTAAATTTTAAAGTTCGCTAAAAAGATATTTTTGTGGAGCTGACAGTGGCTGAGTATTCTTCTGTGCATGTAGAATATCCACAATTAGGTTTCATATATCCATTTTTTAGTACTCTAATATATCCATATCTAAAGCATCCAATGGCATCATGAGGAAGCTTACAATAATTTATCATTGACTATCTGTTTTTAGCGTCTTGTTATAATAAATGCACTGAAAGCAATTAAATGAGTCTAGTTATATTTCTGAAGGTTAATTTGGCTCGAGAAACCCTTAAAGGGCTCATGGCTCATTGGTTGGCAAGACGAAAGCAAAGAGTGGGATCTCATGCTAATGGGGAAATGGTCCCTGGAAAGGATACTAGTACAAGAAGTCTTATGCATTCAAGAATGGATGTTGACTGCAGTACTGAGAATGATGCCATGGTTTACCCTCCATTTGAATTTTCAATTGTTTCCCCTCCATCCATTATCACTGAGGGCATGCGTGGAGGTCCATGGAGGAAAAAAATCACTGATTTAGATGGAACTGAGGACGAGAAAGACTTCCCAAGCTGGTGTTTGGACTGTGTATTGAACAATCGATTACCTGCAAGAGAAAATACTAAGTAACTTCTTGTCTCCTCTGCATTTCCCCCCGTTATTTTCAACACCTCTCCTGATAGTGTTTGGACTGAGTAACTGTTACCTTCCAGAGAAAATGCTATATAACATTTTGCTATCTGTTGCATCGTCTTTTTGTGAATTGGTCGTGTTTTGACTATGACTGTGGCTTCAATAAAGAAACCATGCTCATAAAATGTTCACACTTAGTTGGCTGATGCTGCATAGAATCTATTTTTATTATGATTTTTTAATAGCTCAGTCTTTTTTAAATACATATTCTAGCTATTCATATTTGCTGTTGTCCTTGTTTTCTCAATGGTATGTTCACTCTAGAGAGTTAGATGGTGCAGTAATGGTCCCACTAGGATTAAGCGCAACCACTTGGTCAGGGTACAACTCTATTTCTCTAAACCTTCTTAGGGGGCTGAATCAATCATAGGTGCCATGGCTTGGGATGTTAAACGCATTGAATCACAAGGGAGATGTTGGCCAAACTTTCTCCAACAATCCCCCAAACAATACCCAGGAGATTCGAACCTATAGCCTCTCTTTGATAACACTCATAGGATCAAGCGTAACCACTAGGCTAAAAGCTATAGCTATTAGTTGGGGCATAGCATAACTCTATTCCCTTGAGCCTTCCTAAAGGGGCTGCACCAATCACCGATACCACAGGTTGGAATGTTAAGCTCATCAAATTATAAGGAAGACGTTGCCCAAACCTTCTCCAACAGTCCCTGCTGCCTGTTTCTACCACTGAATTTTCTGTACTTTTGAAATTTATGGTTTTTATCATTAATAGATTTCATTTGTTTTATTTTTGTTGGAAAAACCAAATAAAGTATGTTTTAGGGATTTGAGTTTATCACTCACAATGACCATCCTATCATTCTGGAGGTTTTTTGTGACTATCAATGTTTACTACCAATTATATTGTAGATTCTTTTGTAAAACGTATGCAGATGCAATTTCATCTTGCAACCGCTTGAAGGTTCCACTGTCCGGATCAATACACAAGGAAAACTAAGTGCTCCACGTATATTGAGAATTCACAAAGTAAGCAATGTATTTCATAGTAATTAGTAATTGACATTTGGGAAAGAATTAGTTTATGAATCAAAAGTAGTCATTCTCTCTTTATACGGTTTTCCCTTCCATCCCATTTCCAGAAATGGCTGTCTCTATATCTATTGAAATGCTCTGTAGCAAGAGAGTAATGTGATACGCCTTGATTTTATGAAGCGGGGAATTGTTTTTTTGGTATCAAAGATACTACCATTAAATTGTTTGGGGTTACGCACCTACCCAATATTTAAAAAGCTAGCCATTGGCAACTTTTTCTACTTGCAGGATTATTGTCTTATGCTATTCCCCTTCTTTTATTTTTCTCAATATTTGTGCTTGTTATATGTGATTGACAATGAGCAGCTATCAATAAAGAATATTTTCTCCTTTAAATTATAATGTTCTCCCATTATTTTTTTGTAAACGAATTGAGTCTTATTTTTGGCTATTTATTTAAAATTGTGCAAGTACAGACAAATATGAGAGAAAATTAGCTATCATTAAAGAACAGTTTCTCCTTTATATTATAATATTCTCCCGTTATTTTTTTGCAAATGAATTGAGCCTTAATTTTGGCTATTTATTCTAAATTGTGCAAGTACTGAACACGAGAGACAATGAGATGGTAAGATTTTCGTTCACACGGGCATGTATTTAGTGGCCAATTGATAAAGTTTTGATGGTTAGTTGATGACTATGAGATTCAAAACTATACCATAGGTGTTTGTCGTATTTGTATAAAGTTTCATATCTTATGTATTGGCCTGACACCCTCATATTGGGACTGAAGCAAAGGGCAGGGAAGACATGGAAGGCCGATGAAATCATGCCATTTATTCTGAGTTTTTCTGTTTTTGATGACCAGACCCCCAGGGGGTTTGATTGAATCTGTACCCATCCTGACTTTCTTTCTAGTAGATGCTGTGATTAAGAAAAGTTAACTGCTCCTCTCTGTTTTTATTTTTGCCCTTCTTTTGTCTAGGTTATTAATTATGTAATAGAAAAGTTGGTCCTAGACAAGACATTGGATAGCACAAATGCCGAAGGTAGTTTTACCTCTGGACCTGCACTTGGGGATGGATCTTTTCGATCTGGATTGAAGTCTTGGCCAAAGCTTAAACCTTCTATTGAAATATTGTGCAACAATCAGGCAAGTTTATAAATTCTCTGTATTGCTGTCTCTTGACAGTACCATTGCCTTTTTGTTAAAGTTGCGCTAGTCTTGGCATGCCTCTTGAAATCTTTACTGTTACCTTGGTTTCCCATTTTGGTGTTTGCCCCAAGATATCGACATCGTTTAGTACACTTATAGAGTTGTGGTCTTCCTTTTGGTCTTAGTAGCAACGCTGCCACTTTGACCTTCTTCTAGAGAACATGCTGCAAAATATATTATGACGGAGACTTGTAGTATGGGATACCAAGTCCCACATTGAGTAGAATGAGATACTCAATGGAGTATTTAACTGCATTGGTTCTCCCACTTCAAAAGCTACCAATCAGATTAACAGAGTCTTGGTCATTAAGTTCAAATGTGGGTATGCCAAACACTGCCCTTAGACACCACATCACAATTATTAATTTTCATCCATTGTATTATCATTGTGCTACCTTCTTGGTCATCAAAAGTCTTGGCAAAGTTTATGTCTTCTCATTGTTTTGACTTTTTATGACAATTTATTTGTTCATTTTTTGGTTAATACAATATTTGGTCTTTCAAGTTTGCCCTTATTTTGGTTTGGTCTCTTAAGTTTCAAACCATAGGTTTTGGTCCTTCAAGTTTTATTTTATTTAAAACATTGGTCCCTATTTTAATAAAAACCTGGATACTTTGCCTCTTGGGAAGTCAAAACCTATGGTTTGAAACTTGGAGAGACAAAAACCAAAATGAAGGTAAACTTGAAAAGCGAACAATTGTATTAACCTTTTATTTTTTTCATATTCTTTGACCCTAGTTTGAATGTAAATTATTTATTTTTTCATATGTATTCTTAGCTTTAATGTTTTTGGTATTATATTTCCAGGTGTTGTCTCCTGAAATGAGCTTAGCGACTGTGCGTGCTTATATATGGAAGAAAATGGATGATCTGACCCTTAATTACAGGGTGGTTCAAGGCAGGTGATAGCAGATTGTGCTAAAAGGTGTGTAAGGCGCCATGATATTTGTTTGGCCTTTTCAGTTGCAAGATGATGTTCGTGCTTTTGTTGCTTTGGTTTCTTCATTTGTTTTGGGTAAATTATTCTCCCTTTCCTAAGGGACCCAAACGACATACCTCTATATTTCAAAAAAGTACATGAATGTGCCCTCGGTCTTTCCGGCAAAAAATAAGTTACAATCTCACCTGAATTAACCAAAATACCATGGGTTGGCCAAAAAAATGAAGTCATATATAATATGACGAGTATTATACTATTACATATAGATTCGATGGATATGAAATAATTACTTTTTAAATTCTAGAATAAATGTTAGTCTTGATTCCAATACTATAAATAATTTTAATATAAAAAGAAATATACTTTCTTTTACTAAAAAATAAATAATTTTTAAGGTATTTATCTTTTCTTTTTCTTAGTGAATTAATAGTATTTATTATGTAATTCAGTAATTGATACAAGTTTAACTATACGAATCGAGAAGGCTTCAAGGCTAATTTATTGCCGGGCTGCTCCAATAAGTGGCATGGAGGTGATAAACCATATTCTTCTCTGTGCAAAATTGTACAAAAATGATTTTTCAAACTTTTTCTATTTCCGGATTGAAAAATTGTATGATGCTGCTTAATAGCTGTTGACTTATTATGTATTGACTTTTTCTTAATAACAGATAGTTTCCTGCTTTTGAAGTCTACCATTTGAAATAATGCTTATTGCTTGTAATGCACTGATTCTTTTGTGGGAAAAATATGCAGGTGATTTTTGCTGTCTCGGCAAGGTTCAAACATTTTATTGCTATAAACTACTTGAGCTCTGATTCTTTGGGAGTGCTTGTGTTGATCGGTGGTATTATTTGTTGTAAATTCTGAAAATATCATTCAGGACCGAATCTACTGGCATTCTCCAAATCTGCTTGATAGATTTTATTCATCGAAGAGGTGTTGCAGCGAATTTCGTGGGCTTGCACACTTACACTGGACATGACAGAGTAATGGGGTTCTCCTGGCAGGATAAATATGTAATTCTTTTTGACTCTGTTGAGAATCAATGGGGGATCATTCTGGCCTACTGTAATGTTTTCTAGGAATTGGATAGTCAATCAGTTTAGAGATGACATTAAAATCTTTGTACATTTGAATTGTTCCTTCAATATCTAGCCATATAAACTGTTCTCTAGATGGATCTCCACATTCATCGCTCTACTTTGTTCCAGCTATTTTTTAATATCTTGTAGGTTGCAAATAATATTATGGCCATTTGTTTCAAGTTAGAAACTTTCAATCTATATTCTTTTCACTGACGCTCTTTTTTTTTTAGCCCTTGTTCGTGTTCCTGTTCAATTTTACTTAGTGCCGAAAAGGCCGTTTGGTTGATGGGAGAGATAAGAATGGAATGAGTTAAAATAAATAAAAGCAAAAATAAAATAACTTGAGTGTTAATGAAGAGGAGTTGTAATTTAGTTAATGAGACTGAGTTTTGACTCATGAGGTTTTTAGGTGGTGTAGTGATTCCCACGACATGTAACCAACTCATCATGGTAAATAGAGATTTCATTTTCTTGACTCTTACAACCAAACAGGAAGAGTTAATGAAGATCCAAGTTGAAGTCGCATGTATATTAGGTCTCTCTTTCGTAGTTGTTACCAGCAGGTCTATATGCTGCTCGTCATTTTTGGCTGAATCATCTATGGAAAAACCAGTAACACCGCAAAGATTCGTTTGTAAAGGTGCTGCGACCAATAGTACTCCCTCCAATTTAGAGTTGACTTCTTTTAGAAAAATTAAGGGAGTTAAATAAGTTATTTAATCATATATGTTGTGTAATTATATATCAGGTTATAAGTTAGCCAAAATAGTTTGGAAAAAAGATAAATATAAATATTTTAAAGTAATTAAATAGCTTATTTAATTTCTCTAAAAAAAGAAGAAATCAACTTTGCCTTATATTTAAGAGGGAGAATATTAACGATTTGCTAGTTCACGGTTACTTCTAGCCAATGTTATCAAAATCAAGTTTCTACGTAGAAACGAAATCGGGTGGTAGAGACGTAAATTGTATAAACAACACGAAACGTAAAATTTCTGCTACTTAAAGTTAAGATACAAAATTATATATGTGTGTATGTAAAAAAAACATAAATCACTACTCAAAATTTAATGAACAACTTCATATATAAAAGATATAAGTCACATAATTATATAAAATATAAGTCCAAAAATACAAAGAGTTTAACAAACTCCTACAACCAACTTCCAAAACATCAAAAGAATAAAATGTAACAATTCCTAAATTATATCAATTGATTCAAATCAAACACACATCAACTTGCATGTCCCCAATATCCTCTTATCTTACTCTTATAACAAGTTTATTTGCAAAACTTGGAATGTCCAAATCATGACCATCTATAGGTTCCTTCACTTCAACTTCAATCAAGTTTTTTCATCATAGACATCAACATCTAAGTTGTCTGCATCTTCTCAATCTTCTTCATTTTCCACTATTCAATTATCATCGGATGGAAGATCATCAAGATTATATGCATGAGAGTTTTGAGCTTTCTTTTTCTTGCTGAATATTGAATTGATCATCACAAAAACAACATCTCTTTTGATTTGAGGGAAATGAAAATAGGGTTTTTTTTTTTAATTTTTTGTTTTAAGTAAAAATGGTACAAACATAAATTTTTATCGTCTTTTAAGTGTAGTTTTTACCCGTTTTTGCTAAAAATAATTTTTACTTACGTCTTAACACATATCACTCTCATAAAATCACGAAGTTTTTATGTTTTCACACTAGTTTCTAACAACAATAATGCTTCTAGCTCATTTACTTGATGATGTGGAAGAAAGATCCACAGTTACGCTGCCTCCCCAGAATTGGCATGGTGAAAAAATTAGTATAAGTTCACTAATGTGGATCTGTGCTGAGTTTGAAAAACGAGTCATACAACACGTACGTGTTGGGAAATTTTTCTCCGAGCCATAATAATTGCCATGTCGGTTTTGGGGAACCAATAAGGAGGAAAGAAGAAATGACAGACATTGAACAGAACCAGCAGGTTAAGTCTGAAATTGAGAGCACTGATAGTAAGTAGTATCAGGCAATTTATTCTTTTTGATTTTCCAAATTTAAACTCCTGATAAATGGTGAACATAGATATACACTAACGTCATCGTTACTATTGGAGACGATCCTCTGTTTCTAGAGATTGATTTTGAATGAGGAAGGTATTCCGACTTGTATTTGGCGAACGCTGAATGGGAGGTGAGAAAAGGAAAAAAGATAAGAAATTCCCACCTAAAAAGGAGACAAGGGAGAGATTTACGTGGTGTTGGAAGAAATGGGGATCGTTTTCACTAAGCAGAATATAAGAGTTGAAAGAACCAACTTTGGTGGATTACAGGACAAAAGAGGAGAATGAATTCGTACTCGTCTATAGAGAATCGCAGATGGAAACATCACCATTGGTTTCCATATTCCACCACTGTTACTCCGACGTCCTCTAACAAACTTGAATGGGATTCTTTCCTACTTTGTTCTCTTGACGTCGGACTCCAACATCAACTTATGGACGGAACTCGATTCTCTATTTCTATCAACGTGAGAACATGAACAGAATCCATATCTGTGTAGATTTTACATAAAGTTGTCAGCATACGGTTCTATGAGGCAACGCTGTCGTTTGAATCTTCGTCTTTTTTTGGTTTTCCCGAGAAGCAGGGGAGAAACAGAGTCCGAAGGCCGAGTCTTTTTTCTATATAAGAGGAACTCGTGAGAGGTTTAAAATCAAATAGAGCTTCACTATTAAGAAGAAAGTAAGGTGTGAGAAAAGCCATGGAAGGTTATGGTTACTCGTACCAGAACCACGACAACTACAATTCAAATGAAAACAATGGTTCTGCAGGAAGAAGGCCCTTTGTTCCGTTTGTTCCCAACTCGAACCGTGACCCAGAAGGCTACGTGACCAGAAAAACAGTCATACCAGTGGCTACCAGACCATATGGTGATGACTACTACAACACACGTGGCTCTCCAACGAAGGGTTATTCAATCAGAGATGATGATGATGATTATCTGCAAAAGCAGAAAGTCGACGACTTTCTCATCCACGTTCGTAATGAAGGTAGCCGATCCCCTGCACTAGGAAGTCCCGTTCGAAACGACAACTATTATCAGCACAATGGTGGTGGCTATGGTAATTATGATACCTACAACGACAAAGGACGACGCAGCCCAAACGACAGCTACGATAGGTATCATCGTCAGCCTGCAGACACCTACAGTTCCTTCGAACCACACAGAAACTCTGCCAATGGCTGGTCCAGGACCACTCCAGGTTGGGCCCCACCGCCCAGAAATGGGACCCAGCTGAGTGAGCCAACCAGTGACATCGGAAAAGCCTTGGGGCTATTGAAGGAAGCTGCAAAAGTGTCACCCACCGGCTCCAGTGACTACAGAGGAAGGCCCAAGGATGAGAGCTATTACGGGTCGGATAGGCCCAACCCATCGATATGGGCTGAGCCACCCGGTAATGGCGGTGCTCATCATGACCGTGAGACGAGGAAAGCGGATAAGGCTACGGTGCTGGCGAGGGAAGCTGAGAGGCTCAAGTCTCTGAAGAATAAGCTTCTGGGAGAGCCAACAAAGCAGCACAAGGATGAGTACTATTACAGAGAACCCGTGGACCACACGGACGCTGCAAGGCGGTATGGAAACTTGAACCTTAAATCACGAACACGAACTTCACCGCACTCACTTTTTAATAATAATAGAAACTATTGACGACAGGAGGGACGATCAAAGGCACTATGGATCAAACAACATCAACAGCTGGCAGGCTCAGAAGAAGCACAACGGAGCCAGCTTCTGATAACCCTTTCCATGCAGATATGAGTTTATTATTATCAGTTTAATTAATTATCAGCCCACCACTATTATTATTATTATTGCGTGTTACTCTAAACTTCCAGGTCTGCTCCTGTTGATTCCAATAAGTCGTCTAATATTTCGTGTCTACGACTCTACGTGTAATGATCCAAATCTAGTCTCTTGTATTTGGACTGTTGCGTTCATACTCACCATCCATGAACTATTGTACACGAGATTTTCTCTAAGTTGCCTTTTAGGTTTATCTGTTAGTTCTGTATCTGTTTATTTCTTTCTGTTTTGCCACCTTGGTGTGTGTAACCAGCTGATGTGAGAGGGGGAAGCTGCATGAACTATGAACCAAAGCCAGCCTCCCACATCAGTGGTTCAATAGAACAGTGATGGCTATCGCCATTTCGCAATAAATAAATTCATTTCAGCTTATTGTATGTCGAAACTTCTCCCCCTATATACCCATCCTTAATATAAAATATTTTTGGGGAGTTTATTTTATAGTTGTCAAACATTTGCTAATTTACCTTTCTCAATATATAATAATTAAGAAGGAAAGGAAATGAGGAATTAAAAAAGATGACTAAGATATTTTAAAAAACACATGTGATATTAACTAACTCAATCAACTTCCATACCATAATATAAAGGATCAAAAGAGTACCTTCTTTTACCGATGATATATATGGGCCCTTTTGGATGGGCTTTTTTCATAAAAAAAGCACTTTTTTTAATTAAAAAAAAATTAATTTATGTGTTTAGATGATATTTTTTAAAAAAAGTAAAAGTCACAAAAAAATTTAAAATCTGCTTTTTCAAAATTTTTTTAAGTCAATCCAAACGGGCTAATAGTTTTTAACCAAGATAATGCGCGGATAACTTATTTTCTTAGCTGCAAGCACCGAAAAAGAGCCCAATACTGCAAAACATTAATATTTCATTCCTTTGTAGCTGTGCCTGCGAAATAGCCAGGGCTGTTTCATGAGATGACCCACTCATCAATCCCAAAATCTGTGTCTCTGTATGTATTATTGGATACGTTGGAAGTGTCACAACCAAAAGGCATTCTCTCGTCTCAAAACTAGACTCCTCATGACAAAGTGGGTCACGTAACTGACAAGCTTTCAAAATGTCATTTTCAGCCGTGGATTCGACAATCCAAATAATGGAGTAGCTGTAATATTCACTTTCAATTGGGCGTATAATCTCAGTTACTACTTGGAAGATTGCTCTGTGTATAAAGGCTTTTTGACCAATCTAATTTTTTGAAAAAAAAAATATTTACCAAAATAAATCAAATTTCAAACAATTTTCCAAAATAATGCAGTTGGTGGCGCTGGCTGACAGGACGCAATAAGAGGCGTAAGAAAGCTTTGCGGGATTTGGAAAAAGTAACCAAATGGCGTGGGAAATCCCCACGCCATTTGGTTAGCAAATGGCGTGGGATTTTCCCACGCCATTTGCTAACCAAATGGTGTGGGGATTTCCCACGTCATTTGGCCCTCATCTGCTCCCCAAAAATTATAATAATATAATATAATAATAATAATAATAAATTATAAAAATTGGAATAATTTAAAACTCTACTTCATTGAATTTAGAGTCCAAAAAAAAGAAAGTATGGAGCTGAAATAATTCACTAAGAACGCCCTTTAAAAGATTACACGGTACAATTTGGTTTTAACAATGATCACAATACAGGGGATCTATATATTTGTTATACACCAAATATTTGTATAACAACAGTATTGATTTTGGGGTCTGTATAAAAAAGATACAGATCCCACAAATGCTAATTATATAAATCCCACGCCATTTGCTAACCAAATGGCGTGGGGATTTCCCACGCCATTTGGTTACTTTTTCCAAGTCCCGCAAAGCTTTCTTACGCCTCTTATTGCGTCCTGTCAGCCAGCGCCACCAACTGCATTATTTTGGGAAATAGTTTGAAATTTGATTTATTTTGGTAAATATTTTTTTTTCAAAAAATTAGATTGGTCAAAAAGCCGTGTATAAACGCTGTTGCTGTGGGCCCTGAAGCTTGATGAAGGAGATTGGGGCTGCCCTTGGATAAAAATGCTTATAACATACCGTGTTCACAAAGTTTTGATGAATGACACTAGTATATTGTTATGGACTCAAATAATGGGCCTGGTAGACATAAGGCCCAGTTGTAAGTACCACAGGTGTTATGGGCTCAAATAATGAGTCTGGCAGACACACGGCCCAGTGTAAGTACCGCAGGCGGGAATCTCCCTTCAATCAGGTACACGATTAATTACCCATGGAATATGCCTATGATAGAGGCGTCGTACAGGTAATGGAGCGAGGACTCACAGTACGTGGGAGGCGCACGACGACGGTGTGGCAGAATGCAAAGCAAGGAGAACGAAACCCTAGGTAATCTCTATAAATAGGAGGTTGCCTATCAGGTGTATTCCTTACGTTCACTATTACATTCTTTACCATTCAGTCTCACTATACACACACACCACCCCTCTGGCGAAAAGCCTACCCGTATAAGCACAGTGATCGCTGAGCATTCTCTGATATCTCCTCCATAGATATCAGTGGATGATCCTTTCTTCTCTGGTGCTCTACTCTTAAGACACCTTTGAGGAAACCTTTGATCCGACATTAATACATCCTAGCCTTTTAAGGCTAGACATCTGTGTTCTACATCAGAACATATGTGATTATATTCTTGACTCTTGACGATGTTGAAGGGCCAACTCTGCTTAATTGAGGTGTGTCAACTGGTTAACTATGGACTCTTGTTGTTTGACGTCAGGCTGGTATCAGTTTCTTCTGTTGTTCAACATTAATGACTTGAATGGGACAAATATGTACATGTGACGGGCAAGCACACAAGGATTTTGTTGACCAAAATAATATAATTACAAAGATTCTCACCAATATCTTTGTGTCCTGGAAGAATAAGTGTTGGATTAACGGTAAAAACTATTTTCCAACGTAATTTACAATATACAAAACAAATTTTTATGGAGTTTTGTTTCGATTAATATAAACATACTTTTTTAACGCTAACTATAGGCCTACAGTTTCTTACTAAACACATACAACCAAAGTTGTTCTGAAACTTGAAAATTGAAATTGAACTTTTATGACATTGCTCCCCTTAGAACGTTGTCAGCTCATTGCAAAATTTGCCGACTTAGTTTGGATCAATGGCGGATAAAAGTTCGGAAGTTTGTTGTCATAATGAATCGTTGACTCATAAACGACTCCATTTAGACATCCTGGTGATGAAATGAAGGAATACAATCGATATTTATGAATAAACTTCAGAGTGCAGACAATACTTTAAAAAGATTGCGCGTAGAAACTAACAGAAAACGACAAATTACAGTGTTGCATGATTCTAAAACTTTGACCTACTCAATTAAGTAACTGAAAAAATACCAGTAACAGGAATCCCATGGAGATTTGAAAGCAAGTCGTGATTAGAGGAGTCACATAAAAGGCTTAGAGAATGAAAGAGTCATTCCATGACTGAGAAAATCAAACAAGTTTTTAAGGTCAGGTGGGTTGGTTTTATCTCCACGCAGACGAAGGGATATGGGGAAATGGCCATAGAGATTCTGAAAATCAAAGTAGAGAGTATTTATTATTACCCGTGCCTTTGGAGACAGTAAGTAATGAGATGGCCGTCAGTTTAGCGAATAGGAAAATGCATATGATTGTGGCTTGTAAAAGGAGATATTTGGGGCTTTGACTTTATCATGAGAAAATGGGAAGATCCGATTCTCACTCTGGATTGCTTCTACTGCTTCCCTAGTTTCACACCCAGAAAAGACGGCAAAAGGCCAAACAGTGCAAGGACCAGACAGCAACAAACGCAGCTCACAGATACTCTCTCCATTAAGCGACAACAATCCCGACTAACTTATATTCTCCTTCAATTACTGTAAGACTTCCATCTTTGACACGGCACAATCTTTTATTTCTTTTGGTAACTTTTTCTTTCCAAACCCGTTTAATTCCTTATCCAAAAAATCTTTCGTTTTCACTTTCTTCCTATCAATTCAGATCACTCTCGCGCCAACTGAATCTTGCTGCCTTTGACGCAATTGTAAATTCCTCGGTTCCTCGTCTGCTTTGTGGCTCATTTATCCTTAAACCTTGGAAGTTTACTTTCCGATTTTGAACTCTGATCATCGTATGATGCATCTTTAAGGATGAAGTAAATAAGTATTTATCAACCTTTTTGTGCTTGCGTTTCTGATCGTATGGTGGCGATCTTGTTGATAATTGCAAGAATCCAGTAGGTAGACCATGTCAAGAAATGAAGCTTAGATTCAAGAAATGGGGTGTGTGATTAGTCGAGAAGTGTCATCGGGAATAATCTCTGAGGTGAAAGAGGAGAAGAATTTAAGTGGCGAGTCGAGGAGGAAGGTAGATGAAACGTCGTCTCAGAGCGCGGTAGAGGCTCAGAACGGTGGGAAACAAAAGGAAGAGAAGGGTGGTGGTGATGAAGGGATCCAGGCCCAACGGCCAAGGGGCGAAAGGAGGAGATCAAAGCCAAACCCAAGGCTAAGTAATCCTCCCAAACATGTGCGAGGAGAGCAAGTAGCAGCTGGATGGCCGCCCTGGCTTACGGCTGTTTGCGGTGAGGCGCTTAGTGGATGGATTCCCCGAAAGGCTGACACATTTGAGAAAATTGACAAGGTAGGCTTGTTTTCACCTTATATTGATATGGCAATAGTATTGTCAAAACTCGATATTTTGTGATCTTCATATGCTTTTAATTATTATTGCTCCTCATACTCTCCTTCTTTTAATGATTGTCCTTTCATATTAGATTGGCCAAGGAACGTATAGCAATGTGTACAAGGCTAAAGATATGTTGACGGGTAAGATTGTTGCTCTTAAGAAGGTTCGGTTCGACAATTTGGAGCCTGAGAGTGTAAAGTTCATGGCTAGAGAAATTCTAATTCTCAGAAGATTGGATCACCCCAATGTTGTAAAGTTGGAAGGCTTAGTTACATCAAGGATGTCATGTAGTCTGTATCTGGTATTTGATTACATGGTGCATGATTTGGCTGGACTTGCTGCAAGCCCAGGAATCAAGTTCACAGAGCCTCAGGTTAGAGCAGGTTTGCCTTGAAATTTTGAGATGATGGATTTTGGTCAGTATGCATTCTTTTAAAGTGGTGAAAATTAATGTTTTATAATGCCGTGTGGCTCTCGTTGCAGGTCAAATGTTACATGCATCAACTACTTTCTGGACTGGAGCATTGTCATAAACGGCACATACTTCACCGTGATATTAAAGGATCAAATCTTCTTATTGACGATGGGGGAGTACTTAAGATTGCTGACTTCGGACTGGCTTCTTTCTTTGATCCAAACCATAAACACCCCATGACTAGTCGTGTGGTTACACTCTGGTATCGGCCTCTTGAGTTGCTTCTTGGTGCCACGGATTATGGTGTGGGTATTGATCTTTGGAGTGCAGGTTGTATTTTAGGGGAGTTATTGGCTGGGAAGCCAATTATGCCTGGTCGTACAGAGGTAACTCAGAAACCTCTTGTCATATTAAATGTAAAACCATTGCTAATTTGCAATGTTTATTACTTCTCTATGAAATAATCTCTATAATCTGATTTAGTAGTAAATTAACGTTAAATCAAGTCATACACCCTCTGAATGTCAAAGGGCAATCCACATTTGTTAATGAAGAATAGAGGTATTGTCGATGAAGGGGATAGAGAAATTTTGTTGTCTTCAGTTGTTTAATTAGGGAATGTGGATTAATACTACATATTGCATAATAATTTAATGTGGACTAATAACTAGCATATTGTTACTAAATTCTGATTATCGCAGTGTCTCTTTAGAATTTTTTTATGGTCATTTTCTATATCCTTTCTGATTCTTTCTCGAATACTTACGTAGGTAGAGCAACTGCATAAGATATACAAACTTTGTGGCTCACCTTCTGATGATTATTGGAAGAAGTCAAAGTTGCCTCATGCTACCTTATTTAAACCTCGAGAGCCATACAAGAGATGCATAAGAGAGACGTTTAAAGATTTTCCACCTTCTGCACTGCCCCTTATCGACACGCTTCTTGCCATTGATCCAGCAGAAAGGAAGACAGCCTCGGATGCATTAAATAGTGAGGTGGGTTGATCCTCTTGTCAATAAAAAGCTGGTGTGGAATTCTCAATTTGCGTTGCCTTGCCCATATAGTGTTTTCAGCCTTATATATAAGAAATTTGAATGTTTGTTCAACTTGAAATTGTTGGAGCATTTGGTGGAAAAGAGGATAATTTACTCTTTCCTCCTAGAGACGTCTAATTTACAAAGCCTTCCCTCTATTTCAAAAAATACCTTTCCGTCTAATTCACAAACCATGACCATGAGTGTTTAAAACCGGATGGTAGAGAAGCATCAAATCTTCTCAAAGAGAAAAGTTTTTTAATTCTGCATCAGCCTGTTGCTTTCAATTTTTAAGCCATGCCTACGTTGAAATATGAATTCCATGTTGAATAGGATTAGCAAAATCCACTTGACACTAACATAGTGACATGGCAGGTTTTTGGATTCACATTGAAATGAATATGTTTTGTTGTGTATTCATTGGGTGTAAAAGTTGATATAGTACCTACATGATATGGATGGCATTTTACAATTGTGTGAAATATTAAAGTCTCTTCAATCTGGCTTAGATATTATCCTTGATGAGTTTACTTCTTTTTGCCTGTTTTTCCTATTGTCTTGTAGTTCTTCACAACAGAACCGTTTGCTTGCGATCCTTCTAATCTTCCAAAATATCCCCCAAGCAAGGAAATGGATGCTAAACGGCGGGATGATGAAGCAAGGAGGTATTCCTGCTCTTAAATTTGATTTCTTTATATACGGCTAACTACATTTTTCTAATGCTATAAGCTTATGACTGTGTGCATTATTTATAAATGGGTGCTTACTTTGTCTTGCACTCATCCGCACCCACCCAATTTCTACAGGAAATTTATAGTCAGTTAGCAAAAAGTGTACTGTATTTTTTGCGTCAATGTCTCTGCTAGTTATAATGTAGTCATTTTATTATGTTTGACCAACTCTTGAATGAATCTTTGTCATGGATCTTCAGATTAAAAGCTGCAAGCAAAGCTCAGGTTGATGGTACAAAGAAAACACGAGCACGTGAACGTGGTGCTAAACCATTTCATGCCCCTGAAGCCAATGCTGAGCTTCAGTCTAATATTGATGTATGTTCAATTGTTCAAATAAGTACTTATTTCCCTGTCTTGTGTTTGATGCTTTTTTTATGTAGTCAATTCACAGGCAGAAGCTTCGAAAACTATATCCTCCAAGAATGCAAAATTAAGTAGGGAAAAATGCTAGGATTTGGCAACTCTGCTTCATTGACGTTTCTCATGGAGGATTGTTTCTGACTTGAGCAATAGTGATGATTTTAACATTAGATTGATAAGCTTTTTGCTCAACTTGTCTTAAGAAGTGCAAGTAAGAATAGACAATGAAATTAAACTTGCGTTCTCTATAAAATGGAGACCTATCTTTCTTCACTTGTCACTCATCAATTCTACTGATTCGGGAATTTTTTTACTTGATTAATAATCCTCAGCGTGTACGGGAGTCTCATCTATCATAAGTAATTTTTTTTTTTTTTAAAAAAAGAACATATATCCGCATGCTTATGAATATTGATCAAATTTGTAATGCTTCTGAATAACAGAGAAGGCGGCTAATCAGTCACGCTAATGCCAAGAGCAAGAGTGAAAAGTTTCCTCCGCCACATCAAGATGGGCAACTTGGGTATACTTTGGGAGCTTCGAATCATATAGATCCTGACATTCTTCCTCCTGATGTCGCCTTCAGTTCAACTTCATTTACATATTCAAAAGAACCGTTCCAAGCTTGGTCAGGTCCCATAGGTAATACTGCTGCCATTGATGCACCAAAGAAGAAGAAGAAACTCACAGCAGCTGATACATTGGATTTATCAAAACCACACACAGTTTACACCAAGGATAAGGTTAAAGGAAAGAAAATCAAAGCCTAGCTATTTACTACATTCATTCATATAGAGAGAATATATTCGAGAAATTCCCCTGCCTCTGCCACACCATTTGTTTCACGGAGTCCAACTGTCGTGAAAGTCATCTTTTAGCTGCCTGCTTGCCGGTCTGCCTCCCGAGTGTGAAGTAGTACATTGCTTGGTTGAAGTGCATGGATTAATTTTTATTTATTTATTTATTTTTAAATTTTGTGATCTCAATTACTTTTTATAAATTTTTTAATGTATTGATCTCTACGAGGATACATGATATTTTTGTGCCCCATTTGTTCTAAGGATTAAAGAATTTACTCAACAATGTATATTGTGACTTTATTTTCATGTTCTTTTATGAGATCCTTGTGTTATCTGGAAATTGGAATCTTTCTAATTTGTTGACAGTTGTAACAAATTTTCAAGCTGTTGTAAAATGTAGCTGTGACTCCCCCGAAGAATAGTTGGAGAGTGACATTTTGCGATGGGCTATGATCATTTGCCTTCGGGCGCTACGACAGACTATGGATTTCATGATTCTAGTTAAAATCATTGGACATTGCTCTAATATTCTAGGCAGACGCAGGCAGATGATCCGATGTTTTGCACCTATTCAAAAAAATCGTTGATGAGATACCTTTGTCATTGTCAACTCTGTTGCCCAATTGTTTGGTTGCTTCCAGATCTTGTGAAGAAGAGCCATTGTCAAAAGTCAGTATCAAAATCTTGCATACTAGGAACTAACTACATTGAATCTTTAATTAGAAATGAAAGTTTTGAGTTGTAATATGCATGATGAATTTTGCCTCAAGTTTAACACATACGTGCTGAACCTTGACCGGGGAATTTTACTCCGCTCCCTATTAATGAGATTTGAACAAACTTACAGAGGGTGGGCAAGAACTTCCAAAAAATAAAAAGAAACACATGTTTGAATGGTAGATTGCATTGGAATAGCAGTTGAGGGAAGAGAGAGAGAGCACGTAGATAAATAGATGCTTCCGGGCTAAGCAAGACTCTCTCTTGGTGCTCTATAAATTCGAAAGCAACTGCGAAGCCATCTCTCACATTTTGCTCCATACTTTCTTTGCAGTCCTGTTCCTCCTTGGCTGACTCTGTGATTGCGCTTCGCTGAGAGATCAGTAGTGATGAGACCCGGAGGTCCAGGCCCGGGACCCGGAGGTCCAGGTCCAGGCCCAGGACCCATAGGCCCCCCTGGATGGGGACCAGGCCCACCAGGCCCACCAGGCCCGGGCTTTTTCGGTGGGTTTTGTGATGTTATCGGTTCTTGGTAAGCAGATTCCTCACCATTGTTGGCTCATGCATATTTGTTTGTTGTTTTGCCACTAGATCTAGCATTTGTATTGTTTGACAATAATGCAGGGCCTGAAGAAATTGTCTAGATAAAGAATGGGAAAAAAAAAAGCATTTCTTGTTTTCATTTTCATGAATATTCGTTTTTCCTTGATTTTGTTTAGCTGGTTCTGATCCTCATGCTTTAATGGCATTTGACAGCGCAAGTTTTTTGTGCTGCTGCTGGTTATTCCGAGACTGCTTTGGGGGTCCGCCGGGGCCTCCTGGACCTCCCGGTCCACCTGGGCCTCCATAAGTTTTTTTCTAAATTTTCTCAGACTGGGTCTGTGGTTTGTAACAATAAATTAGGGCTGTGCCCCTGTATTTCTCATTGTTTGTAATGATTTTCATGTTCTACCGATGGTTTCTTCATGTTATGGACCAGTATATTGTATGCAGCCCAGTAAGGACAATTTATGAAATAATCTCCACCCTTCACTTGTATATTTTTAAACTTGTTTTGCACTCTCATTTCAAAGACTCCATCCCCCCCTCTTAGCGCAAAAAAAAAAGTATCCAAATCCAACATTAATTTAAATCCAGAAACATCATAGGGACAAATTTAATCCACCCGAAGCTTTTTTATACAATTTAGTGTCAATTTGAGTTGGCGGTATAAATGGCTTTTCCGACATGGTTTACTATGTACGAGATAAGTATGTGAAGGAAATTTTGTGTTGACTTTTCATAAACATACTTCTCCAACGCTAACTCAAATATGCCTTGAAGCGCGTCCAAATAAAGCGGGTGGCCATTAGAGAGCTGGAAAAAAAATTATCCAAGTTTATATTAATTATCTTTTGCTCCTATTGCCTCTGAAGGAGGGGAATAAATATACTACAAAGTCGCGTAGGGTTTTCGTTGAGTTATAAGCCAACTGCAAGGTTCTGAAACCCGGACCGGTGACTGAACCGGTCGGGGTACTGGGTTAAGGGTTAGTGGGTCAGACCGGAGTCAGCCCGGAGTCAACCCGGGCTAGACCGGTGAGGTATAAAAAAATTGGAAGTTACTTAAAGTGTAGGGCAACTTTATTGACTTTGACTACTTTTATTGGTTTGTGAAATTTGTTAGTTGATGTCTTATAATAAGGACCAGAGGGAGTGCTATATATCATTTTAATACTTTAGATCAGTAGTAAAATAACCATATACTTCAATACTTGTAACATATTCAGATATTCAAATTAGATTGCCTTTAAAAATAAAAAATTTTAAAAAAATACTAGAACCAGGTTGACCCTGTAACCCGGCCGGTTTACACCGGTTTCACCGGGTCAACCCCGGGTCAGACCGGTTTTGCACCAAACCGGACCGGTTTCACGGCCGGTTGGCCGGTTCCCGGTCTGAACCGGCCGGTCCGGTCCGGTTTCACAAACCATGGCCAACTGTCCTTTTAAACCCAGGACATTTTCGTTCACTTTTTGATAATATATCATCTTCACATTTATATTTTTCTTACAGCCCCTTAAATCATTGTGCTTCCTAACCAAATTTCATTCCATTTTTATCATGCAAGCTTGATTTTGAGTTCTAGCAAGTTTTACTTGCTATGCACAAGAAATTTGATATTACTATATAGATCTTTTTAAATATAATTAAGGATTTAAGGTTATATTAACCTGAAAATGAAGTTATGTGGAGATTCAATCTCTCTACATTGACCAGGCGAACATATACCATCATATCTTATTAATTTTGAATTTTTCTCAAATGGTAATAATAAATAAATGACTAATGATTTACATTTATTTATACGTTATTTGTTTCCTAAACCATCTGTTTGTCAAGATTGAAGTTAAACAATGTAGATTTGATTCTTTTAGTAGTTATTATCAATTATTTTTGGAAAATTTATAGTTAGGAGATTATTTTTGTTCCAGGTAATGCTTCTCATAAAAAATGTTATAATACATTTATATTAAAAAAATGTTCTTTTTTTTTTTGTTGCCCACCCAGTTCACAGCCCCGACTAATCCGGATCCGACCCGCATTGCGCACCTGACTTTGGTGGGAGAGTCTCCCAAAAAATGTTCTTATTCAGCTTTGCTGCTGCACAGCTGAAAATGATATAAATATGAGAAGAATTTAAGAATCCTATACACGTTGAAAAGTAGCACTTGAAAGTGAAATGGAAGTAAGTTAAGATCTAAAGAAGAGGAATTAATCATCGTTGAAATGACAGACAAAGCATCGAAATCCTTCGTGAAAATTTCTCACAGCTCAAGTGATCGTCAACTGTTTTAGTGAAGCCTGGTTTCTTCATTCTGTGAGCAGTTCTGACTTCTGATTGGGGCACGAAATGAAATTGAAAATTAAAAAACAAAGAAAGAAGACCCTCGAGTAAATTCTAAAAGAAAATGGGAAATAGGAATTTAAACTGGCAGCACAGCATTAAACAGACAGGTCAATGGTGCTCTTAGGTATTCATTGGTTGAACTCTAGGTTGGAAGAATGGTAGGTGATGATGATAAGCACAGAACATCAATAAGATCAGCTGTTTCACTTACTAGTCAAAAGGAGTCCAAGAAGCTTCACGAATCCTTATGCCTTAAGTTTTCTGGCTTCGTCCAAGAGCGTGTTATATATGAGAAGTTTGAGAACAGGCAAGCTGCGTTCACAGAGAAAGAAGAAACGGGAAAGCTGAGCAACTGACGGAAAGAAAGAAATGCCGCCGCCGTGGGGTCCACCGCCACCAGGCCCGCCGGGACCATTCGGATGCCTGGGCGCTCTCTGTAATGGCATCAGCCGCCTCTGTTCTTCCTGGTGAGTTCAAATTTTCTTCCCATGACAAAATCGTTCATTAATTAAGAACGCAAATTAATGCTTCGCCTCAAATATGATGGCAGTTTATATGTTGTGTGCTGCTGCTGCCTGTTCGAGAGCTGCTGCGGACCATTGTTCGGCGGACCCCCACCTCCGGGACCCCCTATCTGAAGAATTACATTACATAGCACCAAATAATAATGAAAACTACTTAGTTTGATTCTGCTATTCTCCCTGCTGGGAAGCGGAAATGGTAATGAATATCATCAACGCCACTCATTGCAGCCTTGATCCTGATTTGTATGTAACATGTCTCGTGTATTGTGTGCAACTAGTTACTTAGAGTTGGTCTGTCATGTGACTTGATTCTGCAATTTTTCTTCATAATAATATTTTACATTGCCCCAGTTGCCATTCCAAATGAGCCAAACCTTGAAATGGTGATAACATATGATGGAACAACCCTACTCCCCAGTCTACAAAACTCATCACATCCACCGAATCAGGGTGGGACGGGGGAGACAGGAATAAACAGCCCTAATGCAGATTGTTGAAAATAAGACTCCCAACCCAAATCTGTGATGAGGATGGACCAAGGGGAGGTTGTCTTGGAAAATTGAAATTATTTTCTCAGGAAATTATGGGGAACCCAATTTTTGATTTTCCATGGAAATTTATTTCCTAATAGCTCAAACCAAAACATGGAAAAGGAGGTTGTTTTCATTTCCCGAAGCCAATTTACATAGAGTTCATCAACAGTTCGGTCCATTTCTCATTCCTACTACCTGACAAGTTTTAAATAAATTTACCTCCCAGAATCAGGGTTCATATAAACAAAGTATTGCAATTCCTTTTTCACCTTCTGGAATCGGGGTAACACATGTGAACGCTCATCCTATTAAGACGCCTTATTGAGATTTTGATTTATATTCAATCTAAATTGAATGTCGTGTAACCGGCTGAGACCGTTGTTATAACCAAATTCGTATAAGTACTACCGCAGGGAATGAAATTAACAAGTTCGTATAAATTTGAAAACCTATGCCTGCATGTCATGACTAGTGTGACAATCAGATTTCAATATATCTCATCAAAAAGACATCTAGCGCCAGGAATGTTTGATAAAAGTTCCCTGTTCTTAAGAGTCATGCCCAAACAAGAGTTGGCCATATCCCTTTCTATTCTTCATCGTCGTCTTCTTCAGGAGCCTCTCGTAGCCACTGGACCAAAAAAAAATAGACATTTCATTAAAAAACATAAACAAAAAAAACGTAAGCTGACGACAGGCAATAAACAGGACACACGTAGTTAAAGCAATAATGATATTAACTTTAATAAATGTCTGGGCCTGCTTAACAAAAACTTTATCTGCCTCATCCGCTTCTCTCTTCTCGTCTTCCCACCTTAAAACGGCCTCTTCTTGTATGATATCTTTCTCATACATAATACTCAAAATCTGGAAAAGAATTAATAAAAAGTGAGATCTCATCACAGAGGAGAACATAATATAGGAACAATAGTATGGTGAGAGCATGTCAAACAATCAACTTCAATCATATAAAATGTAAGCTGCCAATGAAATCCCGTGTTGGTTCGTTGCAAACAAACCCAAGCAAGAAAATATGAAATTCCAGTAACCTTTCAGTAAGTATTAAAATCCATCTCAGCACATTCTTAACACAACAGGAAGTACAAAGGATAGCAGTGCAGAAGTTTTATATCAAATGACTCTTTTTTAATAATAGCTTTTATAAATTACAATTCATGAAACCCAAGTAAATTAAAAGCATATACACGTCACTACTAAAGTTGAGAGAACCATTTTTTTCTTTTCTGACGTGCATCCAAATAGAGACACGAATATAATCAAAACTTAAGAAGGATAACCATACCTTTGTGAAAAATGGAGCATACTCTTTAACAGATTCTAGGCACATTTCTTCAAACTTCAGTATCACTTCAATCTGAAGCAAATAACAAATAATTCAACGACAGACCATAGGGGCACCTGACAAGTAACTGTAACATACCAAACAACAGACGCTATTTACATCAAACAGGGGTTGATGGAGAAATATTTGAACAAAAGAAAAGGCTGATGCCTGACACACGGTTTTTATTGACCTAGAAAAAACTCATGAACAGGTGCCGGAAATATGCTTTGCAAAGCTCTAAAAAGGAAGGGTGCTCATGTTGCTTATATTAAAACAATAAAGGACATCTACGACGGGCAACAACTAATGTTAGGTCTTTAATCATGAGTTATAATCAGCCACAAAAAAGTCTTTTTCATGAGACATAATGGACGTCGGACAATGATTAAATCAGGAGTGAAAACTACAAACTCTTCAGACAGCTGGAATCAAATTTATCTAAAACATGTAAAAAAAGAGAAAAATAACAAGCTAATCATAAAACAATTAAAAGACAAGATAGAGAACTTTAACAAGGGGAAAGAACTATTGACCAAAAAGAGGGAAGAACCATCAGATGCAAACCTGCTCATCCATGTCAGCAAGGTAGGAAGTTAGAAGTTTTCTCCATGTTGTTAGTATACTGTCAACGTTCTGAACCAAGCTACCTGGACACACAACATAAAAACAACTAACTTTTCAATTATAGACTTTATAGCACATGGTCATTCTCCTGCACATAGTCAATAAAAGCAACATCAACTACCAAAAATACTATGAATCGAGTTACTATCCATTCACTGCACCTAAAAAAACAAGGCAAAAATTATTTATAGACTATATAGCACATGGTTATTCTCCTGCACATAGTCAATAAAAGTAACATCAGCAACCAAAAGTACTATCAATCGAGTCACTATCCATTCATTGCACCTAAAAAAGAAAACAAGGCAGAAATCACATAGGAATTACTCATGGGACTGGAGAGAAACACAACAGCTTATTCTTCCATATTTCCAAACGCAGAACTCAATATCAAAAACACTGCTTATAATTAGTGGCCTGAGATTTTAAAATCCAAAAATTCTGTATTCTGGGATTCCTATGCAGATTCTGCTCTTCAATGTCTAGAACAAGATAAGATGGCATGTTTTCTAAGTAGAATTATAATTATAAATCTAAACAAATTATTATCAAGAAAGTGATGACTTATAAAATTACATGGAAAATATTTATAAAAAAGGAAAAGCAATAGAGAAAACTCACCAGCTGAACTACGGGGGATCTCCAAAGCGTATTTCATCATGGCATGGAAAATAGCTCCAGCACAATCAGCTGCTAACTTATCGTATGACAACCTGCAATGCAAAGAGAGCTATCAGCAATATTGCAAACTGAACTTGACAACAAAACATCATGAAAGTAGAAAAAATCAAGGCATATGTTGAGAAAAGTCATGCAAATATTTTACAGATTTGAAGAATCAAACCAGTCTAGTTGTATGGCACAATATATACACACATCCCCATCTTTCTTTAAGGGTAATGCAAAACTACCAGACCTTCTCCTTTGTTCAGCATTCATGCACAAAAACTCACCGGACCACTTCAGTTTTATATATGGTTCAATTTTTATATGTCTGTGCATGTGTACTACTTCAGTTTTACATATGGTTCAAGAATATATGTATGTATGTATGTATATGTATATATATATGCAAGAATGTATAAAACATACTTCAGACCGTTTACTTCTAAAATCACAAGGTCTTCTTTTATGTTCTCATGCACAGCCCTGAGAAAAGTTGCTTCGACCTGCAGTTCCAATAAGTCACTTAAAATGGGGTATCTGCAAAATGATTGAATTATAAGCACATATCCTAAGGTAAAATCTCACTTCTTTCTCAAAGCATGAGTCATCTCTGTAACGTTCAGGATCATCAATATCTGATTCATTATAATCAGACTTCAGCTCTCCAGAAGGTGGAAGAATACTGCCATCATAAGCCAAATCCAGATCATCTTCCAAAATTTCCATTGCCTCAGCAATTTTATCAGCAGGAATAGGAGCCACTGAATGCCTCCATTCTTCTTCATTGCCTCCATCACATTTCGACCAAACATAACCAGCCCCACCAACACCTAACTGGTCAGCAAAAGAGCATGTCGATAATAAACATCAGATCCAAATCAAAACTTTAACCACATAGCTGCAGGATTCAGTGGCTATAAATTGCAGATGGTACTGATTTACAGAAGTGGAAAGACTGGAATCAATTTCTAAATAAGATTTTCCAATTCACTATTAAAACTAATTTGATGACAAAATTAGTTATTAGGAAAGTACTAAGCACTAATGTGTTGAAAATACAGATTAAGACGAGGTAATTAATTCTCAAGCATATCCTTAGACCTAATTTGTCAAATAACACATCAATATAACTGCATGCATCTAAGCTAAATCTTCACCACCTGCCAAAAAATGTCAAGGCATGCTTAACACAATCGATGGGTGAAGTACTCCCTCTGGTCCTTATTATAAGGCACCAACTAACAAGTTTATTTGGTCCTTTTTATAAGGCACTTGTTTGTTTCCAATGAGCATTAATTATTTTTTTCCATGTCTGCCCATAATTAATAAGGGTAGTGGGTAAGAGTAATAATTAATATGATATTAGAGTTTAGTGCAATTAATAGGGGTAATATTGGAAATTACTTAGATTCTATGACAACTTTATTGACTTTAACTACTTTTATTGGTTTGTGAGAAAAGTTAGTTGGTGCCTTGTAATAAGGACCTGAGGGAGTATATGGGAAAAACAATCATAAAGAACCAACCACTGAAGCAGAAGAGGATTGTGTCTCCAATACTTGAGATGCAGCCTCTGCACCTGATAGGATTAGAAGAATTTAGGGATTAGGAAGAGGAATATAGGAGAAATCTAGAGTCAGAATCTAACTCCAGCCAACACAATACTTCTCTGAAAATATATCTTCATTCATAACTTCATAAAACACAATACAAGTATATATAAAAGGAGTTGCCTACATAACTACCTTATCCATATATAACTGCCTATATAACTATCATTAAACATAACCTACACTAACTCCTCCTAACTGATAGTAATTATCCTATCTGGTCCTATTTCTTTAACTTCCTGCGTCTGAACTAAACTAACAGGGGCAGTTATCAGTTATTATCCTTATTATTCCTATCAGCACCATACTTATCCATTAAGCTATTCATTGCTGCATACAAATAACTAATGCTGAAGTGAAAATGCAAAATTAGAAAACAGAGAGTAATCTGATTAAGATTTGTCAATAACTTTTTGAGATGAAAAAGCTTAATTGTTCAACCCCAAAAGAAATATATAAATCAATGTTTCTTGAAAAATCACTAAAGCAATTATGACCGTGCTTTACGAAGAATAGAGATGTTCTGTTAAAAAAGATCATTATACCCATCTGACAGTGGTATCAAAATCAGAAGGTTGAAACAAAAATAGAACTCAGGAAAGAAATTATATATCTCTATGACATTGCCTTCAACTAAAAAACTTTCCCGCTCGTTTTTTGTCATTCCAGGAAAAGTTTCAGTCACTAGTAATGTCACATTATGTATTGCCTCTTAATTATTCAGTAGAAGTGGATCAAAAAATAAAAGAACATCTCTATTGACCAGAAATGTAACTTCAAAGCAGCCTGACATCCAAAGAGACTATCAGGTCTCATAAGCACCTCAGCCACCATATCCTCTCACATTACATGTCCAGATTCCATGCTCAGTGAGCGTAGGCATCAAGTGCTCATAGCAAAACAGCACCATTTTCCTGTTCATGGCACTATCTGAGCCATTCAAGTAAAATCAAATCCTGACCGTTTGTTATTCCCCATCATTTCTTTCTCTTTCCTACATCTTCTCCCATTTTTTTAATTTGTTCTGCCATATGCTAAAATTCATAACAGCAACGTTTCTGCAGAGAGCACCTGGTGCTCATCACAGCCACTAAACATGGATTTTAAAAAAAAATATATACAAGGCCAAGAAACTTGGAAATTAAACTACTCTAAAGGCACAGATCATCCTGACAACTAAGTGAGGTCATCCCTACTAAACATGGAATTTGAAGGCCTAACATCACATGTTTCAAACTAATATCTTATCAATGTACATTTTCTGTAATAAGTATAAGATTAATACTACCTAGACATACTAGTTGTTTAAAATGAGATACGAAACTATTACTTCACAATAATATCTCAATTACAGATTTCATGTCATGCAATTATAATAGGATTAATGACTAAAAAGGTGAAAAACCACACAGGGAAGTCAGAAGTTTCATGAAAAGTTGACAATACCACTAGTACTGTCAGCATATTCCAGCTCTTCATCACTATCTTCCTCAATTGGCTGCTGAAATAAAGATACTTTTGAGTATGAAGGAACAACAAACTCCGGCCCAATTACAACCTGGAAGTATAAAATTCCTGAAACCATCAACAGTTGTATAATTGACTTGAAAAAATATGAATCATCTATAGAAATTACTAGCTAAAGCAGTTAATAGATAGGAAATTGAATTTTAGAATTCTTTAACAGGCTAACAGACCTGGAAATATGCCACTGTCGCTGAATTTTAATATATTTAATGTATAACAATTAACAAGTATAAAAATAAAGCACATAATCATCCTACAAAATTAAGTGCTTTGGTTATACACTTATACTCTGGTAAATGCAACAGCCAAATCACTCTCCCCCTGTCCCCAAGAGGATTCTGATTGTGAGTAAGGTAGTAAAGGTAGGATGTTATAGTCATCATCCATAAACCATATTTAACTTGCAGGAAATTCCCATCCCCTTTGAATTCCAGACCATACCGTATTTAGCAGCCTTTAACGTATGGTTGTAGTGGTCACTACTGCTTTTTTTGGACTAAGAAGGCAAGCTAAGCTTGATCAAAAGAAAAGAAAAGAAAAAATAAACTAGGCATAGAACATTCTAGCCTAGTCCTCTTGCAATATATTTCTGCATTCTGATGGAGCTTCTGTCATCAAGATATTATCAAAACCCACTGCATGATATTTTCTCCTAATGTTTTGTTAATTTTTGTTTGTTTACTAAACTCTTAAAAGCAAATAGCCTATACAATCTTTTAAACGTAGAAGCAATATTTTACCCTATTCTGTTAAATATTAAAGGTTGGGTGGGACTTTTCAGGTTGAGTTTTATAGTTTTCTAATTTTACATTTCCGGGCTTGGGCTTATATGCTGAGGTTATGTAACCAAAAAAGAAAAGGAAAAGAAAGAGGGTTAGTTAAGGGAGATTAATGGGTAGTGAGTTAGTTAATTGGGTTAAGGAGAAACTGAGAGGGCAAGAGTCTGGCTGCTCAAACTTGGAATAGATGGCTCAAAGATGCAAACCTTGAAAGATAAAACCACACCAGGTTCCAGAACAGCTCCTGATTTGATAGTCACCCCATCACATACAATGGCATGCCTAAGTTCACAACCATCTTCAATGGTGACATTGTCCCATATATAGGATCCCTCTATCTGAACATTTGAGCCAATTGTACATCCTTTTCCAATAACCGAATTTGAAATTTTAGTGTTATCCCCAATTTTGGTGCCAGATCCTAGGACTGTAAATGGGCCAACAGCTGCTGAATGTGATTGTGAAATTTCTGAAATGGGAGAAAAGAAATCATCAAATCATGAGGGAAACTATTTGAGAAAATAAGTGCAAAATTAATATAATAAGAAATTTGAAGTAAAAATCACAAGTTACAAACCAACAATCTGGATCACACCCATTGTTGTTAAAACGTCGTTCTAAAACGTAGAAACGTTTTTCCGCCAGAAAACGAGTCAGAACGGGTTTTGGGTGGAAACGGTTGAAACACCGTTTCAACTCGTAAAAACGGTTGAAACGGCGTTTCAACCCGTTTCCACCGAGTCACTAATAAAAAAAAATAAAAAATCCTGCCCCCAATTAAAGCCAATTCGAAACCCTATTCTATTCGACATTTCACTTTCATCCACCGTAGACTTCGTCCTCCACTCCTCCCTGCTTCTCTCTTCAATCTTCATCCACCGTGACCGACCGTAGACCATCGAAACCCCACTCTTCTTCTTCCTCGCATCGAGATCGACGACCATCGACTGATTCGACCTTCAACTTCTTCTCTCTTCATCCACTGTAGCTTGCTCTGCCTGCGTCGACTTCCCTCTGCGACTCTGCGTGACTGCGTCGAGGTCGACTTTCCTTCTCGGCTTCTCCTCTTCTTCTCTGATTGCTGGACGCTGGGTGGGTGCTGTATTGCTGAATAGGTATTGCAATTGCTGGCTGGTCTGGTCTCCTTTCCATCGTTTTTTTTCTCTCTTTTTCATTTTTGCTGTCTTGCTGTTTCATAATCATAGGTATTGTTGTATAGTGTATAGTAAACTTGTTTAATTATTGTAAACTTGTTTGTGTGTGCTTTCTCATTTCTTCATGCTTGCTAGTATTCTGGAATTTCATGCTTGCTGTTGCTGCCTGCTAGTATTCTGGAATTTCATGCTTGCTGTTGCTGCCTGCTAGTATTCTGGAATTTCATGCTTGCTGTTGCTACCTTTGGATGTATTGATGTATATGCTGTATTATATATTTAAATGTTTTTGGATGAAATTTGAAAGCCTTAAATTGAGATAATGGCTTGGATGATGATGATCTGAATCTGAATGAATTGAATGATTTGGATATTCCCGAATTTCTTAGTGGGGGAGGGGATGAAGAAGATGAGCTTGACTTTGACTCCGATGATTTAAATTAGAGATGTTGATCTCTTTTATCATTTTATTGACTTGTTTTGATCTTATGATGACTTAAATTTGTTGATCTCCTTGAATGTTTGGACTTTGTACTTAAATTTGTGATAACTTTAATGCATTTGTGTGTTTTGATTTTATATATGTTGGGTTTTATTTTCTTTGTGGTACGAAGTAAACTCTTACGTTTCGTTTTACGTTTTTACTCACCCTTACCGTTTCTACGTAGACTCTACGTTTTAACAGCATTGATCACACCTACAATACCATCAGTACTTCATGCTATGTTGATACAGCTTCCAGTGTTTCTAATTCTATTTTGCTCAACTAAATCTGGTTCCATGTTAACCTCATAAAATTAACCACATTGTTTAAGTTAACTACGCATGATTTGAAGGTACGCATTATCTTAGGTGGTCAACATGAACTCACCTTACAATTTGAACTTAAAAAGACAAAGCAGCTAATGCCTGAGGAGGCATAAATACTAATGACATATTATCATGAGTATTGATTAACACCAGTACCAAACAGTCAAAAGATGAACACATTTGTACACCTTATTATCATGTCATAACATAATTATCCCACATAACTGCAAAGTGAACTAATGTGACACATAAACTCTCATCCTTTTACCTGATGCACGATACGTTCCCTGTCGTTCAAGTTTAGTAGCGGAATTGCCAAAAAACATCACATCTGGCACCAATGGATATGTCCATCGATGAATGATATCCTTGCTGACAGTGTCATAGCTGCTGAAATTATCAATCCTTGCAGCATAACTTGAGTGAATTTCATGAGTAAATATCTTGTATCCCATAATCTGAAAGGTATATGTATAGAATGCAAAACCAAGAGTATAGTATATGAGGCAATGAAGAAAATATAAAAACATGCAAGAGCCAGCTAGTATGACAAATGTGGTAGATGACTGACAATATGATGAATAATTCAGATGCATTTTTCTTACCAACATCAAGAAATCCAGGGAAATCCAGAACGATATGATTTAAATATATGATGAAGGTTTAAAATAAAAATTTGAAGGTAATCAATGTTCTGAGAGATTGGTATACATCGGAATGTCTGAGGAAGATTTATAACCCCATCCCTCCCCTGTCTCTACAGCAATGTTCACACATATTTCTTCAATAGAACTAATACGGAAGCATATCTCTCAGTAGCCATTAAAAAAGTAAAAGAAGCAAAAACAAATTTTCAGTTCAATTATTTTTACAACCAACACATGTTTATTATATTATATATGTAAAGTTTTGTAGACTTATCCAGCAAGCCCCAGACCAAGAAACTAGAATGACATGACGTATCTGTACATAATGTTCATCAGACCAATCAAAAATAAAGATAACATTAATATCAGCAGCATCCTCTAAGGAACTATTGAAGCTACATATGTGATTTTAGCAATATAGCCCATTTCTTCCATTAAAGTAAGAACTTCATAGAGAAAAGTAGGCATGCAAACACCAGGAGTTAAGAACAGGAAGCACTATTAATCTAAATTAGAATGGCATGAAAAAGATGATCCTCAGGTAGAATAAGGAAGAGAAAATACATCATCAACAAGCAATCCCTTCACAAAATGACGCCGTAGATGTTGATAGTCAAAATTGTCTGTAAATAGGGTAAGAACCTCTGGTGAGCAGATGTCAATGTAACAATCCTGCAGAAAAGACATTATTGATCGCAGGAATAATAATTAGTTAGAACACAGTCCCTTGAAATGGTTTTTTTATGGATTAGTATCAGAAATTTAATCACTCTTTTAGTAAATATCACGATAAACCATAAATATATTGAGGTAACGCTTGAACCTGCTTGTCATGGTGCAGAGAGATGGAAGGATTATCAAGAAGCAAGGATTTATCGAGATGTAGAATCCCTTTGGCATAGTCTGCCTTATCCTCATAATACAAAAGTTGCTTAGTATTGGGATCAATGGCCATAAAAAGTTCATCAGTACCCAGTCGAGTTTGATGAGTGGCTGGATGAGGTTTTGATCGTTTAATGACCATGGTCATTATTGCATCGTTATCTTTCTTTCTTCTCTCCTTGTGTTCTTGAAGAGCCTGAGTAAGCGACATGTTGCTTACCGTATCTCCACTGATCAGGACAAAATCTCCATGTATCTTGAAAACGTCAAAACATGCAAAAAATGTTACTCTATTAAGCTAGGTCTCAACTCTGGGCCCTAATAAAGAATAGATCAACAATCACTTATGAACTGAATCAAAAAATACTAATACTATTTAATATTTAATCCGAACTGGCATGTTAGTTTCTGAACTTCTGATTATCCTTCCAATGGCATACAAAGCAGAGCATACGGAAACACTTTTAAGTGAAGCCAAAGAGAATGCAGGATAGGATATAAAGAGAAGGCATACCACATTGCGCTCATATATTACGCGCAAAGCATCTCCAGCGCTAATAGAATGATGCGACTCTATCATTGAGACGGTAAAATTTGGTTGGGAGAGCCACTCAGATTTCTTCAAATAGGAAGTCACTTGCTTAGAATGAGCACAACAGAAAACAAAAACCTCTTCAACACCAGCAGATTCAAGCCACGCCAATGTGTAATCTATCATGGGAACATTTACAAGTGGCAATAGAACCTATTAAAAAAAACGAATAAACCACCGAGTTAGATTACAAACACTTCAGCAAGAATTGTCAAGTCCAATTAAGAGAAGAAATTACTTTGGGACGTTCAAGGGTGATAGGTCTGAATTTGGTGGTAAAGCTATCAGCCAAGAGGATTGCTTGCAAAGGGACACGAGTCAATTCCTCGGCCTCCTCCGAAACCTTAACCCCACTTTTCTTAGGCGCGCCCATCTTCTTCTCCCGGCTCAAAGCCACTCAGATGAAATTTCAGGAAAAGCCAGCAGCAACAATAGCCAAAAACTGAACTCCGAAGGAAATGATAGGTACAGTGGCGGGGAAAAGCTGTGCGCACCGGCTTCTGGTTCAGGGGAGTGATTAGCGAACAAGCAGTTAGGGTGGGAATGGGTGGTTTTTTTTTTTTGGACAAAGGAATGGGTGGTTACTAAGCCTTTTTTACGCTCAAGGTTTTTTTCAATCCCCACCTAAAATATAATTTCTCCTTCCTTGCCAAATGCAGGTAGCTATTTATAGGGTTAGGGTATCTTACTTCTTACTTGCTCTCTAAGTTTCCGTTTGAGAAGTGATTTATTTTTAATCTGACTTTATAAACGTAAGATAGGATAAAAATCATATTGTAAATATAATTTGTGTTAAGAAAGTCGGTGGGAGAAGTGGCTTTTGTTCCAAATAGCCTCTTGTTTTGGTGATTATTTAAAAAGTCGGTTGATATGAAAAATAACTAAAAATGGCATAAATCTAATTGAATACTACGTATATATATTAGTTTTATATATTATGATAATTGAATATAAAAAATAAAATTAGATTAAAAATTGAATTATTATTAAAAAATAAAAAACACTAAAGTGCTTAATTAAATATATTTAATGGATAAAATCATATATAAATTAGAATGCATATAGATGTATGTATATTTAATAGTACATTACTTATTGAATCACGTATCCCTAACAATGTGACTCACTTAACTGGTCTATTCTTGCAAATCAATAAGTTCTCAGGCAATCTACCAAGCGTGAGTGCCAAATTGGTCGAATTCAACGTTTATAACAATCAGCTCAATGTTTGATCCCCAAATCTCTCTTGAATTTCCCTACATCCTCATTCATCAAAAATTAGATCTCTGTGGCGAACCATTGCCACCATGCACCCCATTCTTCCCGTCTCCAATTCTATCGCCTTCCGCCCCTGTGGTACCCTCTTCTCCAGTCTAGAAAAAGTCTAAGAAGCTCTCAAAAGGCGCCATTACCGAAATTGCAATCGGGTGTTCTCTTGCGGCCTTGTTACTCCTCCTGCTCCTGCTATGCCTAAGCAAACACCGGCATAGCCAGCTAGTGAAGACGCCAATTCTCGTGGTGGCGACGAGTGCTGTGCCGGGGGAGGCTGAAACATCATCCTCAAAAGACGATATCACAGGTGGGTCGGTGGAGGCAAAGAGGAACAAGATGGTGTTCTTCGCAAGCAGGATATACAGCTTCGATTTGGAAGATCTGTTGAGAGCTTCTGCCGAAGTTCTGGGCAAAGGAAGTGTCATAACTTCCTACAAGCCGGTGCTGAAAGAAGGAACTACAGTGGCGATAAAGCCGAAGCACTCTAACGGTCGACAGTGAAGCAAGACGCTGCAATTACTGGCTTCTATCAGAAGTCACTTTTTTTAGAAAAGTCCATCACCTACAAAAGCTATCCCAAACACCAAAAATCACTTAATTTTCCCCTAATGAACTTTTACTCACCTTCACTAGGCTTTTTTTGTTTTTTGCCATTATGCCAAACAGAGTCTAAGCAGATTAAGTGCTGATTAATTTCCTATTTTGAATTTTTTTACCTCGATTCTCTCAACCACCACAACTGATTTATCTCTCTTCGTTTGATTGGGAAACTTTCTTATTCTTTAAAGTGGTATGGCCCATTAAGGATAAATATAAACCTAAAGTCCAACCGATTATATGATACCACTTTGGTTCTATTTATAAATCCAGTTTGACAAAAAAAAATTGGTCCTATTTATAAGTCCAGTTTCATGTAATAAATGAGATTGTGACAATTTTACCCATATTAATTATACTCATAAAGATAGAGAGAGAAGAAACAATTGAAAAACATCCAATCATAAATGAGAGCAAAATTGAAAATTTACTCCTATAATCATTGTGTCAACTACCTTTCCTTGGTATGTGAAATTTGGTCAAGCTGAACTTATAAATAAGACCAGAGTGATATATAATTATGCAAATTAAAAATATTAAATATGGCAACAACAAACTATTGATTAATGTGATAAACCGTCTGACCCCATAAGTCAGGCCTTATAAAAATATGCCTACTAATAAGGACTGAATTATAAATTAGATAAGGTGACAATTAATTTTCTTTCCTTTTTCCTCATTATTTTTTGGGCTTAGTCTTTTAATGATTGATATAAAAGATATGAACAGGCCACTTAATAGGTCAGGAAGGGATTGTTAGGGGCGTTTCAGAGGCTATGTTTTTTAGGCCATGAAAATAAGGGATTGGATCGGGTAAGAGAAAGCTAACTAGTGTGTTTGGTTTGAGGGGAGGGGATGAGAAGGGTCCTCATTCCTCCTTATGGTTTGAATTTTTGTGTGGGAGGGAAGCTAAAATTTTGGCTTTCATTCCGTTCCCTTCCTTTATTCTTGGCTCTCATTATAAACGATCTTATCCCCTCCCCTCTCTAACAAGGTAATATACCTCCTTCCTCTCCCCTCCCTTCCTCTCATTTTAAACCAAACACACCCTAAGAGCTCGTTTGGAATAGCGATTTAAACCTTCAAAAATCAAGTTTTCAATCATGATTTACGATATATTAGGTAAATATGTGATAAAAGTTGTCTCAATTTATGTAAACAAGCAAGATCACAAAAAATTATCACAAACAAGTATTTAATTATTGAAGTAGTTCAGCTTCAATCACTTTTTACATTTTTCCTCACTTTGAATCTATGCTTTCTTGTGTTTTCAGCAATAATTAATGCTCCTGTGCTGACCAGGAAAGAATTAAGTGACTCCTTTCACTGGTCGAATTTTTTTTTTTAATTTCGTCTTTAGATCTGCAAATTGAAAATTTTTGAATTGGGAGGAGAGTGGAAAAGTGAGTCTCACACAAGGTTGTCAAACTCACGAGTCTAAACAAACTCGTGACAGTGACATTAACTCATATTGTAAACTCGAATCGAATCGGTAAATTCATAAGAGTTTACTTTTATAATTAAATATGTATTAACAATGTATAATTAAATAATTTAAACATAAAAATGACAATAATTTAATTTACATATATTTTAAATCCTAATAATTGAAATAAAATGTATCAACATTCATAATTTATTATATTTAATAAAGAAATTTCTATAAAATTTATATATAAAGCTGTTGAGGATGACAAAATTGAAAAAAATTAACACAATTTTGTAAGCTACAAACGTAAAAACGGTAAATTCGGTGTGTAAACTCATGAGTTTATCTGAGTTTACAGCTGACACGATTTTACTAGAGACTTAACTCGATTTAGTAAGGTAGGAACATAAAAACGGTAAACTCGGAGAGTCAACTCGCGAGTTTGACAACAATGGTCTCACACCCCATTTCTCTCTCAAATCGGACTTGGCTTCTTCCCTTTTTGTTTTCGTCCATCATTCACCCTTTAATGACCATTAGATCAGTATATAATCGTCCACATTTAATATTTCATTTTCATCTTTCTCTGTAATAATAATTTTATAAAATATTAAATGTAGATTATTAGATATCGATCCAATGGTTATAAAAGGAGGTGAAGGATGGAAACAGACGAAAAAAGAAAAGAAGATAAGCCAAGTCTTTCTTCTCCCCCACAAAATGAGAGATTTTGGGAGGAAAACACGTTGCCCACAATTGCCCCCTTTTTTTCATTTTGTCAATGATTTGATCCCATCCAAGACTTGGAATACAAATTCTCCCAAATTCCCACAAGTGCGCACTTGTGTTCTTTTTTTATGGGATGAGATTTTAAAAAAACAAATAGATAATATTTTAAAATTGTTTTATTAATTTCTGTATACTTTTTTTTCAAAATTTTTTATTTTTATATGACCCGTTAATTGTTCCATTGCTTCCACGTAGAAGGGGCTTACCACGAAACAACTCGTGTTTTTTTTTTTTGATACAAAAAAGTTTTGGAGGGGTTCGACATCAGACAACTCGTGTTTTGTTTTGATGCTTATGCGTGCGAATACGTCAAGGCCTTTTTGTACGTTACAGATTGGCCTGAATTGTTAATTTAATTATCTAGCAACTCAAATCCCACCCCTTGTCCTTGGGTTCAACTGGTAAGGGGGTCAGACTTCCTCACCTCAAGGGAGGGGGTTCGATCCCTGTCTTGGTCAAGGCGCTGGGGGAGGCATCCTAGGGGTCTGGGAAGCAGTGGAAACGCTGGTAGAGGTGGAGGCATGTGTACTCTCTGTCCAGTATGCCCTACGGACTGGGCTCCAAGCGCCCTGCCCTTGGATTGTGGGTGAGCCCAACCCCTTTCCTAAAATTTTTTAGCAAAAAAAAAAAAAAAAAAAACTCAAATCCCTAACCCCGTTCTTGGGTTTACATCCTAGGGGTCTAGGAAGCAGTGGAAACGCTGGTAGAGGTGGAGACATGTGTACTCTCTAGCTAGTATGCCCTGTGGACTGGGCTCCAAGCGCCCTGCCCTTGGACTGTGGGTGAGCCCAATCCCTTTCCTAAAATTTTTTTAGCAAAAAAAAAAAACTCAAATCCCTAGGCACATGAGATTCTCTTAACCTTCCCAATCACGGAAGAATGGAATCATGCTTTGTTACGTGAAACACATACCCTATTTTAGTCCCTGAAAAAAAAAAAAAAAAAACCTTTTTAATCCATAAAAAAAGATGAATAAGGGTTGATTGGTGGGTATTTTAATCTCTCATAAATTTCCAAAAAGTTCTTTTTAGTCCAATAAAAAGGACGAATAAGGGTCATTTTTTTTGTCAGTGATCAAAATGGGGTCCATGTTTTTTGTCAGGGATCAGAAAGGATATTTACTCAATATCTGCAATTTTTGTTACCCTCCTATTATCATTAGCGTCTGATGATCACCATAGATTTTACAAAGGACAAGCTGAACTCAGTATCTTAACTTGAAGTAAAACTCTAATGCATCCGCATTCAAAAGTATTTGATGGTGAAATATTTTTTTTCCAAGTGCGTTCATCACCAAAAAATATTTGTAGTATATCAAATACCCTGAAATTTTTTATTTAGGTACCACCAATACCATAAAATATTTATTGATACTGAAAAAAACATTGTAGGGTACTAAACTTGCTTGAAAATTTGTTCAATACCCCTTTTTTTTGTCAAAAAAAATTGTTCGATACCACAAAATATTGTTCGATAACCATTTCTAAAATACACTTAAGACATTTATGATATCAATAGCCATTTTTGCATTTCATTTGCTACCTCATTATTTTAGAAGAAGTTAGAACCCAAAGATTTTTTATTTCGATTAATTAATTTGTAATTTTAATTTGCGGGATTAAGTCTTCAAATCTAGCTGAGTTCTTAGTTGATTATGTTTTTCAAGGTAGAAAAAAGTGGTGATTGTTTTCACTACCATTGCTCCACGTATAATATATATACATGATAATTGAATATTTTATACACTTATTTTTGTCTCTTGAATAATAATTTAGGACCCTTTAGCTAATAAATAATGGCTCTTATGTTTATTTGGGCCTTGGGCCTTTTATTGCATTTTAGCCATTTTTAATAATAAAATTCCAGTTTTGTATTACTTCACTATTTCTACCATAACTCTTGAACCAGACATCGGATTTGCCTCATTTTTGTCTCATATTTCAGATGATTCAGAGAGCTACAATTGTTATGAAGACATCAAGAGCAAATTCGGTCAAGAAGGCGGTCAATTTTGGAGCCAAAGTCGGATGTACAATTCTGGATTTATTTTGGTCCCGAATTTTGTAATTTAAGTCCAGTTTTATTTTATTTTTGTTTTGGGCTAAAACTATGAGAGCCCATTTCGTTTTAGGTTATTTTTAAGTATGGCAGCTGCCACAAACATACTCATTCACGTTTTTAACATTAGAGTGGATCAAAATACAAGTTTTCATTTTCTCTCATCTGTTCTTCATGTTCTTCGCGCGTTCTTCGTTCGTTCTTCGTTTTTCCCAGCCATGATCGGCTAAACTCTTGTGATTAACCCAACGATGAGGATTCCATGATTCATCCAGAGAACTCGTGCCTAATCGGTAACTACTCGATTCTGTTTTCATCTTATCGGATTCGATTTGAAATAGTTCGAATATTAGATTTAATATTCGGTTTGGTTCATCCCAAGGACTTAGTTCGGACTAGGTTACTGTGTTGCTGTGCGATTGCACGGTGAGACGCCACTGTCCGGACAGATTCTAGGCGATCGTCTAGGCGAGGAATCTCCGGATGAATGCGAGAGATTTCGATTCATCCGGAACCAAACGTGGGTTAGTTGTATTTTCGTTCAATGATGGAGGTTTCGGAATCAATTCGTTGGGTTGATCATCTTTAATCTGTCTCTGTTTATTTGATTCTGTTTGACTCTGTTTATTGCATTTTGGTTATGTTATTTGGTTTTGTTCTATTACATTAAACCAAACCCCCATTTTATCATTTGTTTCACTATTGTTATTAAACAAGCCCGCTGCAAATTCGTTGGGAAACGACCCAGGTTCCCTAATTCTGCAAATTAATTACGAACTTGGTTGTTTTGGGAGATACGGCAATAAATCTTTTCAAAAATGGCGCCGCTGCCGGGGAATTTGCATCGGTTTGATTAGTAACAGTATTGTAAATAGCTTAGTTTAGGTGGTTCGGGTGGTCAGACAGAAATTGTTCTGACTCTGATCACTCAAACCAGGTCTTATTCACAAGGAATTGGGTGTTTTAAGCAAAAGTCACTTCCTAGGAGGAAGTGAGGTCTCACTCATTTTCCCCAAATTCCAACGTTTAGACCAATTTTTTCACTGTTTTAGGTTCTGCTTTTTTGATTTCCAACAGGACCATTTTTTTTAGTATCTCTGATTGAGTTGAAATTTGATACAGTGATAGAAAATGACGAATCGTTAGACCCCCTTCGAAAATGTTCCATTTTCTAAGGACTATCCTCCGTTTCGCCAAATTCCATCGTTTAGGCCACTTTTTCAATTTTTGAAGTTTTTTATTCCATTTTTGAGTCCCCAATAGTCTAGGAGTTGCCCTGTCCAAGTCCCAAAAATTTTAAAAATCATTTGATCTGTTTCTGGACTTGTTTTGGTGAATTTCTAGCATAGGTTTTTGCTTTTGTGTGTTTTGTCTCGTGTCTTTTAGTGTTTTCCACTTTTCACCACCTCTTGTGGCATTTTCGTAATTCTGATTTTCTGGTGGCATCTTTGTCATTCTGAGTACTTGCCAATTCTGCTTTGTGTATATGTTGCATGAGTACCAGGAATACTACTAATCCAGAAGATTCGTTGCCATTTGATCCTGAAATAGAAAGAACAATTCTTCTTGCTAGAAGAGTTGTTAGGCTAAGTCATAAGATTAATGCCGAACCGGATACTCAATTAGAGTCGATTCGGCCATTCGATTGTGTCCATTACGTTGATATTTCGATTGTGCTTCTGATAGTATTTTTGATAGTCTTGTTGTGTTCACTGATTCTAGTAGCAACTTTGCTCGCTCGGACATTATGGCAGGAGAGCAGGATAATCATCATACTTTGAAGGAATTGGGTGCACTGATGTTAATTATCAACCCTTGTGCATCCAATATCCTAACCTTCTTGCTAACTTTGAGCTGAAATCTGGTCTAATACACTTGTTGCCTAAGTTTCATGGTCTTGCGGTGAGTGCCCATTAAGCATTTGAAGGAATTCCATATAGTATGCAGCACTATGAAACCTCATGCCATTGATGAAGATCATATCAAGTGAGAGCTTTTCCTTTCTCATTGGAGGGTGGAGCCAAGGATTGGTTCTTTGTACCTTGACCCTCATCTATTGGGAGCTGGGTGATATTCGAGAGGTTATTTACGGAGAAATATTTCCCTTCCTCAAGAGCAGCTTGCAATCAAGAAGGAAATTGGCAACATTAAACAAGTCATTTGGGGAGACTATGTATGAGTATTGGGAGAGGTTCAAAAGGTTATGTGCAAGCTGTCCACACCATCGGATATCGAAAAGACTTGATCAACTCTTTCTATGGTGGTCTATCACCGGTAGACAAAGGGTTGGTGGATGCTTCTAGCGGTGGGGCTATGAGTAACAAGACACTGAAGAAGCCCGAGACTTGATATCCATTATGGCGAGATAACTCTCGGCGGTTTGGCACCGGGGCCAATAGTACTCCTGTTTACCATATTCAAGCTCCGATCCGGCATGATTCTCGAGAGATTAGAGACTAGACTTGATGATCGACCTCCCTTGTGAGGCGGTGGCGGTGACACGAGCAGTGCAGTCTTCCCTTCTCGGCATGGGTACTCTTGTGGGTTTTGTTCGACCCTTATCATTCTACTCGACTCTTGCCCTACCTTGCATGATCCTACTTACCAAGATCGGTCGGTAGCTGCGGTGGGTGTTTTTCCGGGAAGGCCACAATACCAACGAGAATAATGCCTTCTCCAACACTTATAATCTGGTTGGAGAAATCACCCCAACTTTATTTGGAACCAAAATCGAACCGAGCAACCAATACCAAAATCGAATCAAAGTAACCAGTGTCGGCGAGTGCAGGAATTACCGGCAGAGGCCGTACGGACCACGAGACTTTCCAGCAACAGTCTGCATCCCCTTTACCCTTGCAAGCACCACCTCCTCGACCGGCCATATGTCCACCTCCACAGGCGGCAACAACGAGCTAGTAGTAGTGGTGGTGGTTCCTCACTTGAAGAAATGATGAAGCAATTTGTCACGGCCAATATGCGGTTCCAACGGCAAGCGATACTTCCATTCGAGTTTGCAAACACAGATTGGGCAATTGGCAACATCATTGAACCAGCTTCAACCTCGGGATCCAATTCCCTTCCTCACAAACAATTCCCAATCCTAAGGGAAATGTGAGTGCTATATCACTACGGTCGACAAGCAATTGGAGGAACCTAAGCAAGGCTGCAGATGTGACTTCCACATCGAAAAGGAGTCGGGAAATGTGAAGATTGACTCGAAAAGAAAAAAGGCATGTGCAGCAAGGTGAAGAGGAAGACATTCCTATTCCTCTTCCCTTCCCTCGAGAGCAGTTCGGTCAAGAAGTTGGCGAGATAAAGCACAAGAGAATGATATACTTGAGACATTCGAAGAGTAGAGATAAACATTCCTCTCTTAGATGCGGTCAAACAAATTCCTAAATATGCCAAGTTTACGAAGGAGTTGTGCACCAACAAGAGGCGGCGAAGGGAAATGAGCGAGTGAGCTTGAACCGAGAATGTCTCGGACTCATCCGACCTACCATGCCTCGTAAATGCAAAGATCCAGGGACATTTTCTATCCCTTGCCTTATTGGTAACTATAGATTTGATGATTGCATGCTAGATTTAGGTGCTTCTATTAATATCATGCCTGCATCTGTTTATAGATCTCTTGGTCTTGGTCCCTTGCGTCCAACTGGTGTCATTGTTCGGTTAGCTAATAGGAGTAATGCCCATCCTTACGGTTTAGTTGAAGATGTATTAGTCAAAGTTAATGAATTGATATTCCTGCTGATTTTTACATCTTGGATATGGAGGGTGAGTCTCCTAGTAGTAGGTCACCAATCATTCTAGGGAGACCTTTCATGAAAACAACTAGGACTAAGATAGATGTGCATTCGGTACTCTTTCCATGGAGTTTGGTGATATATCCGTGAATTTCAATATCTTTGATGCCATGAAATATCCTAGGGAAGAACATTACATTTTACGTATTGATGTGATTGATGATCTTTGTGGATGATGTTCTTAATGGTTGGTGTCTTGATTATCCTTATTTTTCATCGAGAGTGATACCCCCATTTGTGCATGCGATGATAATGAATGGTGCTCTGTTTGCACTAATTTGGTTAAGGCTGCATTGTTTGGTGATTCGATTTGCTTGATGATTCTACATTACTTGTAGACTCGATATTGATTCGATTTTGATGAGCTTCATTCGATTTTGATGAAC
This sequence comes from Acacia pycnantha, assembly GCA_025563575.1. Taxonomy (NCBI): domain Eukaryota; kingdom Viridiplantae; phylum Streptophyta; class Magnoliopsida; order Fabales; family Fabaceae; genus Acacia; species Acacia pycnantha. Next base: position 420,715 of record JAMWYP010000161.1, read on the forward strand.
TGAATTTTGATGTTAACCTTGAATTTGTATAGACACGGTCCTTACGCTTGTGCTTCTTTGAATATGGTTTGGTATTCCCGGTGTGATGACATCGAGTTGTTGCAACAACCACCCAAGCTTCTCCTCCACCGAGCAACCGCCCAAATTAGAGTTGAAATCCCTTCCAGACCATCTGAAGTATGCATTTCTGGAGGAGAATGAGCAGTTGCCAGTCATTGTGGCAAACAATCTCACGCCTGATCAAGAAGAGAAGCTGCTAAGCTTATTGAGGGCGAACAAGAAAGCCATTGGGTGGACATTGGCTGACATAGTTGGCATTAGCCCTTCTATGTGCATGCACCGGATTCTGTTGGAAGAGGACTCTAAGCCGGTGAGGCAACCTCAGAGACGCCTTAATCCTCTTATCCTTGATATGGTGAAGAAGGAGGTCACTAAGCTTCTGCAAGCTGGCATCATCTATCCTATTTCTGATAGCCGGTGGGTTAGCCCGATCCGGTGGTTCCCAAGAAGTCCGGAGTTCTTGTAGTAGCCAATCGAAGAATGAGCTCATTCCTACTCGAGTTGAGAATAGTTGGAGAGTTTGCATTGACTATAGGAGACTCAACCAAGCCACTCGCAAGGATCATTACCCTCTACCTTTCATTGATCAGGACATATGCTTACCGAAGGATGCCTTTTGGCCTCTGCAATGCACTGGCACCTTTCGGCGTTGTATGGTGAGTATTTTCTCGAGTTCCTAAAGGGTGCATGGAGGTTTTCATGGATGATTTCACCGTATATGGGTCGATTTTGATGCATGCTTAGCTAATTTGTCTAGAGTCTTGCATAGGTGTATTGAATCTAATCTTGTCTTTGAATTATGAAAAGTGTCACTTTATGGTTGAGTCGGGCATAGTCTTGGGACACATAGTGTCTAGGAAAGGGATTGAGGTAGACCTGCTAAGATAGATGTGATTCTTGCTTTGCCTTACCCCGCTTACGTGCGGGAAGTTCGCTCTTTTCTTGGCCATGGTGGTTTCTATCGACGTTTCATTCGAGATTTCAGCAAGACTGCTCAACCCTTGTCCAACCTTCTGCATAAGGACACTGACTTTGTCTTTGATGATGCGTGCAAGGCGGCCTTCGATCACTTGAAGCGTTGCCTTACTACGGCCCAGTGATCCGGCCCACGATTGGCACCTTCCCTTTGAGTTGATGTGCGATGCTTCCAACTATGTAGTTGGTGCTATCTTGGCACAACGGGTTGATAGAGCCTCCCATGTGATTGCCTATGCCTCCAAGACTTTGGATTCTGCTCAGTCTAATTACACCACTACTGAGAAGGAGTTGTTGGCTATTGTATTTGCCTTTGATAAGTTTAGGTCATATCTGCTAGCTAGTAGAGTCATTGTTTTCTCTGACCATGCGGCTTTAAAGTTTCTTTTGAAAAGGCGGATGCTAAGCCACGACTCATTCGGTGGATGTTATTGCTCCAAGAGTTTTGGGTAGCTGACCACTTGAGTCGCATCACCCATTCTCCCTCTCACCCCTCTTCTATTCGGGATGATTTCCCTGATGAGCAGCTTCTACAGCTGCAAGTTAAGATCCCATGGTATGCTGATCTAGTTAACTACTTGGTAGCTGGTGTTTTTCCTGTAGACTCCACTAGGGCCCAAACCTTAAAATTGAAAAGTGAGTCTAAATACTATGTTTGGGATGACCCTTATCTGTGGAAATTTTGTAGTGACCAAGTAGTTAGGAGATGTGTGCACGATCATGAGTTTCACTCTATATTGCATTTTGCTCATGCTTCACTGCTGTGGTGGTCACTTTGGACCCCAAAGAACTGCTAGGAAAGTGTTAGAATGTGGATTATTTTGGCCTTCCTGTTTCATGATGCCCATTTGTTTTGCAAATCATGTGATAAGCTGTCGAGAGGGCGGGGAGTATTTCCGTAGGCATGAGATGCCCCAAAACCCTATATTGTTTTGTGAGATCTTTGATGTTTGGGGTATTGATTTCATGGGTCCATTTCTGCTTCATATGGTTACACTTACATTTTGTTGGTTGTTGATTATGTTTCGAAATGGGTTGAGGCGAAAGCCACCCGGACTAATGATTCTTCGTGGTGGTGGACTTTGTTAGGTCTAACATTTTCTGCGCAGTTTGGCATTCCTAGAGCTATTATCGGTGATCGGGGTTCCCATTTTTGCAATCGAAGCATGGGTGCCTTGCTACGCAAGTATGGAGTGTTTCACAAGGTTTCCATGACCTACCATCCTCGGACCAATGGTCAAGTGAAGTCTCCAATAGAGAGATTAAGCAAATCCTTGAAGACTGTCAACTCTACCGGAAAGATTGGAGTAAGCGACTAGATGATGCTTTATGGGAATATCGCACCGCCTACAAGACGCCGATTGGGATGTCTCCCTATCGGATTGTCTTTGGTAAGGCATGTCATCTTCCGGTCTGTTGAGCTATGTGATCCACCCACAGGACGGACTTTTAAGGTCAATGGGCATCGTCTCAAGCCATTTCATGAGGAATCCCCACAGCAGCCTGAGGAAGCAGAGATTCTCCTCATTGATGCCACTTATCCTCCATAAATCCTTGGGGAGTATTCTTCTTTCTTCTCCCTCCCTCTCTTTTATTTGTTTTCCTTTTCTACTTTGCTTTTTGAAAATAAATACATTCTTTCTTTCTAATGATTGCTACATATTATGAACTAGGACATTTTGGTTTTAATGGACCATTCTGTTTAGTCTGGAATTCTTGACTCTTCGATTACAAGTCTTGATAGTTGATTTGATGTTGTTGATTACCTAAGTTGGTATTGACCTTGTGAGGTTTTGGGCCTGCATGAATGGAATTCATCTTTTGCCATTCTTTCTTTCATGTGTGCATCTCTCATGATTTGTGTTCTCTAGAACTTGCTCCTTTTCTTTTTGAAACTACATTTTTCACTTACGTGCATAAGTATGATGGAAGCTTGTTTTCTTTCTTTTATTCTCCTCACTTTGGCCAAATAGCTTTCCCTTGCATTATGATTCCCTTGCTAGCCCCTTTGTGCCTTTTGACCCATTCTTTTCTAAGCCACATTACAAGCCTAAGCGTAAAACCATTTTATTCCGCACCTTGAAGATTTATTGAGCATTGGTTTCAACTTGTTTTGTGTTTAAGTGTGGGGGTTGCTCAGGAGTGCAACAGTTTAAGTGTGGGGGTTGCTCAGAAGTGCAACAGTTTAAGTGTGGGGGGGATATTTGATTTTGACATTGTAATTACGTATACAATGAAAGGAAAGAAAGAAAAGTAAAATAAAAAAAGAAAAAAGAAGAAAAAATAAAAAATAAAAAGAAAAAAACAACAAAAGAAAAGAAAAGTAAAAGAAAAAAAAAAAAAAAAAAAGAAAAAAAAAAGAAAAAGAAAAAAACAACAACAAAAGAAGAGAAAAGAAAAGAAAATACATAGAAAGGAATGTATATATGAGCAGAATAAAAGTTTCATACATAGAGAATGATTGTGTTAATCAGTGCTCTTCCTTTTGATTTCTTTGGTGCTTAGCCTCTTATTCCATACTATTACCTACCTTCACCCTAGCCCCGTTACAACCTTTAATTACAAGCTCTCTTGATTTGTGCATGTATGTGTGATGAGTAGTGGAGACGTAGAAGTTGAGCAAGCTTATGGTAGAACAAATTTCTTGAGTAGAATTTGAGCGATACACTTATTTACCTTAAACACTTGAGAGACCGATTGATTGAGCGCATCATTTGAGAGATCATCTTTTGTGATTAGCATCATTGATTGACACTACCATGAATTGTAATTTGAGATGAAGGGGTTTTGGTTTTGAATGATTGGTCTTTTGAAGCTTTGTGTCCCTTGATTCAATTTTTGCATTGTTAGCAATTATTAGTAAAGAAGAGTTTTTCCTTTAGGTCTTTCTCTTTGAATTTTGCTCGGAGTGCAAAAAGATAAGTGTTGGGGAATTTGATAATTGAATATTTTATACACTTATTTTTGTCTCTTGAATAATAATTTAGGACCCTTTAGCTAATAAATAATGGCTCTTATGTTTATTTGGGCCTTGGGCCTTTTATTGCATTTTAGCCATTTTTAATAATAAAATTCCAGTTTTGTATTACTTCACTATTTCTACCATAACTCTTGAACCAGACATCGGATTTGCCTCATTTTTGTCTCATATTTCAGATGATTCAGAGAGCTACAATTGTTATGAAGACATCAAGAGCAAATTCGGTCAAGAAGGCGGTCAATTTTGGAGCCAAAGTCGGATGTACAATTCTGGATTTATTTTGGTCCCGAATTTTGTAATTTAAGTCCAGTTTTATTTTATTTCTGTTTTGGGCTAAAACTATGAGAGCCCATTTCGTTTTAGGTTATTTTTAAGTATGGCAGCTGCCACAAACATACTCATTCACGTTTTTAACATTAGAGTGGATCAAAATACAAGTTTTCATTTTCTCTCATCATTCTTCATGTTCTTCGCGCGTTCTTCGTTCGTTCTTCGTTTTTCCGACCATGATCGGCTAAACTCTTGTGATTAACCCAACGATGAGGATTCCATGATTCATCCAGAGAACTCGTGCCTAATCGGTAACTACTCGATTCTGTTTTCATCTTATCGGATACGATTTCTGGAAATAGTTCGAATATTAGATTTAATATTCGGTTTGGTTCATCCTATGGACTTAGTTCGGACTAGGTTACAGTGTTGCTGTGCGATTGCACAGTGAGACGCCACTGTCCGGACAGATTCTAGGCGATCGTCTAGGCGAGGGAATCTCCGGATGAATGCAGAGATTTCGATTCATCCGGAACCAAACGTGGGTTAGTTGTATTTTCGTTCAATGATGGAGGTTTCTGGAATCAATTCGTTGGGTTGATCATCTTTAATCTGTCTCTGTTTATTTGATTCTGTTTGACTCTGTTTATTGCATTTTGGTTATGTTATTTCGTTTTGTTCTATTCTGTTAAACCAAACCCCCCATTTTATCATTCTGTTTCACTATTGTTATTAAACAAGCCCACTGCAAATTCGTTGGGAAACGACCCAGGTTCCCTAATTCTGCAAATTAATTACGAACTTGGTTGTTTTGGGAGATACGGCAATAAATCTTTTCAATACCCTCTTCGATCGGTAGTATATGACACTTTAATTATATCGTTAGAAATAAAAAATGACGGTTGAGTTATTTAATATGTCATAAAATATAAATTTTCTCCACTTTTACCCTTCTTGATAAATGTATTTAATTACATTGAAAATATTATTTTAGAGAGAGGGAATTTAATGAGCGGGCAAAGTTTGAAAGTGAGTAATCATAGAGGCAAGACAATGAAAAGAATATTAATTAAATTGGAAGTAACTTATATTTTAAACCATGTCTTCCTTTTAGAATCGCCTTATACCGTAGACAAGAGGGAGGGAGTACATTATCTACACGTTATTGGTATTTAATTGTTATTTGTATACACATTTGGGATCCAAAAAATACTTATTCACATAAATTGAGACAAAACTTTTCACATACTTACTTCATACACCGTAAATTACGATTAAAATACTATTCTTGAAGGTTCCAATCGCTATTTCAAACACATATTATAATTTTGTCCTTTTTATAGTCCATATAATATACATTTAATATATTTCAAACGTCTGACCTTGGGGGCTCTAGCGAGACACTTTTTTTTATATATAAGAAAGTTTTGGAGGGGTTCGACATCAGTCCCCCACCAAGGCCAGGGCACGACCCCGGGCTCTATGAGCACTTACTGGGGACTCACGAGATCGCCTACCAAAGGAGTCCCAGCGACGACAGAGGGAATCGAACCCTCGACCCAATGGCCTAATCCTGGATCCCTTACCATCTATGCCAACTCACATTGGCTAGCGAGACACATTTTGATGGGTCGTTGCTGAAGCCCTTTTATGTAGTGGGATCATTTTATCTCGTGGAATAATAATATTATCTTTTACCCCTTGTCCTTGGGTTCAACTGGCAAGGGGGTCGGACTTCCTCACCTCAAGAGAGGGGGTTCGATCCCTGCGTTGGTCAAGACACTGGGGGAGGCATCCTAGGGGTCTGGGAAGCAGTGGAAACGCTGGTAGAGGTGGAGACATGTGTACTCTCTGTCCAGTATGCCCTGCGGATTGGGCTCCAAGCGCCCTGCCCTTGGATTGTGGGTGAGCCCAACCCCTTTCCTAAAATTTCTTCTTAGCAAAAAAAAAATAGATATTATCTTTTAATATCAAAAACAATAATATTGTCTTTTTATTAAAAAAAACAAACGACTACTATAATTTCAGCAACTCAACTACATTTTTTTGGGTCCAGAATTCAACTATATTTGTTTTGATACAATAATTTAAAGGGAGAATGACACCAAGGTCCTAATTAAGGAAAATAATATTATAAAAGTCTCATCAATTATAAAACACTAAACCTCTAAGCGACTCAGTTATTAGTCCACTTGGTCTGCCAACTATGCGTTTTATAACATAGTTATTGGTCCACTAAACCTCAATCAATCAATCATCAATTATCATCAATAAGAAATTCGTCATCAATTATCATCAATTAAATGACGAATTTATTGTGATTACCATTATGCTGACTTTTTCTATACATTATCATAATAATAGAAATTTGTCATCGATTATCATCAATTTGAAATTTTCACCAGGAAAAAAATTAATGACGATTTTTTTGTTATTACCATTATGCTGACTTTTTCTATTCAATTTCGGCGCCAATCAACTGCTACTCTCCTGACTGTATTCCTTTTCCCACCAAAATTAATATTTATATAATAAAATTCTGGTCATGAAGCAACAGATCATACAAGCTAGGACTCTGCAATACCGTTTTTGGGCCAAAGATATCTCCCACAACATTTTGCAGAAGCATCCTTACGTAAGCAAATACAATTTCAATTCTTTGAAACCTGATCCTATAATTTCCTAAAGTGCATCAACATCCTATTTTATATGTGTCAGGAGATGAATAAGACTTTCTTCTCTGATGTCAACGATACCAAGGACACATGGTCAATTCTCGCTAAAGTTCTGCGGAAGTGGAGTGTCAAAAGAAAGCCTGCGTCGTATGCAGTGTGGAAAGTTGGCATGTTATTGGCTGATGAAAAGGTGCGTCTCTATATATACTTCACCCATGTATCATTCAACATTCATCTACCATCTTCCAGTTTTAGCAGAGTCTCCAATGACGGTTTTTTAAACTATATTTTTTAAACCATCTTCCAGTTCAAGAATCGAGGTTTCTGCTACTCACAAAAATCTCATTGGCAAATTGAAAGATGAAATGGATAATTGTGGGCTACAGTTACGCATTTCATAGTCTCATTTTTTTTGTTCCTATTTAATTCGTATTTTTTATTATTGTGGTTTAGATAATTTCCCAAGGGATAGGATATTGTCACTACCAATTTTAAGTCACTACCACTTTTTCACCGTTAGATCAGAATCTCAATAGGAGAGAGAAATAATAAAGGTAGACGAGATTATGATCTAACGGTGAAAAAGTGGTAGTGACTTGGTAGTGACATAAAATTGGTAGTGACAATATCCTATCCCATTTCCCAATACTCTAGAAAGTTTGACGACTTTAATAATAATTGTGGGCTACAGTTACGCATTTCATTTTCAAGCCATTGGAATTAATTAGGATATTGTTTCCATTTCGAAGATAAGGTAATAAAATAAATTTAAATTGAAAATATACATTAAATCATAATTGAATCAAAAATCATAACCAAGTAATAGACATTTCCCAAAAATAACCAAAAACTCCATTTTCCATTGTTGTTGGAATCTCTAATCCATTTTTGAAGAATTAATGTTGGGATTTGGTTAACCGTTAATACATATTATTAATTTAATATTCAAGGAAAAAACATGTTCTCGAATTTTACATAGACACCGATTTTGAAGATAGGTAATAAATATTAATTCAACCGTCTTTATATGGAATTTTCTCTTATAAATAAGACCAAAGTGGTATATTATAAATATTAATATCCTTAAAGAGCTGCAAAGAATATGGAGTTTTGACATACTAAAGTATGAATGTATGACTCGCTTAATTTGCAAAAGTATGGAATCACTCATTATTATATTACCGATCAGAATTATAAGGCTGATTCGTAAGTATTTTTGTTTTAATTGCAGTGCGAAAATTAGTAATAACAACTTAAGAAGTTTAGTTCATATCATTGTTTTCAAATTCGTTGACTTTTGTGGTTTGCTCACATTATGATTACGGGAGAAAATTTGGAAAGAGAAACTAAAAAAGGAAGGAAAATTTGATCGAATAATTGTCTTTCAAAGGAAGGAAATCATAATTTTGTCAACTAAATTAACCACGACAATTAATTCCATTTACTTTCGTGATTCAATTTTAACAAAAACTGGAAATTCATAAATACGATGTTTTCTTACATGGCGATCCATGCCAACAGTTGAAACACATAATGGGATCAAACCGTCCGGATACCATTGATTCACATCTAGCCGTTAGTTCTTTTCAAGATGTTTCAGTTTTCGCGTTTCATTTTGAATGTTACAGACCATATGTCATGAAAGAATAGGTTAGTCATATCAACTATTATTGACTTACATAAATTACTTATATAGCCTGCCGATTTATAAATCAAAGACGTCAAGCATCCGTGACCTCTCATTATTCTCAAAAAAGGGAATCAACTATGCGTAACAAGCGCTCTGCCGTGTCAAAAAACAACCAGATTGAAGGAGGAGGTCAGTCACTTCATATTGATGTTAATATATTGTAGAGCTTATATTTGTTTAGATTTTCATCAATCGAATGCCAATATTTATTCAGTTTCAAACAAACCGGTTCTGTAGGTAAACGAATATGTTCAGAAGGTTGTTCAGAAAATCATTGTTGTAATTCTGTCGGTGTTTCTGGAAATTCAGTTATCCAGCTGACGATGAATTGTCCGGGGACTATAACTGAGAATGAGTTACCAACTGCAAACTCTTCTCTTTTGAATCCATTGTCAAGTAACCATATCCAATCTGTTTTGACAGATATTACTAACACACCCAGTAGCTCAAATTGCATGCAACGCGATGACAGTTGTTTAACGTACAGCAGCACCCTTAATGTTACTCATACAATTCGACCTGAATCACAATCTGTGAATCAAAAGAAGCGAGGAAAAACACATTTGCCACAAATTCGTGAATTAGCTACTGATTTATGCAAAAGTCTAGACATTCCATTACATGAAAGTAAGTATCGGTTAAAAAAGTAAATACATTCTCTCTCTTTTTATTGTCAGATTTCATCATATTTAAATAAAACTTCTTGAAAACATTTTCTACCAGATTCCAGAGCTACTAACGATCAACATGATACATCTACCCCTTATGGAGTGGTCGACAACAATCTGACGTGTACGTTTCATTCCAATTACTTAGACGATGGAGATGCTAGTCTTGAATGTCAATTCTGTGGTTCACAGATGTGGTTTGCAGAGAGACTGAAAGGTCTCAAGAAAACTTTAGTTACACAGTTTGGCATTTGCTGTTGTAAAGGAAAGATTATCGTTCCTTTGTTGAAAATGTCTCCTGAAGAGCTTGAACAACTCTTTTTCAACAAAGATTCATCACATGCAAAAAAATTCTTGAGAAATATTCATTTGTACAACAACATGTTTTCATTCACCTCTATGGGTGGCAGAATTGACCATTCAATCAACTCTAAGGGAGGAGGCTCTTATTCATTTGTCCTTTCAGGTCAAAACCACCATTTGATTGGTAGTTTATTTCCTCCTCAAGGAAATCCTCCAGTTTACGCCCAACTATATATTTACGACACTGAAAATGAAGTATCAAATCGAATTTCGACCGTGAGGTTAGTGTTATTTAAATATATTTACCTGTTGTACATATTTCTTTAATAAATACGACATCAGATTTAATATTTTGTACATTCTGATTTTTCCCAACAGTCATGTTGGTGGCGGACATTTGGATCAAAGTATTGTTGAAATGTTAAAAGAATGCCTGGATAAACACAACTGTGTGGTCAAACATTATAGGAACGCTACGGAAATCATTAAGCAGAATGTCATATCTGATGTTAGTATAAGGCTAATCAGAAGTAGCAACGTAACTGGCCAATCTAAGCAATATAATATGCCCACAACTTCTGAGCTTGCAGCTTTAATTGTAGGTGACTTTGATAATTCATATACAAAAAGGGACATCATTGTCAAACGGCAAAGTGGAAGTTTACAAAGAATCGATGAGCTACATATGGCATATCTCCCATTGCAGTATCCGTTGCTTTTCCTATATGGAGACAACGGTTATGACTCGTCAAATGAACATGCTCAAGAGTCACTATCAACCACAAAAAAGAAGAAGAAGCTAACACCAAGGGAGTACATGGCATTCCGTTTAATGAGGAGGACGTCTGAAAGGTCAGTCATATTGCATGGAAAAAAATTACTACAACAGTTCATTGTAGACGGATACTCAATGGTTGAAAGCGATAGGCTTGATTACATTAGAAATCATCAAAAGGATTTAAGGGTTGATCTTTACAGTGGACTAACAGATGCAGTTACCAGAGGAGAGACGGACCCTTCATCGACAGGATGACGAGTTATTTTATCGTCTTCTTTCACTGGTGGCGCACGATACATGATTCAAAACTATCAAGATGCTATGGCCATTTGTGCTTGGGCTGGTTATCCAGATATATTTCTGACCTTCACATGCAACCCAATGTGGCCTGAGATTACTCGTCATTGTGGGAAAGACGGTTTAAAACCCTGTGACAAACCATAAATATTGAGTAGGGTATTCCACATGAAGCTTGACAAATTAATGAGGATTTTGAAGGATGAGAAGATACTCGGCTCCATCAAAGCAGGTATCCTTTTACTATTATTTGAACAAGATTAAATAATCATTGTAAAGTAATTCAATATTTTTTGTCATTGATAATCAACTTTCGGATTTATATAATTTGAGAATCTGCATATCGATCATTAAATGTTTGTTGTATTTCTCTAAAAAAATGACTTTAAATTATCCAGATCTAACATTTAAATAGTCAATATAGTTCCAAGATTGTTTAAATATCGATGTTTACTTTTAAACATTTTAACTAAATTTATGCCTTTGAAAAATGCAGATGTATACACTGTTGAGTTTCAAAAGAGAGGGCTTCCACATGCACATATCATACTATGGTTGTTTGAGGCGGACAAATTAACATATCCGTTTGATGTTGACCAATTAATATCAGCAGAGATACCAGATAAACTTGTAGATCCTGAATTGTATGAATTAGTCGGGAGCTACATGGTTCATGGTCCATGTGGTCGATCATCAAGAAATGGGCCTTGCATGAAAGATGGTAAATGTTCAAAGTATTTCCCTAAAAGATATAATGCACATACAATTTTGGATGAAAAAGGTTACCCAACATATCGTAGGAGAAATGACGGTCGTACGGTTTCAAGAAAGGGAGTTAAGCTTGATAATAGATTTGGCGTCCCTTATAATGCTAGGTTGTTGAAACTATTTTGTGATGATTTGAACATTGAGAAGACAAATCAATCATGTGCCATCAAGTACCTGTTCAAATACATTAGTAAAGGGAATGACCGTGTCATTACTGGTATATATAACAACAATGATAGTCTAGGCTCTCAACAATCTTTTGATGAAGTTTCTCACTACCTCAATTGTAGGTATGTATCTTCATGTGAGGCGTCGTGGCGAATATTTGGTTTCGAAATACACCATAGACATTCACCTGTGGAGAGACTCAGTTTTCATCTGCCTCAACAGCAATCAATTTACTACACTCAAGGTGAAACAATGTCCTCCCTTGTGAACAACCCCCGGGTCAAGGAGTCAATGTTCATTGCTTGGTTTGAAAAAAATAAGGATGACCCTTTCGCAAGAACGCTGACTTATTCTCAATTCCCCAACCACTTCACGTTTGTTAGGGAAAAAAGGTTTTGGAAAATTCGTGAGCGTGGCTTTTTAGTTGGAAAGATTGGTCATTGTACCCCAGCTCAAGGAGAACTATATTATCTTCGTTTGTTGCTTACAAAGGTTCGTGGCGCAAAGACTTACACCGATATAAGAACTGTGAATACTGTAGTTTATCCAACATTTAGGGAAGCATGTTACGCGCTTGGATTGTTAGATGATGACAAAGAATACATTGATGCAATTAAAGAGGCATCATCATGGGCATCAGGCAATTATCTACGTCAGTTTTTTACAAGCATGTTGTTAAGCCATTGTTTATCTCAACCCGCTATTGTTTGGGAACATACGAAAGGATTTTTATGTGAAGATTTGTTACATATTAGTCATGGTGACAATCGTTTTCCAGGTATTTGATTATTTATAATTTGTACTTGTACTTTGTTATTTTTCTTGTGCATTATAACATTTCAAGATAAATATATCTACTGATAGTTAAGTAATTCAAATATGGCTGTGAATGCATGTTCAACAATTCATAATAGAAATCAAAATATTCATGTATCAACACGTTCACGTATTATTATATATGTCTATTATTTGTTTATATCACATGTTTTTAAATACCTTTTATTGTTTGACTAAGATTTGCAGATATCATCCGCCGATAAAGAAGCTGCAGGCTTATCTATTATTGAAAAACTCTTGCTACGCAATGGCAGGAGTCTAAACGACTATCCATCACTTCCTACACCTGATACAGATAACATCTTTGATATTTCAAACCAGTTAATTATTCAAGAACTGAACTACAACAAGCTAAAGGAAAGAGAATAATTAGAAAGATTGCAACGGTTGATGACTGCTGAGCAAAAGCAGGTGTTTGATGAGATAATGGGTGCTGTTTCTTCAAAGAAATGTGAGTTCTTCTTTCTGCATGGATTTGGCGGAACTGGAAAAACATTTATATGGAATGCATTGACAGCTTCAGTAAGATCAAATGGGGGAATCATACTAAATGTAGCATCAAGTGGAATAGCTGCAACTCTACTACCATCCAGTAGGACCGCACATTCTAGGTTTTGTATACCTATTGACGTCAATGAAGACTCCATTTGTTCTATTTCTCATCAATCGCCAATGGCAAATTTACTAAAAGCTACTGACATCATTATTTGGGATGAAGCGCCCATAGTGAAGAAACATTGTGTCGAGGCTGTTGATAGAACGTTGAGGGACTTATTGAAGAGCAATTCCATATTTGGAGGAAAATGTGTCGTCATGGGTGGTGATTTTAGGCAAATCCTTAGGTCATACCAAAAGTGGGCGGCAGAGATTGTAGATGCAACAATCAACGCTTCTTATCTATGGAATGATTGCAAATTACTGCAATTAACAAGGAACATGAGGCTGAAGTCTTCCAACGATCCAATTGAGCAACAAAAAATAAAATCATTTTCAGAATGGTTGTTACTTGTAGGAGATTGAGACATTGGATTACCACACGATGGTATTGCAGACGTCGTTATTCCAGAAGATTTTTTGCTTCACGATGATTGTAATTCAATTAAGTGTATCGTTAAATCTACCTATCTAGATTTAATAGAGCGCCTATTTGATGAAGATTACTTGCATAGTAGGTCAATCCTAACACCAACAACAGAGAGTGCCGACACATTGAATGACTACATTTGCTCTTTGTTGCCAGGAGATGCAGTGTAGTACTTCAGTTCAGATTCTATAAATCGTGTCCACAATGCAAATGAAAGCTTTGCGGATTTATATGACATAGAATACCTGAATGCAATTAAATGCTTTGGCTTTCCTCATCATAAATTGGTTTTGAAAATTGGTGTACCTGTTATGTTAATAAGGAACATTGACCAATCTGCAGGATTGTGCAACGGTACAAGACTTCAAATTACACAACTTGGGAAGAATGTCGTTAAAGCTAAGACATTGAATGGAACAAGCGCAGGTGAAGAGATTTTGATACACAGAATGGATATGAATCCTTCTGAAACTACACTGCCATTCAAAATGACAAGAAGACAATTTCCAATCATAATTTCATTTGCAATGACGATAAACAAAAGCCAAGGTCAATCATTGTCAAATGCAGGCCTTTACCTACCAAGCCCAATTTTCTCACATGGGCAATTATATGTTGCCATGTCTAGAGTTAAGAATTTCGGTGGTTTAAAAATCCTTATACTAAACGAGTTTGGTAAATGCGTAATACCACAATAAATGTTGTTTATAGAGAAGTTTTCCAAAACCTTTTGTTTCATTGATATAGGGTAGGTTTCAGAATGAGTACTATGTTATGATCTTGGTAAAAGTGTATTGATTTAATAGAACGGTTAATTTGTTACATATTAGTCTATCTTATTCATTTCAAGTCTTTTTGGTACAAATATATCTGTGCATCGCACGGGTCGAAAGTCTTATTGCTTACTAATAACAAGTGAAAGAGCTGTCTTAACAAATTATGAGACTTTTCTGATATTATTTCTCTTAATTAAAATCTTAGTATCATTTTCCTTAATTTAAAATTCAGGACTAACTATACGTAACCAACCAACGTGTTGTTGGTTAAGATGATAAGTAACTTCATCTCAAGGCAGAAGTGTATTTTTTGAGAGATATATTTCACTAAATTAATGAAAAACTTAAAATTCATCAACTTTATCTAAAAAGTTAGTACATTTTTAAGTTTGTTCAAGTTAAATACGAGCATACATACTTTGAGAATTAAATAATATGCATCAATACGACTTAGCAAGAGGGGAAAGGAGCCTCTAGCGATAAAAATTGATTGCATGTGTTATAAATAAAAAAATCCTAAACCTTTTAAATGATGAGGGAGTAAGATTTGGCTCCTCTCGTTTACATTTGCATCCATCTCCTCTTAAACATTTATTTGTGGGTTAGATTGAAATTTGAGTAGTTCGGATGTCTGATCCTTTACGTAGGATATAATTTAGATAGATTTTGGTCTTAAATATATATTCATTTTTATTTATATATCTTATATTTATCAATTTTCTCAAAATAAATTTGTATACGAAGTTATTTTAGAGAGGTGGGGTCACAAATGTCAATTTATTTAACTTTGTCGATATTCTTAAATTAGATAAATATGCTTAAATTAAGTACCATGTGAGAAATTAATGTTTTATAAAATCATTTTCTTAAATATATTTTTGTTACAGTCTTAAAGTGTCATTACTAAATTAAGCGTTTAAATTTATATGTTGATTTAATAACTTGACACCTTATTAAATATTGGACTACTCAAATTTCAATAGCAGGGTATGTAGATTGTAGAGTAGAGTAGAAGTGGAGGATAAAAAATAAAAAAATAAATGAGAGAAGACCGGTCCAGAGTGATATTCATGTATTGGGTTAAGATGTATATTTACCAACGAACTATTACGAAATGAGCATCTGACACAAATATTAATTAAGGGTACCTTAAATATGAACAAACAATTAAAAATGTGCAGTCATCATAACGTCGTTAGGAAAAGATAACGACTGTTATCTAAGGTGCAGATTGACCAACAAACTTTTATTCCAGGAGTGCCCAACACAAAAAAGTTTTACTCAAGAGCGCTCAGCACAAAATTCTAAATTTCACTAAATTAAATAATTTTTTTTTCTCAATAGTCATTATTCAAAACTACTGGTATAGATATTTATGGACAAAAATTACTCATTTAATAAAATAAACAAAAGTTTTGATTAAGAATATAATTACATGCTTTAAATAAAACTCAAGGTGTTTTATAATTTATTATATATGTTAAAAAAAATTTATATGACTTAATTTTATTTTAGAAGAAATTTATATGAGTTAAGAAATTCATTTAATGTTAATAAAACTTGAAAAATCTAAAAAAATATATAATTATAAAATACTCAATAGATCATATAATTAAATGATCTATTGATTATATGAATATGAGACTTGTTGAAAAAAAGAATTAAAAAAGTCCCATAAATAATTTGTTGAGGCTATTCCAAAATACTTAATTAATGACAATTTTTCCCCCCAACAAATCTCATATTCATATAATCAATAGATAATTTAATTAACAAAAATATCATCAAGTTGCCGAATTTATATTATTAAGTGTCAACGTTGATATCCATTAAACTCTTTTTATAAAAATAAAAATTAAACTCATTTAATTTCTTTCTGGATATAATAGATTTTTAAATTTTATTAACATTAAATGAATTTTTTTAACTCACATAAATTTCTTCTAAAATAAAAATAAATCATATATTTTTTTTTGTTTAACATATATAATAAATTATAAAACACCTTAGGTTTTATTTAAATCATATAATTATATTTTTAATTAAAATTTTTGTTTATTTTAGCAAATGAGTAATTTTTGTCCATAGATATAGTAGTTTTGAATAATGACAATTGAGAAAAAAATTTATTTAATTTAGTGAAATTAATAATTTTGTGCTAGGCGCTCTTGAATAAAACTTTTTTGTGCTGGGTGTTCATGGAATAAAAGTTTGTGGGTCAATCTGCACCTTAGATAATTGACGTTATCTTTTTCTAAATGCGTTGTGTTGACCAGTGGCGGACCCACACTTTTGTATGTGTGTGCAAGTGCACACATAAAATTATGAGAATGTATATATATTTTGTAGGAACTTCTTATAAAGAAATCGTAGTGGTCTGGTGGTTCACCGTTTTGGAAACGGTACAGTCCCAGGGAAGCCAAGTTCGATTCCTCCATATGCATCAATCATTTCTTTTTTGCCCAGGGAAGCCAGGTTCCATTACTCCATGTGCATCAATAATGTCTTTTTTGCAATTGTGAAATCCCACACTCATACATGTATTATAGAGAAAAATTACAACAACATACCCATTGTTTCCATTTTATATATATTTTTAAAAATTATAAATTAAATACATTTATCATATATAATTTCACTTTTGATCTTGCCAACAAACTATTACCGAAGGAGCGTCCAGCACAAATATTAATTAAGCGTATCTTAAATACCAACAAACAATTAAAAATGTTCAGATTAGCCAACGAACTTTTAAAAAGGTGCAGTCAGCACAACGCCGTTAGAAAAAAGTTAATGTCCGTTATCTAAGGTGCAGATTGGCCAACAAACTTTTATTCCAAGAGCACCCAAAGACAAAAAAGTTTTACTCGGGAGTTCCCAAAGACAAAATTCTTAATTTCACTAAATTAAATAATTTTTTTTGTCTATTATCATTATTTAAAACTACTTGTATAGATATCTATGGACAAAAATTACTCATTTGCCAAAATAAACAAAAGTTTTAATTAAAAATATAATTATATGATTTAAATAAAACTCAAGATGTTTTATAATTTATTATATATGTTAAATAAAAAAATTATATGATTTATTTTTATTTTAGAAGAAATTTATGTGAGTTAATAAATTCATTTAATGTTAATAAAATTTAAAAAATCCAAAAAATCTATTATATCAGGAAAGAAATGAAATGAAATGATTTTTATTTTTATTTTTATAAAAAGAGTTTAATGGATATTAACATTAACACTTAATAATATAAATCTGGTAACTTGATGATATGTTTGTTAATTAAATTATCTATTCATTATATGAATATGAGACTTGTTGATTTTTTTTTTAAAGTCTCATAAATAATTTGCTGAGGCTATTCCAAGATACTTAATTAATGACAATTTTTTTTCAACAAGTCCCATATTGATATAATCAATAGATAATTTAATTAACCAAAATATTATCAAGTTGTCGGATTTATATTATTAAGTGTCAATATTGATATCCATTGAACTCTTTTTATAAAAATAAAAATTAAACTCATTTAATTTCTTTCTAGATTTTTAAAATTTTATTAACATTAAATGAATTTATTAACTCACATAAATTTCTTCTGAAATAAAAATAAATCATATAATTTTTTTTGTTTAACATATATAATAAATTATAAAACATCTTGAGTTTTATTTAAATCATATAATTATATTTTTAATTAAAACTTTTGTTTATTTTGGCAAATGAGTAATTTTTGTCCATAGATATCTTACAAGTAGTTTTGAATAATGATAATAGAAAAAAATTATTTAATTTAGTGAAATTAAGAATTTTGTCTTTGGGAGCTCTGAGTAAAAAATTTGTCTTTGGGTGCTCTGGAATAATAGTTCGTTGGCCAATCTGCACCTTAGATAACGGACATTAACTTTTTCTAACGGCGTTGTCTTGATCGCACCTTTTTAAAAGTTCATTGGCTAATCTGCACATTTTTAATTGTTTGTTGGTATTTAAGATACGCTTAATTAATATTTGTGCTGGACGCTCCTCGGGTAATAGTTTGTTGGCAAAAATGCACCTTAACCCAAGTAAATATTTCTTAAGAAACTCTCGCAGATATTTGGTTTGGAAAATAAATATTTCATTCTTCTTTTGCTTGATTTAAAGTCCTAAGAAGAAATTTAATTCTCTTATCGTAGACATTTCAAACTCACCTTGCATGATCTTAGAGAACTCTTGACACACTTATGTTACTTAGGTTGAATGTGATATGTTTGATAAGATTAATGATGAAGATATAATGCAATATTTTCAAGGAATGAAGAATCGAAGAATGCTTTTGCAATCATTTTATTGTAATAGTTTAGTTGACTCTTGATTATTATTTTTCTATGTTAAGTTGAAGTTTTCTTTTCTTTTTTTGTCTATATTTTTTGTTTTTTAATGCATTTAAAATTTTCCTTTAAAAAAATTTCGGGGGCAGCTGTGCACACATAAACATAAAAACCTGGGTCCGCCACTGGTGTTGACTACACATTTTTAAAAGTTTTTTATGACTGCACATTTTTAATTATTTTTTTATATTTAAGATACCCTTAATCAATATTTGTGTTAGATGTTAAACCTAAACCCTAAATATGCAGCCTAATGTATTATTGGACTGTGGACTGTGGTGATTTATTCAGGACAATAGGACATACTCAGGCAGTTTCGGAGTTTGGAGCCATTGGAAAAAGTACAGAACCCTTTTCCCTGTAATTATCAAATGGGGGGAAAAGGTACAGATCCCTTTTCCACGCAGCAGAAAACAATCCAGGAACTGACACGTGTCATGGTGACAGTAAGTTTGGATAATTCACGAGCCGTCCGTTTTTTTTTTGAATATTGTTTTTTTGTTACATTTTTTTTTTAATATAAAAGACAAGCCGGAACTTAAATGAAAGGGAACTGGATTATAAATCTTTAGCCCAACATACAACAAAATAGAGAAATTAGGAGTGATAGGATTGTTGATCCTTCATAACCATATCAAAACAATCTCTCAAAATTGAGGGAGTCAATACCACCACAGCATCAACAGCAACACGAGCCGTCCGTTGATTTAACAAGATTTGCTTGTTTGAGGTAGCTCGAGACACGAGCCGAAAACAAAATTAATTTTTACCGTGATGGCAATCATAGTTAATATAAGATTTTATTTAGATGGGATGTCAATGTTGTACTAAAAAAGTTGTTAATGATTTTTTTTAATATTAAATTTTTTATGACTTTTTTAACATTTTTCTAATCCTTTAAAACCTTAAAAAGATTTTCCCTTTTATCATTTATAGCACAAAATTACACTGTAAGCCAGATGCTATATTATTAAGGACCGGAGCTGTAATATATTTAAAGACACTAGCGATCCATTTTTCCACAATTGGAGATGATACTGATGATCCCACAGTTTATAAAAGTTTAAAAATACTGATTTGTCTCTAACAAAATTTCTTAATTTTTTATCTATAAAGTTAAAGCTAAAACTGCTTTGAATGCAAGCCTGTTTGAGTTAGTGGTAAAAACTAATTTTTTAACGTAATTTACGGTATACGAAGTAAGTATATAAACCAACGGAGGTTGGCACAAGTGGTAAGAGGCTTGTGTCATTTAAGCAAGGTCTTGAGTTTGAGCCTTGTGAATGTAAAAAAAAACTCGCTGGGAGACTCTCCCACCAAAGCCAGGTGCGCGATGCGGGTCGCGTCCGGATTAGTTACCCCTGTGAACCGGGTGGACAACCAAAAAAAAAGTAAGTATATGAAATGAGTTTTGTATCTACTTACGTGAACGTGATTCTTAAACGTAAACTCAAACAAGCACAGTAAGAAAGATTTCTGTCTCTCCTCATAAGTGTGAATTTGATATTTAAATTTGTATTATCTTTTTTATTAGGTGAGGTTGTTTAACGTGCTAACTAGTGGCTTATTGACATATGTTATTCACACGCCCCAAAAAAAAATTATGTTAGATACTTATATATGGGTTAAGGTGCATTTTTGCCAACAAACTATTACCCGAGGAACGTCCAGCACAAATATTAATTAAGCGTATCTTAAATACCAACAAACAATTAAAAATGTGCAGATTAGCCAATGAACTTTTAAAAAGGTGCAGTCAGCACAACGCCGTTAGAAAAAAGTTAATGTCCGTTATCTAAGGTGCAGATTGGCCAACGAACTATTATTCCAGGAGCACCCAGCGCAAAATTTTTTTACTCAGGAGCTCCCAGCACAAAATTCTTAATTTCACAAAATTAAATAATTTTTTTCTATTATCATTATTCAAAACTACTTGTAAGATATCTATGGACAAAAATTACTCATTTGCCAAAATAAACAAAAGTTTTAATTAAAAATATAATTATATGATTTAAATAAAACTCAAGATGTTTTATAATTTATTATATATGTTAAACAAAAAAAATTATATGATTTATTTTTATTTCAGAAGAAATTTATGTGAGTTAATAAATTCATTTAATGTTAATAAAATTTTAAAAATCTAGAAAGAAATGAAACGAGTTTAATTTTTATTTTTATAAAAAGAGTTCAATGGATATCAATATTGACACTTAATAATATAAATCTGACAACTTAATAATATTTTGGTTAATTAAATTATCTATTGATTATATCAATATGGGACTTGTTGAAAAAAAATTGTCATTAATTAAGTATCTTGGAATAGCCTCAGCAAATTATTTATGAGACTTTAAAAAAAAAAAATCAACAAATCCCATATTCATATAATGAATAGATAATTTAATTAACAAACATATCATCAAGTTGCCAGATTTATATTATTAAGTGTCAATGTTGATATCCATTAAACTCTTTTTATAAAAATAAAAATAAAAATAAAAATCATTTCATTTCTTTCCTGATATAATAGATTTTTTGGATTTTTTTAAATTTTATTAACATTAAATGAATTTATTAACTCACATAAATTTCTTTTAAAATAAAAATAAATCATATAATTTTTTTATTTAACATATATAATAAATTATAAAACATCTTGAGTTTTATTTAAATCATATAATTATATTTTTAATTAAAACTTTTGTTTATTTTGGCAAATGAGTAATTTTTGTCCATAGATATCTATACAAGTAGTTTTAAATAATGATAATAGACAAAAAAAAAATATTTAATTTTGTGAAATTAAGAATTTTGTGCTGGGAGCTCCTGAGTAAAACTTTGAATAAAAGTTTGTTGGCCAATCTGCACCTTAGATAACGGACATTAACTTTTTTCTAACGGCGTTGTGCTGACTGCACCTTTTTAAAAGTTCGTTGGCTAATCTGCACATTTTTAATTGTTTGTTGGTATTTAAGATACACTTAATTAATATTTGTGTTGGACGCTCCTTCAGTAATAGTTTGTTGGCAAAAATGCACATTAACCCTACTTATATTGATTAACTTCTGCTTTTACAATTTATAAAGTAAATATGTAAGATGAGTTTTGTCTTGACTCGTAGAAAAATACTTCTCAAACTATATAATTTGGGGGTTTCCCAAGCTTATTTGGGATAATGTTTGAGACCCTTAATAGTAATTGAGATAAAACTCATTCACATATTTATCTTATATACCTTAAATATTGAAAAACTGCTTTTAAACACTTTAATTATTCCAAACTGCATTTTTAAAAAAAAATTATTTATTTAGATTAAATTATATGCTGCATCCTGAAATTTTTGTTGCGCCCAGTATCTCAAATTAATTAATTTTCACAATACTGGTGTTATAGGGAAATTATTTCTGAATACAGGACTAAAAATTAATTAATTTGAGAAACAGGGTGCAAAAAAAATTTCAGGATGCAATATATAATTTAATCTAAATAAATAAAATATATAAAAAAATTTAAAAAAAAATGCTTTCATCCCTCTAATAAGAGGGACAGGCACCTAAAAAGTACATAGAGAGGAACATGGAATGTGAACCCACACATTCAACCTTTCTAGGTAGACTTGCAGTTGTTTATAACCTTAATCATTGTACTCCTCTTTCTGTGATATCCCTGTTTTCATTTTCACTTGTTTGGTATGGAGAGGGAAAGGGGGAGGGGGTTGAGATTTTTTTTTTTTTAACTGGATTTAAAAACGTTAGAGAAGAGGGGTGAAAAAATTTTAATCAGTTTTTTCTTACTTTTTCTACCTTACATACTACATTTTTTTTAAAAAAATTTAACTCAAATCTTTTCTCCCCTCCCCTTCTGTCTAAATCCCCATACCAAACACATCGTAACAAAAATCATGATATTTTATTCATTACATATTTCACGGAGCCGCAGATATTTTTTCTCCCCACCTTGTGGTGGAGCCGCAGATTCTTTGTTGTGCCCAGGCCACACCAAACATTTGTCCATGGTGTGATACTATGTTCGATTATTTATTATTCTTTTAGGGTTAATATAATTTTTGATCCTTTAAATTTGTCTTCATTTTGATTTTAATCCCTCAAGTTTCAGATTATAGGTTTTGGTCCTTCAAATTTCATTTTATTTAAAACACTTATCTCTATAACTTAATAAAAACCTAGACCATTTTACCCTTATAAGGAACAAAACCTCTGATTAAAACTTGAGGAATCAAAACTAAGATAAGAGTATTGCTTCCAACAAACAACGTGAACGAATATCTCATTTTTTTGATACCAAATGAAGAGCTCATAATAATAAGAACTTATATAGATATTCTCTGACACCAACCACACTCTCATCGTGTTGTTAGCTTTGTCATAAAATTATGCCAATTGTTATGGAGTAATATCCATGTAGCTACATGTGTTGACTATTAACTATAAATAAATTTCTAAAAGTGATAGATAAAAATGCAGTAACACGTAGTTTTTTTTTTATTTGATTAGGGGTTTCAACCTTGAGACTAAGAAGACAAAATGTTTTTACCTTTCCCAATAAATACACATCTCGAAATTCAAACTTTTGTTTTCTTCCTTACGAAGCGAGACCTCTTACCACCCCAGCTAACAACTTGTTGATATCAGTCATACTACTTCGTTCATATGTTTAAACAGGGGCGGAGCTAGGAAAAGAAATTAGGGGGGCGAAAATTACACAATAAAACCCAGTAGACTGAATTTGGGGGTGAAAATTACAAAAATGGACCCAAAATTCTCAGAAATTATGCTTTAGCCTCATAAATATTTCAATATTTTCATTTTAGTCACTCTATGAGACTTTTTAATAGGGACTAAAGTAAAAATATTAAAACTTTTAGGAGACTGAAGTATAATTTCCGAGAATTTTGAGTCTCTTTCTGTAATTTTAGGGGGGCGGGGCCCCCCTAGCCCCCCCTAATTCCGCCCCTGTGTTTAAAATATTGTCCTTTTTACAACATTATTTTAACCAATTTATCTGGTTGGTTAAAATTAGTTATAAATAATAGCTGGATAAGAAATGAAGTTTTTAAAAAATATATATAGAGCCAAGCAAGAGAGAGAAATATGGGTGAAGAAAAAAAATAAAAAAAACGTATGAAAAAATTATAAGAAAAGCGATTAAAATTAATTACAATAAAATATATAAAAATGCATTTAATTTTGACATAACCCCAAACTAGATCTTATAAAAAAGACTAAACCAATTCAAAAATTAAGATCTCAACAAAGGACTATATAAAAAGGGAAATACAATTTTTATGTTGTAGGAGAAGTGTATCCTCATGTTATAAATACAAAAAAATGTGGGTCCCACCATTTCCGTGCTTGAGTTTTTTTTTTTTTTATAAAAAATATGTAGGTCTCACCATTTCATGTATGTGTAGGAATCTTCTTTTCATGCAACGTGAGAAGTGTAAACCCCATATACAAAAGGTTAAGGTTTCTAAGTGCATTTTAGAATGTGCATATGGTATTTCAAAGTATTTTATGGTGTATCCAGCAATCTTCAATATTCTTACAGGTCTATCCAGCGCCTTATAGTATTTTTTTTGGTGCACTTAACACCTAAAGTATATTTTTCTGATGTGTCTAACATTTTAAAATATTTTTTAGTGCATCTAGTACCAACATAAAAAAATACTTTAAGGTGTTAAATGCACATAAAAAATACCACCGTGACATATTTTAAGGTGTTGTATGTATTAAAAATATACTTTAATGCGCTCGAAGGTCCTTAACCCTATAAAAAAGTACATTTAAAAAGCACAAATTTAAATATTAGGAAGCATATTTGTTAGAAAAGATGAAAAGTATTTGCATTTATAAACTTGGAGAGGATTTGTAGCATTTATCATATTTTAAAAACATTTCATAACGTGTGTTTAGTCTTTTTTTTATTTGGCATTTTATAATTTTATAAAATATTAAAGTTTATACTTCTATATATGTTCTATATTGAAAAAAGTGATATAAAATAATAACTGAAAGTATAAATTAATCATGATAAAATTTATCCGGTCTGCTCTTTTATCATTTCTATAAAATATAAATAACTAAATTAAGTAAGGAAAAAAACTAATTAAAATCTGTTTTTGTAGGTTCGTAAAAAAAGGTGGAGCTTTGCTCACACTATTATAAACTAGTTCCTCTCCCTTTTAAGCTCCGGCTTGCCTCTTAAATTCAAAAAAAAAAAAAAAGTTGAGGTCTGGACTCTGGATGGTGGGGTCTTTTGTGTTTGGAGGTATATTCGTAATTGAGAAGCGTAGTTTATATTCCTTTTTAGACTAATTTAATTTAATGCGTGAGATGATCGGATCCTAAGAAAAGATGAAAGCCGACCAACATCCCCGATCAACGGAAACGATCAATTGACTGTTCGCTCGCTCCGCTGTCTTCGTCACAGCCCAGCATCTCACGGTTTTCTCACTTCTTCTTCCCAACCATCGTCATCCTTTATAACTGTTGTGCTCCATTATATCTATTATTTCCAGAGACTTCAACATCCAAGTACCCCCTAATTTATTTGACACACGAGTTTCTTGTAAAAAAGAAGACTCCTTTCATCTTCTCCTCTGTTGTTTAATCTTCCAACCGCCTCATTTGTGCTTCACGTTGAATCTCAACCGAACGCTGTTCCTTCCTGTCCATGTCCGTCGCTTACCGGCCTTTGCGTTCTTTGAATCGCGCAAAATAGACAGAGGCTCATCAGTTAGCTTTCTCTGTCCCAATTCCGTTGACTTACGGCTTCATTGTTTCCGGAAACTAAGTGAAGAAATTCGTCACGAAAGAATTTTTTTTGAAGAAATTCGAAGGTTTCTGAAGTGTCCTTCTTTTGCATGCCAGCAGGAGCCCTTCTGGTGAGTTTGCTGTATTTTATGCAGATACGTATATGAATTATTGGGCACAACCTCTCCCCCCGCTTGTTTTATGACATATGAAGCGGAATTTAATTTTCCACAGCCGCAGCATATAATCACAAGGCGAAGGCATCTTACTGAAACTGCGTATCTTAACTTTACCTTTTCCTTTCGTTACTTATTTTCCTTTCTATAATTCGACCTCAAGCAAACATGCCCCTTCATCCGCTCTCGTATATTTGTTTTAATTTGTTTCCAATACGATCGTGATCCATTTGCTTTATTGAATAGTAAACGTTAGCATGCCAGCGTTTGTGCGCTTTCGGAAAACTGTTCGCCTATTTCGACTTTTAGCTGTTCTCATCCCGCAAAGATGCTCACGCTGATTTCGAAGGAAAAATATGGTCCTGGGTTTTAGTACTTCTCTTGGTTGTTGCCAATTTTATTTTTATATTTCTTGCTCTTGCAGAGACTTCCGTTATTAAGATCGGAAGGAACTCAGAAGGTTCTTTACCCCTTGAAGACACAAAGTTCTTGAGTGATTTTGAGCAGTTACTAAACCATAATCGTGTTCATAATCTCTGGTTCTGCAATTGGTTGTTCTTGAGGTGAACATAATGGCCTATGATTTGAGTTCTGTACTCCCAAAATTGCAAATGCTATCCGCGTCTGATCATGCCTCGGTCGTCTCCATGAACCTATTCGTGGCACTGCTCTGTGCTTGCATCGTGATTGGCCATCTTCTTGAGGAGAACCGGTGGATGAATGAGTCCATCACTGCACTTTTAATTGTAAGTGTTGGCTCCTCTATAGCTCGTTTGCAATACATTTATTTAATTTATTTTTTTGTTGGGAAGGGACTATTACACACGCACACAACCTATTCCAACCCTCTCCCATAGGGGAGGAAAACTCACACCGACAAAGGTATACCACTTAGGGGTAGAACCTGCAATCTGCCTCTTCTGAGAGGGTGCATGGTGCCATTACCGCACTAGGTCACTGGCAATACATTTATTATAAAGGAACTGAATTCTAAACCCTATATTGTATGGGGAAAAGTTCGCTTTGGAGAGGCAATGAGGCATATCTATTATAGAAAATGTCTAGGCTGAGCAATATTGGATGTTGCCTTTCCTTTGTTTTTTTGTTCTTTTTTAACTTGATAATCACTGAATTTCATATGTATTTCAGGGTATTTGCACCGGTGTTGTAATTTTGCTGATTAGTGGTGGCAAAAGCTCACGTCTTCTTGTTTTTAGTGAAGATATTTTCTTCATATACCTTCTGCCACCTATTATATTCAATGCCGGGTAAGCTGTCTGTACCATTGATTATAGACTTGTAATAGTCATTATGATGACTTAGCTTGTTGTGAACTATTCACTGGTTGATAAAATGAAGATTTGTACTCAGATAGTCTAATGTAATAGTATTAAATTGATCTATAAGACCATTAACAATAACAATAATACAAGTTCATGTGAGGGCCTCTACAATATTGAAAGATATACAAGATAATGAAGATATAACTTTAATTCAACTTGGTCTTCTTGAATCTTGCTTTTGAATTACTGGGATTATATAATACCTTCTGATATATATCATTAAGTGGTTGAATGATTAAAAAAAAGGAAATGTTGTGATTCACATTATATTTTGATTTGTTTTGTTACAAATTTCTTCTCTGCATTCTATGCCAGGTTTCAGGTGAAAAAGAAGCAGTTCTTTAAAAACTTTATCACCATCACGTTGTTTGGTGCTGTCGGCACATTAGTATCTTGTACCATCATAACTTTGGGTATGTCTATAATATTTTTCCAACCTGAACAATTTTTAGTTTGCTTCTAACTGTATCGGTTAGATTTAAGCTTCTGATGGTAAAAAGCTCTCCACAGTTATAATGAGATAATCACTCAGTAAACTGGCCATGAAGGAATCCTCTTGTTCTGACTTTAATTTAATCGTTGTTGTAGGTGCTTCAAAAGCTTTTAAATGGATGAATATTGGCTCAATGGATCTAGGGGTTTATCTTGGTATTATATTTGCTCTTCTCCTCTATTTTGCAGCTGATATTCCTTTTCTGACTCTTATGTTTAAAAAAATTTCAGCAATTGGTGCAATATTTGCTGCCACAGATTCTGTGTGCACGTTGCAGGTTTGGAGCAATGTATTCCTTGTGGTCTTTCTAGCAATTAAGGCAGCCATGCTAATTTTGAACTCAATAAATGATGCAGGTGCTAAATCAGGATGAGACTCCTTTACTCTACAGTCTTGTATTTGGAGAGGGAGTTGTTAATGATGCTACATCGGTGGTGCTTTTCAATGCAATCCACAGCTTTGACCTCAACCATATTGACCTCAGCACTGCGCTGCATTTCTTGGGCAACTTCTTATATCTGTTCGCTACAAGCACACTGCTTGGGGTTTTGGTAACTGTTTTACTTCCTGAATTTCTCTCATGCATTCGCTGTGTTCATTTTGTTTTTGTGCGCTTTGTTGAGTATGGTCTAATATATCTCTATCACCTTGCAGGCGGGTCTGCTTAGTGCATACATTATTAAAAAGCTGTATATTGGCAGGTACCTTTGTGACAGTATTGTTGCCAATATTTGCTGTGCATTTATGACAATGGTATCATTCTCTTATTTGTAATGATACTCCAAGTCTACAGCTGAAGGAGATAAAACTGTACCTAAATTGATTGTTTAACAGGTTAATCCTGTCTTGAAGCTCACGTTCGAGCTTTCATTAATTAACTAGTTCTAGATATAATCTTTTCCGCTTTAAAATATTTCATACCACATGATAGGAACAAATTTAAACAATTAACTGCCTGAGGTCAGTTTAAAGACGAAATATCATGGTCTTATTAGCAAAATGGGATTTTTTTTAACTATGGGTATCTGGTTTAACAAATAAACACCAATTAGTTTATTATTGTCTCTAAATTCCTTGGGGTTAATGACGGGAATGACAAGTATATAGCTAACAAGGGGCATGGGTCAAGAGACAGTCTTTTTACTGAGGTTCATTAAATTTCTCTCTACTTTTTAGGCACTCAACGGATCGTGAGGTGGCTCTTATGATTCTAATGGCATACCTTTCATACATGCTTGCTGAAGTAAGAATTCATGAATTTTAAGAATGTTTAGCTGGACGGCGGAGCCTATCTTCATTGAGCTTTAAGTCTAGATAATTTTGATGGTTGATATCGGTTATATGCATGAGGCTGATAGGTATAGCTTTTTTGCAGTTATGCTATCTGAGTGGCATCCTCACTGTATTCTTTTGTGGGATTGTAATGTCACATTATACATGGCATAATGTGACTGAAAGCTCGAGGGTCACTACAAAGTATGTATTCTTAACTATTTTTCTGAGTTAAATGAATTTGTTTGAGGTAGTAGGACAGTCCAATTATGTATGTGAACGCCTTACTATGAATTTGGATTTTGTCATGTGATATAACAGTGATGTTAGGAGAGGCAAACATAATTTATGTCTTTCTATAATTAATTATTATGTGTATCTTCCTTTCGAGTATCATGACCCTGCAGTCACATGAGATACTTTATATACGTCTAACTAAATATTTTATGCTGTCTACCACAGGCATGCTTTTGCAACTTTGTCATTTGTTGCCGAGACTTTCTTATTTCTTTATGTTGGTATGGATGCCTTGGACATTGAAAAGTGGAGATTTGTCAGTGATAGGTATGTTCTATGATCTTCCATGATCAATCTGTCATTTTCCTATCAGTCCTGTTCTCTCTCTTAAAAACAATTGTTGAATGCCACAATTCTACTTTAACAAATGTTACTGCGTAGCTGCTATACTGAAGCAACCTATGCTATAATTAGTTGTCGATTATTACTTGATGCTGAGATCTTATCCAAAGTTTTGTACAAAGAGATATACCCACTCTGTCCTCTACTTTGAGTTTCTGCTTATGTTTATGGTCATGGACATCTCATCATCCCCACTTTAAGTTGTATTTTCTCTCAACAAAACTTCCTTGCCTTTTAGAAAGGAACAAAATATTTACCCCTATTGGTTTCTTTTCTCTGCAGCCCTGGCACATCAGTAGCGGTTAGTGCAATATTGCTGGGTCTGGTACTTGTTGGGAGAGCAGCTTTTGTTTTTCCCTTATCCTTCTTATCTAATTTGACCAAAAAGTCACCAAACGAGAAAATTTCCTTCCGACAGCAAGTATGGCTTCGTTCCTGTAACCTCCCAATATCTTTTTTCTAGATTTTCTGGAAAACCAGGTTATGTTGACAGTTTGTCTGTTTCTTATTGTAGGTGATCATTTGGTGGGCCGGTCTTATGAGGGGTGCTGTTTCAATGGCACTTGCCTATAATCAGGTAGGGAAAACTTGGCTTGTTTGAAGATATGAGTATTGCTAAACTAATACTCTTTTAAAATGCAGTTCACCATGTCTGGTCATACTCAACAGCGGTCCAATGCAATCATGATCACCAGCACTATTACTGTTGTGCTTGTCAGCACTGGGGTGAGACATTTACTTATTTGTTGGGCGTCCTACAGAAACTTCATGTCCCTGATCTTTACATTGTTTTGATAGATTAATTGTTAGAGGTCAAACATAATGTCTTGTACCAGGACATCAAATTTGTTGTTAATTGGCCTGATTTTGTTAGATAAGTGTGTGGCTTTGCTTATCTACGTCGAACACTAGTGGGAATGAAGTAATTGCGTATTGTTTGCACCTATGATTCAAATAAATTGCTTTGGTATGTCAATCTGCATGAATCCATGAATAATTGGATCTTTGCCTCATTACTACAAATCATTATTGAGATCTTGTACAAATTAGGTATATGATTTGATGTCACATCAAAATTTCCTTAGTCATGGCGCTGACACATTCTAATTAAATTTTCAGGTGTTCGGTTTGATGACTAAGCCACTCATAAGGATTTTGCTGCCTCCCCCCAAGCTTACGGTCAGTATGACAAGGGCAGATTCATCTACTCCAAAATCAGTAACTGCGCCATTGCTTGGAGCTGCCCAAGATTCTGAAGCTGATCTTGATGGCCATATTCATCGTCCAAGCAGCATTCGTGCACTATTATCCACTCCAACACACACTGTTCATCGTTATTGGCGAAAGTTTGATGATGCATTCATGCGTCCAGTTTTCGGTGGGAGGGGTTTTGTTCCTGTTGATCCTGGCTCACCTATTGAAAGCAAGGGTCCTTATCAGTGGCATGGGGAAGATAACCAAAGGAACATCTAAAACATAAAGTTCTGTAAATTCCATGGAGTTCAAGCAATGCATGTTCTGAACCACGAATAGGATTTTTGATGTGAATGGCATAGGAATAGAGGACCGTAGTCCTCTCTGTATCTCCCGTTAAGCTGAGTTTATAGTTAGTTTACTGTTTTTACATGTTATCATAAGTTTGGGAAATTTGTGGTTTGTACACGCTATAAAGTGCTGCTCGTGCTTCTTGTGTGAGGAAGGGAAAACTTCAGCCTGCCTGGTTCAATGCCATAGAACATTTGATGAATTGAGTCCAACCATTCCAAAAAAGACCAAATAAATTTGTTAGTTGGTGCCTTATAATAAGAAGCAGAAGGAGTAGTGTATATGCCATGTTAAACAGTTTCTTTTGGTAGAAGAGAACGCTGCTTTTAATGCCAAAAGGCAAAATCGAATTGATGTTTCTCAACCCTGAAAGAAATTGAACTGATGTTTACATCTTATTCGGTATTATGTCCCAAGATAACGTGGATTCTCCGTGAACAAGCAGTATGAGACACGGCATCCAGTCACCTATGGAATTATTGACCGTCTGTTCACCTACCAATCTTAAATATTACTACCGAGTCTTAAATATAAGGTTTAATTAATTTTTTTAGATAAATTAATGAAGTTAAATAAGTTATTTAAAAATATTTATACTCATCGTGTTTCATAAAATAATTTGTTTGACTTATAAGTTGATTTATAATATAATGATATACAATAAATGATATGATTGAGTTATTTGACTTCAAATTAAGGAGCAGAGGGAGTATTATTTATGATTCCGTTCAAATTAAGTTAATTACTACCACTCTGCTCCTATTTATAAATCCAGTTTGACTAAATCTCACATACCAAGGAAAGTTAGGTATCTCAATGATTATAGAGTAAATTTCCAACATTACCCTTATTTATGAATGGATACCTTTTAAAATTTATTGTCAAATCTCTCTCATCTTTTTCTATTCCCAACATAGTTAGTCAATCTCTCTCATCATTATTAATATGGGTAAAATTGTCACAATCTCATTTCTTTGGTCAAAATGGACTTATAAATAGGACCAATTTTTTTGGTCAAACTGGACTTATAAATAGGACCAGAGTGATATATATTAACTAGAACAAAAAGATTTTTCTGAAAAGCAGTCTTGAAAAGAAAGTTAGCCCCATCTCACATCAATTTCCATTAGATGGAATGGAATAAATTAAGTAGCGGGGCTTGTATGTTTCTGTTTTTTAAAATAATCTTTTTTTAAAGTTGTTTTGAAAAACTGAAAAATCCAGTTTTTAAATATTTTTTCTAATTTTTAATTTTTGAGGAGCCACATGTCACTATCGACATCGCATCATTATCGCCGAGCCGCCGACTTATATAATGTTAATAACAATATTGAATATTAACAACTAAAGTATGAGTAGATGGTGGTATTGTAGTTAAATTATACCCGTACTACAGAAATCGGCTTCTGCAAGAAACTAATTATTAAAACAAAATACCTGTTACTGATTCTATATTAAAAACTATCGGGTCAACGACATTCATTAAAAATCTTTTTGAGTGTAATGTTATAATTGGTCGATAGATTTTAATGCTTTTATAACCACAACAGCTTGGCGAATTCCGTGGAGTTGAAGCAATGTATGTTCTGAACCGATTACTCAACGGGTCCTCATTCCATACTTTTTTTTTACGTGCTTCTTAGGTTTCTAAGAAGCAAATAAAGAAATATTGATGGCATTATATATATATATATTATTTAAATTAAATCATATGTTACATCCTAAATTTTTTTTCATCCAATATCTCAAATTAATTAATTTTTAGTTTTACATTTAGAAATATTTTTCCTATAACACCAGTATCCTGAAAATTAATTAATTTGAGATATTAGGTGTTAGAATATTCCAGAATACAGTATATGATTTAATTTAAATAAATAAAAAATATCATCAATATTTCTTCATGTGCTTCTTAAGAGCCTAAGAAGGATATAAAGAAAAGCATATAATGAGGATTCTCAATGAACATAGACAGTCTCCTCAGCATCACCCGTTAAGCTAAAGTGTTATTCAGTTTACTCTTTTTAAATATTATTATCATAAATTTTCGGTTAATTTCCACGGATTTTTTTAATTATAACGTGATACGATGCTACTCGTCCTGCCTTGTCAAGTTGCAGATCTAGTGAATAATTAATGAGCATCCCCTCGTCGTTCCTTGATTGATGAGCATCCAAAGTCCGCAGCTATCCACTGCCATTTGCAAGCAGTTTCCATGTTTCTTAAAACGATGAGCATCTGATGCTCATCCCTACAAAAAAAAAGAGTATCATAATGCTGCACATGTACAATTTCAAAAGTCTGATTATTATTTAAAAACCGACAACCGACAACTGAGAAATTATCTTTATTTTACATTTTACATATGTTAAAATATTCTTTAAAAAAATTAAACTTGAACGGATCAAATTAGATTTGATAGTCCAAATTTCAATGTTTATTTTTAAAGTAAATACATTTTCTGGTCCCTGAAAAGAAACACGGACCCCATTTTGATTTCTTACAAAAAAAAATCGACCCTTATTCGTCATTTTTTAAGGATTAAAAATGACCTTTTAGAAATTTATGAGATATCAAAATGTCAATCAATCGACCATTATTCGTCATTTTTATGGACTAAAAATGACATTTTTTTTGTAAGGAACTAAAATGAGATCCGTATTTTTTGTCAGAGACCAGAAAGGTATTTACTCTTATCTTTATTTCCCTTGATAAGCAGCAGAACCAACCCTTAATTGAAAGGTATTTAGAAGCACCGGATAATGGATGAAGACTCCAAAATTTCGAAGTACCGCAAGGGGAAGCCTCTTGTAGCTGGCTCTCCAACCAACCCCCTACGAAAAAAACTATGTAATAAAAAAAAAAAAAAACATCTTTGCAATCTTTTGAATAAAAAAATAAAACCCGCCATTCAAGCACCTCCGCCAGGCTCCCTTGCGGGCGTTAAAACTCGAAAATACCATTGGACAAACAAAAAAACATAAGAAAAAGATTAAAAGACATGATTCATGTGAATATCCCATTTTATTTCTCCAGAAGATGCATCATACATCGATACCACAACCCAACGAACCAAAACTCAAAAGCGTCAAAAGTAACAGCTTAACTAAGCATTAGATTTCCGTAGGCGCATAACAGTATTTTAAATTCCAAAAGTTCATTACTAGAGCATTCCAAAGCACCACACGCAAACAACATGTCACCACAGGGTCGAGACTTTAGAGGAGTTCATCCTTGCAGTCCAATAATACCTAAGCGGATAAAGCCAAAGGAACAAGCGCTTCAGTCAATATAAGCAGACCACACAAAAGAAATATATTTTTTTTTTACCAGAAAATTACTAGCTTAAAACATGGTAGTCTGCACTCTGCATCACAACCAGGTGATGGGTGTGGTGGTGGTGGCAGTAACCAAGGATGCAAATTGATTGAAAAAGGTTGTCATCTGTCAGTTGACAAAATCTCCAAAAGGACTTGTGAATGACCTCAACATGCAGCATCACAACCAAGCACCGCCACCACCACTATTCTTCTAATAACCAAGGATAACATTTTGACATCACAAAGCAATTACTCCAAATAATCTTTAATATAAGATACCAACTAACAATTCTCACAAACCAATAAAAGCAGTTAAAGTCAATAAAGTTGTTATAAAATTTAAAAAACTTCCAATATTACCCCTACAAATTGTACTAAACTCTAATATTATACTCCCTCTGGTCCTTACTATAAGGACCCAACTAACTTTTCTTACAAACCAATAAAAGTGGTTAGTCAATAAAGTTGTCCTAGAATCTAAGTAATTTTCAATATTACCTCTACTAATTGCACTAAACTCTAATATTATATTGATTATTACTCTCACCCACTACCCTTATTAATTATGGGCAGACATGAAAAAAAAAAATTAATGCTCATTGGGAACAAGTAAGTGCCTTATAAAAAAGACCAAAATAAACTTGCTAGTTGGTGCTTTATAATAAGGACCAAAGGAAGTATTAATTATTACTCTCACACACTGCCCTTATTCATTATAAGGACATACATGAAAAAAAATAATTAATACGCTTTGGAAACAAGCAAATGCCTTATAAAAAGGATCAAATATAATTAATAGTTAATGCCTTGTGATAAAAAGCAAGAGGAGTAGAAGATAAGTTTTAACAAAACGTGGTTTGACTGATTAGACTTACCACAAGCCACTCTGCCACCAGCATTTCCAGTAGATTTGCTGAGCTCATGGCCACCTGAATACAGAATGCAGAATTTAGAGTAAGAAAATAAATGCAGCAGGTGGTTAAACAAAAGGCTAAATCATGAGCCTCAAAACCAACATACTTAAGTAAAATCCCTGGCAGCAGAAAACTAGCTACAAGTCACAACTATCTCAATGCTTAGGGACAAGTGTCCCTTATTCCGGAGAAGCAGGAATCTTCAAGGAGACAAAAGAGAAGAAGCTACAGATTTCTTCTTGTTCAATCAGAATTCAGAAGACAGACTTATGGCTCATTCTAATGATCAGAGGTCCCCCATATTAAAAACACATAGTCAAGTACCTTTCCCAAGATCATCAGGATCTGCATGAACAACAACAGCTCTTCCAATGATGGAATTTGGTCCACTGAGCGGAATCTGCAGACATAAATCAGCATAATCAAGATACAACTAAGATTATATAGTAATTAAAGAAGAAATAGTCAAAGATGTCGAAAAGATAGACCACAAACCTGATTGTCGGTAATAGTGAAGCTAACAGTTCCTGAATTGCACAATGAGATCAAAACATTAAGGACCATGCAGGTATACACGCATAGGCAAAATCAAAGACTTCCTTGGGCCCAAAAAAGGGTAAGAGGATAAGTCCATACATACCATCATCACCAACATTAACATTTCCCAGATCACCAGCATGACGGTTGTCATCCTCAGGGGCACCATGCTCCTTGCCAGCAGGATTAAAGTGCGGTCCTAACATAATTGTCAACATTAACATCAACAAAATGAGGTCCATTTATCGGGTTCAGAGTTAAAAAATAATGATAAACTATACCAGTTGACATGCATCCGTTTGTGGTGTCCCCAAGAGCATGGACATGGAATCCATGAAGCCCAGTCTTAAGGCCAGCAAGACTTCCAGTTACAGTGGTTGGACCTGGAAAACTCCCGATATAATTATTAGGTATTTGATTCGTACACAGGAATTTTTTATTCAGAACAAAGGAAGAAAGAATGAAAAAGTAATCTTCTGGAAGATTTAGTGCCAATTTAAATTACCATCCCCTTCCTGGCTGAAGTTAATGGTTCCGGTGACACCCTCATTGCTGCTAAGAACTGCCACAGCCTTCACCATCGTTTTATGTGATCTGAAGGATAGAACAGTTGAACAGCCATTAGAATAGATACCAACAACATAAGCACGCTCCTTGGAAGAGGGGGAAAATAGAAAAGTGACTGAAATAATCAGAAAACGTCACCCAAATACACGTAAACAATCAAGTAATAGATATCAGACTTCGTGTACCTAAACAGTGAAACAACACCATTACTTCCCATTAAAAGCGGCGGCACAGTGGCATATAAATGATAAGGTCACTCTGGTAACAAATCGATTAGTTACATGACAACACAGTTTGTATACTATAAAAACTCCAACACGCTAAGAAGATGGCGGTTCACTTGACAATGTTCAATAAAACACTTGCTTCTAAGTACCTTGCAGCAGATACCTGCCAACAATTTTCTCCATTTTCTCGCTTCTATGGGTTCAAGAAACATAAAATATGAATTAAAAAAAAGGACAACTCAAATGTTTCAGCTCTCAGTGCTCCTAAAGTAAAATTTCCTTCAGCAGCATTTTAGTGACCATAAAAAGGAATTCATCTTTCAGCCATTAAATAATTTTTTAACTATTGTTTGCATAATTTCTTCCGTACGTCTCCAGGCCGAAGCTATAACCATGAAACATGGAGAATTGAAGATCGGAGCATAAGACAACCGATAAGCTCAGTGACAATAACCCAACTAAGAACCTAAGCATGCAATTATGACGATCCGAATCCACCAGCGATCTAGAACGTTATAGTTTGTTTTACCACACAGAATCATAAGACAGGTGTTCGTGACGACAACAGAAATTTAAACAGGACATACTGGTAAATGCAGATTTGATCTTGTTTTGCAGTGTTCAAATCAGATGAAAGCAGATCGAAAGCAAAATCAGACCTTATTTTCCCTTTTAAAATTCGAAGCGAAGAGAAAGAGCAGTAAGCTCACCTCAGTCCACCCCTAAATGAAGAACCAGAGAGGATGCGAGATGAAGAGCTCAGTCGAAAGAACAACCTAGAAGCGGAAAGCTGAATCAGATACTCAGATAGTCAGATGGGTGGGCATCTTATATAGAGGACAAGTGTGTGTGACCGGCTAGGTTCTTGCCATCTGGTCTGGAGGGTAAAATGGTAACATCAGATTTGCAACACCCACGAGCGTGAAGTGAGAGAATCCAGCCAAGAGCTGAGAGTCAGGCCGGCCCAGTCCAACAAAGCCTGACCTTACAGGGTCAGGGCCTAACAGGGTCGACCCTAGAGGGTCTGGAGTAAGGAAAACATTTGTTTTTCAAAGCCCGGCCGGCCTGAAAATTACTATTCCAAATTTTAACTATTTTTCCTTCGATTTTTTTTTAAATAAATATAATTGGTAAATTGCAATCATTAAAGTTCTAATCTATCCCATAAATGTTATCAACATTAATATCTAAACAATATAAATCATTCAACAAATAAACACATTTATTAATTCATAATAAAAAACAAATAAACACAGAATATATTTTTTCCTTTTTTTTCAGAAAATATCAAACAAAAATATTGCTTTATGTATACCCACGACAAAATGCATTTCCCTCTCGTAATTTTGTGTGTGTCTGTAGATTCCTTCGGTCATGTATGATTTTACTAACGGGTAAAAATAATTATACTTATTTTACACAAAATATATTTATAATTTATTACGTATATCTAATATGAAAACATCTATTCTTTAAAATTTATAATAACTAATTATGTGTTTTAATACAGAATAATAATAAATATAAAAAAATTTATATTTTGAACTAAAATAATCTAAGTAATTACAAATAAACACATTTATTAAGTGGAAGTCTAGGTAATTATTATTATTTTTTAAAAAACTACAGCTAATCGGGTCTAACGGGCCGGCCTGAGGCCCTGCATGGCCGGCCCGATTAAGCCCGAGGCCCTACAGGGCCAATTTCAAATTCCTAACCTATTTTTTAAGCTCAAGCCCTGCAGGACCTGGGCTTAAACAGGCCGGCCCGATGAACTTGACCCGATTTTTCGGCACAGATTGTGACTATCCCTGATGCCAGCCAAACTACACTTAACGCGCCACTAGGCACTAACCTCTATTCCAACCAAACATCGTGTTTTGTTTTTTTTCTTACCTTGAAAACATATTATATTTGTTATAACTTAATAAAAACGCAAAATTCAGGAAAGGATTTCATGACTTGAATTTAAAGAAATTAAAAGGTGAGGTTATCAAATTTAATAAAGAGAAAATGTAAAATAAAAAATTATGAAAAATTAATTAAAAAATTTTAACCCCACTTTTTAATTTTTTTTTTTTATTTATCTCATAATTTTTTTTTTTATTTATCTCATAATTTTTTTTCCTCCACTCCCCTCCTCTCTAAATCCCTAACCGAACAAGCCTATTAGGTCTAACACAACGTGCATCCACTGTGGGGGGACTGACTGGATTCTTAGACTGCCCATTTTCTCTACAAAGAGTTTTAGATGAAGATTCAAATTTAGATTAATTACGCCCAATATTCTTGTTTTTTTTTATTTGATCAAAGAAAATTAGTAATTTTTCAGACTAGGAGTGCAAATAATTTTTATCTTTTTCAATAAGTATGTTTTTTAGTATTCAAACTTGTGTTATATTCTTTATAGAGAGGTCGCTTCCCGCTTCAATCTATAGTACATTGATATTAAATGTAATATTTTGTTCATAATATAAAAAAAATGTATTATAAATAAGGCAACTTATTATTTAATACCCGGTAGAGCACTCTTGCCCGCACTATTTTATCATCTAAATTACACAATTTAACAGACGCATCGGCTTTCCGTTTTGCCCCTTGCATTGTATACAAACATGTAAGAATTGCATGGATGGTGGCAGCTAAATTAGCAAGTTTTCTCGAGTTCTAATGTTTTACACCAATATGACCATGGAGCAACCTCAAAAGTCAGAACGACTTAATCTCTTGGAACCGTCTATGATTTGCTCCAGCTCCTTGCGAGATTCTTCCCACAACTGCGTTTCAATGCCCAATCTCTTGAGCTCTGCCAGGCCACGTTCAACTGCACGAGGCATAAATCACTACAAGTTCACTTTCGCCCATGAATCAATAATTGATTGCAATATGTTCACATCCTTGTAAATATTTCACCTACAATCTCTGCTATAAGCATAACCTATAATAAGGTTACCCGAATGCAATCGAGTATCATACAAACGCCGATCACAGCTATTTGTTTCCTATTAATCGTCAATATGGTTAAAAGCAATCACCATAATGGTCGAAATTGGCAGAAATGAGAGAGAGGGAGAGTACCACTGACTGCATCATGCGATGTATTGGCCTTGTGATCAATCCAGTACTGCAAACGCTCATCTGCTATGTCCGGTTCTATCCCGTGAGTTTTAGCTCTTCTCCAAATGTACGTGAGCCAAGCCTGAGAAAACATAATAGTACACCAGAATTGGTAGATGAGTGAATGTAGCAGATGTGAACAAGATAAACAAAAATTATCCAGAAATGAGCTGATATCTATCTTAAACACTCTTAACCGAACCCCCGGACGAAAAGATTCAGTAAAAACTCTCAAGTTTTCTGGTGGTGGCCTTAATTTCAGTTTAACTACCAAATAATTCAGTTAAAATGGGAAGCTTGAATAAGTGGACTAATCCAAGAAAGAGCAGTGATATTATAATCTATCAAAAGAATTAAAAATTTGGCTCGATTATTGTCTGTATTTACCTGTTTAAAAGACACGTCTTCAGCCTCGTCCTTCCCCAATTCTGAAACCAAACGATTTCTCTTAAATGGTATACAATGGTTCATTTAAAATGTCATGGGAAATCTTAATAGAGGCCAATTAAGCGAAATATACAATGTGTATACTCGGAGGCAAGAATTACATGTACTAAAAAAAATTGAAGATATAAAAAGTGCCACGAAGTTACCAAATGAAGCCAACATGATGACCTTTCCAGTATCAGACAAACAAGTAATTTTTGAAACCTTCATCAGTGCCTCACTTTAAATCTTAACACGTAAACATGGAAATAAGTGCGATGCTGAAACGTTATAAACTCACCATATGCTTCAAAATGCCCTTCAATTGGAAGTTTTGCAACATCTATACCAAAGATCAAGAAAGGAGAAGATAGTCAGACCCAGACCCACAAACTTCCTGAAATATAGTACGTACAAAGGAAAGAGAAATATGCAAATGACGTAGCATGATTTCTTCAAGAAAAACAAGAAATTGAATCACTCAAAGTCAAATTTCTTCATAATACGCTACTTTTTGCCAGGTCACTGATCAGTTCAGAATGCAAAGACCAATTGCTCAATCAAGACTCAAGATCACATTTGCAATCTTTTGCAAATTACATAACTTCTTACCTGAAAAGCCAGATTTCAGTAAATTAGGTCGCCTATTCTGTTCCATCGCAAATGCCAATGCTGCTTCTACCTTAAAATCACAAAAAGTAAGCTAATGATGAAAATTCAGGAGACCAATAGCTATCGACAAAAATAATGAAAAATCTGCTCAAACACAACAGGTCTTCAGTTTGATATTCTCACAATTCACCATTTGATAAATGAGCATACTTAGAAAGATATGAAGAAAGGTTTAAATAGTAAGTAGCCAAAACAAAACGAATCACATTCTCTGAGTAGTATCTTGACTGTGACAAGTTAGTATGTTTTACTGAATAAGTACTGAAGAAATGGTCGCTCTGAGATTCCATTAAACTAAGATGAGATATGTATTAAAAAGAATAGATTGAATTCAGTATCAACTACTTCATCTGATCTTTATTATTAGAACTTTATTAATTTCTAAAGTTCAATTTAAAAAAGAAAAAGAATTATTCCAAAAATTCAATTGATAAATTTTGATAGGACTGGGTCCAAAACATACCCTCAATGAAGCCAATTCCCGCAAACCTTGCTCAACAAAAAGCATATTCTCAATACTTCCCTCCCAAGAAAGTTCATTCAAGTCACGTGGATTATCTTTTGTTTCTAGATCATTCTCTGCAGTATAATACAAAAAAAATGAAGGTTACCCTCTAAAGGTACGTAAAAATAATAACTAATGTATCATAAAGATGAGAAAAATGAGTAAAAGTGGAGAAAGAAAAGTGAAACCTACGAAGTAAAAAATACCTGTCTCTATTTTAGCTTTCTGTCCAACGGCTAACAACACTTCAACAGGATCCGGAGCAAATGAAGACCAGAAGTTAAATCTTGCTTGAGCAATGTCGCCATAAACACCTGCTAAATTTTCAGAGCTCTCAAAATGGATATGAATGGCAATATTTTCTTTTCAATCTTTTGTTAATTAAATTTGCAAGTATAGCTTCAAATTAATCCCCCTATTAGTGAATTGATAAAGCATATTTCAAGATTTAAACAAAAATAAGATGACTTTACCATGTTGTACACATAAACCCCAATAACGAGCAAGCCAGCACCTCTTTAAAATAACCTCCTCCTAAGAGTGGGGAAAAATAAAAATCACATGGCTTAGGTGATAGAAGAAATAAAAATGTAAAGTCATCCATCAAAGTTAAACGCTAACCATTTCTTCGGGGGTAAGTATCATTCGTTGAGTCAAAAGCCGGATTGATTTTAACTCACTCTCGGTTTCTTGTAGCTGCTCTAGTGCGGATGTTGCTTCCTCCCTCGCAATCTAATCCATAA
Source organism: Acacia pycnantha (assembly GCA_025563575.1). Lineage (NCBI taxonomy): Eukaryota > Viridiplantae > Streptophyta > Magnoliopsida > Fabales > Fabaceae > Acacia > Acacia pycnantha. The sequence goes on from JAMWYP010000161.1 coordinate 462,695, forward strand.
TCCAATATAAGTAAATTACATGTGTAAACAAGATGTGACAGTGAATTAAAATGTACAGAGTTTATGAGAGCACTATAAAACGTACAAGCTAAAGGTGCTTGCTGGATACCTCAGCTTCTGCCCGAAGGGCTGCAACGTCCGGAGCTGTACCTCCCTGAGTCTGTGCAGCAACTTGTGCAGCGATTCTCAGAGCAGCCTGAAAAAAAGAAATAACTATCTTAGTTTATTCTTAATCACAGTTCTTTTCTACCTCAGGAAGGACACAACAAAGCACAACCAGAAGATATAAAAGCCCTTCCTAACAGATAGTAGAAGGTAGCTGCAAAAGGATAAAAAATGAAAAGAGAACAGGAGACAAACCTCTCTTTGCTGCAGCGCTGCCTCCTTTCTGAAGAATAAAACAAACCACATATGTTAGTGTAAGTTATTCTAGATTTATATATTCCAATTAAACCTGTGCGCACAAAGACTAAACTTGCCTGCTTGATAGGCGGGCCTCTAAGCTTACACCTTCTCCAAGATTATCTCCCAGATTAGCAATCTGCATGAAAGCATATGAAAAGAGACCGTTATAACTGGGAATGAGCCTGTGCTCACTTTGATTTTTTTATTGTGATCATGCCTTCACAAATTTTAATTTGTTCCAACGCCACTAATTACACGAGCTTGGGCAGCACATAAATCAAGCAATAAACACACATGATTTGGTCCAAACTACAAGTCCACATATTAGCCGTTCCCCCAACATAAATTACCTGTTGCTCTAGCTGCCGAGCTCTGGATTCAACTTCCTCACACCTCTCCTCAGCAAGTCGAAGCTGGAGAGAGAGAGACACACATCAAAAAGGAGTGTCCGTAAAGCTTATATGTATGACAATAGAAAGAACGAAATTTTAAAGCAGCAGATAACACAGATCACAATGCCGTGTGTGAATCTAAATAACTACATGAGGCTGTTGATGAATGCCCAATCAACAAAGCATCGGGCAGAGGATGTGTGTAAGTCATGAACAGAAGAAATAATTCTTCTCGATTGCTACATTTGAATAACTCAGCTCGAATCTCAGAACTAAGGAGAATAAATTACTCAGTCTAATGTATAGCATCACCTTTTCAAGCAAATTTTCGTTTTCTTCTTGTAGCATGTCCAGCTGCAATGAAGTTTACATCTGGTTAGTAGATTCTTCTAGAAAAAAAGCAGAAGAAGAGTACGAACATCCAAGTGTATTAAAATTGAGGAGGGTGGTAGGAAGAGAAGCACAAGGGCATAATGTTGATTTATGAGGGAGTGACATTTAAACAAAGTAACCAACGAATTGCTAAGCTATCAAGAGAATGGACATCATTTTACTTGAGAGTCCATACCTCATCCTCAAGAGCAGTAGAAGTAGTAGACGGGTGTCGACTGATCGAAGCATCTCTCAAGTTCATGCTCCCTAGATCAAGTGACAATCTATGTATTGTATTCACCATCAGTGCAGAGGATTAGATATAGCAGACACATTGAAACTAATTGTTGAATGTGAATCATTCCTTACTTGAAAGAGTCAATTTCAATAAATACTGAATAGTAGGAATGTTAATTAAACAGACGAAAACGATGCTGCAATTATGAGTTGAGAGGAAGTCCTATACGAGGGAGGGAAAAGTAGCATACCTCTTGTCTCTTCTAAGTTCCTGAGTGACCTCCGAAGGAATACCCGAAGCCGTTTGTCTAAGAGTGGTAGGTATAATAGGAGGTCCAGCGGAAGCAGTCCTAGCTCCGAGATTAGGACGGGTGGGGGCCGCACGAGCAAACGGCGATAGATCATTCGATGCACTGAATTGAGGTGACCGAGCTGCTAGTATCGTACGAGCAGATGGAGACAAATCCTGGGCTCGGCTCCCTTGCTCCGCGACATGGCCAGGAATGCCTGATCGCACTGATGTGGCTATCGGAGGTAATGATTGTTCAACACTATTTACAGCTGAGAAAGATGATCGGCCGCCTGATATTGCTTTTGCGGATGGAGGTTGTTGTTCTTGAGCTGCCGCAGCGGTACGAACCATCTAATAAAAACAATGTCAACATTTCAACTTTCATGAAAGCGTGCATGATTAGGTCGTCTTATCATTCAAAGAGAACCCAAAATTATCTTAAAAGCCATGAGAAGAAATTAAGGCAATTACCATTGGGGACATCGGTCTAGCAGCAGCAGCAGCTGTAGTTTGTTCATTGTTATTCTGAGCAGTCCGAATTGACTAATAGAAACAGCATCATCAAAGACTCAAAATTAGCTCATCAGTTAAAAGAGAATCCAATTATCTCGAATACGAAGAAGCCAGTTACCACGGGGACGCGCGTTCTTGCAGAAGTCGTTTGTTCTTGAATAGGCCGAGCAGCCTAACAAAAGCAACATGGAAGCTTCAGGTTTCAAGTAGTTTCTTCACATTCAAAAGGAATTAGAGTGAGCAATTTGAAGTAAATGTGTAATCAATGGTAGAGGCATGAAAGCAATTACCAGGGAAGCACGCGCAGGCGTTGCTCTTCCAGTGCCTCCAAGTCCAATGCCTCCACTTCCACTAATCGCATCATAGTCAAGCGCAAGGTCGTCATCCTCGTCGTCCTCGTCGGTTGAGTGTGACATAACCTGTGCGAGCCTCTGAGCGGCGGCTTTGGCCGCACTGTTTGGCCCTCTCCGCATATTGAACGACGCAGCGGAACCTGCCTGAGCATGACGGTTCATTGGCGACATCGTCGGTGACGTGGGCGCTCTCGGCGACCCTGTGTTGTTCCAATGCCTGTCATTCATCCTCGTCCGATCCATCTACAATACAAAAACAGTAATCTCAGGATACGCATCAAGTAGGAAGGGAATACTCGTTACCAACGAAGAGAATAACAGGAAAAGTTGGCGGAACATACCGATTACTGATTAAGAAAGGGTCACTTCAGATTTTTTTAATCCAATTGGTCTTGTGATGAAAGCTTTTTTAAATAAGTCCATAAATAGTTCGAGCACAGGACGAATTCAGCGATATCTTCTGCATAGCCATTACTTGGCGGAAAAGGTAAAAGGAAAGAAATGGGTGAGGAAATTTTTGGGTGATTTAGACTCAAATCGTTTGCGGAACAATGAAATGGTGATAAGGGAGTTTTGTGGTGCCCTGCATTTGTGGAGGCTCGAAGGATCCGTTGGTTAAGGCATGGGTACAGGGGAGGGAAAGAAGAGAACACAAAGTCGAAGGTCGCGACGGGGACAAGACCACGAATTGTTCGAAAACCTTTAACGGTCTCCGAACTTTGTGTGATTCATGGGCCCAGTCTTTTCATTTTTTTGTATCGACCCGCCAAAAGCCCTTATTCTTTTTCCCGGGGAAGGAAATCCTTTTTTCGCTCTTTTTCTTTTCCTTCTTTACCCTTTTTTCTTTTCCAAGACGCTCTCTGCTTTTTTCTCCCAGCGATAAAATGGATTTATTGCATATCAAATACTCATTTAATCTTAAATATATAGAAGTAAAATAAGTTATTTAATCATATTATATATTATGTATCGTTATATTTTATATCAATTTATAAGTTAGATAAAATAATTTAGAAAAAAATAATAAATAATAAATTTAAAATTTAAAATAATTTAATTATTTTTCTTAATATCTTTTAAAAAATCAATAATGTTGTTCTAGTTCAGAACTCAGATGTCCGGCCTATTGAAGGTCCGGTGATTTGATATAGGATCTGTGTGCTCCTCCTGTATGCTTATGGGACAAGCGTTCAGGAGAAGGTATGATCACGGTACACAAGCAGGCGTTTCGCCTATAGGGGTGTTGTGTGTGCCGTGTGATCGAATGTAGATTAGTCGGGGCTTAGAGATTGTGTACTGGCGCCGTCTCCTTCCTCTATATATAGAGTATACAGTTAGTTAGTCCCTTGGTCGCCACACCGTACGTGTCTCGGGATCGTGTGTGCGTGTCCAAGGTCATGGGCTGGGTCCCACGGATAGTGGGTTGCCCCTGTACTAGCCGGTGAGATAATGGGCCTAGACTAGGTCCGTAATGGTTGCCCCAAGCTCGGTTGCTCGTGTCTCGAGCTACCGAGTTTAGATGTTCGTTGATCAAGTACTAAGTCCGAGTCTTTGTTTGATCGCGAAGTAACATGATATCCTTGCCCCCCAGTAGGGTTGTCCAGTCTCTCGGTCAACCGGGGTGGACATGTTCTTGAATCCTCGATTTTGTATCTGAGTGCTACCACCCGCTTTACTTTGATAAGGTGTCTATCGAATTTCAAACAACCTCGGAGTTACAAGTCTTCGGTTGAATTGCCCCTGCATACGTGGTCCTGGTTATGTTTGCTTTTAAATTTCGTTGTTCTTCGACCATCCGGAGTCCGGCTCGCCTCTTGCAGGCCGAAACCTCCAAGTGTGGGTCCTTTCTCGAGGCCGATTAGCCTAACCGGTGGCCAGGATATTTGATTGTGGCGCCCCCTTGTACCCGGCGCTTTCTACTGCCGATTCCTCTTCTAAGTCATCATTAGCCTCTGCCGGTGGCGTCCCTCGACTGTCGTGAAGCCGGGCGAGGGGTGCTAGCCTATACAGACCCTTGGCGTAATTAATGCCTGACGGATGCGCATTAAATGAACAAGTCACGTCAGCCTTGCTAATGAATGAAAAGGCGCTTTTGCCCCCGTCAATTGGGTTTTCGAAAGGTTTATACCCGCCAGGCCTCCTCCAGTGCCATTTTACCCAAGTTATTCTGAAGAAATTCTCTCCTGACAATTTTCGCTTTCCTGAAGATAATCCGTCTCGTGAGCCATCTTCATTCCGCAACTTTCTTCGAGCATCTCCATATCTTAGGCGAGGTATTATTGTTTTCCGCCTTTTTCTTTTGTTCGCTCGATCTTGTTTCACTATAAAATTGCGTACGTACTTAGTTGAAGCTCGGGTAGATTTCTTCATTGAGTGAATTTTCGCGTAGTCTGTTTTCAATTCCCACATTTGTGCAAAATCCCCCTGTTTTTCGAGTGAGCCGTTTCCTTTTCAGTTCATTGATCGTTAATTCCTTTGAGAGAGTGGTTCCAAATGTCGAAGGACATAAAGGATATGACCCCCGAAGAACTGGATGAACTACGCCAAACCGTCAGGGGAAGAAGCCGTTGGTGGCTTTGGGGCGATGAATCTTCTCGTCCAACGTTGCAAACTGTTGCTTTAACCGATCATCACCGTGGAGGCAAGGGAAAAGCTTCTGGTGGCGGGTAGGCAAAAACTCGAGAAGGCACATCATCGGTTAGGGGAAGTCCCAATGTTTCCTTCCTGCTTCTTCCCAATCCAAGGGTGTTTAACCCGAGCTTCGACGTGTCCGCTTCTCCGGGTCTTCCGAATAACCAGTATAACGAAGTGGCTAGTTCGGGCCCTAGGGCCGAGGTTGATTCCTACATCGGCCCTTGCTATGACTGCTTGTACGAATGCTCACGACTTATTTCTTGCGGGGCAGCTGAGTCAGAGTCTGGAAATGCAAACCGCGCTAGCCCCCACAGATTTAATTGAACAATTCCCTTGGGTTACCCGCGAAGTGTTGTCCTATCGGTCGAAGCCGACCATAGAAGACTTGGAAGGTCTCCCGGTTCAAGAGACTAGCACCTACTCTCTCTGTCTCCGGAAGAAGAAGAGCCTGTGTGCTCGTGAGGGGGGAGCCACAACTCATTTTTCTTTTTCTATGCTGACTACATCACCATACTTGGGATTCGCTTTCCCTTTTCCGAATTTCAAATGGCCACCCTCCAATTCCTCAGTGTAGCTCCCTCGCAATTACACCCCAATGGATGGGGTTACCTAATTGCCTTCGAGTGGTTTTGCATGAGCATTGGTCTGCCTTGTACCACCTCTATGTTCTTCTACTTCTTCACCCCCCATACCTCTCGTTCTGGGAAAGAGCCGCCGGAGCTCAAGGGCTGGACGTCCATTCGGGGAATAGCCAACTGGCGTTTGTTTACCCAGTCTCTGACTCTTTCAAACGCTTCAAGAGCAACTTTTTAAAGTTGTCGCTAAAGCGCAGCACTCCTTGGTTCCTCAAAGGACTCTGCAAAAGTCGATCGGGAATTTAATTTGTATTGGTGTCAAGATCACCACAACGTGTCCCCAGCGCCTATAAGGTAGAGCGGTCCAATCTGCTGAGCCTGAAAGAAGAGCCATCGACGCTATAATAGACCATGTGAAGGCAAAGCGTCACTGTTGGGTAGGCTCCTTGGTGGCCCTATATCGGGCCGAGGCTCAGCGTCAATATGAGATGGTGTCAAGGTCGAGTATGATATTTCTGCTGTTTAAATATCGGCGTTGCTCCGCGTCTTAGTAAAGTATTCATCGTTTTTGCCTTCCTAGTAGCTAACACGGTGTCTGTGTTTTGTGCGGGTCTCAAAATGAAAGAGCCGCAATATCTTCTCGGGATCCCAGAGCCAACACTAAGGGGAGAAAGAGGTCGGCCCAGACGCGGGCAAGTCGAAGGTCGGAGAGTCATCGAAACAGGCCGAGCCAAAGAGGCTCAAGGTCGGAGAGTCGTCGAAGCCCGCAATCGATGTCGGGGCCTGCTCGTCCTATCCGAGCCTCCCCTACCGCGGCCTCGCCGCCTCCCAAGTCGACCGACGTCGGGCCCTCCTCATTGCCTGATACCCCGGTTCCCCCTCGTCCTTCAACTGTCATTCCCCGTTCCCATTTGTGGAGTAAGGGAATTACCGAAGAACTCAGCATCGCACTCCTGCCTCCTACCCGCTATCAAGAGCCAGTACCCTTGCGGGAAGTCGATGTACGAGATGTCCGGAATTGGGAAATGCTTTCCAGAGAGGTCTGGTTTGACCCAATCTTTCTCACCCTCCACCACAAGTATGCGGAGATTGCCGCGGATCGAAGCGTGCCCGATCGGACGCGATGAAGCTCAAAGCTGGCAAATCGCTCGAGCGAGTTCCGGGCTCGTGAGGTTCAGCTGGGAAGGTGGAGTTTGCACTGAAAGAGACCCGGGTCTCTTGGCCGACTCCAACGTAATAATTGAGGGCTTTAAAGCGCTCAAGCTAGCAAGAGCGGTTGAAAGCCATAACAAATGAGGGACGGGGTCAAAGCCGAAGGGGAGCGTCTTGGCGCATCTCACAGCGGAGATAACCGGCTTGGGGAGTTGCTCACTGGGATCCGTGGTGGAGCGTTTGAGAATTCTCTTGCCCAGATCCGGCTTTGAACCCGGGGTCGAGCTCAACACTACGGGGCATCACTTTCGGGCCTATGTGGATGACGGGCAGTTTGTCCCCTATGTGGAACCTCCTGCTAACTCCGAGACCCGAATAGACGGCGATGCGACCGTGCTGGAGGCTGAGCAGGGTGAGGAAGTCTCGACCGCCCCCAAGCCCGTGGGTTGATTTTCTTGATTTATACTTTGTATATTCTGTCCGGTTGTGTTACCGGCATTGACTCTTATTGAACAGTTGGCCAATCGGCCATTTTTGCATACGATTAATAGTAGATGGTAACCTAGCAATCATAATGCATCTTATAAGAATATAACTTTACCGATTATTGCGGTCGACGGGCCAAGGTCATATGAAAGTAAGCAGAATCTGCGAACGCGCTTCTTGGTCATAAGACCATAATGTTTTAAAGTGCTAGTGTTTGCACTGTCTTATAAAATTCCTGGTATTGTAACCGGGTCATCCAAAGGCAAATGAAAATTGCCACCGCCCGGGTTCGGTTTGTCCCGATAGCGTCCGAGCATTTTGACTTGATCGAGTGCATGACATTTTCTATTGATACCCGGAGTAAATAAGCGTGTCCAGGGCTGCGATAGCTATCCGGACCTATTTTCTTCATTTGAAAAGCTAGTAACAATTTAATCTTGAAAAGACAATGTTTGGAATTCAACAAATACTCTCCAATGAGAGTTTCATTCATATTCGACAAAGCAATTGTTACGAAGGGAAAAGCCAAGAGCCAACATTGAACAAAGAACATAATGGAAAAAGATGCTTTAAGACAAACAAAAGATAAGCCTAAGCGAAATACGCCTTTAACTTGTCCGCATTCCATGTTCGCGATTGGGGCTCCGTCCAAATTTTCCAGAATGTAGGCTCCTCTCTCAAGAGTTTCCCGAACGCGATAAGGTCCGTCCCATTAGCCATGAGCTTGCCAGTCTTTGGAATTCTTGTTTCCAATGTCGGCCTTCTAGGACCAAGCAAGCGGGCTGGAATGTCAGTGGTCTAACCTTCTTGTTATAACGAGCCGCGATCAGTTGCTTCATTGCAATATCCAGACAATGGGCGGTGACCGGGCCTCATCGGCCAGATCCAACTCGACTGCTAACGCCTCACTATTGGTTGTTTCTCCTTGTGATAAAATGCTCTTCTGCGCCAAGACATCATCCCTATTTCAACGGGAATCATAGACTGTGGCCATAGGCCGGCCTATAAGGAGTTTCTTGAGTAGATGTCGGGCGGTTGTTCGGTTTCCCAAAGAACAAAGGGTAGTTGATCAGCCCAAGAGGTGTCGGCCTCCGGCATACGTTTCTTGAGCCATCGAGGATGACCTTATTGGCGGCTTCGGCTTGCCCGTTGGATCTGCGGGTGTTCCACGGAAGCAAAGTGATCTTTGTATTCAGTATTCATAAATCAAATCACGAAATCCGACTCAGTGAACCGAGTTCCATTGTCTCATTACTATCTCGGTGGTGCTCCGAACCGCGTAATTATATTAACTTCAACAAATCGTTGCACGCGTGTCGAGGAGATCGTTGTGAGAGGTTCGGCCTCAATCCACTTGGTGAAATAGTCACGCCACGATTAGCCACCGTAGTTGCCCGGTCTTTGTCTTGAATGGCCCCAGAATGTCCATGCCCCATTTGTAAAATGGCCGGGGGCCGTGATGGAATGCGGCTCGGCGGGGCGCCAAATAACTCTGGCATGTTTCGACAACTATCACATTGTCTTACAAGGGTCTTTGAATCGCTCCAATGTTGGCCGTAATAACACCTCGAAGGGTTTTTAAGCGAGCGCCTTAGCCCCGTATGCGACCGTTGGCCCCTCCATGCACCTCGGCCAGGACATACCCGCTTCATTTGGGTTCAAACACCTTAGCATGGGAGAATGTAATCCCTTTCGGTAGAGTTGATCCTCCACCATTGTATACTTGGCGCGTCTCGAACCAACATTTTGGCCTCCATTGCATCAAATGCGGGATGAGTTCACGTTCAAGATAGTCTTCTATTGGCTTTTTCGATCAGATTCAACCGAAATAGCCATCATGCACACCGGATCTTCGAGATTTTTCGGACAACCGTGCGGTGACAACCGGCACGCTTAGTGCTTGCCAATTTTGACAAAATGTCGGCTCTTGCGTTTTCTTCTCGAGGAATATGGGTAACGGTTGCTTCATCGAAGTCTGACATTAAGTCCTTGGCTTTTAGGAGATACTTGGCCATTAGTGGGCCTTTAGCACGATACGTACCCTCGATGCGAGCCGCCACAAGTTGGGAGTCGGTGAAAACCTTAACTCTTGTGGCCCCATTTTCCTTGGCTTGAAAAGCCGGCTATCAAGGCCTCGTATTACGCTTGATTGTTCGAAGTTGGGAAGTTAAGATGCAACGAATGCTCAATTGTAACCCCCTCTGGACTCTCAATGATGACTCCGGCTCCACTTCCTTTCGTGTTCGACGATCCGTCAACATACACCTTCCATTCGCCCGCCATCGTATCATCTGCTCCGATTGCGGGGTGAGCTCTCGATGAAGTCGGCCAACGCGCGTGACTTGATTGCATGGCGAGCTTCATAGGTGATGTCGAACTCGGAGAGTTCTATCGCCCAATTAGTCATCCTCCCGCTAGGTCCGACTTATGTAGGACTTGTCGAATTGCACGGCTTGTTCTAACAACAATATGGTGACCACGGAAATAAGGTCTTAATCGACGGGCCGCAATAAGCGGAGCGAATGCCACTTTCTCCGGCTTTTGGTATCGGACCTCGGCATTGCGCGGGGTTACTGCGACAAAATATACGGGAATTTGTCCGTGTTCGCCTCTCTTACTAAGGCGCGGCGCGGCCTCCTCGCCAAATGGATAAGTAAAGGAAAAGATTCTCGCCGGAGTTGAGGTTTTGAGAGGCTGGAGGATTGGCCCAGACATTGCTTTATCTCTTCAAATGCGTCATTGCACTTTGAATTCCACTCCACCGATGCCTCCTTCTTTAAGAGCACGAACATGGGCAAAGCCTTCTCTGCGATTTTGGCAAAAACACTGGTTAAGGCGGCCAATCTTCCGGTTAAGCTTCTGGACCTCTTTTTATTACTCGGAGCCTTCATCTCCATCACCGCCCTACATTTGTCGGGTTGGCCTCAATGCCTCGGTTAGTCGGCATGAAACCCGGGAACTTTCAGTGGGGACGCCAAAAGCACACTTGGCGGGTTCGATCGGATTGTAGGTTACGAGTTTGGCGAATGTCTGCTCCAGGTCTTGTATATGACGTTGCTGGTCCAAAGTTTTGACGATCATGTCATCTATATACACTTCCACATTGCGACCGATCTGGTTTGCAAAGACCTTATTCATCATCCTTTGATATGTAGCTCCAGCATTCTTCAATCTGAAAGACATGACATTGTAGCAATAATTAGCTCTTTCAGTAATGAAGGCCGTCTTTTCCTGATCCTCTGGGTGCATCGCTATCTACTTGGTCTATTCAGTGCACGAGATGAATTCCGGCGAAGACATCCTGTTTTCCTTCGGGAACTCCACCAAATCGCTTCTAAGTTCGGAGATAGGTGTTTGCCGATCTTAGTGGTGCGGAGAGGGTCTCCTACCACCGGATCTTCCGGTCTCCCGCCGCTCGGGCGTACCTCCTTATCACGGATGTCTAACTCCACGGTATTAACGTCGTCGGAGAATCCGGTCCGAGCAGTCGGATAGCCGCTTCTTTGGGGCCGTGGCGAAGATCCGCCTCCCCAGTCGACGGTTTCAAAGTAGCACTGTCGAGACTCTTTTGATCCCCGTTACCGTGACCACGGTTCCTTGGTTGCCTATCACCTGAGTTTTTGATGCTTAGTAGATACCGGCATGTCCCACTTGTGAATGGTTGGCCTTCCCAAGATTATGTTGTAGGGTGAAACGAAGTCGGCCACTATGAACCGCACTCTTTCGGACTTGAAGGCGTTTTTGACTCCAAGGGTGAACCGGAGGTCGATAAACCCTTCGGACGCGATTGTTCTCCATTAAACCCGATGAGGTTGTCTTGCAAGGCTTTAAGTCGTCTCGGTCCAGGCTCATTCTTTTGAACGCCTCCCAGCTTAGTATGTCGGCCGAGCTACCGGCATCCACAAATATCCGCTTGACTCGCGGTTGACGCTTGTCCGGTTATCACTAGCCCATCTTGATGGCGGGGACAACGTCCCTGAGGTCGTCGCTTGTGAAAAACAAAGGCGATCGTGCTACCTCAGTGTGATGTTCCTTGAATTTTGGTCGGTCTCTGACGGATAGGACTTCTCGAAGGTATTTCCTTCGCTGGCTCATAGTATCTCCGCCTCCGCCCATTGCTCCCCTGATTACGTTACAGTCGAATTCAGCTTCTGGAAATTCGTCATCGACTTCAGGGGCCTTGCGCTTATCTTCCGGTACTTCTTTGAGCGAATTATGAAGTCATTGAGATTTTTTGCCCGCTCCTTTAGGAATGATTCGGCCAGGCGAGACTCTTTATCGAGGCCGTCCACCAACAAGTGAACGTTTTAACGTCGCGGCGAAGATCCGCGGCACGATTGGTTCCTTGAGACCTCTAACCGACATGTGAACGTCAAAGTCTTCTAAATGAGTTGTCGGGTCTTGTGTGCCGTCGTACTTTGTCAACTCGCCCAAATTCAGCTTCTCGGGGAGTCGGGCGTTGGATTTCCTTTGAGAAAAGCTATTGTGCATTTGGTGACATATCTCCGTGTTTGGAACCCACTTGGAGGAATCGTCCTGTCACCTCGATGGTTCCTTGCACGAGGTCGACCTTCTTCATCTCGGTCTAGGTTTCTCCTATTGGCCCTCCTGCTGTTGACGGTTTCGCCTTACGCTTTGTGCGTGCGACGAGCCGAGCTCTCGTCATCGTCGTCCTCTCTCCAAGTTTTATCTTCCCGAGTCCTCATTTGGAAAGGGTGTAGGTCCGTCTTTTCTCCCGCTCTTCCGCTCGCCGATAGTGAAGGGTATGGCGCTTATCTATGTTGTCCACCGTCTCATTATCGCAAGCATCCGGCTTGAAGAGATCGAAAGTCGGCTCGGCTGCGGGATGTCTCGGCCGCCTCCCGAATTGGAATTCGTGGCCCACGATCTTGGTTTCGTGGAGCCGAGGACTCCGTGTCGGACGAGTTGTCCTCTTGATGTCGTTCATTGTTGGGAATCAAAGGGTCTTCGCCGAGATAACCGATCTTCTCCTTCCCGACGGTCTCCATCGTATTGGTTAATCGGTTTGCTCGTTACGGGGTGGTTGACGTGGTGGTTGACGGGTGTCTCCCGCTTGATCCGCCTCCGATTGTCTTTGGCCCGAAGCACGAGTGCTTATCCTCATGGTCATGGGAATTGAAGTTTATTGATCCCCACGGTCGGCGCCACTGTTCTAGTTCAGAACTCAGATGTCCGGCCTATTGAAGGTCCGGTGATTTGATATAGGATCTGTGTGCTCCTCCTGTATGCTTATGGGACAAGCGTTCAGGAGAAGGTATGATCACGGTACACAAGCAGGCGTTTCGCCTATAGGGGTCTTTGTGTGTGCCGTGTGATTGAATGTAGATTAGTCGGGGCTTAGAGATTGTGTACCTGGCGCCCGTCTCCTTCCTCTATATATATAGAGTATACCTGGTTAGTTAGTCCCTTGGCTGCCACACCGTACGTGTCCTGGGATCGTGCTGTGCGTGTCCGGGATCGTGTGTTGCCCCCTGTACTAGCCAGTGAGATAATGGGCCTAGACTAGGTCCGTAACAAATGCTTTATATTTAGGACACCATAGAGTAGTAATGTGTGGCAACAGTACTAAATCAACCAACTAACAAAAGCACCATTTTTAGAATTTTGACACAGATCTTATATTGTTTGGGAAATTCCCAAACTATGGTTTCAAAAGTCTTTTCCCAAACTAAGATAAAATTTATTTAACATACTTACTTCATAAATCATAAAAACAATTCTAAAAAGCTAAAAAAAAAAAGCGCTTAATAACATGGATTTTCTCATTTTGCATATCTTCTATAAATTGTAAATTCACATGTCGGCCAATATATAATTATCCGGTTAGAATACAACTTTCATTACTTAAAAAGCACAGTAAATCTCTTCTTACGCTGTCAGGAAAAATTGCAGAGTATTTCAATGTGTTTCCTGAAAAAAAATAAGTGACTTCATTTCAATTTGTTGTCAGCAAAATGTATGTTACAAGTTATTTAAATAATAGATGTCTTTGATAAAAAACACGGACCCCACATAAAAAAAAAAGACCATTATTCATCCTTTTTATGGGACTAAAAGGAACCTTTTGAAAATTTATGTGAGATCAAAATGTTCACCAATCGACCCTTATTCGTCCTTTTTATGAACTAAAAATGACATTTTTTTCAGGGACCAAAATAGGGTCCTTGTTTTTTGTCAGGGATCAGAAATAGAATTTACTCTAGATAATAATAGTTAAATGTATATGGGATTAAGATTTCTCCTGTGGCTGGAGATAAGATTATCTTCAGTCAGCCCCAAACTACACCGTTTAGCACTAAACAAAATTAAAAACATCTTAATCTCTTAATTTATTATTATAAAATAAAAAATCCTAACTGCAAATCAGAACCATCTTCACGGCCGCCAAGACAGCCATTGCATCGATCGCGGCAACAATTTGAGATCTCTTTTCTGGATCATTCTGGGTCTTAAGGCCACGGTCCTGGTCTGCAATTAGGCTCAGAAGGTCCTGTTTGGCAGATTGTGTTTGGGTTGCTATAGAGGAAGAACATGCGAGCCTGAACAGATTTAGGGTTTTGAAATTTGAACGGCTTGGGAAGCAGGAGAGTTATAGTCGTAGCCTGGTTGAGAGGAGATCACTGTTCATCATCTTCTACACCGTGCTTGCAGCCGCTGTCATTGTTCCGCTGTCATTATTCCGGTTCTAATCTTCAGCGATGGGTACATCAACTCCGTGAAGATGGTTCTGATTTGCAGTTAGGATTTTTTATTTTATAATAATAAATTAAGAGATTAAGATATTTTTAATTTTGTTTAGTGCTAAACGGTGTAGTTTGGGGCTGACTGAAGATAATCTTATCTCCCGTCACAGGAGAAATCTTAATCCCAATGTATATACACTAATTTATCAAAAACTGCTAGGAAAAAAAATCCCATTATTCATACATTAAAATGTGATTTATTAATTTAAAAAAATTATATTTTTAGAAAAATTGAACAAAAACTAAATTCATGATATTGACAATCGGCATGCAATAATTTAATAATTTCTGCCCAACTACCAGTCCACCTCCCGCATGAATGAATTCCTCCATTGTTCTAGACTTTAGTGATGACCGGAAGCTCCTCCATGCGTCCTAACTAGAAATTGATCTTGTTTATGTTATATTCGCTCGTCCCCGATTCCTTTTTCTCCTGTCGTCTTCAGTTCAAATTAGATTTAGGGTTTTCCACTTTATTCCTGATGGAGTGATTTCCGCTTCATAGTTTCATTTCTATACGCGCCAGCATCCTTTTGAGTACTTGGTCAAAAAGCGAGCTTTCCCGAAGATGATATCGCAGTCTGTGCTAACACAAGTCTCAAATTCTAGCACGGTATTATCAGAGGATTCTGATCACAGATTTTACGATTGGCTTCTTGAGTGCCATGGCTTCTGGCATAATGCGCCTTCCATTATAGCCTCATTTGTTTTCGTCTTGTACCTGGTTTTTCAAGCCAAGAAGAGCTTTCTAAAGCTCTCGCATGGCCGTTCTTACGTCATTATATCTTATTACGTATGCCTTTGGCTTGCCAGCGTGCTCAATCTTTTTTGGTGCCTTTTTCAGGTTCGTTCTTTAAATTCCTCGGTTACGTGGTTTGTTTGCTTTCTGGATTATTATCTAGACATCGTTTCGATTATTTTCTGATTTTCTTGGCCTGGCCAATCGTGATGTACAGGGCTAGTGCGCTTTAAGAGATTGTTGTTAGATTTTGTATAGCTGTTACTTCATGAGAACCAGCGATGAACTTGACTTTTCTTTAACTATGCGTATACGCTGCTAGTGAAATTTACAAGGCAATCCTAAACTCGGTTACATGGAATTGATGTCAAACGATCTGCAAGAATTAAAAGCAGGCTTCTTGCCTGGCTGTAAATGAAATCTTCGTGTTTTTCTCCCCCCTAAAACGAGCCAAGTCACAAGTTCATAACTCTATAAAACGCTGGGGAATAAAAGACTCTATCATTCTTTCATACTCTGATATATATGCGTGTAAATCATGGTGTTAAATTGCCAGATAAGTGGATTCATTTATATATATATTCTTTGATCATTTCTTCTTCTAACTTCTTTGTTTAAATTGTTCATTACTAGAGCGTGTGTTGCTTTAGTATATACAGATTATTACTGGAGCACTTTTTTTTCATATTGTTTTTGCATTCACTAATATTGGTATTGCCATGACACTTGAGAGTAAATTCGCCTCAATATTTCTTGTTTTAGGCATGGGAATGCTCTCCTGGGAAACAGTTGGCATGGAACTTGTTGTCCTTGTTTACTACATCTGCTTTGCTATTCCTGGAAGTAAGCTTGCTGGCCTTTTTACTTCAGGGAAATAATGCAAGTGGTTTAGAAGCATTGACACGGACTTTTGGTATCTCGGGTGTTATTGTTGGTTTAGATATAGTGTTAAAGGTAATTAATTGATTTTCATCTGAAGCCCTCTTGCTCTACTTGTAATTTTATATTCTCACGCCACCTGCACCAGGGGGAAAAATTCAATCCCCCCTCCTCAGCTTAGATCCTGTGTTTATGTGCTTTCTTTTTGCTATTTCCTGTGGCTTTTGGTTTGTAAAGAAAAGTCTTTTCCTTTGAGGTACTAAGCTGAATTGTATTTACTTTTTGTCAAGCGTCATTCTCAGAAAAGTACTTTCCATGTAAGTGCTTCTTCCGAGTCACAACAGAGATTAAGAATGCCCACGAGTTCTTTTTCATTTTCAAAATTAAGTCTCTGAAAAAGATTGAGGAGTTCTACTTTTTTTTAAATTTTCACATTTCTGGCCAGCATTTTTAATTTTCCTATTGGAATTACAAAATTAATGGTATTGAATTGCGTTAAAGACAAACAATTGCGCCTGTTTCCTTTTCATCCTTTTCAGGCTATTTATCTGTTTGGACTTGGGATTCCTTTATTCGTCGACAGTCATGGTCAACCCCATCCGGTGAAATGGAACTTGTGGGTTGTCCATAAAGTGGTGCTCACTGCTGTATATGTCTTCATATTATTCATGTATCATTCCAGGTGGAGAGAAAGGTTACCAGGTAAGTTACCTGTGTGGATTGGTACATCATTCATGTGCTTAGCATCATGACTGCTTAATTTGCTTTCCTTTTCTGCAGCGAGACCTACATTTTACAAGTATGTGACCGTCATGTTCATCTTGAATGCAATTTCACTGTTTGCTTGTGGCCTGACTGGAACTGGTGCTGATTTTGGCTTCTGGTTAGAGTCTTAAACCTTCGAGCAGAAAAACAATTCTTGAGAGCTTTTCTCTCTCTCGCATATTCTGCTGAAGCTTTATGTTTATTTCTTGTTCATAGGTTGTACGAGGCCACTGTTGTCTGTTACCATGCTTTATATCTTCCTCTTCTTTATATAACGTTCCTAGCAGACTTTTTCCAGGTTCTGTCCTTTACTTGGTGACCCTCAGTTCTTAACTTTCAAGCCCATACTTTTTTTTTTAAGCGAGACACACTATGTTACGTTTGTCTGACTGGTTGGTTGTTCTTTGGCCATTGTGATAGGAGGATGATTTGCATTTGGAGAATTCGTATTACTCTGAGATGAAAGATGCTGGTTTCCTTAGTTCAGATTGGGAATGATGTGTTATCAACTATTTTGAATCAATACCTCATCAACGTTGATAGTAAGACATCATGTACATAAGTTAATAGGCACTGAGATTTTAAGATTTCAACTGTTCGTCTGCATTTCAGCTGTTATTGGGTGTCATGTATCAACTGCCCTTCTGAGACCACGGCCTCAGACGAAAATGACGGACCGGTCATGTTGGTTTAAAAATGTGTCAGGAATGTTTCATTAAATTTTGTAGAGGGCCTTCTTGTATTTAAAACCAATGGGTAGGGTCTTATAAATAAGATTAGAGCGGGCAATAACCTGCATGTAGTTGGCATTTTTCTTCCAATGATTTCAGGTTTACCATAGCACTCGACTATTCTGTTTTCCTTGAATTGTTGGTAAACAAGGATGGCATTTCATTTTTATCGCCTACCACCTTATTACTCCTATTCGATTTGTTAAACGTGTCCGGTGACTGGAGTTGGTTCTCTTTTTCCAGTTCAAAAGACTAAAGAAAAAACACAACTGCTTCCACATAACACGCAGTAAATAGAAATAACGTGGCATGGGGAAGGGTTGCCTGTCTCACTACATTCGTCATGCCCATGATTCATGTATCTAATTTCTTTTTCTTCTTTTAATTACATAGGCAAGCTAGAGGCTTGATATTTACAAAAGTATAAGATTAGACTACATTCACTATTCCAGTGACATTCTACCACACTCAGTTTTAAACAAGTCTACACATGTAATAAGTTGTGATGAAATGACTACAAAATCATGATTCATCTTTTGAGCCAATCGGGCTAAATAATTAGCACATCTCAATGTGTCTCTGTAAGTATGAACAATTTGTAAATTCTCATGTGAAAAAATAATGGATCTTACTTTATGTATCTCATCTTTCATAGGATGGACTTGTCCACAATCAAAACAGCAAATGAATAGCATCCAAAGAATTGGTATAGAGCTTAACCTTATTAAAACCCAATTACTTGCAGAGTATAAGGCCCCTGTAAATAGCATGGATTTTTGCAATAGTTGAGGTAGTATACCCTAACTTATGTTGAAATCCACATATCCCATTGCCCTAGTGATCTCTGATCACTCCTCCACAAGTTGCATGTCCATTGTTCCAGTGAGATCCATCCACAACCACCTATCCTGGCTCTAAGGGACGCCATCTCGCTTCTGCTCTGCCTGGTATCTGCATAATTTGATGCTCGAAACGGCCATACTCCACTTCTTCCATTTGGTGGAATATACACCTTTGGGTAATCTCTCTGGGTTGATCTCTTGTGCCTTCAAATACTTTCATACATCTATTCTTCCAGAGAAGCCAACATACAACACCAAATGTTTTGTGCCAAGGCCATCTAGCAGTACACCGACCAAGTAGATTATTTTTTGAGTTTCATTTCAGCCAATCCTGCAAAGAGCCAGAGAAAAATACAGAATAATATGATGGGTTAGTTAAACTGAACCACTCTCTCTTGGCATTTCTCAGTATATGGAGAATGGTTTTCTCACTATCACACTCAAAAGGACAAGTATTTTGCACACTGAGATTATATTTTGCCCTGAGCGCATTAGTGGGAAATCTCTCATAGAACACTTGCTACATAAATTTTTTTGCTCTTTTATGAATCTCCCAACGCCATAGACACTACCAGGCGTGTTCAGATGGATGCTCCTGTTGGTGGTATATCTGATTTCTTACACTCACTCTAAGCAAATCCATGATTCATGGTCTTTGTGAACTTGTAGCTAAGGTTTCCATTCCCATCAAATTCGAATGACTAGCATATCACATTAACTAGAAACACTTTTCGTTGGGGAAAAAAAAAAGGCTAATTGAATCCTAGAATTCATTAGGACTAGAACTGGTCTCTGGATTTAAAAACGTTACATTAACACTAGTAAATTACTTGGTCGTAAAGTCACCACATTGACAAGATTGAAACCTATATTCATATAGAATATAAGCCAGATATTTACAAATTGGGCCAATCTTTATTAGGAACTAAAAGCACTCTTTATCTGGTTAATAAAGCCGACATGACTCAACAATAATCTAAGGAGTCCCTTTTGCTTATGCACAAAAGCAGTTTCATGATCTAAACAAGGCTCTTTGACCCACAAAAAAAAAAAAAAAAAATCTACACAAGGCTTGTTCATTATTAATTTATTCTCCAAGAAACAAAAGCAATGCCAAAATTCACAACTAGCATACTCTGACGAACTTCATATTATCCTACATTATGAACAGGGACCAGTCTAAGGACTTTGTTTCTCTATTATTGCCTCAATAAGATCAGCAGCTTCCTGAACTGTTGTGATGTTCTGTGCACTATCCTCTTCTACACTGATACCAAATTCCTCCTCCAGCCCCATCACGATCTCAACCTAGTGGACAACAGATGTAAGTTTAGCTGATGTCATTTTATTCCATTACAGTCATCAATCCATCACTAAATAATAGCATTTAAATATTCATATAGTATAGCTGGATAGTGAATACCGTGTCAAGGGAATCGGCTCCAAGAGCAGCAAATTTTGACTCGCCAGTGACATTCGAATCATCTGGCAAAGCTAGCTGGTTTTTCACTATCTTGCAAACCTTTTCTACTGTCTCTGGTTTAGCCTGCTCAAGTAAACATAAGCATTATAAACAAGCGCATATGCAGGCACACGCACACCATTGCGTGCGTAAGAATGAGGGAAGGGGATCAGAGTGTAGCCACCCAGAAATCAAAGTTGGCTGATGCTCCTTGATAAAATCAATCATCTCTATGTATGGATAGAACGAAATGTTTGTTTCCAATTACAATGTCAAGTGTCAACAAACTCTGGTCATGTGTATTCTCTCAAGAAATTTTACACAAAAAGGGAACGGAATGCAGAAAATAATTTGCATATTCTGATTCAAAGGTTATAGCCATTATCGGATAGGGATCTGCATAAATCTAATAGCAGTACATATAAACTTTACTGTTCTAGACATGTAATTTCTTATTTGGGACCATGTAGGCCACTATAGCCTCCATGTTATAACCAGGAAGTAATTGAGTAAGACATGAGTGCTAAGAGCCCTACTAACTATAGTTTCAAGAAGCATACAATACATCAAGAGATTCAGTGTCCAAGTAAAGTTGAAGTCACAATCTTTAGAACTAGAAGAAAGTTAAAGAAATACATACAGCACAGATGACTCTAAGGCGAGTTGAGTGTGGCTGCCAACTAAAGGAAACGTTGCTTCTCCTAGAAACTGAATCAAATACCTATTCAACATATGCATTCATAAGAACCTCATCATAGAAAAATCAACAGAACGAAACAAGAAAACACAGTTATAAGACACTATAGATACTTCTATTAATGAGCCTAGTGTTGTTAAGAAGTATATATGTTTATACAAACAAGAGACACGACTCAATATGAAAAAATATACTCCCTCTGATCCTTAATATAAGATCCATTAGTTCAAATTGGTGGCACAAAGAATGGCACCACTATGTGAAGAGTGTCAGACATGCATGGAATGGAAATATCTGTTTTCTAGTGTTGCTCGAATGTGTCTCACTCTCATGAGCAGTCTAGAAAAATTGGGAAGTTTGGGCTTTCATTAGTCATCATTCACGAAATTCATAGGAGACAACATGAAGCAGAAGGAACTAATTATTATATAAAATTGTGATTTATCGCTCTCTGAATGTGAAAATGAGAAGTTTGCTGCAGGATGAACATATCTACGGAATGCTTCGCGCAGCTATGAGCTATGCAATGAACTTGGTATGAGAGAATACAGAATTGACAGATGAAACATCAACTTAAAAGCAATAACCTATATCACAAAGTGTTATCTTCATTGCATCAAACAAAAAATTTACACAACTCATCCAGAATTCACAGAAAAACATATGCCTAGGTATGAACTATGAAGAACAAAGATATAGAGACAAATAAGGCAGTGTTTGGGGGAGGGGAGGTTGTTTGGTTGGGCTTCCCCTTCCCTCCAAAATGGGAATGTTTTGGAGGGAAGGTTATAATTGTGTTAAACATGGACTGAAATAACTTCACCCTTGTTTTTTATAGTTCACACCCGTCCTTCCCTATCAGATCTTCTACTCTCGCATCACTCCAGATCTATAATGAAATTGATTTTTATATAATATGAAAATCAAATTTTGTTTCCTTTGTTAAAATTAATCAAAACATAATGTGTTTGTGAGAGAGAAAATTGAAATAAGACAAGGGAATTTTTTTTTTTTTTGGTAGACAAGGGCATATTTATTACGTAGTTTATAGTGACGGGAGGAGTAATTTATAATTAACTCATATCCCCTCCTCCTTCCTCCTATATCAAGAATTGTTAAAATTAGATTCCCCTTACCTTCTATGCCCACAGATGGTCATCAAAACCTTCCCCACCCCTCCGTTCAACCAAACACTGTAAAAAAAATAGGCGAGGGGACCAGCTAAAAGTGCCATAAGCCGATGAGGTGTGGAAGAAAAACGAAATGCCCAGTACGACAGGATCGAAATAGAAAATAAAACGAACCAGACTCTGATTCGATTGAGGAAAGCGAGGGCGCACGGAGATTGATGTTCCACAAAGTGAATTTGTCGCCATCGTGCTGCTCCGGAGGCGCTAGAGTCGCAGAACTGAGGGGAACAGAAAGTGACGGAGAACGCGTAGCGTAGCGCGTAAAATCGGGACGACGTGCACCTGTGTGACTGCGATGGTAATTGAGCGACAAATGAAGTTCGAAGTGGGCTTTTCTTCTTTTGACAGTGATCGAAATAGGCTTTGATTGAATAGCCCTCCTTGAAATTATGGGGTTTTTGAACAGATTAATTTTTATTAAAAAAATATTTACCAAAATAAACCTATTTTCAAACTATTTCTCAAACTAGGTCTTACGTGACTAATTACGTGAGGATTTTGAACGTAATAGACAAGTTACGTAGTATTTGTTTACTGGATCGGTATTAAACACCGATACCGAGGTGAGGATGGTGGGGCGGGGCGGTTTGGGTTGCGTGGGAAAATGTCACGGCACCAAGGTGCCGTGAAGATATCTTACGCAACAAAGTCGCGTAAGAAATGTTCACGGCACCTTGGTGCCGTGACATTTTCGCACGCCACCTTGCCAAGGTGGCGTGCCGTGCGGCGAGCTGCTGCACAGCAGAGCTCTCTTGTGCGGCAGCGAAAGCCAAGTCCACCGACACCCCCAAAAAATTTTGAACCCCCTCCCCATTGTCTTCAACCCACGAACCCCCCACACAAGTTGCGAGCCCTCCCCCTCCGTCTTCAACTCCACCGACAAAATGCCCCCAAAAAAATTTTGAACCCCCTCCCCATTGTCTTCAACCCACGAACCCCCCCCCCCAACACAAGTTGCAGAGCCCCTCCCCTCCGTCTTCAACTCACCGCCGCCCCCAAAAATTTTGTTGCACCTCTCTTCTCTTCGTTCCTTCGTTCTTCCATTTCCTTCTTCCATTTTTGTGTTTCGTTCTTGTCTTCTATTTTTGTGTCTCTCTTCTTGTCTTCCATTTTTAAAACACAAACCTCTCTTCTCTTCTTTGTCTCCCCACTTTCCTTCTATCTTTAATTTTTTTCATTCACTCTCTCCTCATTCTCTACTCCGTCCCCATTGTCATCCCTATTTCCTAATATTGAGAGAGCTAAGAAATTTTAAGACCAAGGAGAAGAAGGAGGCTCAATTTGATTCTCACTGACTTCACTTCACGTTGGAACAGGTAACATTTAATTTTTTTTGTTATGTTTATTGTTTAATAAATATTAGATTTTACTTTTAATTAGATACATTAATTTATTATAGATATTTAATAAATGTATCACAAGAGGATAGATGATTAACATTTAATGTTTTTGTTATGTTTATTGTTAAATAATAGGATTTAACTTTTAAACATTTATTTTTTTGCTTGGATTATGGTTTAATGATAGGATTAATAAATATATAACGGTAGGATACATGCTTAATAAATAAATATGTAAGAGTAATAAATTATTACAATCAATAATTTATGGAATTAAAATATTTAAAATTTATTATTAACCTTAGGATAGAAGACTAATAATTAGTAAATTAACTAAATAGTCGAATAAGTATTTATTTTGTATGTTAATTATAAACCTTAAGATGAATGACTAATTATGGTTTAAATTTGTGTATTATTTAATATACAAATTTATTATTTTAAATATTTAAAATGTTCAACCATTTTTGGAATTAAAATAATTAAAATTTATTATTAACCTTAGGATAGAAGACTAATAATTAGTAAATTAACAAAATACTCGAATAAGTATTTATTTTGTATGTTAATTATAAACCTTAAGATGAATGACTAATTATGGTTTAAATTTGTGTATTATTTAATATACAAATTTATTATTTTAAATATTTAAAATGTTCAACCATTTTTGGAATTAAAATAATTAAAATTTATTATTAACCTTAGGATAGAAGACTAATAATTAGTAAATTAACAAAATACTCGAATAAGTATTTATTTTGTATGTTAATTAAACCTTAAGATGATAGTCTAATTATTTCATATTTTGTAAAATAATTAATTCCAAATTTTTGAAATATGTTTTAATATTTGATATTTATAGTAACCCAAGATAGTTAAGATAAGATTAATTTGAGAAAAATAATTACTCAAACAATGAATTCAGTTATTTATTATTTAGAGAATAATAATTAGTCACTTAATAATGTGTTTTGTTATTTAAAATTTTTATTAGTCAAAATGGATGACCGAAGTCCACGCAATATTGAGCCCGGCCCCAAAATGTGGGGAGTTCTTAAAGAGGAGGTGCAAGAGTCACACCGATCACAAGTTGTGTGGAACACCGGAGATTGCAATGTGTTGAGGGTGAGGCGAGCCGCGCAGGGGTGCAGTGCGAGATATCCATAATCCGAGATCTCTTCCCACCTGATTTTCAAAGACACCTTATGCGTGCGGGTTTCGGCATGTGTCTCGCATGAAGAGACTTCGGTATGTTTTAAAAGTATTTAAGTAATTAATTTAATTATACGCTTTTAGTTGTTTGTGCATGATACGGATAATGTTGGTGCAGATTGACAAATACCTTATTCTTGCTTTGGTTGAGAGGTGGAGGCGGAGACTCACACCTTCCATATGCCGGTTGGTGAGATGACTATTACTCTACGGGATGTAGAGGGCATTTTAGGTTTGTCCACCGAGGGTCGAGTAGTTTCGGTCGGACGCATGGCAACGGGCGCGAATTATGCGGCAATACATGGGAGTGGCTCCACCCCGAGAGGATGTGAATGGCGGAAATATTAGGATGGGTTGGTTTGACCGTCATTGGGGCCGCGGGAGGAGCACTCATTAACGGTTGAAAACCAGCACGTACACACGTGCTTACCTGATGCGGCTTTTTGGTGGATTTTTGTTGTGTGATAAGTCCAGCTCAGATGTCCCTTGCCGATATATACAACTACTGGGTGATGACCTTGCGGAGATGGGGGTCACTTGTACTCGCCATCTTGTTTCGCGAGCTATGCCAAAGCTACGTCGGCAAATGCTAGAGACATGGGTGGTTGTTTGTTGTTATTGCAAATATGGGCATGGTCTAGATTTCTGCCATTGCACCTCCCATTCCACCGCCCACCGACGCAGCGATCATTACGGACGCAGTATAGAGTATTGGAGCGATTATATTATTATTTGCGGGAAGTTTCACTAATTTTATTCATTCACATATTGCGGGTTCAACAATGTTGAACCGAAGTTGTGGAAACGTCGGCTCATTGTATATCGGGTAGATCTTGACCAGATGGGTCGAGATGATGTATGTATACTAACTTTGGCATTTGGAAACCAAAATAGTAAACTAATTCACCATTTGTTGACATGTACAGGTGTTGAGTACCATCGCCCGATCGCCGCATGCGGCAATTTGGCATGCGGCAACACATCCCTAGCCCTGCCGCACAGCTTAAGGGTGCTCATGATCTTACCTTACGTGGTAAGAGCACTGAGGATTGGGAGGCCAAGCTGGATCGATTCATCCAGTTGTGGTACACGCGACATGAGCGCATCGAGACTGCGAGCCATCGGAGGGCCAATTTCCCCAAACTCTGAGTACATGACTTGGTTCCTCACACACACTAGACGGTTTATGACGAGGCAGGAGGCCAGGATCGGCCACATGGTACGTGTTTATCTTACATATGTCATCTTATTATCCCTAACTTTGTCTCAGTAATGTTATTTATCTTGCTCGACAATCGCGAGAAAGATGGAGTACGATCGATTTGGTGGATGTGTGCCCCTGAATTTCAGCGGATTTCGGTTATACGCAGTTCGGGAGGTCGTGATCAGCTTATGGGAGCACTTAATGAGATTGGCCGAGTTGCAGAGCCTGGTCCTAGCGCACCAAGTGGACACCTAGTCAGTGTACCAGATCCTGAACTAGAGGTCCCTCGCCGTGCGCGGGAGGACGAGGCTCGGGTCAACGACGACCGCGGCACGAGATGGAGGCGAGAGGAGATACCGCAGCGTGGTCCACGTGGTTTAGGTGTATATCGACCACCCATGTGGCCCAGTATGGCCTATACTCAGGTGCCGTGGTACCCTGAGGAGATGCGTCCAGAGGTGCGTCCAGAGGTGCGGCCAGAGGTGCGGCCAGAGGTGCATGTGCCAATACCGACTTACGCACGGCCCACGACGATGTTTCTTTGGCGAACACGGGTTCCTTACTCTTATGATTGGCAATCACAGAGCTCCCGAGACCGGCTTTGCTTCATCCAGTCCTTATCAAGCACGGACATGGTTTTGGGATTCGGTGCCTACCGGCCTCAATATGTATTTCTGGCTTCAATGCTTATCGGCGAGCACGGGGTTTTACCGCATTCGATTCATCCCAGCATGGACACCACGCATGTGCGAGGCGGGATCGAGTAATAGTCCTTACCGGTCGGGACACCGCACATCCGAAGACACGGGTGACCGGGATGATGACTTCTTACGGACTGCTGGCTTCAATGCTGAGGATTTCATTCTTCGTAGGAACCCTGCGCGTGATGCACGTACGAAACCGTGGCCACCATTTACTCCACCATCATAATATGATTTTATTAGGTGTATATGTTTTATTTGTGCGGATTCTTGTACTATGACTTATTTGGTTGGATTACTGTATTATGACTTATTTGGTTGGATTACTGTATTATGACATAGTTGCTTGAGATGCAGTATATGACTTATTTGCTTGGTTTGATAGCGAACATGCATATATTAATCAAGTTGACGCCAAAATCGTAAATATTCAATTACAACGTCTCATTCGAATCCACATATGGAGGCAAATACAAAAGCAAACATCAACTAATTAGTTATGCGCGCGTTGTACATGAACGCTGTTATGACCAAACTGTTTACATATATCGCATCTCATTCACTGGAGCTAGGTTGGACCTCGACCTCATCCATTTCATTGCGGATGCGTGAGGATTTTGGGCGGCCCTTACCACGCAATTTTGATTCATCAGGGATAAGTTGTGGTACAGTAGCGGGCGGTATTCCTTGTTCACTGCCGATCGGCTGGAATGATGAAGAGTAAACATTCATAATGTTGTAGATTGAGAATACTGGATCCACGTACTGTTCAGCAAAATGAGATACCGCGAGAACATGCAGCAATTACATGGCTACATGGGAATTTGAATGCCCGAAACTTGCCACATTGACATTTCCCTCGAGTCAAGTTCACGGAGTACGTATCGTCGGACCATCAACTTCAAACGTGGTACGCGCCACATCAAACTCCCGAACACGCATCGAAGTAGCACGCTCTCCGTTTTTGTCATAGCTTCTACAATTACACTGGAAAGTTGCTTTCCAGTCATTGCATCTTGTTGTGCTTTGGTCCTCTGTTGACCCAATAACGAACAAGTCGATAGTAGGTGCATTTGACCAACGCTGTTATTGGCATGTTCCTCGCTCCCCTGAAAACCTTGTTGATTGATTCAGATAAATTCGTTGTCATATGACCGTATCTTCTTCCATCCTCATCATAACTCCGACACCATTGCTCTTTTGGAATTCTCTCAATCCATGTAGCCACATCACGACAGAATCGCAAAAGCGGGCATATGCAGCATCGAAGTGTATCTTGTTTGGAACATATCCCGTAAAAAGACGGAGAGACACAACAGTATAAGGTCGTAGTAATGGAAAGAATGAACGTCACGGCACATCGGTTGGAGTATATTACCTAATCGGTTAATGTTTTCTTCACTCTGGTTTTGAAGCGGGTATTAAAATTGCGGCAATATGACGAATGCAAAATACATGGTACGCATTAGGAGGTTGCCAACCGGTCATCCCATTGGCGGCTGGCGATATTATGCTCTTGTGACGGTCGGAAATAAGACATAGACCAACTCGATTTGTAACATACGGTCGTATGGAAGACAAAAATACTCCCACGCTTCCTTAGTCTCACCTTCAACAATTGCAAATGCAATCGGCGGGATCTCATTATTTCCGTCTTGGGCGGTGGCAATCAATAATGTCCCCTTATACTTACCGTATAAATGCGTACGTCAACTCGTATGGTGGTTTGCACCATTGGAACGCCTCCCGACATTGACGGAAGGACCAAAATGTACGTTGAAAACCCGGTACCCATTAACGACTCGCCGATTAACAATATACGGTCCATCTTGAATATGATAAATAGATCCCGGGGAAAATTTCAACATGTGCTCGAACCATCTTGGCAGAACGCATATGACTCTTCCCAATCACCGTAAATCTTAGCCATTGCTTTTTGTTTTGCCTTCCATGCCTTCTTGTAAGAAACATGATAACCAAACATTCCAGTCACCCTTTCTTGTATCAAAACCACAGTGCATGAAGGTGTTTCCTTGACCATGTCTGCAAAACCGATGCACAAAAAGTGTACGCTAGGAATGTTAGTTATATGCACTGATAAACACAAATAAATGCACAAATTAGCAAATTCTCGCATCATACCTATTATGGTCTCAGCAATAATTTCAGAATCAAGTTGTCTATGGTCTTGGGAGAGAATTTGGCTCACACAACTATGATTTCCAACCCATTTAGTTACCACCCAAGCGTTGTTGTTCTTCGGTTTAATTGCTCTTACTCTCCAATCACAACCTTGTTCATGATTTCGACATTTCATTATCAACTTCATTGTAGTACTCTCAACCACATGAGCTTCATGATGTTCCTTCATGCAATAATGTTTTATTGCGGCTTGCACATCACTCTTGGACGCGAACTCTTGTTTAAGATATAATCCATCTCCTCTAACCCACGGTCCCGGCCTTCATCCAGTATATCCTCATTTGGGTAATCTTCATGTACAGCCTCATAATGTGGAATGTCATTCCAAAACGGTGTAATATCGCATGCTCACACATAATACAATTTATGCGAAAACAAGGTAACAAATAAAAAATAAAATATATAATCATTACCTCTTGATTCATCATCTCGCATCACTATCATTTTGTTCTTCGTCATTATCCAATAAATGGTCTTCATCTTCTTCCTCTTGCTCCTCCTCATTGTCAAGTTCATCTAGCATATAGTCACTTTCTTCTCCATGCGCAATGCTTGATTGTGTTGGCCGAGGTGTACGAGAATGAGCCATATTATCGACGTCTCAATATCCACACATAACTCGGCAAATTGGGACGTACGGTTTTCCTCAAATGTTTGTAGAAAAACATCCAGATCCTCATCATCGGATATCTCAAAACCCGCATATTTGCGGTTTCCACAAGGTACTCTACCGATCACTAATAATATTACCTGATTTGGTTGCAACTTTAACTTTCGACGGATCTTTTCATGTAAATCTTCAGCAGACATGCCTCGAACAATATACATTCCTCTTCTTTCACCTTCAAAGCTCAAACCGTTTGGACCTATCTTTTTAGAACCATTACAATATACAAATGAACGAATTTCATTCATTTTTTTTTTGTTCGAATGGTGGATGAAGAGATTTTCAAAGAGTTAGCAATGAATGATGAGGGCTATTTATGCAAAGTGAAGAAGAAGAAGAGGAATGAATGAAGAGAAGCAAAGCCGAAAGCAAAGTGAGGAGCAAAACGAAAAGACGTGGACATAATATATAGAAGAGGAGTTACTCACATTTTTGAAAAGTTCACGGGAAAATTAGAGAGGTACGTCGTTCGAGCGAAGAAACAGGGAATCTCACGCCTGTGACGAAGTTGCGTGAGGAATCCTCACGCAACTTAGTCCGTGAGTTGCGTGAGGAACCCTCACGCAACTTCTGAATAAAGTAGGGTCCCGGGGAATCTCACGCACGTGACGAGTTGCGTGAGGAATCCTCACGCAACTTAGTCCGTGAGTTGCGTGAGGATTCCTCACGCAACTTAGTCCTGAGTTGCGTGAGGTTTCCTCACGCATCTTAGTTGCGTGAGGTTTTCTCACGCATCTTAGTTGCGTGAGGAAACCTCACGCATCTTAGTCCGTGAGCTTTCCTCACGCAACTAAGATACGTAATAGAACCTCACGTTTTTGCTCCCGTAAACGTTCTCCACGTGATTTAATCAAAGATTGCAAACATCACGTAAACAATTCTTACGTATCTTGTTCCGTCCTGTCAGACCACGCAACCAACTGCATCATTTTGGTAAATAATTTGAAATGTGATTTATTTTGGTAATTTTTTTTTTTAAAACGATTATTATGGTAAAAAAGCCTGAAATTATGATAGGAGACTTCTCGCCAAAATTATTTCGTACCACCAATCAATTGGGGTCGGTACAACTACTAAGCGGTTTGTGTCGCTTAAATAAGATTTCGAGTTCGAATCTAGTAAATGCAAAAAAAAAAAAAAAAACCCTGTTGGGAGACTCTCCCACCATAACCAGGTACGCGACGTGGGTCTGATTCGGATTAGTCAAAACGAAATTTTAAAAATCGGATCGACAACTCAAAAAAAAAAAAAAATAGTACCGGTGAATTTTGAACTCTAAAATTTTGGTCCAATTACTTTTTGAAAAATAATCCAACTTTACAAAGATGCCCCTTCGTTATAAAATCATACCATTCTCCAAAAAAAATTGAGTATTTTTATTTTAATAGTATAAAATATACAATAAAAATAATCTCATAACGGTTGCGTTTGAAAAAATTGCAATTATCACTCAAAACGGAGAATTAAAAATTTTAATTATAGACCGTCTAAAAATTGATATTATCTAGTTTTCAGTTTATATACTCCCTCATTTTCAATATTTGGAACATTAGTTTACCTAATTATTTGTGATAAATATGTGTTGATTTTTCTAAAATACAGTCTTTAATTATATGCATTGAAATTATCTTGAATTAAAACTTCTTTAATATATGCCGTCAATCATAAAGATGCCTTAGAAAAAATTTATACATATGAAAGAGTGAAAGACAGAGTTGATTAAGCTTTTATACTACATCCGGTTCAAAATATAGGACATAATTTGTAGTGTAATTTGTATTACAAATTATGTCCTATATTTAGGATAGCAAAAATATTAATTATCAAAGTAAGCTCTGTATCCAACTTATGTGTCTAACAAGTATTTAACCCCTAGCTTGGTTAGTGTATGTTTGGTAAACAATAAAACTGTAGTTTTAGAAATCTTTTTTCATACATTTATCTCATAAATCATAAAAATTATTCTCAAAAGCTAATCTAAATATACACCGAGAGATTTAAAGAAATCTTACGTGGCAGTAGTTCCCCTTCCATAGTCTATCTCACTGTTTTCCCTGTGGTAGTTGAGGATCAACCTTTCAAGAATGGTAGCTGGCCTTCTTCTAACAAAGAAATAAATAAATAACAAGAGAGTAGTGATATACTCGCTCCCATGCATATCTATATTATAAGTCACTTATAGAATAATATTTGTTCTATAATATAAGTCATTTAAAAAATATAATCCTTCTGGAAAAAAAAAATAATGCATATTTATCAATTTTATCTATTTAATTAGTGCTTAAATGTGACCTCTATATTTTTCTATCTATCAAAACCTTATTTAACATATATAACGTTGTAAAAAATAATTTAAAGGACATTTAATGATTTGACTTTTTTTTTGTGCGAATTTGTTGGAGTCACTATTAGTTAAGAAATGAAAGGTCATTAGTGGCTTTCTCTGTGACCCACGCCTTGTAGTATTTAAATCGAAGCTTTCTTTTTCAGTCTGGGTTTCCTTCATTTTCAGCCTTCAGATTTATTTTCACCGTCCGATACTGATACATCCAGTGGCGGAGCCAGGAATTTATATTTGTGGGTGCACAATTTGTGAGGTGATTTGGGGGTTCGGGGGTAACACTCCCGAAAAAAAATTTTTAAAGGCAAATTTTAAATGCATTAAAAATTAAATGAATATGGATAAGAAAAGAAAAGAAAAGTTCAACTTTACATATAAAAAAATAATCAAGAGTCTAACCAAATGAAAATTATCTGCAAGAGCTCCTTAAGAAATATGGAATGGATCACTACAACAGAGCTGATACCCCTATGAGCTCAACGACTTTTATAATATTCTAATTTTTATTTTTAGGATTTATTTATAATTAAGAGTGAAATTATATATGATAAATGTATTTAATTTATAATTTTTAAAAATATATAAAAAGATGGAATTAGTGGGTATTTTGTTGTAATTTTTTCCTATATTTGTGGCATACACAATTAAAAAGAATGATGATTAAGTGCATTTGAAAGATGGTGTGCGTTTGTGCATTTCAAAGACTCTGTGGGTGCTTGATCAAAAAAAAAAAAAGACTGCACGTGTGTGCGTTTGATTCAGTTTGAAAAAAGGAAAATCAAAATGTACTCATGTCCGGATTCGAACCTGGGTGAATTTTGTGGCAAGATATTACTCTACCACTAGACCACTAGTGCTTTTTTTTAAAGACTTCCTTCAAAATATATATATTCTAATACTTTTGTGGATGCACTTGCACCCATAAACACCAATGTGGCTCCGCCACTGGATACATCTGATATATTGTGTGCGTTCCCCAGTCCCTATCATTTGTATATTGCACGCAAAAAATATTTCCTTTTATTAAAAGGAATCAATACTAAAGTCTATTTTAGCAACAACAAAAAATACCAAAGTCTAAAACTTAGAGTCGATATGTTTAAAATGTGACAAGTAATATGAGCTTCAAAAGTAGAAGCAGGTCTAAAAGGGCTAACCCTTTTAAGTTAAAAGAATAAAAAAATATATACGAGTCTAAAAGGCCTAGTCCTTTTAGGTTCGTATGTTTTTTATTTTTGGGTTAAGGAGTAATTTGGCCAACGAACTTTTACCTTAGGAGAGCCCAACACAAATAACTTTTAAATGGACCAAAAATACCAAAAAAATTTAAAATATGCGATCAGCACAAAAAACTTTTACTTCAAGAGTGCCCAACACAAAAAAGTTTTACACCAGGAGCGCTCAGCACAAAAAAAAATTTACTCCATTTTTATACTGACGGCACATTTTTAAAAGTTTTTTTGTATTTTTTGTCCACTTAAAAGTTATTTGTGCTGGGAGCGAGATAATAGTTTGTTTGCCAAATTGCTCCTTAACCCTTTATTTTTTAAAATTTTTTATATAATAATATTTTTATTAATATCTCATACTTTTAGTTATTATTATATTTTTTAGAATTAAGTTTCATAAGAATATCTAATATCAAGAATGCTAAAAATTAAAAACTTATAAAAGATATTTCTTATCTCATAAGTATTCTTATTAATTTTGTATTTTTAACTTATGTTTTAGTGATTGTTTTGTTTATATCCTGTGTTGTTTATTTTATTGACTATCTATACTTTTCAAGACATTTATAAGATTTATTTTTAATTTTGTTAAGTCTTCTCATTAATTATTCATAATTGTGATATGTGGACAATAATTTACTCTCGAGAGATTTAGTGACTGTGTTTTGTTGTTGTATGATATGTGTTGTTTAGACCTTAATATTGACAACATTTATTTGTTAAATTAGAAATTTAATTATTGTAATTTACTAATTATATTTCTTTGAAAAAACACAAGAAAAATAATTAAAATATAAATAAAAAAACTTCAAGCCCTCCAAGCCCAACCCTAGCCCGTATACTCACGGGCCGGACCTTGAAAAACAAATGTCTTCTTACTCCAGCCCTTTTAGACTCTTACTTTTCAAGAGTCAGCTTCGATTCCCAGCTTTAGGCTTTCCCTTTCCTTGTTAAAGTAGATTAGTCTTGTATACTCAAATATTTCTATTTTTCATTTATATCAGGCATGGAAGTTAGGGGTGTTCATGATGCCCACCACCCTGTCCGCCCGCCCGCGCTCAATGAAAAATTGCTCTGCCCAGCCCTAAGAAAAGCAACCCAAACAAAATTAGGTACAACTGGGCTTGGCATTTTTGCGGGTAGGGCTGGGCATCGAGCAGGATATGCCGCCCTGCCCAATATTGTATATAATATTTTTATTTTTTAATAGAATAAAAAAAGCATTTTATATATTATATTTTTTTATAAAATAGTGTTATATATTTTTTGCAAATTATATAACTTATAATAAATGAAAAATATCTTCATATCTAAAAGTTAATGGATTATTTTTTGATGCTGTTATGGACCTAATCTAACCGGCCCACGTAGGGAACAGTCCGCGCAAGGATCTCAACCGACCCACAGATCCAAACCGCAAGACCTATTCAAAGGGGAGGTTACCGAGATTCATGGACACACCTGATGCGGGAGATCTAACCCTAAGGTACACTCTATTAATAAGAGTTAAACCCTAAAGGTACACATCATCTTCTTCTACGCTCTCTCTTATTTGCATATACTGCACACAGAGCACACACACCACCCCTTTGGCTAAACGCCTTCAGTATACTCGAACTACGTGGACTTTGATCCCTCTTCAGGGTACGTAGGCCCTAGGAATCGCTCCTAGGTCAAGTCCCAATCAACATCAACATTCTTGCCCCTTAGGGCTAATCATATGAGTTCTACACCAGAACAGTGGCGCCGTCTATGGGGATCTATAAATTTCGATTCCCGTGACCAACGATGGTAAAAAACCTTCGAGCTTCGACGGACATCGCGAAAGAACGTCCATTAATTTGCGGTGGGCTTTAGGCTTGATTGATTTGCGTCAAAAACTCACATTTTTGCCTTAATCTCTGTGTGATTCCCGATCATACTTCTCTTGAGTGTTAACGCAACTCCTATGGGGGATAACAGATGAGAACGTATCCCAGAATCACCAACACCGTGAATGCACTTGCCTTTACTCGTCCACCGTACCATCATTTTTCCAACACCCAGGGAATCACCATTCTCTGTGTAAGCAGAAATCACCTCTGGGCACATTCACTCAACTTTAGTAGGTTGAATCTCGACTCACCGCCAGGACTCGTCCTCACCGAGACGGGATTCATTGTGCTTCTACCAATATTCACCGAGTCTTCACCAACGTGGATCTCGACTGTGAAAGGATGAGAACCATGGTTGCTACTAGATCCATCCGAGTTGCAAATCTATTTAATTACAGACCTACCTGAACCGACATTCAATGCTGGAATGCCGAGATCGAATGTAGTGGATATCTGAACCACTCTTCAAGCAATTTTCTGATGAAGCAGATCGGGCTCCTCAGGATCTAATGTCGGGACTCCTTCATCTACACCATGCCGAGATACCTCAAATTTCCAGGATTTTGAGATATTAAAATCGGGATCCAGGGTCGGAATGCTTCAACTGATTCAATGCAGGGAAGCCGGGATGGTTGAACCGGAATCCAGAGCCGGGATGCCTTCATCTATTCCAAAGGCAATCATGGAGTTCTAAAAGTTAAACACTAGCGCGGATATACTTCAGTTCTCCGAGTCACGGGGTTCCACAACTTGGAGCCGGGGTCTCAGTTTGAGGGGCCAAGGACTAAATTATTGGAGTGCATCGGAAATTAAATTCCTAGTGATTTAAGCAAAGTGGGGTCAGACGTTCACTGCGATTCAGGTTCCGTCTTTCTCTCCTCATCATTCTCCCTATGGTACCAATTCGACTCAAATCGGGGCAACGGATGTCGGAATTAGAGGATCGCGATTGTTCTCTCAAAGCCCAACTCAGTTCACCGTTCGGTTTGGGAATTCATGAACCTCTACATTTGTCCTCTATCAGATGCTACTATGGCGGTTTGAGCGATTAATAGTAGCAATCTATTTCCAAAATCCTCAAAAGTAGTTCCATGATAAATACGGAATCCAACAACATCATCTCCACCATTTGTTCCTTCGTGATGGTAGGCAATAACTTCTCCTATTATCTGTGTAATAATGGCGGATAGCTTCTTCTTCGGCTTCAAGATTTTCATGGCTAAAGTAAAGAGGTCCTATGGCAATTAATTGAGGATCATAGGCTTCTTCGTTTAAATTTCGAAGACCACGTGGCATTCTGTAGATGTTACACGTGGATGTGTTCAGATCTTCTGATGATTCTTTATTTATGTCGACAATGTGACTCACTATCTCATATATGGGTTTTTGATAAGGCACCAGACGCCACCAATTTTGTCCCCTGATGTCACATGTTAATCCAAAGCTAGCACTTGAAGCTATACTTATGAATGCACCTCCTATCTCTATTTTTATGATGATTTGAAGACTTCCTTGTACATTCTTCAGATTCATATCAAATCAAAGCGTTGTTGCTAGGATTACGTATGAATCCAAAGCCAATGTCTAGAAAATATATATGTTGACTTCAAATGGCAATGGGGGATATGTGAAACATACAGCACAAAATTAGATGAAATCAAACCAATTCTCTCGGGGTCAAAAACCGAAAAGCAAAGACTCTACAAGACACAAAATAGAAATATTTTTCATTTGCAGCTTATCGATTATTCCCTCAACTGTGCATGCCGGTCAAGGGCATACCTCCCTTCAATTACTCAAAAGATGGGGTTGGCGGTAATTATTTTGAGGGAAGCAATGACGATTCTGGGTGCAAAGGATCACCTATTATGGTTGTGCTGCGAAGGAGGGAGTGAAACAAAATTTTTGTTCAGGGTTCTGAGCCACGAGCATCCCGGCAAGCAGACTTTCTCTAAAAAGGAGGACCCCAGTTACACTTTATTCCAGTTAAAATCCGGGCTCCATGTAAATTTTTTCTGAAAGCGAAAAGAAGGCGGAGCCCAGTTACACTTAATACGGTTAAAATCCGGGCTTCGTGTAGAGTTTCGTGGGAAGCAGGTACTTTTCTCTTTCAAATCTTGCTTCTTTATATGTAATTATTCGTGGCATATTTCCTCAAATCCACATATCACATGTGTTTCCTTCGAGCTATTGGTGCCCTCCCATCACTGGGCGCAAGGTTGTTGTATTAAACTAGATGGAATCCACCTCAAAAAATAGAAGAACGCCGACCCCGATTACACCGATCCTAGTGATGACCCGGGCTCCGCGTAATGTCTTGCGGGAAACGAAAAGACGAACCCCGGTTACACTTAATACGGTTAAAATTCGGGCTCCGTATAAAGTACAGTTAAGTCCATGTTAACTCCGGATTACAAACTGCAAATAAATAAAGAAACTCTCAATCGAGAGCATTGATTCAATCTCCTCAAATTGCTCTAACGACAAATACATGAACGAAAGAGCGAATACAGGGTCATTGAACCCGGTCGTAATTCAAATATGAACTGAAGAATAAAACCCGACTTTTCAGTCGGAGGGAGTTTTCTTCGTAGAGCTATCGTAGCCCGGACGTTTCCTAACTTACTCCAGGATATCAAGCGGAATTGTCATGCCGACCTTGATCAGGTCAAAATATTCGGACGCTTCGGTGAAAAACCAAACCCGGGCAAGTGACAACTTCCCTTTATCCTAGGATGACCCGGTCAACTAACCCGGAATTATACGAGGCAGTTTGAATACTGACCCCTCACACTTTACGGTTTCAATACCAAACGCGCTTTCGCAGATTCTGCATATCACATCTATGACTCTGGCCCGGTCACTCAATAGTACTCCAAAAAAACAAATGTGAGTTCACTATATCAGTTCATCGTGGACACGGATGAA
Source organism: Acacia pycnantha (assembly GCA_025563575.1). Lineage (NCBI taxonomy): Eukaryota > Viridiplantae > Streptophyta > Magnoliopsida > Fabales > Fabaceae > Acacia > Acacia pycnantha. The sequence goes on from JAMWYP010000161.1 coordinate 499,873, forward strand.
ACACTGCATAAGTATTCAAATTGATCGGGAAGTGAACAAACTTTCATTAATGATCAAGTCGATACAGCTCCAATCAATCAACCCAGAGTACAGATATGGGGGGCAAGTTGCAGTAAACAAATCCGGAAACCCGATCCGTTCCTCTTCAGGACAATTCGGATTAGGGCAATTCGGTGTTGCAAAGAAACAAACCCGAGACCGGATGATTGATGTAGAGAGATCCTAACGATCATAGAAAGAAAAAGAAGGCGGACCCCGGTTATGCTTAATACAGTTAAAGTCCGGGCTCCATGCAAAGGTCATCGAACCCGGTTTTTCAGTCAAGCGAAGTCGTCACCGTAAGCTATCGCAACTCGGTCGCTTCCAAGACTTAGCCCGGTTTCTAAATTACGCGAGGCTGCTGTTATCAGCCCTTGCAAATATTTTGGACATTTAACGACGTGCCAAGTACCTACAAAGGAATGAGCAACATCTCGGGTTATTCAACCCAGTCATACTCCAACCAAGGGTACAAGACTAACACCAGGGCCAATAAGCCCGGGTCCTTAAACTACGCGAGGCCGCTGTCACCAGCCCTTGTGAATATTTTAATGGCATCGTACAGTTGCCAGTGACATAAGCAAAACCCCAGTCCGTTCCTCTTCAGGACAATTCGGATTTGGGGAATTCGGTGTTGCAACAAGCAAACCTGGAGACCCGGATGATTGAAGAAGAGATCTTGACGATCATGAAAAGAAACAGACGAAGTTTCAAAGCAAAATTAACCCGGACTACATGTCTGGGGGCAATTCAATCAGAATACAAGTAACTCCGGAGTTCTTTGAAACTCGGATAGACACTTTATCAAAATCAAACGAGTGGTAGCAACTCCGATACGATATCCGGATTCAACAACAGATCCACCCTGGCAGCCCAGAGACCTGGACTACCAGGCTGGGGGCAATTACTATATAGTTGTCAATAACCGGGATTAATGCAAACTCGAACAAGCATTCGAAATGGGCAAACTAAGCGATTTGCGCACATCAATCAAACAATTAACCTCGGCAGCTCAGAGACCTGAACTACCGAGCTTGGGGGCATCTGTTATGGACCTAATCTAACCGGCCCACGTAGGGGGCAGTCCGCGCAAGGATCTCAACCGACCCACAGATCCAAACCGCAAGACCTATTCAAAGGGGAGGTTACCGAGATTCATGGACACACCTGATGCGGGAGATCTAACCCTAAGGTACACTCTATTAATAAGAGTTGAACCCTAAAGGTACACATCATCTTCTTCTACGCTCTCTTATTTGCATATACTGCACAGAGCACACACACCACCCCTTTGGCTAAACGCCTTCAGTATACTCGAACTACGTGGACTTTGATCCCTCTTCAGGGTACGTAGACCCTAGGAATCGCTCCTAGGTCAAGTCCCAATCAACATCAACATTCTTGCCCCTTAGGGCTAATCATCTGAGTTCTACACCAGAACAGATGCCTTGTTAAGACATATGTTGTCTTTTTAACAGTGACTGAACCTGTCACCCACATCACAAATTTTGATGCTTGTATTTGATGGATTATGGACTATTTTTTGATGTCTTGTTAAGACATATGTTGTCTTTTTAATTTTAGGACTTAATTTGTAGACTTATATTGAAATATTTAAAAGTGTAGAATTATGGATGTTATTTAATTTTTCAGTTACTTAAGCTGTTTTTTTCACATAGGGTATGGCAGGGTATCGCCACTTGGGCATAGAAGGGTCGTCTGCCCAGCCCATTATCGCCCTGCCAAAAAATGTTAGGGCTTCTATCGGGCAAGGCCGTGCACTGGGCTGCATTTTGCTGCCCAGTGATCTTTCGAGCAGGGCATCAGGTAAGGATCTCGCCTTACTCAGCCATACCCATGAACACCCCTAATGGAAGTGACGTGTAAGATGCTTCTGCTAAAAATTCTCATCTTACCGTAAGATAGGTGGGAAAAGAATATTCCCATTTACCTTTCCGCTCTATCTACTATCTCTACTATTGGATTATCTTCCAATAGTTGACATTTAATACATTATAACAATATCATTATAATATTAAATGACAAAAAAATATACACATCGACATAGTAAAAATTTATATATACTAAATTTTAGATTTTATTAATGATTTAACTCCTAAATTTATATATAAAATTTTTTTTAGCGTGAAGAAAAGGAAAAAAAAAAACTGTCATCATTTTAGGAAAGTCTACTCCGTAGCCTCTTTTTGAAACTATTGTTTCCTGAGGCCAGAGCATAAAGTTTTTTCTCCTCTTTTGGAGTGGGGTTTTCAACGTACTTGATCATGATATGATTGACCAAACATGGCAGAGTTGAAGCGGATTAAGGAATTTGTTAATCTCACCTGCATGCGTTCTGCGAGCAGAGAAGTGGAAAGGGAGTACCTTTACCTTTCAATGGTCAAAAGTGCTTGCCCTTTTAGAGAATCCAACTCGCTGTAAAGTTAGTAACAGACAGCATAATCCGGCAAAAAAGGTAACAAGACAGTATCACGAAGAGTTACCATTTTGCATAATAAAATGCAGAGTCGTGACACAGATATACAGAGCAAAGGCAAATACATCAGCGCAGGATGGTGCATTTATATTTTATAGCATAAACAGTAATAAGATGTAAGAGATAGAAATGAAATAAATACGTGCATGTCCAGAAGGGGGGGAAATAGGTGCAAGTTTTGGAATCCCCTTCGTGAGCTTTGATGGCTTTCCAATTGGAGGCAATTGCTGCGGGGCTGCCACGTCACTGACCAACGTAGGATTATAGGAGGAATTAAAGAAATTGATTATAGGAGGAAGCGTGCGCGTGGGGTGGGTTTATTAGAGTAAAATGTTGTAGGTGAAACTATGAAAGGTTAAAATAAAGTTAGGCATGAATGAATGGGTCATATTATATGCTTTTTCCTTTAATTAGAGGGATGTGGGGATTTTTATTTTATTTTTTTAATACTTTATTTATTTAGATTAAATTATATGCTACATCTTGAATTTTTTTTACACCCAGTATTTTAAATTAATTAATTAATAGTTTAGCATTCAGATTTTTTTTTTCAAAAACATTAGTATCCTGAAAATTAATTAATTTGAGATACTAGGTGTAAAAAAAAAAAGGATACAGTCTATAATTTAATCTAAATAAATAAAATATATTTAAAAAAAATACCCTCATCGCTTTAATTACATAGAGAAACACATAATAAGCACACAAGAAGAAGCATCTAAGACCCTGTTTGGCACAAGGAAAATTTGATGAGGGAAAGGAACTTAGGGGGAGGAAATGAAAGGAATGAAAGATTTTGAAAGATAAGGGAAGATGGGTTATTTGGTAGGAAGAAAATGAAGAGGTAGTAGTTGGTGAAAAATAAAGAAATATCTATTTTACCCTCAAAAGTAATTAATTCAAAATAAAAAATAAAAATAATTTTTTTGTTAAAATATATTTTAAAAAAAATATGTTCTTGTCAAGTTCAAACTCATGTAAAAAAAAAAAAAAAATCCGCCAAATTTGAACTTTCTTGCCAAGTTTAAATTTGAGGGTAGATTTATCAAAAATGTGAATAGTAATATGAGAACTTGAGATTCCACTAATTTTGGTGGGATCTGATCTTCACATATATGAGTTAAGATTGGTGGGTTAGGAGTGGACCCAAAAATTTGGATTTCCGAAAAGATTTGTTCAAAATACATACCAAACAAAAGAACTTGTTAATATTCCTTTCTCTTCCCATTAGATCTGTGTAAAAAAACATCTAATATGAATTCTGAAAGAGGTTGTGATAAGTATGGTAGTGAAAACGTAGATTTTACCTGAAAACGGAAGGAGAATGAAAAATTGTAAAACGTAAAATCGTAACATAGTAAAAACGTAAAAAAATCGTAAAAATACAAAAGCGTTTGGAAAATTAGTAAAATCGTTTTAATGAAAAAAAATCGTACGAGTTTTTAACTACTATGGTGATGAGAAGTCAAAATCAACGGAAGATTGCCGCGATCGTCACTGCATCCAGGGCGAGTAGAATCATGCATCGCTTTCAATCATCGCCCAAATCATGACTCCACCCATTCTGTCATTTTTATCCTTAAATAATAATAGTAGTAGTAATCCATATTAGTAATAAAATTAACAACAATAATCAATTCATAATATTTGAAATCCGCTGCAGCACACGTCAGGCACCGTCCCCTAATGCCTTCCCCAAATATAATTAAATACTCCTATTAAACAGGACTCATACAAAGCAAACGAGTCTTCACTCTCGAATCTTCCCCCATGCCCCACTTGCTTAGCCGCATCAATGGCTTGGCTCCCGCTCCCCAAAAGAAAAACTGCAATTTATACTCCTACCCTCTATTTATTATCAATAATCAGCATTAATTAATTGCTGGCAAAAACAAAGTTAACCCTCTATTCTTCAGGTTAATTTTTTAAATGCTGGTCTCATCAAATTTCAAAGTTCAAACGCATTCGTTGTTTATTTTAAGGAGACAAAAATAAATAGTAAAATATGGAGTATAATATAGAAGTAGTAGTACACTGGGAGATGGTGTTGGAATTGAAGTCGGTAAGATTCCGCAAAAAAGTTCGTGTTACGAAGCCCGCAGCGGCCCGGCGAGCCGTGAAACGAAACGAAGCCGGCTTCGTGTCGGTATGAGGCAGGTATTCGGTACAATCAATGTGATCCGCACGTCGCTTTCATTGATTACGTGGCGCTCGGTGGGGGGCGAAATCGTAATTGACAATTGAAACAGACAAACGCAAGGTCCACGCTACCCCTCGCAAAGTAACCAATAAAGCATCCCTTTTACGCTTGCTTTCCAGTTTTCTCCTACTCTCAACCCAATTTCTCCTTCCTTCGTCTTTCCATTTTTTCTTCCCTCGCCATTAATCCTCCCCACATTAATTTCTTTTCCTATCAGACTACCAACCTTTTTCATTTTCTTCTTCTCCGGGTCATTCACATTTTCCCCCTTCACTTCCATTTTTTTCGTTTTCTTTTCACTTCCACGCACGATCCATAATCATTCGATTCCATTCCTATCTCTCAACGAGAGTACCGGCGAGTTTTATGAAGTTTAAACGCTGTCGTAATTGCTTTCATCTGCGAGTCTCTCGATGATTCTCACGTTGGTAAGCGAGTAGAAAACTAGAGTTTATTGATATATATATATATATATTGTGTCGCTGAATTTGAGGCCTTCATCAACGATCTTTGATTCGTTTTTGGCTCTTTAAGCGCGCGAGTCTCTCAAGTTGACTCGTGGAGCTTGGGGCGACTTGACTTGTTCCACACTTCCTCCCTCTCGAACTTGTCTTCTCACTTTGTCTTTTGCCTCTCTGAGAACTCTGTTGTTTTAGGTGTTGCTCGTCATTTCAGAGGATAATTTTCTCTCTCCTTTTCCTCTCTTGACAATCTGCTCCATTCACTCACTCAGAAGAGAAGTTAAATTGCGGCGTCAGTCTGTTCATTATAGACGAACATAATTTCAGTAGGAGGGTTTAAGTGTTTGACTAGTCAGGTCTTCATTACGTTTACCTCATTGTTTATGATATGCTGGTTGAAAGGCGTGGAAATCAATTATTAGCTTTGGATGCTGGCCGGATATATGTCGAATTTGGATCTTTCTGAGCAGCAATCATGAACAATCAACTTCTCGAAATCGAACCCAAGGAACTGAAATTTTTGTGTAAGTATATGATTATGAGCTGTTCCTGGTCATTCTTTCTAGATTCGTTCGTTTTTAACTATCAGATTTGTACGATCGACGTGATAAATTTTCTTTATGGGAAGTTATTCCTGAGGGGAATTTGAATGAAAATATTTAGACTACCCCTTACACTTTCGAGCACGCGTTCTCAAGTCTAAACAACTGTTACTAGTTCCTGATTATGTCCTCAGTGATTTTCTTTTACTTCTTTTTTATATTTTTTTCAATTTAAAACTTGAGCATAGGCAAGTAAGTTCATTATTCATGATGATTTTGTCTTTTCAATCATTCACTTGTAATTTCTAATTATACGACCAACTTATTGACATCCCTCAATATTTCACTTGCCTCTGTAGTTCAATTAAAGAAGCAAAGTTCATGCTCCATTCAGCTGACTAATATCACCGAATATCATGTCGCGTTCAAGGTCCAAGCAGCTTGCTTTTATCTTCACTCATTGAGATCCTAATCGTAGCCGGGAATTTCTTTTCTCAAAAGCTATTGTGCTTCTCAGCTAAACAGATATAATGTCTGCAGGTCAAGACGACAGCACCAAAAAGATATTCAGTGCGACCAAATGTTGGAGTTCTCATGCCAAATTCTGCTCGTGAATTTATAGGTATGACTATATCATTTATGGGTTGTGTTATTGTTTTTACTTGTTATTCTCTAGTGACAATTAAATAGTGACGAATTAGGTTTTAGTTGGCAGATTCATTTCTGGTTTATATTAGAAAGAGGTAATTGTGGTTCATTTTTTTTCGGTAGGGTTGGCTTGATTTTTGGACAGACAATAGTTGTTAGGGATTTTTTTAAATTACTTTGCATGCTTTTTCAATCATAATATGCGTGTTCAAACTCAACCAAAATTGAGAGTGCGACTTCCCGATGAAAAATTTAATCTCAAAGTAATTTGGGTATTCGTTTTTATCTTAGGGAATCAGTAGTTCACTATGTAGGAGATAATTCCACACACTTCGTCTTAAATTAATATCACAAAATTCTTTCAAATTGTAGAGGTTCTTTCTTTTTACCCTTTTCTCTCTAAATTTAATCTTCGATACTTTTACTATTTGCATCAAACAGTGACAATGCAAGCTCTAAAGGAAGCCCCGGAAGACATGGCGTGCAAGGACAAGTTTTTAATCCAGAGCACAATTGTTCCTGTTGGAACAACCGATGAAGATATTACTTCCAGCTTGGTATGTTTAAGTTGAGGTTTTCTGCTCTCAGAGCTTTTATTGTGAACGCCTATATTTATTTAGATTTGTAACTTTAATTTTATTTTATTTATTTATTAGTTTTTGGCATTTGACAGTTTGCCAAAGATAATGACAGATATGTTGAAGAAAACAAGCTGAAAGTGGCCCTTATCAGCCCTACCTCTTCATCAGAACTCTCTCCCATCAATGGGGACCTCAATAATGGTCTTTCTTATGAAAAGAATGAGATATTTGGAAGAGAGGAAATCCTTTCCCAAGAACCTGTGGTTAGTTAGAGAAAAATTCATTGACTTGTCTCCATTGTTTAACTCCTTCACCTTTGTTGCTTTCGGTTAAACATTTTAGATTCTTGAGAAATTCAGTCTTTTTGTTAGTTACATGCTAAAAGTTTGTCAATAATTGTGTAGTTTAATTTTTTTTTTTATTCAAGCATTTCAATCTGTCTGATATATATATATTTTTATATTCGTTTTAGGGGAGCATTGTTTTTAGCTTATTTATTGACAGTGCCATTATTTTCATGAGCATGTGTTAGGTGATTCAGAGCGCTGAGCATATGATGGTTAATGAGGAGTCAAATGACAAACAGAACACCGAGTTAAATGGAGAAGAAGACGAGAGTCCTAAAATTATGACGGATGTGGAGGAACCGAAATCAGAAACAGAGGAATTAAAAGTGTCAAGAGATGCGGAGTTCAACAATGTAAAGGATGTACAGGAATCGGAGGCAGAAAAAGTGGCCATGTTAAATGCGTCAAAGAGTGCAGAGGAGCTAAAATTAATGGAATCAATTGAAGAGATAAAGTCTAAACTTGATAAACTTGAGTCAAAGCTGAATAAGGTCAGGCATTCCACGTTTTTATTCATGAATATTTATTTACTTGAACTCGATCCAACGACGTCAACGATCGAGTTTGTCTTTTTGCAGGCAGGAGTAACAATATCAAAGCTAACGGAGGAGAGCAGGCTAAGCAGTCTAGAGACTAAAGTGTTGCAAGAAAAAATAGTAAGCCTTTCTTTAAACTTGGCAAGGGAAAAGCAATATATTCTTGAACTTGAAAAAAAGTAAAGGGAGGGATCAGAGGGAGCTATTTCTCCCAGCCGCAACTGCCTTTATAAAATGCTGTGATGAGAAAGTGGTGTGTGTTGTTTGAAAGTGAGCCATTCCTCCCACTCTGGCATGCCTGAACTTGGATAAATTTCTCTGTTTATCCTTTCTTGTTCTCTGTTACTCGTATTTGGTAAGATGAAGTGTTGGGAAGAACCTGAACATCGTCTTTAGCGTAGGACTCCTGTATATTTCATTTACTTAACGTTAAACTCACTTATTTTATATTTGCAGGCAGACCTGAGCAAGAGAGGGTCAAGAAAAGTTCAAGTCGGATTTCCCCTTCTATACGTCTGTATGGTGGCACTTATCTCTCTTTACCTTGGATACCGTTCTCACTCTTGATACTTGCTCGGCATAATGTATAGGCAGCTGCTAACGTTTTGATTTAGCTTCGAGTTTGTTAGTGGCAGAAGCTTAATTAGGAATGTACCATTTATGAGGATCAGGGATGGTTATATTTTGATATATTCAAGGATTTGAACCTTATAAATTAGGCGAGCGATTGACCGATTTAGTTCAACGTTATCAATGTCATAGCTTGTGCATATGCGAAATTAGCCACATGAAAATATTGTAAAGGACACATGAGATAAATGGCAATCAATCAGGTGCATGGTTCCTGTAATCAACGGTTATTGCTTTGAGCCACGCCTCTTGGTGGCTTTTTACATTTATTTTCCTTTCACAGATTTACTGATTTAGTTCCCGTTTCATGGTTTCATCTCGAGATTGAAATCTTTCTACCAATTACGTTTTTCATGTGTTTTTTCAGCAAATGTAGATTTCCTTTTACAACTTTTAAATTTCTCTTGATGACTTATTTTTGAAGTAATCCATTAGCTATTAGCATCTAATTAGCCCAATTCATGGGAATGTAAGTATACAATGGGGATCACTTTGTAGGAAAAGAACCTCTTCAATTCTCTTACAATCCACTTCATTATTCTCACCTTTAGATCAACTATGAACAGTTAAAATTTAATATCTTGTAAAAAGTGTGTGTATAGAATAATTTAATAAAAATATAAAGATATGAACAATTTAGATTAAGTTATAACGAGTTAAATTTATTTATATACATGTAATGTTTTTGTAGGATATTAACTCTTAACTATTCAGAATTGATCCAACGGTGAGAATATAGAAGTGGAGGGAAGTTGATGATGGGGAAAGTGGAGAGGTTTTTGTTTTGTAACGTTGTCACCTCCAACTAATTATTACCGCTGCATACTCAGGATTCAAACATGATTGTTGGATGATTATTTAGGGTTATTATAACATTAACCTCTCCCTATTCCCTATTATTGATTACATATATTAGAAGTTTTTTATTGACAAAATAATATCCCATGTAAATGATCAAAATGAATGCTTTAGAATCTATCAAAACAAGAATTACGAGAGATAAATTTATTTAACTCCCACAATTATAACCAGTATAACAAGATTTATAAGGTATTTTTTCATTGCATCATGAATTTTCTTTTTGACACTTGGAACATAGAGAGTTTTCGCTTCTATTTACAAGTGATCTTTCTATAATTGGAACTTGTATTATTCTCATTGGGGTAAATTCACTTACTACTTTAACAACATTTTGTTGGAGGGCACCTAGGTGCCCCTTATGTGCTCATACCTCTATTAGAGGGATGAACATTTTTTTTAATATATATATTGTATTTATTTAAATTTAAATTATATGTTCTGAAATGTTTTTTGCACCCAATATCTTAAATTAATTAGTTTCCAGTCTATTGGTGTTACATATAAATATTTCTGAATGCAGAATGAAAACTAATTAATTTGAGATACTAGGTGCAAATTTTTTTCTTCAGAAAGCAGCATATAATTTAAATATAAATATATATAAAAAAAAAATACTCATCCCTCTAATAGAGGTATGTGTGCACACAAGGGGCACCTAATTATTGGGCACCTAATGTATGTTGATAATTTAAGGATTTTTTTTTTTTGATAAGTAATTTAAGGAATTTTGATGATATGGCGTAGGGCGCAGCACAAGCCCAGTTGAATGGGGAAATTGGGCCTTTTCGGGCTGCAATAGGCATTAATACGAACGCCCAGCACCGGCAACTTTTCAAGACAAAGGTTTCAAAAAAAAAAAAAAAAAGGAAATTTTCCATTTCAGTAAGACAAGGAAGAAGAAAATTTTCCGTCTCCCCAGAGCAGGTGAGTTTGGCTTTGGATCGTCAGAGTCGAGGGCAGTTGGGTTAACTAATCAGAGACATAGAAAGGAGAGAAAATGGCAAGGGAAGTGTCGGAGAGTTGCGTAGACAGTCTTCTGACGGAGATGGTGTCATCCTATTGCAATCGGTTCTACGCCAATAAACCTGAGCTCGCCGCCCGTAGGATCGAGGCCATTGGATATCAAGTTGGTCACCAGCTCTCTGAAAGGTCTATTTTCATTATCTTCTCATTTCTCTCCTCTTCTTCACTGCGAGCACATATTTGTGTCCCGAATTCGATTTGTCAATAATGTAACCGCTTTTTGTTTCTTAGATAGCCAGGTGTTCATTTGAAGAGCCCGTATTCTGAGAAAATTTGCAGCTATCTGGCATTAATTGTTTTTTAATACACATTAGTGTCCCGAATTAGATTTGTCTCATGTTTAATCAGAAGTTCGCTACTGCATCAATCGTTCATGAAAATGAGGCGAAGTATAAAAAAAACTGTTCTAACTGTTGCCATTATAGCTTAGTTGAATTACTTTTAATAAAATTTTGGTTTGCGTCGTGTTAGGTTTTTAATCCGTGATCGTCCTGTCAATTTCTGTTTCATGGATCTAATTCTTTTATCAGATTTAGTCTCTTGTGTTAGGGTATTTGGTAATTGGTATATAGTTTCAATTGGATGCAAGGCTCTTGTAGTTTATTTTTACTATTCTAGATTCTTAAAAAGTTAGGAGACCTTAACAACGCTTATGGTTTTAAATCTCTCTTAGAGATAAATCTAGACTGATTCCATACCCTGATCAGGCTTTTCTGTAACTCTTGTATTGGAATTTCTGTCATTACAAGTAAAATCAAATCCAAAGGTTATTCAGTGATACAAGTTTTTTCTTAAAAAGAAAAATCAAAGAACTAGGATGAAACAAATAAAAGGATGATGCAATCATAAATGTCAAAGAAGCAACTTTCAAAATCATCTTGTGATATTGACTGTTTGGTAGGTTAATTGATTTTCATGTAATTTATTTAAATTGGGAAAATTGTGTATAGGTATACCATGGAGCGGCCTGGGTTCAGTGATCATCTGGAGGCTATCAAATTCATCTGCAAGGACTTGTGGTCTGAGCTCTTTAAGAAGCAGATTGACAACTTGAAAACTAACCGCAGGGTGAGTTTACAGAGCTAAAATCAACATGAGCTGTAAATATATATTATGACTGGCAGATTGATGACATGTGGTATTGCTTTAGGGCACCTTTGTGTTGCAAGATAATAAATTTCGCTGGCTTGCACACGTGTCAATTGATCCATCCATTGACGGAAGTTCAAATGAAGATAATTCTGGGTCTTCAGCTGAAAATAAGGCTGCACAAGCAATGAGCATGCATCTTTATTTCCCGTGTGGGATCATTAGAGGAGCTCTCTCAAACTTAGGAATCACTTGTGCAGTTTCTGCCGATATATCTAACCTCCCAGCATGTATGGTTATCCTCATTATTTTCTTTTCTCATTCTCCCACTCGCGAGAGATTAAGTCAATATTGAAGCTCTATTTTGATTTCATGTCTTCTCTGGATGTTCAATTTATGCTTTTTGATCATATGATGAGTTTTTACTTTTTTACTTTTTTTTTTATATCACATGTAATGAAATATATTCAAACCTTGTGTCTTTGTGTGAGTGTGTTTTAGATTCCTTCCAAGCTTTCGTGTATATGCTTTTGCCATTGGATTAATCATTTTTTAACCATGACTGATTACCTTTAGAACGGTTAAGGTTGAGCTTGATGATATTCATGTTGAAAAGTTTTATCTGAAATTGGATGTGGGCTATTGATCTTTTTCATTATGGAACAAATTAATAAAGAATTTATGTCATAACCTCTAGAATTCTCTAATATCCATGCAATTCCAGGCAAGATTGTTTGCCCTCCCATTGACATCAACCCACTCTTGCTTTTGATCCTAATATCTGCAGAAGCATCATTCAGTTTGGTTGTTTTGCTCCCAACATTTAGGTTCCTTAATCAGTGTAGTTAAAGATGATTAGGTGAGGCGCCAAAGAGCCATTAGTAGTATTGGCTTTAGCCAAGTGCTTGCCAATCAATGCCTTTGGAGCTTTTGCTGTCAATTTAGCCGGGCATTTGAGACGACTAGTTGGATGGCTAAAACAGAAGGGCAATTTAGAAGCTCAGGCCAAATGTTTTTGAACAGTCATAGGATTAGGAAATTAAAACCTGCAGTGTTTGAAAGCCTATCATCATCACCAATGATTATTATAAAGTAAAATAGTCATTCTCCCTCCAAAAATATTGGCTATTTGTTTTCTTTTTCTTGATAAAAAAGCGTATTAATATGTTTGATTGTAATGCTAGTGACTCAATCACTGTATCAGATGATTATCATGATTTATGGCTTGATCATTACTATGTTTAATTAGTTTGATTAATTAATTTGCCCATCTGCCCCATCAGATATTGCTGCAAATTTACATTTGTTTATTTTTTATTATATAGCATACTTTTACAAATTACTCCCTATTCATCAGGCATGCCTTCCTTTTAGTTGTCTATTGTCTTTCCCCGACTGTCCTATTTTTAGTTAATCCTTTAGACCTGGAACTTGAGGCACTACTTTACGGATTCAGCTGGTTTTTGAAATTTGGCATCTTTCTTTAATTTCAATTAATAGCATGATTTGCTCTAATCATAATGTGTCATTGAGCAGGTTCATTTGTGGTCCGCATAAAAGGTTGAACAGCTTCTAGCTATGTTGCTATTTATTTGCACAGCCTGGAAGTATTTACATCTTGTGAAACAATGCTTTGGTATCCTTGAGTTTTCTGGATTGTAGAATATTGACAACTTGTTGAATGGAAGGGCTTCCAAGGGACCACCAGGGACTCGTTCTTTCAGATGCAGGTTTTGATCAAGCTCATGGTCATAGATTGATTCTTCATGAATTATGTGTCATAATATGAAAGAACGTTGAGCCTCATTATGATGCCAAATAATTGGATTTTATGGAATGACTGCTGACCTCGTTAATGTGTATCCTCCGCATCTTCTTTGACCGCCAATTTGTTTGAACCTGTCTTCTTAAAGTTTTCAAACATAAATTGTGAAAGTTTGTATTTTGTCTTTAAATGGTAAATGTCACCGAGGAGACTCGTTGAATGTGTCTCGAGTTCTCAAGTCCGGAAGTTGCTACTAGACCAAGGGAAATAAAGGGAAAAGTGGCGAGCTACAATAGGTTTATACGTTTGTGGCACTAGGTTTATGTTTAGTAAAATGAATTTTGTATTCATTTGGTTCTAAATATAAAAGCTTGTTAGGATTGTAGGCCTTAGTTTTAAAACCTCGATTCACTTTATTTTTTATATTTATCATATTTTCTTGACCTAATTTACCTGAAGTATTTTAAGGATATTAGATCATGTTTTGTTATAATTAAGTGATTTATTTCACTTGTTTTACTTACTCAAATTATTTAATTTACTCATTAATTAGTTCTCTTATATAAAGGGCTGAACGAATAATTTTAGGGGATAGCATCAAAATTGTCTATGCATCACGGATCCCACGTGAACCAATGCACTAAATTTCACTGTCTTGTCTCTGGATGATGATGATGAAACTATTTGGAGATTTATGTGATGAACATGTTTTTTTAATTTTTCAAATGCCAATACCAACTACTCCCTCCCTCCGGTCCTAATTATAGGAGCTATTTAACCGATTTTGGGGGAATTAAGGAGATGAGTTAAATTAGTTAATTTTACTCATTTTCCTAAAATGTCCTTGTATAAATTTAAAATGACACAAGTTGCCCTAATTATAAATGTTTCTGATTATTAGTTTAGTATATATGTATATTAGTTGCTTTTTATATAGGCATGTGTATACATATAGATCTAATTTCCTTTCCACATGCTTTCTAATTTAAATAATGGTCTTGTTATATAAACATATATGTGTATATATATGTGTATACATATAGATCTATCTACACATATATATATATCTACACACACATATATCTACACACATAAACACAGATATATATATATATATATATGTACACATATATATATAAATGCTCCTAATAATAAGTATAAATAGGAGTATTATAGAAAAAAAAATTGACAAAAGTTAAAACTTCTTATAATTAGGACCAAAACCAACTCTAAAATTTACTTCTATAATTAGGATTGGAGGGAGTATTTTACTTTACAAGTGAGGTAGAAATATTTCCCTTTGACGCACTAGATTGTACAACCATAGTTCATAACATAATCTAGACCCGCATTCTACATGAAAATATCATTGAAATATATAATCTGCATGACAAATACCCTTCAGCGAAACCCCTGGAAGCCGACAGTTCTTTTTCGAGGAGCATTACAAGTTTAGCCTGCTAGCTGGATATCTGAAAACATACAAGTAGCAGTCATTCATAATAACTCGCCCGTATACGTCAATGATGTCTGTGTCGATCCTTCTCCCTCGAAGAATATGAGGCGCCATAGCCGTCACGATCTGAAATTAAAATGTGTCAGCAAACGGATACGTTGAACTAAAATGAAGATCAAACTTATGAGCAGTTTCATACCACGTGATGAGTGATACTTCGATTTCTCAGAATGTCCTGCATGGGGGAAAAAATCCTCTAACGTCAAAAAGTACTCAACAAAAGATAACCAGCAAAAAAAGACAAATTAAATCTTTCTCAATTTGATCCATTGTTATCCCAAATTAAAACTGTGATAACGTCCTGTTATCAATATTTTTTGGTAACTTATTACTCACAATATAAAATAATGAATTCATGGTCTTATTAATGGTACATTGACAAACAAATGATACAACTGACGATTTTATTTGAGAAACTAAATTAAAATTAATCACTGAATTGAAAAATCCTCCATCTGTAAGTAATCAAAATGGAACTTCAGTTAAAAAATCCAAATCATACCAGAATCCTTTGTTCTATCTCTAGAACGGTGACCTCGATCCTTAAGTCGATCCCTATCGGCATCCTCTCGATCTCTTTCTCTGTCAGAATCCCTTCCCCGATCACGATCTCGGACTTTTGTTCTGTCCCTGTCCCTTTCCCTATCTCTCTCTCTTTCCCTTTCCCTGCGTGTCTCCCCACTGGTTTCTACTTTACGATCAGATTTGGATTTTAGTATGGGCTCATCTCTTGACTCTGCCTCTGTAGCTATGCTCTTCGAATCATCATCAATCTTGGACTCTCTCATCTTATCAATGGTTTGTTTTACCAAAGCACCCTTGCTACTGCCAGCTTCACTATTAGAGTCTGCAGGGGCCCCCTTTGAAACAGAGGTGTTAGTGTTTGCTGGTGGGCTACTCTGCGGAACGTCCTACAGTTAAGCTTGAAATATGTTAGATCAAAAACCTTCATGTTGAAAAAAGAAAAGGCGTTTCCAACAACCTTGTCATATACCATCACAGCCAACTAATGATGTTCTTGCACCATGAAAAAACAGATTGTAAAGTGTAGTACATCATAGTCCAATAGAGCTAAGAGAATGAAAGAAAAAGTGAACTAATACCTTTGGTACAGCCTGAGATTGCAATTCTGCTGATTTATTGGAGAATGTAAATGCGTCACCATCCTTGCAGACTGCTATGCATTGCGCCTTTGGGAGGCTATACAGGTGAGCTAGAACCCTACAGACTTCATCAATCCCAGATTTCTCAGCATCAAATGCCTTCCACCATGGAGGGTTCTCAGGAAGGGGTACTTGGAATCTGCGAGCAGCTGCATATACCACTCCACAAGCCACAACCTCACTCTTAAATCGAACACACAATGTAGTGCGCAAGCTGCATCATAAAACAGTTAAGAAACCATTAATACAATACGAAATGGTTTACATTACATATCCGTGGAAGAAGAAGAAAAAGTAAAAGAAAACACCCATACCCTGTTGCCTATATGTCAATGTCATGACTTCTTCTACACTAAATGAGTACAATAAATACACACACACACTTTTTCCCCCACAAGCAGGGGAAGCTTAGAGGCTGCAACAGGTTTTGGTGGTGCAGAATGAATGCCATAAGAAGCTTCTACTACGTAGCTGTAAATTTTGTTGAAGCAAAATTTCAATGTTAACCTACATGCTTTGAAGCATGCCTCCGTACATGTCTGCAAGTGCATTCAGTCTATATTTTCAGCTCTAATGCATGTTAATTCGATGCCTTTGTTCTTAGTTTTAGACAAACAATTATATATATTTTTCTACACTTCACTTTGAATGCATTTTTGCTAGGATACAGAAGATAAATGAGAACAGAAACTAAGATTTTCTTTTTTAAAAAGAAAAGAAAAGAAAAGGTACCAGCAGTTCTTTTTTTAGTCAACAAATACAGAGCAACTTTGATGTTTACAATAAACAAGAGTTGCTCATGGCTATTGTTCCATAAAAACTCATGTCATCCAACAAGAAAGTAGCAAGTAGGAAATAATCTATCACATCCTAAAAGCTAGACTGACGAGTAGTTATGCAAAAGTCATACAAAAATCATTTGGTAATTAATTATTGTAACATAAATTATACAAAAGAAAATTATGTGAAATTGTCAAATTCTAACTGAGCTCTTCCCATTGATTGCCAATAGATGAGTTGGAAAAAGAAAGTTGAAGAAGGAATGTAGTAGAGTAATAATGGTAAACTCAGGCCGACTTCTCTTGTATAATAGTGGAAATTACAAAATCAGAACCAATTAAACACTAAATAGCACGATACAATATCCAAACTTCCTGTTAGAAGCATTGTTTTAATAAGTCTATCCGTCAAAGCCACATTTACAAATTCCTTGAGAGCCTAAAGGCATTTTCATGACCTCGCTTCTCATGGCTCTTCGATTAACTGTTTATCTTTTCCAGTTGGAGCAGTCTTTGTCAAGAGGATACTCAAGGGTGATAAAGTGCAAAGCTCAAAATAATATAAGTGAGAAAGTGTATAATAAGATGAACAACCCTAATAATACATGTAGTTGCTTGCCTGTCATTAGCCAGATTCCAAGCTTCTTGCCTCAATTCTTCGGGAGTTTCAAGAGTTGCAAGGTAGTTTGATATAAATTTATGAGGATGTTCAACATGACAGATAAATCCCATTTCTTTCAAAATATGTCTCTCTGTTCTACTCAACTCCATCTTCAAGTCTACATATTTCTGTAAACGAGAGAGAACAATTTTCAGTTAAATTATTATTTATAAATTAGCAAGAAAAATAGGAATTATGTGTGAGAAACACACATAAGCGCTAACAGAAGAAAAGCTGCTAACCTTGGAATACAAGTCTAAATGCTCTAAAGGTAATTTCTCCCTCCTACATTCCATTCTGTGAAAAACAATGATTACTTGCCTTGCTTTTCTGGGACTTTCTTCCAGTTTGGAAGCAAGCCATACACAGCTCGCAGCAACTTTCTGAAAAAAGAGCCTATCAGATCCCGTTAAAATATAGTAAGAATTATCAATGATGAAGACAATAATAGAACATTAGGACACAGAGGATTTAAAATAATTTGAAGGAATGGTTTTAAGGACTAGATTAAGATACAAAAGAAAAACCAGTTATGATCACTCTAAATCAACTACTGACCTCTGAACATCAGAACTTGAATATGTGCAGAAAACCAAAAAAAGGGGGCCCGTTTTAAACTATTTTCAGTTTCAATAGTAGCTCAGAATCACAAAAGAGAAACGAGGGAAAGAGAGTATATATTATTATATGATAATAACCTTCACATGGAACCGCGCGAATGACTTCTTACAGTAAAAACGATGAAATAGAACCTGCCCAGTGGCCATGACTGCTTGTGGTCTGCCAGAAAATTAAGGAAACAATTTGAATTCTAAAACTGGATGAATATAAGATTAGACAGACGCCATTACGAAGAAGATTGAATACCGAAAAAAGGATACAACCGAAGCAAAATGCCACTTTCTTGGATGAGATCACAACCATAGATTCTAAGGGTGGTTTCAGTGGCTTCATCTATGCCATCTTTCCGAGAAGGTGAATTCTTTAGCTGCTCATCAGTGAGGTAGAATGTGTCAATTGCAGTGTAGATCATACTTTATGCCTGCGTACCTTCAACAAAACTGAAGAAACACACAAAAACCCTAGTTATACTCTCATAACACCAAAAAAAAAATATCATTGATGATTAAACATAATATTAAACTTTTTTGATAGAAACATTGTATTAAACTACCTTTCTCAGAATAAAAAAACATGACCTAAAATTATTAATGAATTTAGATATTGAATTGTAAATTGAAAGCGAAGGCTACCTAAAGTGGATGGAATCAACGAGAGACTAGAAATGGTCCACGGAACCGATGAAGGTCGACCAAACGTAGCGCCGAGGTAGATGACAGCTATTAGCGACTGTGACGGCGGCGACGAGGTGTACTGGGCGACAAGGAACGACGAAGCCTACGATAGAGGTGGTCTTGATGGATAGATCGAGCGGGAGGGGGCAACTAGTATCTAGGGAAAATTAATATGAAGGACCACAATAGAGAGTTATTTCGTCCAAAGTCCTTTAAAAATGCTACTGTGTCCTAAAAACATATGACTTGGACATATATATAAGGCTTAGGGAGCGAAAATACACACGAGCTTTTCATCTAGGAGCGCCCAGCACCACGAGCTTTTTTCTGGAGTAAAAGTACACACGTGGTTACGTTTTGGGAGCAAAAATACCACAGGCGGTTAGTTAACCGTCAACTTGGATGGAACGCTGACGTAGCGCTGATTTGGGCTGACACGCTGACGTGGACGCTGATGGTAAGTAAAAAAAAAAAGAGTAAATACCCAGCCAGCCGCTGGCGGTGGGGTTGGTGGTGGTCGCGGCGGTGGGGAGGGGGTATTTTTAGTTTTTTTATTATAAAAAACTAAAGGTAAAAATGTAATTTTTATTTAAAACTAAGGGCAAAATGGTAATTTCATCTAAGTTACTGTTCACTCCATCCAAGTTGACGGTCAACTAACTGCCGGTGGTACTTTTGCTCAAGAAAAAAGTTTGTAGTGTTGGGCGCTCCTGGGGGAAAAGCTCTTATATATTTTCGCTCCTTAATCCTATATATAATCTAAAAAAGTTTTATCTATCATCTCTCTCTCTCTCTCTTATTATTGACATTCTGATAGTGAAACAAACTGGTAGTAACATTAATTGGTAATAATAATATCATATCTCATTATTATATCGGATATGATATTGTTACTACCAATTTGTTTTACCATTATATCAGAATCTCATCCACTTCTATCATTCATCTCTCTTATTGAGATTCTGATCTAACAATGAAACAAACTGATAGTAACGTTGGTAATAACACTCATTGGTAGTAACAATATCTTATCACATATGTAATATAGTTGACTTTTTTAGAGATTAAGGAAATTAAATAAATTACTTAACCATATACTACCTCCGGTCCTAATTATAAGACTGAGTTGATTTTTTTAAGAAATTAAAGAAGCTAAATAAGTTACTTAATTATATTATATATTGTGTATCCTTAGATTATATATTAGTTTATTAGTCAAACAAATAAAACTACTCTAAAGTAATTTAATTAGCTTCATTAATTTTTCTAAAAAAGTTAACTTGTTCTTATAATTAAAAACCGAAGGGAGTAATATATTATGTATCTTTAGATTATGCCAAATTAATTAGCTTGGAAAAAAAAAGCTTTTTTACTTTATTAATTATGCTACTGGTATCCTTAAGCATATATATAATATATTAGTTTATTAGTAAAACCAATTAGTTGGGAGAAAACTAAAACTAAAAATATTCTAAAGTAATTTAATTAATTTCCTTAATCTCTTCAGAAAAAGTTAATTAATTTAACTTTGTCTTATATTTAGGATCAAAAGGAATATTTCATTAGAGGACCTATAGAAAAAAGAAGAAAACAAAACAAAATGACTCAAATACCCTCATCTACTATCTCCTCCAGTCCTCTTTATTCTGCGACATTTAGGGCCCGTTTAGTATGAGAAAGATTTGAGGAGGGAAATGAACTTAAAGAAGGAAATGAAAGATTTAGAGTGATGAGGGAAGATGACGTGAGAGAAGATGTTTTGTATGGTAGGAATAAAATGAAGAGGTAGTAGTTGGTAAATAATCAAGAAATACCTATTTTACCCTCAGAAGTAATTAATTCAAAATGAAAAGGAATAATAATTTTTTTGTTAAAATATATTTTAATAAAATATCCTCTTATCAAACTCAAATTTGACCTGATGGTAAGTTAAGAAATAGGGGGTATATCAAAAAGTCCAAGAACAAAAGAGCAACATGGGCATATTGTTTTTTAAAATCTGAGACTTTTCAAAAAAAAAAAAAAAAATTGCATTTGCCTACAAGACCCAAAAAAAAACACCAATTTTTTTGTATCCAAATAATAAACTCTTTTACAATAGGACTTCTTTGGAAAAAAAAAAATTTAATCACTCGCTCCTCTACATTATGGTAATTCAGAACAAAACTGTTCTGGTGTAGAACACAGATGTCCAGCCGCGGGTATGGGCTGGTGGTTTGATATTGGATCTGTGGTCTCCGTCTGGGTGCCAAGGTGATGGTACACAGATGGAGAGTGGATCACTGAACACAACCTGGCCTTGGCCGTAGGGGTGGGGTGTGTGCTCAGTGTGGCGGTATGTAAATAGCTAGGGTTTAGAACGTGTGTACCTTGGATGACTACCTCAGTATTTATAGGTATACCTGGTGGGGGTGATCTAGCTGGGTATTCGGATAGAATTGTAACCGCCTAGCCTGGATTCTCTCTAACGCCCCTCCGATCTGCATCTATCTTTCCGGGGTGGTTTAGATCCTCCGGATTAACTGGCGTATCTGGGGTGCGTCACCCGTAGTTGGGCCTTATCGTTTATGGGCCTCGAGCGAGTCCGTAACAGTTGCCCCCAGCCCGGTAGTTCAAGCTCTTGACCGCCGGGTATATGATATGCCGCGAGTCCCTGATGCGTTGCGCATTTGCTTACGTCCACACCGGCCTCGGTTTGGTCAATCTAAATTCTCCCTTTAGGAGGTTTGGGAACGTCGACGTCGTCCGGCGTGGTATTGTCTCGTCGACTATGGCGTGGTATGAACCAACGATCTAAAATCCGAGGCGACCGGTATGCACAGTATGACTCTTGGGAAGTGTTTCCCGGCTTTGAAATGATCACATTTGACATCCGCGCCCGTGGATTGGGGAACGTTTCATTCGTCACGCCCCGCCGCCCCCGGGTTTCGCGCGCATTTAATGATTCTGGGCACGTCGTGCGTCAGCCTCGCTATCGGGTTTGAAAAGACGCCCCTGTCCCTGTCGATTGAATTTCTTTGAGCTTCCCTTCTTTAATAGTCGTTTGGCCTATCCTATTTCACCATTTCATTTCTCCACAGCCGAAGTTCCCTTCTGCCATTTCCTTTTGCTTCTCCGAAAATCGTCCTATTTGCACCAAACTCCAAACAAGGCAAGTTATTGTTCTGCATTTACGCACCACCATCCTGCATTCGCGTAGGAACAACTTCTACCTGGTTTTCTTTGCCTTCGACCATCGCACAGGTAATTTATTTTTTCTCTGGCACGTGGTTTTTCTCCTTCACTTGTACGCCCATTTTCAATTTCTTGTGCTTTCCTGTCTTCTGAGTCTTGGTTTTCCTGGGTTAGCTGGATGAGCGTTTTTAGAGTAGTATCGTTACCCCCATAAGTTTCGCTTGGGATTCGCCAGTAGTCAATGCCCCCTTAGTTCTAGCCTTGTTCCCTTTCTAATTACCACCGTGGTAACCGTATAGGTCTCGAGCCTTTGATGGGTAGACGGAAACGTTCTTCGTCTTCAAAACAACCCATAGATCCGTCGATGATGTGGCCTTACGCGATCGCTACCCATTGAGTTGTTATTGGATTATGGGAACGCACTGACCGAGGAAGAAAAATTAGCCCAAGTTCTCCGGGTAGCTCGGGAGTGGGAGTGGCGAAGAGCCCGGCCGCTGTCCTTAATCAGCCGGAGTTTCCTCGGTCGGGCTTACCTCCGGTGATACTCCTGAGGCCGAGGCCGTCTCGGCCGTGCCTATCAATTTCTTTAATGAGGGTCCCCCATCCGGGTCGGGATCGCTCCCGGAAGGGTACAATGGTCCGTGTTGGGACTGTGTCGCCGAGGCTTCTACGCTTATTTCTGGTGGAGAAGATCGCTTGGCCGACACCATTTTAGGGTCTTGCCAGCACGGTGCTTCATCTAGGTCTGCCGTAGGTGTCCGGGGTCCCTCACCATCAGGGGTTGCTTTCCCAGTCTTTTTGCAACCTAACGTTAGTGAACCAGGTATTGCTCCCAGTTCTGACCATAGCCTTTCTCTTTTTTCTTTGTTTGGTTATAGGTAAATGGAGTCGTCGTCTCCTCTCCGTGCTTCTACGTCGGATGCGGATTCCAACAGTCCCCCTCTTGACCTTAGGAATAGATATCCCTGGGTGACACACGAAGTTCTGAGCACCCGCTCTCTACTGTCGGAGGCCGATGTGGCCCGTCTAAAGGTGCCATCCCTTCCCGGGTGTGAACTGCACCCTCCTGAAGGCGACGAGCCTGTTTGTGCTACTCGGAAAGCCGGGTACACCAACTTCTTCTTTTTCTACCGGGAATACCTTACCCGTCTCGGTGTTCGCTTTCCGTTCACCGATTTCCAAATGTCTGCGCTCAATCATCTCCGTGTCGCCCCATCTCAACTTCATCCTAACGGGTGGGGATACCTAGTGGCATTTGAACATCTCTGCCAGTCGTTTACCCCTCCCCTTACTTGCACCGATAGCCTCTTTTTTTATTTCTTTGACCCCCTTACTCCCCGTTCTGGTCGGGAGCCGCCCGAGTTGAAGGGCTTGACTTCCCTTCGTAGCGAATCTGACAGGAAAATCTTTTCCCCCTTCTCCGATTCCTTTAAACACTTCAAGAACTCCTATTTCAAAGTCGCCGCCCGGTTTGGAGAACAACCTTGGTTTCTCTCTGGCCCGGAGGGCCCCGAGGTGGGTTGGCGGTTTCCTTTGTATTGGTCCGCCAGACACCACGATGTCGGCTCTTCCTCCTATCAGTTTTCCGCCAAGGATCTTACGGCAGAAGAGCAACTGGCGGCGGCTAAGATAGCCTCATACGTGGCCCAGAACGGGTGCGGAGTGCAGCCGTCTATGTTAGGGAATTCAGCACGGCCTTTCTGTTCATCGTGCTAGGTCTTTGTATTTCCTTTGCTTTTATTTCTCTTATGTATTTACTTACGCTTCTTTGTTTGTGCAGAACAACGTATGGAGGGCGACTCGGACTACCTGGCGTATTTGAGGCCAGACGCCGGAGCGCTGCCATCCGTGGTGCCTCCTGCGAAGGCGTCTCGGAAGCGAGCTCCTGCCGCCCCGTCGAAAGTTGGTGGAAACGCCCCTGATGCTGCCGCGGCGGCTTCGAAACGAGCTAAGGTCGGTGATAAAACTCCACCTCGTCCCGCCCAACCTGTCGGGACACCCTCCCCCCTAGCTGACAAGGGTAAAGGATTGTCCTCTTCTGACGCGCCTTCATCCGCTTTGGCCGTTCCCGTGGTGTCCGGTGAGCTTCCTCGAAGCCTGGCCTGGGAGAAAGGCATACCTGAGCAAATGGCCGCCGCCTTCCTCCCTCCTCCGGCGTATCTGAACTCTCTTCCCCTTGCTCCGGTAGAAGAGACTGAGGTTCGCCGCGTGATGCTTCAGCTCTGCAAGGCTGTCGGGGTATCCCAAGCCTACCTTCATCTTAAGGGGAATATGTCATGACCCTGGCTCAAGAGAAATCTAGGAGGCTCGCCGAGGAAAGGCGACAGTCGGAGGAGGCGAAAGAACAAGCCTTAGATGCTTCGCGTCGGGCCGAAGAAGAACTGCGGCATACCAAGTCCGAACTGGAAAAGGCCGCTCGAGCCGGACGGCTTGAAGTCGGCTCATCTCGCTTGAGGTTGAATCGACCAAGAACTTGACACAAGAACACGCCGTCCTTGCCTCAGAGCTTGAAGACACCCGAGGTGACTGGATGGGATGAGAACCGCTTATGAAAAGGCCGTGGCTGCGGTGAAGAAAGCCGCTGAACAGTGCTTCAGGGCGGCTCTGGCCCAACTCCAGTTTCTGAACCCAGGGGTTCAGCTGAACGTCGAGGGTTATGACTGTCGCTCCTTTATCAGGGATGGCGTCCTTGTTCCGCCGCCTTCTTCTGCCGCGGTGGAACCTGTTTCGGCGGTGGAAGCCAGCCACTCGGAACCAGATGGTGGGGTGAATGCTTCGGGGGTCGAGCCGGACGTCGACGAGTCGCCTGAAGACGAGGCTGCCCCTCCAAGCTAAACTTGTTATTTTATTTTATTTTGTTTCACGGCGTTGGATGCCGATCTGGTGTACTTACAGACTTTTAACTTCAATGAATGCAATGAATGCGAATTCACCTAAGTATTTTATCCGTACTTTTAACTTTAACGCGTACACGCACGTAGTTAAGTTTTAGACCGGGCCTAGGTCCTTTAATAATCAGAGTCCGCTTAGTACTCTTCTGGTGTAGTGGACCAGGTGCATTAGTAGGGGTGTCCTTACGCTTTGCGTATACCTCGCTACGAGGTCCAGGAGTTGCTTTTCCCGTATCTAACCAAAATAAGCGCGGATAATCACATGCTTGGTCGATGTCGTCAAGACGACGTTGATTCAAGCATTTGGACCTGATCAGGGTCCGGTATGGCTATCGGCCTTCTTATCTCGGTGTTAATTTTGATGCATCAAATATAAACCACGGCTGCAAACAGCCGCCTTGTGTGGTGTTAATTGGAGGGCTGATGACAGCGGCCTCATTGATTGACGTACACGGGCCGCGGGACCCGGTGTCAGTCTACTTAACGAAATTTGCCAAGCATTCTTAACATGAAGATTCGGTTAATAAACCATTTATTGATTCAAGAAGTAAAAAGCTCTAAAGAGCTGAAAATCTAATCTTGCACGAAAGAAATGACTGAAACCGGAAATGAAATCAAAACAAGCAGGAAAATGAAAGTGACACTAACAAGCATCCAACAAAGAGATCCTCCTACGACCGGGGGTTAACTGTAGTAAACCCTCAGCTTGTCAGCGTTCCATGTCCTTTTAACAGGCTTTCTTGCCAAGGTTTCGAGAACGTAGGCTCCTTTGTCCAGCTTTTCCTTGACTCGGTAGGGCCCCTCCCAATTTGCCGCCAGTTTCCCGTCCTTGGCATTCTTGTTGCCCACATCGGCCCTTCGTAGGACCAGGTCACCCCGGTCAAAAGCCCTGGGTCTGACCTTCCTGTTGTATTTAGCCGCCATCAGCTGTTTGGTAGCGATATCCCGACAATGTGCCGTGGTCCTAACCTCGTCCACGAGCTCTAGCTCGGTTGCCAGAGCGCTGGAATTCGATCCTTCTCCCTCTTCCAGGACTCTGAGCCTCCTCCAGGATGGCTGCCCAATCTCGACCGGAATCATAGCCTCGCACCCATAGGTCATGCGGAAAGGGGTTTCTTGAGTTCCGATCGTGCAATTGTTCGAATTCCCCATAAGACGTTATACAGCTGTTCGACCCAACCGGCGTCCGCTTCCTTCATTTTCCTCTTGAGGCCGTCCAGGATTACTTTGTTGGCCGCCTCGGCTTGTCCGTTTGACTGAGGATGTTCAACCGACGAGAAGTGGTGTGTGATTCCGAGGTCGGCCGTCATATCCCTAAAATTTTTGTCCGTGAACTGCGTTCCGTTGTCTGTCACGATCTCGGCGGGATTCCGAATCGGGAAAAAATGCTTCGTTGGACAAATCTTCGAACCCTGGCCGAAGTAATGGTTGCCAAAGGCTCGGCCTCGATCCATTTGGTGAAGTAATCAACCGCTACAATGAGCCATCGCAATTGCCCAGGGGCTGGCTTAAATGGCCCAAGGAGGTCCATTCCCCATTTGTAAAAGGGCCAAGGAGCCAAAATGTACTCCATATCGGATGGCGAAGACCAGATTATTTTGGCATGTTTCTGACAACTGCCGCATGCCCTTACGAACTCCTTGGCATCCGCCTCCATGGTTGGCCGTAGTATCCGGCCCGAAGGGCCTTCCTTGCTAATGCCTTTGCTCCCATATGTTGGCCGTTGATCCCCTCATGAATCTCACCCAGACGTATCGGCTTTCGCTAGTGCCTAAGCATCTCAAAGATTGGGGTGTGCGGACCTCTTCGGTAGAGCCGATCGTCTACCATTGTGTACACCGCGGCCTCCCGAATGAGTTTTCTGACCTCGGTTTTTTCGAGGGGGACAATCCCTCGTTCAAGGTAATCTTCGATTGGTTTCCTCCAGTCTGTCGCAGCGGATATGGCCATGATACATGTCGGTTCCTCTAGCTTCTGCTGTACCACGGTCCTGTGGTTAGCCGCTCCCTTAGTGCTTGCTAACTTGGAGAGGATGTCGGCCCTTACGTTTTCTCCCCTTGGGATGTGGGAGACCGTCACTTCTTGGAATTCAGCTGTGTATCGTTTGACTTTATTTAGATATTTCGCCATGAGGGGACCTTTTGCTTGATATGTACCGTTTACCTGGGCAGAGACGAGCTGGGAGTCGGTGAAGACCGACGCTCTTTGCGCCCCCAACTCCTTGGCCTGTTGTAATCCGGCCAGGAGTGCTTCGTATTCGGCCTGATTATTTGAGGTCGGGAAATCTAGCTGCAGAGAGTGTTCCATCGCGACCCCTTCTGGATTTTCTATGATTACTCCTGCACCGCTTCCCTTGGAATTGGAAGAACCGTCTGAGATTTGATAGCATGTCGGGCTTCGTACGTAATGTCGAACTCCGATAATTCTATGGCCCAACCGATCATCCTGCCGGCTAAGTCCGGCTTATGTAACACTTGTCGCATAGGTTGGCTGGTTCGGACCGTGATCTTATGGGCCTAGAAATACGGGCGGAGTCTTCTTGCCGTGGTCAGAATGGCAAAAGCTAACTTTTCCAACTTTTGATACCTTAGCTCCGAACTCTTCAATGCTTTGCTTACAAAATATATGGGCTCCTGGCCGTTGTTGCCTTCTCGGACCAAAACCGAGCTTACGGCTTCCTCCCCGACCGATAAGTATATGAAAAGGGTTTCGCCTGGGCACGGCTTTGATAGAACTGGCGGAGTAGCCAGGCATTGCTTGATCTTTCTAAATGCGGCGTCGCACTCCGGGGTCCAGTCGCCCGTTGTCTGTTTCTTCAGCAACTTAAAGAAGGGCAACGCGTTTTCTGCCGACTTGGGTAAAAATCTGGTTAAGGAAGCCAGCCGGCCTGTCAACTGTTGGACTTCCTTCTTGTTCCGAGGAGCCTGCATCTCCAGAACCGCTCTGCACTTATCCGGATTGGCCTCAATCCCTCGATTCGTGAGTAGGAATCCGAGGAATTTCCCAGCCGGCACCCCAAACGCACATTTGGCCGGGTTAAGCGGATTTGATGGTCTCTTAACTTTTTGAAAGTTTGCTCTAAATCCGGATGTGTTCTTCGAGTCGTGTGATTTGACGATCATGTCGTCTATGTATACCTCGACGTTGTGGCCAATCTGATCCTTAAACACTTTGTTCATCATCCTCTGGTAAGTTGCCCCGGCGTTCTTTAAGCCGAACGGCATTACGTTATAGCAGTAGTTCCCTCTTTCGGTAATAAAAGCGGTGGCCTCTTGGTCATTTGGGTGCATAGCGATCTGGTTGTACCCAGAGTAGGCATCCATGAAAGACAGCAATTGAAAACCAGAGGAGTTATCCACGAGCTGATCAATGTTTGGCATTGCATAGGCGTCCTTTGGGCATGCTTTATTCAAGTCTTTATAATCCGTGCAAAACCGCCATTTGCCATTCGGTTTTAACACCATTACTACATTCGAAAGCCAAGTAGTGTATTGTATCTCTCTAATGAAACCGACCTCCAATAACTCGTCCATGTGTTGGTTTAAAGCTACTTGCCTATCCGGTGCCCTTTTTCTCTTCTTCTGGGCCACCGGGGCAGTCCCCGGACAGATGGCTAGTCTGTGGCAGCAAAAACCTGGATCAATTCTGGGCACTTCGGCCGCACTCCAAGCGAAAACATCTCGGTTTTGTACTAACAATTCTTCCATCCTTTCCCTCAAACTCGGGCTCAACGTCCTGCCTATTTTTGTTCTTTGGTCCGGGTTATTGCCGATCACGAGGTCTTCCAATTCTCCCTCGGGTTCTGGCCTGGGCGTTCCCTTTTCTTCTCGCAGGTCTAACTCAACCATATTTATTGGGCGTCGGTTTGTTCCGTCTACTCCGCCCGTCGGCCCCGATAAGGGCTCTGTTTCCCTCTCGCCTTTGTTAATCGAATCTATATAACATTGCCGCGACTCTTTTGGTCGCCTTTGATAGTAATGACCCGGTTGTCATGGTTCACCATCTTTATTTTTTGGTGCTTGGTTGAGACCAGCATGTCCCATTTATGGATGGTCGGTCTTCCCAGTATAATGTTGTAAGGAGATGGGAAGTCGGCCACAATAAATCTTACTCGTCCGGTTTTGAAGGATTCCTTCGTTCCGAGTGTGAGTCGGAGGTCTACGTACCCTTTTGGTGGTGACAATTCTCCGTTAAAGCCGACTAGGGTGGTTTTGCACGACTTCAAATCTTCCTGATCGAGGTTCATCCTCACGAAAGCGTCCCATAGGATAATATCCGCCGAGCTCCCGGTATCAATGAACATCCTTTTAACTCGGCAGTTAACTAAGGTTCCGGTGATTACCAGGCCATCCTGGTGATCGGGGATCACGTCGGTCATATCCTCCTTTGTGAAGAAAAGCAGGGGTCGTTTCCTTCCGCCGGTCTCCTCTACCTCTTCCTTGAATCTAGGTCGGTCCCTTACTGACAGGACTTCCTTTAAGTATTTTCTTCGTTGACTCGCTGTATCCCCACCTCCCCCGAAGGCCCCACTGATTACATTACAGTCGAACTCGGCCTCGGGGAACTCGTTTTCCTTGGACTCCGGTTTCTGCCGCTTGTTATCCTTTCTTCTTTCATCGACCGGGCTCCTTCGTCGGTCATCGGGTTTTCGTTTTTCCTGCTTTCGCCCCTGTGTTCGAATTACATATTGACGCAGCTTTCCTTCCCTGACGAATTTCTCGACGGCGTCCCGTAGCTCATAACACTGATCCGTAGAATGTCCCGGACTACTGTGGAAGGAACAGAAACGGGATTGATCTGTGTTTGCTCGTTGCCTAACAGGCCGGGGTCTATCGATCATCTGCATCTCAGTAGATGCCACTTCCCTCCACAACTGGGACCTTGAAACATTTAACGGGGTGTAGTTGCTGTATTTTCCCTTTTGTTCAGATCTGGACCGAGACGACTTATTATCAGAACCTCTGCCTCGACGGTCCTGCTTTGCGGTTTCGGGCTGGTTCTTATCCCTTGGCGGAGTGTTCCTGTCCGAATCTTTCCGCACCGCATTCGCTTGGCGCATTTGTTCTATCTCCAAGTACTTCTTTGACCGAGTCATGAAGTCGTTAATGCTCTTGGCCGGCGTTTTAAAGAACGATTCTGCCAGTCGAGTTGTACTGTCTAGGCCGGCGAGAAGGTGGGCATGCACTTTTTCATTCAGCCCCTGAACCTGCAAGGCGGCATGGTTAAAGCGATCCAAATAACTTTGGAGTAATTCGCCGGGCCGCTGCTTGATTTTAGACAAGATGTACTGGGACTTTGGTTGCTTCCTGCTGGTTGCGAACTGCCCTGGTCGGGTTCCCATGTTTTGTCCTCCTGATCATAGCTGGTGTTTTCAGGTTCCCTTCTCCGGTTCCGCTCGTCCATGCGTTGAAATTGAAGAGTATACCGTTTGTCCATATTCTCGATGCGTTTCATCATGGCGAGCAGTCCGTTATGGAGTGTAAGGAAGTCCGGATTACAGTCCGGGGTTTCCGATTTACACACAGGTTGGATTTCGTGGCTCACGGCGATGTCCCGCTGCCGATGAACCCGTCTCGGATTCGTTTTCTTTTCGGGTTGATCGTGATTCGGGACACGAGGTTCCTCCAAGCGTTCTTCCATTGTGATAGCCTGGATTCTCTCTAACGCCCCTCCGATCTGCATCTATCTTTCCGGGGTGGTTTAGATCCTCCGGATTAACTGGCGTATCTGGGGTGCGTCACCCGTAGTTGGGCCTTATCGTTTATGGGCCTCGAGCGAGTCCGTAACAAAAACTATGATGATAACAAAACCAAATCAACAAAGTCAACGTTGGCACTGGTGCCATATCAGGATAAGGTTAAACCCAATATCTTTTTTTTTTTGCTCGGAGTTAAACCCAATATCCATACTCGTCAAATAAGCCTCAAGTGGCAATGTTGACCCCTTTTAAACTGCTGAACAATACTGGCTTCCCTCTGGCTGAATTAATAATTGAAGCTTCTTAAGTTTTCATATTAATAGTGTATATATTTGGTAATTAATTTTCATTAAAAAAATTAACAAAAAAGCCTATAATTATTCAAAGAAGGATCCACTAGAGTGTGTGTTTGAATTAGCTTTTGAAAGATAGTTTTTATGATTTACGAGATAAACATGTAAGAGGAATTTTGTCTCGGTTTGAGAAAAATGACTTCTCAAACTGTGGTTTGTGTTACCCAAACACTCGTTAATCATGCTTAACTAGAAAAATCATACAAATACCCGGAAGCCACATAACATGTAATCTATATAAGCAACCATTACAGCTCTCTACCTTATTTTTTTTTCACAAGTTGCTTTAGCATCGCTGTATCAAATTAAATCTTGTCCTCTAGTCTCTCATGCTTCAATATTTTTTTACCCAGAAAGACAGGTACATCAGGAACACTTTCAGGTCGGCTTCAATTTGGGTCGTGTAAATGAAGGCCTTGAAGAAAGGGGGTAGATAACCTCCACAACATTGTGAACGAATCCTTTATCATAAACATTATTTTGGACAATTTGCCCATCCTCTAATGGCGACCTTTGAAAGAAGGCTCTCCATTTGCTCAGCAAAGGCTTTCTGTCGCTGCTCATCCCACTTATACTGGCTCTTAGGGCTGCAGCACTGGCTTTTGCTTCATTTAGCTTCCTCTGCCAGCTCCTGTACTCTTGCCACTTGAAGGTCTGTGATCCACAAAAGAGACCAATAATTTCATTCAAGCTTTCATAAAATCAGTAGCGCAAATATGAGCATGAGGTTTCCCAGACACAGATCGCCAGACACTTGATTGATGATAAAATATTGTGGAATATTTCCACACTCTTGCACTCACAAAACCAGCACAAACAGTATATAAGGCTCCACTTTAATTCTTTCCGAATAAAACTCACATGAAACCTGAGTAATGCAAGGATTAAGTATCAAATCCCACTCAATAGTCAATACTGTATTTAAAGGGTCAGAGGATCAAAGCCTCGTATCAGGGTTTGGTTTTGTACTGATCAATAATATAATCTTAAATGTAAGATCAAGACAAAGAACAAACGCAAACAGGGGGAGAACGATCAATGAATCAGTGAAAGTGTGAAACCAACAAGGCTACCTAGGCACATTCACCATGATATAGTGGAAGTAGGTTCTGAATTCTCATCCCATCAGAAAGATTGCATGAAATCAGTGAAATACCCAAAAGAATGTTAAACAATTTCTAGAAGCTTCAAGCTTTAGCCCTGCCTAATTAGATTCATTTCACAAGGCACACAACCCCATAGGCTGAAGTAAAATTGAATCTGATTATGACAGTTCAAATTTGTTCCAACAGCCTAACTGAATAGATAGCATCAATCCATCTTTAGTCCATCTTATAAAAATAATAATCAATAGATATTGAGAGTTAGACATAGAGAGGACCTCATTAGTGGTGATATTGGCGAGGCAAAGCTTCGCATGGTAACCAAAAAATCCAGCCAACAGCATTCCAACAATTGCAAGGAACACCACAATAAGAATCAGCGTGTTATATGATCCTAACAACCACTGTGTAATAGCAAAAGACCATTAGACATTAAAATAGAAAGTCTGAGGTAAAATAGGAATAAATGCATCTAACTTGACACATTATAGTATGAGTAAGACGTAAAAACAAATCCCCTACCTGTGCAACATGTGGAGCTAAACCCAGAAAAGAATTTTCTATTCCATAGTATACTGCAAAATAAACATGAAATAAACCTCAATATTAATATACGAACCAACTTATTCTTATGAATAATCTTACATTCAAGCCAGCTTCACCTGTAAGAATATATACAACTCTTAATTCTTTTAGTCTTCCCGCTAGAACCAATCCAATGGCAACTGTTCCGTACATGCATAGAAGGAAATGCCTACAAGACACCAAAGAATCGTATAAGATAAATGGAACCAGATATGAAAAATGCATAAATTTTATCGTATATGGTTACACTAAAGTCAGCAAAGTAACTAATAGAAGCAGCAAGGAGACCGGAAGCATCAAGGAACCTTTCAAGTCATTTGTGTAACTCAGGAAGCATAAAAGCCTGAGCCAGATTGTAGATTGCTGGAACGAAAGCTCCAAATGGTATTCAAATAAACATTTGGACCTCCCAAACTATTATAACAGCCTTGAGTTGATCAGAGTGGTGGTGTAAGATGCATATTGCTTATCATACCATACTGATTATCTAATTAACCAAACATAGCACTTACCATAAAAGAAAAGCCATGAAATACCGGGTATTTCTCTCCCCTATGCAATTATTCTGCAAGCAAAACAACATTTAGCACAACCCAAACACAATAGAGGATGTTTTACAATGAGATACATCAACAATCTAAAAGTGAGAGAATTTCAAGATTACCAACCATCCATCCACAGTGATGGTCAAAGCGTGCCACACAGCGGTCACATATGCTGCAGTGCTTGGACCGAGCAGGTCTATATCAAGTTATCAACATTAAGATCATTTTATAGATAAACTTGATAAGAGACCAGCAAGGGTTTTACAAGGAAAGAACTCACTTCTGAATTTTGCAGGTTGAACATTCTTTCTCAGCATAGATGATGTTATCATAGGGGTATGCAGAGAGATACTGAGAAACATTGGCAGAATTTATTGTTCCTGGATCAGAAAAGCTGGTCAACAGAAAGAGCAGAATTCCAACAGCTACTGCCAACAAGCTCGTGTACCTAAAAGAACATATAATGTCTAACAAAATTCATGATAGAATGAATGATGCTGAGATAATAATAGAGTTAAAAGAAAAATGTTATTGGCTCTGTGATGATATACCTGTGAATTCCACCTAAATAGTAGCCAGGAATATAAGCAAAGGATGATTTTACAATAAAATAATATGTCATGCTGAGTATCCCCAAATAAAAAATCTGCAACAACCAGAAATTTTTTCAGATAATCAACAAAGTCATGACCATCGAATTAAGAGGAAAAACAGATGAAGGCTTCAAACAAATAGGAGGGGCGCATGGGAGTAAAAGAAGCATGATCAGTCAACCAGCTGCTCGAATATCAATGCAATGGTAAAACTATTTCAAGACATTGAGAAAAGTGAGACAACAACAGGGACCTATCACCTATGGAAGAGATTGGTGACAGTGTTAATATGATTGAACTTGTTGAATCTTTAACAGTTGCTTTGATTGTATCACTCCTTCCTGCCATTCACTGATTTGTTATTGTGCCATTTCCATGTATATTCTCTTTGATTTCCATCTCACATTCTTCTCAGCAAAATGGAAAGTTTAGCCATTACAGAGATACTATATGGGATTGACACTTAAATCCAGTAGTGTTTCTTTCACAGAATTCAGTCAATGGGAAGTTGCTCGCCTGACAGTCTATAATGGATTTGCAACTCCACAATTGCACCAAATCGGAGCCCTATTAATCTAACATATTATAATAAAAAATTAAAGCGTCACATGTAATGCTACGAATTCCTAACACAATCAAACTCGGACCTACAGATGAGAAAAATTTATATCCTATATATCTGACATAGCAAATAGCAATTCACAGAATGTAAATTTACATGAATCTGAATAATATTTACAATAAAATAATATATTATACTGATTAGCTTTTAGAGAATAGCTTTTACTTAAAGATAAATATGTGTAAAAATGTGAGAGGAATCTTGTGGAGAAGTACTTCTGAAACTATGTGTTTTGAAGTTTGCCAAACATGCGAGTACAAATCATGTTTCTTCTGTTACTCGAGGCCCTCGGGACACACGCAAGAGGAGATAATCCTCTCTTTCATAAAACTCCCTACCACCAAAAGAAGGATTTATTCCCAAGGCAAGATACAAAACGGCCAACGAAATAGTTGACCAAAACTATGAAAAATTGGATTAAGAAAAAATTTCGTCTACCCAGAGATATCCAATTTCTTCTAGATATAATGCCACTATATAATCGTTCAAAATAACTGTAAATGGTAACCCCGACTCGACCGTACGAAGCCAAACCCTGAACCACAATAATAAAAATTCTTCAAGCAAGAAGAAGAAGCCGATTGTTTCAAACTTCGGATCATACAAAATTATGCGGGCACGCTCAGGTGAAATTTGGTCTACCAACCTGCAAGATATGGTTGGGTCTATCGCAGCAGTAATATTCCACAGAAAGAACGGCATTGGAGCACTTCGAACCGAAAACGGCGCCAACGAAGCGCCTGTAAGGATGTTGCAAATCAAGTATAAGTGAAATGAAATAGAGAGAGACGTGTCGGAAAAAAAAAATTGAAATAGGGGGAAAGAGTGGGAGAAGAAGAGAGTACAGGAAGTAGTCGTAAGCGCCGGAAGTAAGGAAGAAGTGAATGCGCTCGATGAAGGTGCCCTGAAAGATGGGCCATTGACCGCAGAGGAAGGAGACGACTACGAGCAGAGTCACCAGCCCATGGCATCCCAATACCCACTGCACGGCCATCGCGCACAGATGCGTCGACTCACAAGTCCACTGCTTCAACAAAGTATGCGTTTCCAGAGTTCTCAGTTTGTCTTCCGGCACAGGCCGTCTTAGATGGCATTGTCAGAATAAAGATGTGATTTTTTAGTCAGAAAAATCAAAAAACAAATTAAGGAAAGATGGCTAACCTGTTACTTGCCAATAAACTATTTTAATTTTAAAACTAAATTAATTAGTCTGATTTATTAAATGATATATAATATAATAATTCACGATATATACTTGTTACGGACCTAGCCTAGGCCCATTATCTCACTGGCTAGTACAGGGGGCAACCCACCATCCGTGGGACCCAGCCATGACCTTGGACACGCACCCACGATCCTGGACATGCACCCACGATCATGGACATGCGCGCACGATCCCGACACGCACATGACACGTACGGCGTGGCGGCCAAGGGACTAACTAACCAGGTGTACTCTATATATACGAGAGGAAGGAGACGGCGCTGAGTACATTCATTCTAAGCCTTGACTTATTTACATACAAATCACACGGCACACACACAAGACCCCTTAGGCGAAACGCACCTTGTGTACCGTGATCATACCCTCTCCGAACGCTTGACCCATAAGCATACGGGAAGGGCACCGAATCCTATATCAAACCACCGGACCTTCAATAGGCCGGACATCTGAGTTCTGGAGGAGGCCGGGACATCCCACATGCCGAGCCAGACTTTCGATCTCTTCAAGCCGGGATGCTTGCGATAATGAGACGGGTGGACAACATAGACAAGCGCCATACCCTTCACTATCAGCGAGCGGAAGAGCGGGAGAAAAGGCGGACCCACACCCTTTCCAGCGATTTCCATGACGGAGGTATGTCGGCCAAATGCATAATAGCTTTTTCTCCAAGGAGATCCGTAACGCCCGATTCACGAGAAGCCGAATTTGGGCGAGTTGACAAAGTATGATGGCACACAAGACCCGACGACTCATTTAGAAGACTTTGACGTTCACATGTCGGTTAGAGGTCTCAAGGAACCAATTGTGCCCGGATCTCGCCGCGACGTTAAAGGGGCCGGCGTTGAAATGGCTTCACACTCTTCCCTTTGGGTCGATCCACAACTTTGAAGACCTGGCCGAGGCCTTTGAGTTGCACTTCGCGACTAGCAAACGGCAACCAAAATCCCGTATTCTCTCTCCAAAATCGAGCGTACGGCGGAGAGCCGCTCCAAAGTTACCTGGACCGCTTCAATCATGCGGTACTGCAGTGCGCGGACTTAACGAAGACGTACACGTTCACTTATTGGTGGACGGCCTCGATAAGGAGTCCCGCTTTGGCGTAATCCTTTTAAAGGAGCGGGCAAAGAATCTCAACGACTTCATATCTCGTTCAAAGAAGTACTTGGACGTCGAGCGATGCGAATGGCAAACAATCCCAATCGAGGCGGGACCAAGATAGAACCTCCTCCCGGGGGTCGAGACTCTCTCGACAACAGGAATAGGGATTCCTGAGAAGGGGGAATGAAAGCAAGAGCCGAGGTGGCAAATTTGATCGGCGGAGCAAGTACGAGAAATATTCGGCTACGACGGTGCCTCGATCTCAAGTTTGGAAGGAGGTAGCAACGACCGAGATGAAGAAGGTCGATCGGCCTCGTCTATCCTACCGAAGATCCGGATAGACCAGTCTAAATATTGCTCGCTCCATGATGGTCGAGGCCATACAACCGACGAATGTTACGAGCTCCGGATGCAATCGAACGATTTGTTCGGGAAGGCAAACTTCAACAGTACGTCATCGAGCATCAAGGAAAAGGTGGGAAACGAAAGACCAAGAACCGCAGTAGGACCCCTCCTCGAAAGTTCAAAAGCGGAAGATAAACGAAAGGCTCCTGAGCCGGCTTAACGAATTTCCGTAAGCGGAATTCGGCGCAATGTAATCGCGGAGCAATGGGCGGTGGCGGTGATACTATAAGCCGGCGAAGGAAATACCTTCGAAGTCCGTCCGTCGTGACCGACCTAAATTCAAGGAACATCACACTGAGGTGGCACGACCGCCTTTGTTTTTCACAAGAGACGACCTCAAGGACGTTGTCCCCGGCCATCAAGATGGGCTAGTGATAACCGGAACAGTCGCCGGCTAGCCGAGTCAAGCGGATATTTGTGGATGCCGTAGCTCGGCCGACATACTAAGCCGGGAAGCGTTCAAAAGAATGAGCACAGACCAGGGACGACTTAAAGCCTTGCAAGACAACCTCATCGGGTTTAATGGAGAACAATCTCGTCCGAAGGGGTTTATCGACCTCAGTTCACCCTCGGAGTCAAAGACGCCTTTAAGTCCGAAAGAGTGCGGTTCATAGTGGCCGAGTTCGTTTCACCTTATAACATAATATTGGGAAGGCCAACCATCCACAATTGGGACATGTTTGGTATCTACAAAGCATCAAAAGCTCAAGGTGATAGGCAACCAAGGAACCGTGGTCACGATGAATCGGGGATCAAAGAGAATCTCGTCAGTGCTATTTTGAAACCGTGAGAATTGGGAGGGCGGATCTTCATCGCAGCCCCAAAGAATCGCCTATCCGGACCATTCGGATCGGGATTTTCCAGGACGAAGAAGTTAATATCGTGGAATTAGACATCCGAGACGATGAGGCTCGCCCGAACCGGCGGGAGACTGAAGATCTGGTGATCGGAGACCCTCTCCGCACCACCAAGATTGGCAACACCTATCTTCCGAACTTAGAAGTCGGTTGGAGGAATTCTGAAGGAAAACAGGGGATGTCTTCGCCTGGGATTCATCTCAGTACACGGAATAGACCCAAAATTTTGTTGTCACAAGCTAGAAGTCTATCGGGCTCAATCCCGATGTCGCGAGAGAAAGAGAAACCACGACCGAGAGAAAAAGGAAAGCGCTGAAATTCACATCCAAGAATTACTCGAGCGGGATTTATTCGGGAAATACAGTATACAACCCGGTTATCAAATGTGGTGATGGTAAAAAGCCAAATGGGAAGTGGAGAGTATGTACCGATTACAAGAATTTGAACAAGGTATGCCCGAAGGACTCCTACCCAATGCCAAACATCGACCAACCGGTCGACAACGCCTCGGGATTCCAGACTCCTATCCTTTATGGACGCGTACTCTGGATATAATCGGATAGCAATGTACCCGAGAGGATCAGAAAAAACAGCCTTCATTACCGAAAGAGCTAACTATTGCTATAATGTCATGCCTTTCGGATTGAAGAATGCGGGAGCTACATATCAAAGGATGATGAATAAGGTCTTTGCGGGCCAGATTGGCGCAATGTGGAAGTGTATATAGATGACATGATCGTCAAAACCTTGGATCGGCAACGTCATATACAAGACCTGGAGCGGACATTCGCCAAACTCGAACCTACCGAATCCGATCGAACCCGCCAAGTGTGCTTTTGGCGTCTACAGGAAGTTCCCGGGTTTCATGCCGACTAACCAAGGGCATTGAGGCCAACCCGACAAATGTAGGGCGGTGATGGAGATGAAGGCTCAGAGTAATAAAAAGAAGTCCAACAGTTAACCTAGGAAGATTGGCCGCCCTAACTAGGTTTTTGCCAAAATCGGCGGAGAAGGCCTTACCCATGTTCAGAGCTCTTAAAGAAGGAGGCATCGGTGGAATGGAATTCAAAGTGCGATGACGCATTTGAAGACATAAAGCAATGTCGGCCAATCCTCCGCCTCTCGAAACCTCACCTGGCGAGAGTCTTTTCCTTTACTTGTCGATCGGCGAGGAAGCAGTCAGCGCGGCTTTAGTAAGAGAGGCGGAACACGGACAAATTTCGTGTATTTTGTCGCGGAACCACGCGTAATGCCGAGATCCGATACCGAAGCTAGAAA
The DNA here is from genome assembly GCA_025563575.1 of Acacia pycnantha. Classification (NCBI taxonomy): domain Eukaryota; kingdom Viridiplantae; phylum Streptophyta; class Magnoliopsida; order Fabales; family Fabaceae; genus Acacia; species Acacia pycnantha. Next base: position 538,932 of record JAMWYP010000161.1, read on the forward strand.
AGTGGCTTTCGCTCGCTTATTGCGGCCGTCGGTTAAGACCTTATTTCCGGGGTCACCATATCGTTGTTAGAACAAGCCGACCAATTCGACAAGTCTTACATAAGCCGGACCTAGCGGGAGGATGACTAATGGGCGATAGAACTCTCCGAGTTCGACATCACCTACGAAGCTCGCCATGCAATCAAGTCACGGGCGTTGGCCGACTTCATCGAGAGCTCACGCCGGCTTCTAAGTCAGACGAGACACGAGCGGGCGAATGGAAGGTGTATGTCGACGGATCGTCGAACACGAAAGGAAGTGGAGCCGGAGTCATTATCGAGAGTCCGAGAGGGGTTACGATTGAGCATTCCTTGCATCTCAACTTCCCAACTTCGAACAATCAAGCGTAATACGAGGCCTTGATAGCCGGGCTTCTTCAAGCCAAGGAAAATGAGGCCACAAGAGTTAAGGTTTTCACCGACTCCCAGCTTGTGGCGGCTCAGATCGAGGGTACGTATCAGGCTAAAGGCCCGCTAATGGCCAAGTATCTCCTAAAGGCAAAGGAGTTGATGTCAGGTTTCGATGAAGCAACTGTTACTCACATTCCCCGAGGAGAAAACGCAAGAGCCGACATTTTATCAAAATTGGCAAGCACTAAGCGGTGGTTGTCATCGCACGGTTGTCCGGCAAAATCTCGAAGATCCAGGTATGCATGATGGCTATTTCGGTCGAATCGACGGGAAAAAGCCGATGAAGACTACCTTGAACGTGGACTCATCCCAGGACGATGCAATGGAAGCAAAAATGTTGATTCGTGACGCGGCCAAGTACACAATGGTGGAGGATCAACTTTACCGAAAAGGATTACATTCTCCCATGCCGAGATGTTTGAACCCAAATGAAGCGGGGTATGTCCCGCCGAGATTCATGGAGGGGCTAATGGTCAACATATGAGGGCTAAGGCGCTCGCCCGAAAACCCTTCGAGCAAAGCTATCGGCCGACGTTGGAGGCAGATTCAAAGACACTTGTAAGACAATGTGATAGTTGTCGAAACATGCCGAGTTATTTGGGCGCCCCACCCGAGCTTCATTCCATCACGGCCCCTCGCCATTTTACAAATGGGGTATGGACATTCGGGGCCATTCAAGACGGCGCCGGCAAATCGCGCCGGCTAATCGTGGCGGTAGACTATTTCACCAAGTGGATTGAGGCCGAACCTCTCACAACGATCTCCTCGGCTCGCGTGCGGCGGTTTGTTGAAGTTAATATAATTACGCCGAGCACCAGTAGAGATAGTAATGCACAACGGAACTCGCTCACCGGAGTCTGATTTCGTGACTTGATTTACGAATACGGAATACAAGATCACTTTGCTTCCGTGGAACACCCGCAGCCTAACGGGCAAGCCGAGGCCGCCAATAAGGTCATCCTTGATGGTTTGAAGAAACGTATGTTGAGGCCGACACCTCGGGCCGATCAACTACCTTTTGTCCTTTGGGGAAATCGAACAACCGCCGACATCCACCCAAGAAACTCCTTATAGACTGGCCTACGGTTGTGAATCTATGATTCCTGTGGAAATAGGGATGATGTCTTGGCGCCGGAAGAGCATTTTATCACAAGGGGAAATCGCCAATAGTGAGGCGTTAGCAAAAGAGAGTTGGATCTCGCCGACGAGGCCCGGTCACCTCCCATTGTCTGGATATTGCAATGAAGCACCTGATCGCGGCTCGTTATAACAAGAAGGTTAGACCAAGAAGATTCCGGCCGGGCTTGCTTGGTACTTCGAAGGCCGACATCGGAACAAGAACTCCAAAGACGCGCAAGCTTGCGGCCTAATCGGGATGGACCTTATCGCGTTCGGGAAACTCTTGAGAGAGAGCTTACATTTCGGAAAATTTGGATGGAACCCCTATCAAGCGAACATGGAATGCGGACAAATTAAAGGCATATTTCGCTTAGGCTTATCTGTTGTTTTTCTTAAAGCATCGTTTTCCATTATGTTCTTTATTCAACGTTGGCTCCGCTGGCTTTTCCCTTCGCAACAATTGTTGCGCCAAATATGAATGAAACTCTCGTTCGAGGGTATCTATTGAATTCCAACATTGTCTTTTTCAAGATTCAATTGTTATTAGCTTTTCAATTTGAAGAAAACGCGTCTCGATAGCTATCGCAGCCTCGTACACGCTAATTTACTCCGGGTATCAATAGAAAATGTCATGCCGACCCCGATCAGTCAAAATGCTCTGACGTTATCGGGACAAAACCGAACCCTGGCAGTGGCAATTTTCATTTACCTTTGATGACCCGGTTACTATACTGGAATTTTATAAACAAGGCAAACACCAAGACTTTAAAACATTATGGTCTTATGACCAAAAGCGCGTTCGCAGATTACGCTTACCTTCATATGACCTTGGCCGTGTCGACCGCGATAATCGGTAAAGTTATATTCTTATACGATGCATTATGGTTGCTAAGTTACCATCTATTGTTAATCGTAGCCAAAAGTGGCCATATTGGCCAATCTATTCAAATAAAGTCATTGCCGGTAAAACAACCGGATAGATTATACAAGTTAAAAAGAGAAAGAAAAAAAAAAAAAGAAAAGGGGGAGATCAATCCGTGTGCTTGGGGGCGGTCGAGACTTCCTCACCCCCGCCGGCCTCCAAGACGGCCGCATCGCCATCTATCCGGTCTCGGATCCAAAGCAGAGGTTCCACATAGGGGACAATCTCGCCCTCGCCACATAGGACCCGAAATGATGCCCCGTGGTGTTGAGCTCGATCCCCGGTTCAAAGCCCGGATCCGGGCAAGTGAATTCTCAAACGCCTCCACCACCGAACCTGGGAGCAACTCCTCGGAGCCGGGTTATCTCCGCGACGACATGTGTTGAGGACGCCTCCTCGGCTTTTATCCCGTCCACTTCGGCTCAACTCGTCCTCTCACTCGCCATGGCTTTTAACCGCTCTTCGCTCTAGCTCGAGCCGCCTTAAAGCCTTCGATTATTACATTGGAGTCCGCCAAGAGCCCCTGGCCTCTTTTAGTCGAAACTCCACTTTCTCCACTGACCTCACGAGCCTCGGAACTCGCTCAAGCGACTTGCCATTGTTTCGCAGCTTCATCGCGGCCTCGTGCGGCACGCTTCAGCCTCCGTGGCGCCTTCTTCATATTTGTGGGCGCAGGCGAGAAACGATTGGGTCAAACCAAAGACCTTTCAAGAAAGCATTTCCCAATGCCTGGACCTCTCGTACGCTCACTTCCCGCAAGGCCACCGGCTCTTGATAACGGGCAGAGAGGCAGAGTGCAACGCCGAGTTCCTGGAATACCCTTGCTCCACAAATGTGAACGGGGAATGACGGAAGGACGAGGGGGAACCGAGGTATCGTGCATCGAGAGGGGCTCGACGTCTGGCCGACTTTGGAAGCGGGCGATTTTGGGACAAAGCAGGCTCTGATAGAGAGACAGTCCGACTTCTGTTCGGGCTTGGACGACTCCCGACCTTAGGCCTCTTTGGCTCGGCCGGCCTCGAAGATTCTCCGACCTTCGACTTGCCCAACTCCTGGCCGACCTCTTCTCCCCTTGGCGGCAGCTCTGGGATCCCTGTAAAGGTATCGAGGCTCTTTCATCTTAAGACTCGTACGAAACACATAGACAATGTTAGCTACTAGGAAAGCAAAGATGATCAATACAATATTAAGACGCGGAACAACGCCGATGTTATATAACAAAATGCCATACTCTACTCGACGCCATCTCATCTTGACGCCGTGCCTCGGCCCGATATTGGGCTACTAAGGAGCCGGCCCTACGCACCGTTCGCTCGAACGTGGTCTATTATGGCATCAATGGCCTTCCTTTCTGTGCTTCAGCAGATTGGACCGCTCCACCTTATAGCGCTGGGGACACATCATGGTGATCTTGACACCAATACAAGTTAAACTCCCGCCGACCTTTGGAGAGTCCGGCCTCGAGGAACCAAGGAGTTGTACCAGCTTTAGCGACGACTTTGAAAAGTTGCCCTTGAAGCGTTTGAAAGAGTCTCGAGACTGGGTAAACAAGCGCCGATTGGCTATTCCCCGAACGGAGGTCCACCCTTGAGCTCCTGCGGTTCCTTCCCGTGAGCGAGAGTGTGGGGTTGAAGAAATAGAAGAACATGGAAGCGGTGCAAGGCGCCCAAGGCTCATGCAAAACCACTCAAAGGCAATCGTGTAACCCCATCCATTGGGTGTAATTGCGAGGGAGCTATACTAAGAAACCGAAGGGCGGCCATTTGAAATTCGGAAAAGGGAAATCGAATCCCAAGCCCGTGATGTAGTCGCATAGAAAAGAAAAAGGAGTTATGGCTCCTCCCTCACCGAGCACACTGTGCTCTTCTTCTTCAGGAGACAAAGCGAGTAGGTGTTAGTATCTCGAACTCGGAAGACCTTCCAAGTCTTCCATGGTCACCTTCGACCGTAGGATAACACCTCTCTGTAACCCAAGGGAATTGGTCAATTAAGTCTTGTGGGGGCTAGCGTGGTCATGGCGTTTCCGCATTCGACTCACCGCGTGAGAAGAAGAAGACGACGCCATTATACCTAACACAAATAAAAATATAAGAGATCAGAATCTTCCTAGCATACCTGATGTCAATAATTGAAGGCGAGACTCTACAGTTGTGGTAAGATTAAAATCCAAGTCAACAGGACTCGGCGATATTGCGTGAGGAGCCGGGACCAAATTATGTCGGCACGAGCCCAAAATTAAGTCGGCTGTGGAGGAATCCCCACAAGAAATAAGTCGGGAGCACTCATACAAGCAGTCGTAGCAAGGCCCGACGTAGGAATCAACCTCGCCTAGGACCCGAGCCGGCCACTTTGTTAGACGGCCATTCGGAAGGTCCGAGAAGTGGACACATCGAAACTCGGGTTAAACTCCCGGATTAGGAAGAAGCGGGAAGGAAACATTCGGACTTCCCCTAACCGACGATGCATCGTCTCGGATCTTCGTTGGCCCACCACCAGAAGTTCTTCCCTTGCCTCCACGGTGATCGGTTAAAGCAACTGATTGCGCGTTGGACGGAAGATTCATCGCCCAAAGCCACCAACGGCTTTTTCCCCCTCGACGTGGCGTAGTTCCGCCGCCTTCTGGGGTCATGTTCTTTATGTCCTTTGACATGGGAGCCACTCTACTAAAGGTATTAACGAAAAGGAAACGACTCACTCGAAAAACAGGGGAGTTTTGCACAAATGAAGGAACCGAAACAGACTATGCGAAAACCCACTCAACAAGGGAATTTACCCAGAATTTCAACTAAATACGGACGCAATCTCACAGGGAAACGGCAGATCAGAGCAAGAACAAAGAAAGAGGCAAGGAAACAAGAATACCTACCTAGAATATGGAGATGATCGAGGGAAGTTGTGGAACGAAGATGGTTCACGACACAAAGTTGTCCTTCGGAAAGCGAAAATCGTCTGGAGAGAAGTTCTTCAAAGCAACGTTGATAAAATAACAAGGAAGGGGGCTTGGCGGGTATAAACCTTTCAAACCCAATCGACGGGGCAAAAGCGCCTTTTCCATCCGTCGAAAGGATGACGTGACCTTCTCATTTAATGCGCGTCTCTGTGTGCATTAATTACGCCAAAGCTCAGTATAGGCCAAGACCCTCACCCGGCTTCACGACACCGAGGACGCCACCGGCATAGGCAAATGATAACGTAGAAGAGGAATCGACGGCCAAGACCCGGACTCAAGGAGCAGGAGTCACACCAATTATCCCGCCGCTCGTTAGGCTAATCACCTCTCGAGGAAGGACCCGCATTTGGAGTCTTCGACCGTGCAAGAAGCGAGCTCGGATGGTCGAAGAACAACAAAGTTTTAACAAGCATAACCCGACCACATGTCTCGGGGTCAATTCAACCGTAAGACTTGTAGTTCCGAGCTTGCTTGAAACTCGATAGACACCTTATCAAGGTAAAACGGGGGCGCCCGATACAACTAGAGGATCCAAGAACATGTTCACCCCGCTGACCAAAGACTCCGCCAACCCTACTGGGGGCAAGGACATCATGTTACTTCGCGATCAACAATGACTCGGACTTCAAAGAAAGACTCGAACTTTCGTTCTTCAAGCGAACATCTAAACTCTACCGCATTGAGACCCGAGCAACCGAGCTTGGGGCAATCTGTTACGGACCTAGCCTAGGCCCATTATCTCACCGGCTAGTACAGGGGCAACCCACCATCCGTGGGACCCACCATGACCTTGGACACGCACCCACGATCCCGGACATGCACCCACGATCATGGACATGCGCGCACGATCCCTGACACGCACATGACACGTACGGCGTGGCGTGCCAAGGACTAACTAACCAGTGTACTCTATATATACAGAGGAAGGAGACGGGCGCTGTGTACATTCATTCTAAGCCTTGACTTATTTACATACAAATACACGGCACACACAAGACCCTTAGGCGAAACGCCTGCTTGTGTACCGTGATCATACCCTCTCCTGAACGCTTGACCCATAAGCATACAGGAAGGGCACCCAGATCCTATATCAAACCACCGGACCTTCAATAGGCCGGACATCTGAGTTCTACACCAGAACAATACTATAATTAAATAATTTTTCTTTAATTTCTCTAAAAATTATTAACTGAATCTTATATTTAAAATTAAAGGAGTATATTATTGGTTGAAAATGCATTTAATAATTTATCTTTGAAGATCTCTGTTCAAGCATGGTAAGTCTACAAGAGCTCTAAGTGACATCTCTATTCAATTAGACCAAAACAAATGGTACAATCCTTAGTATAACATTTAATTTATAGTTTAATTTATTGTTAAAGTATATTTTATATTTAGGGCTAAAAGACTAACAATTTTTTTTGAATTGCACCTTGGATTAATTTCATACAAACTTGAATTTAAATACTTGAATAATTACATTTGCAGGACACAAATCAATACATTATACATTAAAAAACAAGGTAAAAGAAGTAGAGAAATTCTTAGGCCCTATTTGTTACGCGGAAGATTTGAGGAAGGAAAGGAAAGGAAATGAAGATTAGGAGGGAACTTTAAAAATGTGAGTTGTTTGGTATACTAGGGAAAGAAAGTTAGTTGATGGAAAATGTAATGTTTGGTATGAAGAATTGGGTGTTGGTTAAGTGGGAAGATTATGTGAAATTCCGATATTGCCCCTAAGACGTTCGAACTTTAGAAATACGTTCGAACGTAAGTAACTAAAAAACAAACGTGATCAAACCAATTTTGACAATGACCAAACTTCTGCATAATTTCATATCTCAGAACAGCAGAACGAAAATAAGTCCAAAATTCAATACTTGACAACAACCAAGCTTGTGCTATGTTTGTTTGTTACAAGAAGCAAGTACAGTAACATAAACCAAATTTTCGAGAATATGCAAGAAGCAGGTACAGTAACATAGACCAAATTTTCGAAAATTTGGAAGAAGCAGGTACAATAACATAAACCATCGGGCAAAATTTCACACAAAATCAACACCCATTTCGACTTACTTGGATTCGAGAATCGTCTCCCCTTCCTTAAACTTGCCCTTCGATTGTTGTTTAAGCAGCCTTTAGCTCGACCTTGTCGCAGATCCTCATTCTCGCAGATCTTCGTTCTCGCATCGTAGATGTTTATAGGGGCTTTTTTGTCCCATTAATTGCCTCTCCCGGAAGATTTCAATATTCCATCCTCTTTTGGATGGAAAGCACTTTCCAATGGTTGATGGAAGATTTGCAGTCGTGGGAATGTTACACGAAAGAAGATTCGCCAACCAAACACATTTTTTACCTGGGAACTCTCTTATCTTCCCTTTCCATTGCCCACTTTCTCCCTAACAAACGGGTCCTTATGTGAACATGATTTGTCATGTCATTTGTAGTCGACTAGTTAAAATACAACAACTCATCTATCATTAATCCTAGTTGGTTGCTCATTAATTTCATGTTTTTATTTTTCTTACAAAAAATGAATACCTTAATTAAAATTTCACAAGTAATAAAAAATGTGAATCTTTTGAAACCTATTACTTTTATTCATATTCCCCTTAATCTTTTGATGGTGGTAGAAGTGGCGGTACCCACATCAAAAAATTTGAGAACTTTTTGGAAGAAGCTAGATTTTGGAGCTTTTTCCTTAACTGATTTTTTGAGCTTTTTTGACTTAAAATTAAGCAACGCTGCACTCCAAACAGGTTCTTTTCTTTTGATCACTGTGTGAGCGTTGGCTTTTAAACTACTGCATTTTTTTGCCTTTAACGCTAAAATTAAAGTGAATCCAAACAGGCCTATATGAAATGATTAAGTAACTTATTTAACTTTCTTAATTTCTCTAAAAAAAAAGTCAACTAAGTCTTATAATTAGGACTGGAGGTAGTAATTAATTAGTTCTTTCAAATTTTGTACGATTTTTTATCAATATTTTTGTACTAGTATACAAAGTTGAAGCTAGTTTATTCAGTTTACGATCTATACATAATTATGCCTATCCAATCACCCACCCTTTGATAGAGGCACACGTGGCCCTCTCTTGGTCTACTCCAGAAGGAAAAGGCCACATGTCTAGTAATTATGTTTAGGAGCAGTTATTATCTGTTTACAATAGTTAGTTTGTCTTATCTGTTGTAAAGTAGTTATTAGGATCTAGCAAGGGCAGTTATCATGGCTGATCCCTATATATTTGTATTGTGTGTTTTATGAGCGTAGGAATGAAGAATACTATTCTGGAACTATCTTCCTTTGGCTAGAGTACAGATTCTGACTCTAGAGTTGTGTTTTCTCTTATTGAATTCCTTAAGTCCTATCAACTTGGTATCAAAGCGGTCGATCCTTTAGGCCTGTTTGAAACCATGGTTAGTACACAACATTCTTCCTATGAAAATGAGTCACCCTTACACCTAAATCAGAACCCAGAAAACCCATCCAATTCCCATCCTCAAAATGATCCGGCTGTAATTTTAGTACAACAACCATCCCAAACATCCCAAACACACCCTGATTCTAACCAGCAACAATTAGCGGCTATCCTTGCCCAATTGAATTTTATGAATTCTGAAATCAATACACTAAAGAAAGCAAAGGCGCCAATAATGATCCCTGGAGAAATGAGTCATCAATATAGAGACCCCTTTGGTGATCCAGAGGAGAACGATCTGGACAATAATTCATCGAACAGAAATTCAAACAAAAGACCCTACTCAAAAGTTGAATTCCCAAAGCATGAGGCCAGAGGAGAACGATCTGGACAATAATTCATCGAACAGAAATTCAAACAAAAGACCCTACTCAAAAGTTGAATTCCCAAAGCATGAGGGAGGGGATCCCCGAGGGTGGATTTTAAAGGCTGAGAAATACTTCAGATATTACCAAACATCTGAAGATTTAAAGGTGGATATTGCAGCCATAAATCTGGAAGGAGACGCGCTTGACACTTTTACTTGGGTCTCATCTTGTCGCACAATAAGACATTGGGAAGAATTAGTGCAAGTGCTCCAGGAGCAATTCGGTCCAACAGAATTCCAAAATCCAGATGTGCATCTTTGTGGAGTAAAACAAACCGGCACTGTAGGGGAATACAAATTGGAGTTTGTTCGTCGTCAATCACGCGTGCAAGGCTGGCCTGAACATTGCCTTTTGGGAGTGTTTATTAATGGATTAAAAGAAGAATATCAGGCTGACGTTAAAATCCAGAAGCCTCGCACCGTGTATAAAGCGGTCAGTTTAGCGTTAGAATTTGAAGCCAAAATCCAGTCACAACCAACTCCACGATATTCTCCACGCCCTCAATTTCCGTGGGCATCTGAACAGAATCCACGAGGCTCGGATTATTTCAATAATTACCGAGATAATAAAAGATTTTTGCCACGTCAGCAAGTGGACTCCTCATCCAGCGCACATCTCACCGATTATTCCCCAAACAAGCCATTAACATCGACAATTCCCAATTACAACTCCACGTACTCACATAACCGCTTGCCTTCATCTGCAACTGACACACAATCTTCGGCCAGCAACGACACCGAGCGACAATATAAAAGAGAGAATGGACTTTGCTTTCGATGTGGGGATCGTTTTATGCCTGGTCATCGCTGCAAGTCGTCTACTCTAAAAATTATGGAGATATCAGACGATATTGAGGACCCGACGGAATTTAACGATGATGAACCTTGTTCCGGTCCAGCAATGGCAGAAATTTCGCTTCATGCAATATTGGGCAGTCATTCGTCCTCTACCATGAAAGTGAAAGGTAATCTGCAATCTAAAACAATTATGATTCTCATAGATAGTGGCTCTACCCATAATTTTATATCCAACAAGCTTGTTGAGTCAATGCAATTGCAAACCACTCCTCTTCCACCTTTCGGCGTCCAAGTGGGTGATGACCGAATGATCACTTGTAAAGCAATTTGTCACCAATTGGAGATTACAATTCAGGAATTAACCATTAAAGAAGACTTCTTCCCCATCAATCTGGGCAGTGTTGATATGGTCCTTGGCATTAAGTGGTTGGCATCCTTGAATACTGTAGCAGCAAATTGGCAAGAGTTGTTTATGATATTTTGGATCAACGGGAAGAGATACAAACTGCAAGGCATTCCTAAACAAGTTACTTCAGCCTCCTTATGCAGTTATGTCTGTGGGGAACTTGTTGCAAACTTTGATACATTAGAGGAATTGTTGAAATCTTATTCTTCTATTTTTCAAGAACCTAATTCTTTACCTCCTTTCAGACAGCAAAGTCATGCAATACCCCTGTATCCTTCTGCAATACCTCCAAATATTCGTCCTTATCGATATCCTTTTGCTCAAAATGATGAAATCGAAAGACAAGTGGTTTCCTTATTACAAAAAGGCTTTATACAACCTAGTGTAAGCCCATTTGCCAGCCCTATATTGCTGGTCCCAAAAAAAGATTCCACTTGGCGTTTTTGTGTAGATTACAGGGAACTCAACCGTCTGACAATTCCAGATAAGTACCCAATCCCTACCATTGATGAGTTAATTGATGAATTGTATGGAGCCAAATTCTTTTCTAAGATTGATCTTCGCTCCGATTACCATCAAATAAGGGTACTTCCTTCTGATGTCTTCAAGACAGCTTTCCGGACACACTCTGGTCACTATGAATTCATTTTTATGCCCTTTGGTCTAACTAATGCACCAGCCACCTTTCAGGCAACAATTAACGATTTATTTAGGCCATTCTTGAGGAAATTCATCTTGGTCTTCTTTGATGATATATTGGTGTATAGTAAGACTTTTGAAGATCATATGATGCATCTGAATACCATCTTCCAGATATTGCAGCAGAATGACTTTTATGCTAACCCCAAAAAATGTGATTTCCTTCAATTAGAAATTTCATTTTTGGGGCATATCATTTCTGCAGAAGGAGTCTCGGTTGATCCTGACAAAATTGCTGCCATCACTAATTGGCCTTTACCAAACAACATTTCTGAACTTCGAGGTTTCTTAGGCCTTACGGGATATTATCGAAGATTTGTTTTCCAATATGGAAATATTGCTAAACTGTTGGTGGCCATGACTAAAAAGGATGCTTTTCATTGGGATGATACTGCCTTTACTGCTTTTGAAAATCTCAAAACAGCACTTACTCAAGTCCCTGTTTTACAACTTCCAGACTTCAATCAGCCCTTCATTATGGAATGTGATGCTTCTTCAACTGGTATTGGTGCCATCTTACAACAAGGTGGTCACCCTATTGCTTATTACAGCAAGGGGCTATCCAAATCTCACCAACAGAAATCTGTTTATGATAGATAATTGTATGCCTTGGTTATGGCTTTGGAAAAATGGCGTCATTATTTATTTGGCCACCCGTTTTCAGTCCATACAGACCATTTTAGCTTGAAATACCTCATGCAACGACGGGTTACCACGCCATCACAGCAGCGGCTCCTCTTAAAACTGCTTCCCTTTGATTTTACAATCATTTACAAGCCGTATTACCAATCGGGGTGATGCTTTGTCACGCTATCCACATTCTCAATGAATTATTTCAATTGGCAATCCCTCATGCGCTCGATTTTGAGCAACTACCAGAATTATTGCAGCAAGATCCTTTTACCCATCAGATCTGCAAGTCTCTTCAAGCTAACCCACACTCGGTTTCACATTATTCTCTGGTTTCAGGAAGATTATACTTTAAGGACAGATTGGTAATTCCGGCACAATCTTCCCTTTCTGAGATATTAATTTCTGAAGCTCATACTTCCTTGGTAGGAGGTCATGGTGGCTTACTCAAAACCCTCAAGAGATTGCACACATATTACTTTTGGCAACATATGAAGGAGGAGGTGAAAAACTTTATTCAGCAATGTCTCAGTTGCCAACAAAGTAAATATTTACCTAAAGCCTACGCAGGTTTAATGCAGCCATTACCAATTCCAAATCACATTTGGGAAGATCTTTCCCTTGATTTCATCACAGGCTTACCAAAATCGAATGGTTTTGAGGTAATTCTGGTTGTGGTAGATCGTTTCAGTAAGTATGCACATTTCCTTGGTCTTCCACGCCCTTTTACTGCCAAGGCGAGTTTGCTCTTTTTTGCAAGGAAATTATTCGCCTCCATGGTACACCAAAATCCCTAATTTCTGACAGGGACCCAATCTTTTTAAGTTCCTTCTGGCAGCAATTGTTTCAACTTTCAGGTACTAAACTCAACATGAGTACTTCTTATCATCCCCAAACAGAAGTTGTGAACAGATGTTTGGAGACTTACCTCAGATGCTTCTGCCAAGATCATCAAAAACTCTGGTTTAATTTTCTGCATTGGGCAGAATTCTCATATAACACTGGTTTTCATACTTCAACGGGGTTTACTCCTTTCAAAATTGTTTATGGGAAAGATCCCCCTGTTTTGGTCCCTTATGTACATGGTACATCACCTATAGCTGAGTTAGAAGACTTCTTTACTGAAAGGGATGCTCTTCTGGACTTAATCAAATCTAATCTCATGGCTGCCCAAGCACACATGAAGCAACATGCCGACTTACACCGCCACAATTTGGAATTTAAGCCAGGTGACATGGTTTTCTTGAAGATTCAGCCTTATCGTCGCAGATCACTGTCGGCCCGAAATTTCGTAAGCCGTCTGCGCTCGCTATTTTGGCCTATATTGTGTGATTCGACGCATTGGCAACAGAAAATTGGGAATAAACATCGAACCAGCAAAAGTACTCGATTCTAGGACTGTCACTACCAACGGTCTGCCTACTATTGAACTTTTAATTCAATGGCATGCTAGACCACTTGAAGAATCAAGTTGGGAGGCTTATGACTTTATTGCCTCTCAATTTCCTACTTTCAGCCTTGAGGACAAGGCTTCTTTTCAAGTGGAGGGTATTGATAGAGGCACACGTGGCCCTCTCTTGGTCTACTCCAGAAGGAAAAGGCCACATGTCTAGTTATTATGTTTAGGAACAGTTATTATTTGTTTACAGTAGTTAGTTTGTCTTATCTGTTGTAAAGTAGTTATTAGGATCTAGCAAGGGCAGTTATCATGGTTGATCCCTATATATTTGTATTGTGTGTTTTATGAGCGTAGGAATGAAGAATACTATTCTGGAACTATCTTCCTTTGGCTAGAGTACAGATTCTGACTCTAGAGTTGTGTTTTCTCTTATTGAATTCCTTAAGTCCTATCACCCTTCCTCTGAGCGATCCATCCAAACATAAAACCTTTCAATAGAAGTAACTGAATTTGGTGAAATTGCTTTCCGCTGTAACCATATACAGACACAATTTCAATCACATATCTGAAACATCAATGAAATTCTCTATGACTTCAATGCAGGACCCTATAGATTTTCCCGAGGACATGGCCTCAGCAAGCTTAGTGCGAGCTCCTTCATGCCGACGCAAGAGCAGGACTGTATTTAGCACAGACCATCTGACTTGAGAATCTGCTTTCTTCTGTGTGAAGCCCAGACTTTTTAGCAATGAATCCAACTACCATCATTAAAATAAAAATCCTATCAGTGGTGTTAAATGGTAATGCCCTTCCTTTAGTTAGTTCATGAAGTAGTGGTTCACAACTGAATAAACCTTTCTTATGTCATCCAGACCTCCTTCAGCAATTCCATATATAAGATACTCGGTTGCAACACCAGCCAGGGCTATACATGAAAATCTGTTTAATGCCTGACAATAGAAAACCGTCAAAATATGTGGGAACTGCCAAGTAAAGTAACTAACTATCATAGAAGCAAACTAATGAGCAGTGAAATTTAAATGCCAGTATGACAGTAACATACTGTAGCAGATATTTTTCCCGCATTAACCTGCATGACATGGAAGGCGCTAATAATTAATAACATATGGTTGTTAACTCAATTCAGTTGTCTAGATGAGATGGCAAATTAGATGAATAAACAAAGCAACCTACTTCTTCAACAAACTCAAAATCCACAAAGGCACTCCCTGCTTGAACATTGAGAGATCCCTCCTTCTCCAGAGCTTCTAAACTAGTAAGTGTATATCCCTTGGGAAGAATTCCTACCAGATAGGCGATTAAGAAATGACCAGCTTCATGCTGCATAATTAATTATTTGAGGGTTATCCAATGCTCATAAAAACTATTTTACATGATGAGATGGGTTGACGAGTCTGACTTGGATAACCCTGTTGTGGTACTTCTGACTGAATGTGTGACCAACTGTATCAAGAAGCAAATTTCCAAGACCTCCGGAGAAAGAGACCTATATAAACAACCAAATTGATGAGACTGTAGCATGGTCGAGACCCAGAAATCTTTTTGCTGTGAGTAGTCACATGAGAGTTAACCAATATGAATGTAATGTCTGAGGAACAATGATTTGATGAATGACGGATATTATATATGCATTGTCCCCATTTTGATCACACAAGAGAGGTCAATGGGACTATATATCATTTCAAATAAGGGATACACATATTCATGCTGAGTAGAACATGCAACCAAATAGGAACCGGGTGACACTTGAATAAGAGATTCATTTGCTTTGTCCCATCAAATTACAAAAGTGGAAAGGAATCTATTTCATTCAAATTGTAAGTTTATTACCGAGTCTAGGGTCCACAGAAATAGCAATCCCAGCGAAGCATAGAAGACTTGTTGTGGGGTAAGTCCAATGGCATTCCATGCAGCAAGCCCGCCCAAAATAGCAGCAATCTGCAGATTTCTCTGTATAGAACCAAGAGTTGCATCCACCGGTGATAAAAGAGACGGTGCTTCTATGCCATTCAACCTCAATTCATCCAAGGTGTAAAGTCTTTGAGGCACCTACATTCAAATATATGCATGACGCAGACTCCAATCTTTCCTGGCGCCATGTTAAGGAAATTGCATATTGATGTAGAAAGAACTTAAATTATTAAATGAAAATCCATGGCATATGACTTAATTGTTGTGATGTGGTTATAACTTAAAACCAAATTATTTAGCAGGTACAGAGCTATGAGAAGCTCCCTTTGATAAACTGCAGACAACCAAACCCCACCTACGTTTTTGCAAGATGCCGAAGCCAACCCAGAAAAAAGAAATTGAAAGATACTATAAAATAGAATTAATAATACCAAAGTCATTAATCAGGACTGCAGATGACTGCTGTTTTCAAATGTTAATAGGGCAAGAAGAAAAACGAATTTTAGACACCGCAACATCCCATATGAGTTTTGATGTGAACCGTTTCAGCTAAGTTGACACGAGTTAGCATCAAGCGTAGGAGAAGGATTAATTAAATCTTAAAGAAACTTGAGAAGAAATTCAGAAAGAACAAAACCTGCCTGGCAGCACCGAAACATCGAAGCCCACCAGGCTTGCCCTGCAAATCCTTGACGAGTGCGAGTGCAGCTCTATCATCCCCCTTAGCAAGTTCCTTCTCTAATTGCTGCAGTAATTGTCGCGTCGAAACCCCAACTTCGGCGGAGCATCTGGCCCTTGATGCAAATAGCTGAAGCTTCAGACGCTTAGGACATGACAATGTCGCACCCACATACTGAATCAGAGTACCCATTTGATAAAACGAGGAAATTACTATCGCGTCCAATGTCGGAGCATTTGACTATTTTCCAAGGATTCAGCGTTTGGATGTGAGTATTTATACCATTCTGTGTTATCCACAAATAAAGATGACCGGTTGTCCACCTCATCCAAGAAAAATTGAAAATACAAATATAATCCTTTTTAAGGGGAAAATACTCAGAATTCATACTGACATAGGATGATCACACAATCCATAGCAACGAAACGGCACCGTTCGATGAGTCATTTGCTTTACCTTTAGCATATTGGGCAGGCAGGGGCCTAAATTCTAGCAACTAAGATGCTTTGGAATAACTAGTGAGCTTGCGCATCTGCAACAAAACCCCAGGCTTAAACCGTTATACCATTTGGGGTCAAAAAAACAAGAGATCTTTTTCAGCCTTAAAACGATCGCTTAGATTGAACGTTTGAGTAAAAAAATCTTACGCGCCTGCCTTCAGTCTGAACTGAGATATATCTATGATGATGTTGATATTAAATTGAATATTGTCTAAGATAAATATTCACAATGTTTCATTTAAAATCATCGCGGCGAAGGTGCCACCCTGCAAGGCTCACTTCAAAGGGGGCTCATTAGAAGGTTTTCCCGGATAATCGTCCAAAGTTAGAAACGTTGTTGATGGGACCATTTCGAATTAATATCGACCGATGTTATGAGTAGCTTAATCAAACATATAGAACCGTATCAACACGAATCGCGTTGGGTAAGCGCAAAGAAAAGTAGAAAATAAAAAATTTTGCAAAAGGATAAACCTGTTCAATGAGCTTGAATTTACTAGAGGCTAAGTATTATAACAAGGAGAAGCAAACCCAACATGTGCTTTATAACTACAACAAAATCTAAAATTCTTGAGAGGCAGAACCAATTTCGCCCTTCCCTTGACCCGCCTTCTTAGGAAGCAAAGTCTGGTGAATATTAGGTAAGACACCTCCATTGGCGATTGTCACCGACCCCAAAAGCTTGCTAAGCTCCTCGTCATTCCTCACTGCAAGCTGAATGTGCCTCGGAACAATACGATTCTTCTTATTGTCTCTGGCAGCGTTCCCGGCGAGCTCTAGTACCTGAACATTCACACCATCATCAGCAACCATAACCAAATCTTGATCAGACAGAGCCCACTTCCCAGATAAACCACGAACTAAAACTTTGACAAGAACTGATCACAGAAGCATCGGATCATAGGTACTAAACCCTAAAAAACGAAAAAAGTGATTTGAACAAACCTCAGCAGCAAGATACTCGAGGACAGCAGAGAGATATACAGGAGCCCCAGCACCGACACGCTCGGCATACTTGCCAGCCTTGAGGAAGCGAGCGATCCTTCCGACGGGGAACTGAAGACCCGCCTTATGCGATCTTGATACTGACTTAGTGGCCTTAGGCTTGCCCCTGCCACCTTTAGTCGTACCACCGGCGGAACTCATGTTTCGCTTCGGTCGAACCTAACCCTAGTATTAGCAGAGAAGAGTGTCTGGAATTCAAAGCGCAATAGCGATGAGCTCGGGGAATGCATTTGTATAGGCCCCGGACTGCGCGCTGATTGGTTGATGGGGTATCACACGGATTGCCAGCCTGGCTCTATTTTGAGATTCGCGGGAAATTGCCTTTTCGTTTTCGAACATTTGCGAGCCATTACGTTTCGCTTGTTCTGGAACCGCGGATGTCCCCCGCGCCCCTCATCACTCATCAGTCATCAGTCATCAGTCATCAGTCATCACCCAAGCATTTGCTTTTTATTTTTTTAATATTAACATTTGCTTTAATAGTTATTACTCCCTCCGGCTTCTAATTATAAGACAACATTTGAGAATTGGTTTTGGTCCTAATTATAGGATAACATTCTAATAATTGTCAATTTTTTCCTAAAATATCCCTATTTTATTCTCCCAAGTGTGTTTGATTTTTTGTGAGTATATGTATGTGGACACGTATACTCTTTCAGTTAACGAAACCTTTAGATATATATATGTGTGTATCCATGTATGTATATATGTGTGTCTACACACAAATATCTATAGACACTATATATATCCATGTATGTAAATATTTATTATCAATTATAAATAATAAAAAGAGTAAATAATAATACTAATTTCTTTCTTTCTTCTTTTCTCCGTCGTTATATAAGTATATATTAAATAAGACCATATGGAAAGGTGTGGAGGCAGAGCTATGGGTGAAGGAGGAAAAATCTAACCTGAGAAGCTGATAATGTCCTGGGTATCCAACTTTACATTTTTCTTCTTCTTGTGTTTCACAACTTAGATTTCTAAGATGTTCAACTCGGTTCTGGAATGCAGAGTTTACCGAGCCTGACTCAATTATACAGACAATTAAATGTAAGGGTACAATTAACTAAAGGGGGGTTTACATCATATATGTTTTTAAAAGAGTAAATACCCATTTTGGTCCCTGACAAAAAAAAGACCTGTATTCATCCTTTTTATGGGACTAAAAATGACCTTTTAGAAATTTGTGAGGGATCAAAATATCTACCAATTGACCTTTATTCGTCCTTTTTATGGAATAAAAATGACTTTTTTTTTTGTCAGGGACTAGAAAGGATATTTACTCTTTTTAAAAATGTTTTGTTCCTTTCCCTGCTTTAAGCTTAAATAGAGAATAATTAATTAGTAAATTATTTATTAAATTAATTATTATTTATAATTCTAAATATAATTATAAAATTATATTTTTTATTAAAAAAAAAAAAATTTGACCCCAGGAATTGACGCATGTGGCGTCAATTGATCTGACGCCACTTGTGGCGTCTGCAACTTAGCAGTGGTGTCAGACAGTTTGACGCCACTTGTGGCATCATCATTAGTTTGGAAAATAGTTTCCAAACTGCTTTAATTGGGTAACTTTTTATTTTTAATTATTATTTTGGTAAATTTCCCGACATTATTAATTTTTTATTTTATTTATTTATATTAAACTATATATTGTATCCTAAAATATTTTTTATACCCAATATCTACCGCAAACTGTGGGTTGCTTTCGTCTTGAAGTTGTCGAAGCTGGATAAATATCTACCGCAAACTGTGGGTTGCTTTCGTCTTGAAGTTGTCGAAGCTGGATAAATTGCTCATCCAGATAGCCCTTTTCAAAGCAGAAAACAGATGAGATAGCTCAAGAAACAGATTATAAACTTGCCGTTATGCCTCCCAGAAAGTGTAGTGGTATTCAATCGTGCAGTACATGAATCATACTTACCTCCTGAAACAGGGAGGCCGTATAATCAACTAGCTGCCTCTGCAACCTAATCACACTTTCCATTGTTGCTCTCTCAGTGTTGAACCACTCACTTTAGATCTTAAGATGTTCGGTTCATCTTTCTTCCACGCCCAAGTTTATATACTACGAGTTCTGTTTCTCTAGAGTGGTAATTAGTTACTGATTCCGAGCCAGAGATTCGGTAAATGTCAAATGTTATAACCTCTGATGGGGTGTTTTTATCTAAAAATGAGTTTTAAAGAAAGTGTTTTGTTGTGTTTCTGTTCCTCAAATATTATTTGTGAGCAACTTCAATCCTGTACCTAATATTTAGGAACGCAAGATCCAAGACTTTGATGTCACGTACCATCTTATCTTGTGTCATTTTCATTCAGTAATTATTGCTTCTTATATTCCAGTGCACTTACAGAGGTAAAAGGAATAAATATAAACAATTTCACAAAATCTCGGACATGATCTTAAGATTGGCCCTTTGACGACAAATTGAAGCCGTCAATTATGGTGTGACAATCACGCTTGTTTTCATGCCAATTCAGGCCACTTGCTTCATTGCTCCTTCAAGAGAAGCCAAATAACTCCATTGTCTCAGAGCTAAACTTCGACAGGAGATAACCCAAAAAAACGACATCAATTACTGTTACATCGAGTATCTCAAGAATTGTCCTCTGATTTTTGTGTCCTTGCAAAAGACAAACGAAATGCCAAGACAGTGGAGAGTAAGTTTTTAAAAAAACTCAAACAATTAAGTATATGGTATAAGATTGCCTCGAGGTTATTCAAGATCATATTGAAGTTTATCTTATCTTACCTTGTGTCCCTTCTTTGATCGCTATCCTATTGCATCTCACACCTACGTGGCTAAGTGCTTTTATATCATTCCAGAGATTACCACTAACGCTTTTGTTGTATATTTTGCAGCTGTCCACTTTTGACTGGTTCATCTCTTGAAACAAGAGACAATTTACCATAGGAGATACCCCACAACACACATTTCTTTCTTTCTATGGGGCGTGATGAAGTGGGGTAAGGTTGCTCTAGTCTACTTTGCTCTGCTTTTAACTTGATATATATTTGTTTATTGTGCTCTGTTTCTTTCTTTTGTGGCTGCATATTGTATCAAATTATTGGTGAATCAGAGCGAAGTTCTCCGGGGAGGGGCCTGGAGGTGCTTTTGCACACGTGTCGCCGGCTCAAACGTTCAGTAGGGGCAATCGGTGAATAGTAAGAGGGTACTCGTGCTTTTAAGTATGCACGAGTTGTCTCTTTGAGCACCATGCCAGAGAGGGGTCGCTTGAACTTAACTGTTGCATTTATACGTCAAATGCGAAATGATTTTTAGTTGGAAACAACAACGTTGCTTTAAATTTTTCCTCTTGTCAAAAAAAATAGTTATAATACCGATAAGCTCAAAACAAAGATGATCTTAGGTTAGAGGGTAAAAAAGTGTTTTCCTCGGAAAAACACAATCTCATTTATATTCTTCCTTTTCATGTTACCCGTAGGCAAGAACAAGAGTGAACAGTAATAAGTTTTGGGCGGGCCAGAAAGAAGATGGCACTCACTGTATCACAAAGTGTAATCTTAGCTGTTGCCACCAGAATATCGAATAGGGGATGTTGATATTGATTGGAATAAGTTAAACCGGAGCAGCAGTTGGCTCCATCAAATCACTTAATTGCTTTCGCTTTCAAATGTGACATTTTTCAACGGTGGGCACCCCAGGCATGTTAATGCTCATGAGTCATGATTGTTCTGCAGCACACAATTTTTTCACATTCTCTTCTCAACCTCGTTCATTTTTCAAAATTATTTTTCCTATAACTTCACATCATTTTCCCGCCAGTTTAGGCCATATACGTTTTCATTACTCAGGTACTATTGTTTTCCCTGTATATTCATATCTATTGACTTTGCTGTTGAATCAAAACAACAGGAGCATCGTTTTCCAACTGTTCAAATTTTCAAGAATTTTATATCTGGGGGGAAAAAAATTCCTCAGTTTCTAGATGCACATAAAATGAAATTGGTCAGTACCAACTTTGCATGAAAAAAATGGCGCTATCAAAAATTACGAGCCAGATGCGGGGTTTGAAATTCAGGAGAAGGAACTACCCTTTTCAATAGTTAGCCAAACTCTACATAATTGAGCCATATGCTGCCCACATATTACTGCAGAGGTTACAATGCAGCAGTTATGTGAGTAGCATATTCATCACTGGTATGTACAATTCACTTCGTTTTCCATGCACAAACACTATAAAAAGCCTGTTTTCACTCCAAGGAGAAACTAGCAATAGATGACTAGCTCCAGAGTAATATAGTTCATGTTAGTACTAACAACCAAAGCTATCAAGATCCCAGGGCAATCTTCTTGTGTTGATTGAGATCATTTAGATGCTTGGTTGAGTTGTATTCTTGTGCATCCAGAAGCTCTTGTGAGTATGTTCTAAGGAAAGACCGCCTCCGGCTTGCATTTGTAGATTCCCTTGCATAGTCATCATTCCTTAGCAGCATTGCAGCCTGTTCCGAACACAGAAAACATGATCCAACATTCTTTTTTTCCCTCTCATCTCTTCTCTCTCAGGAAACACAAGATAATTGAATCATGATTCATGACAATTAAATGTATCTTCCAGATGAGTTCATGACAATGTCCATTGTGCAGGGTCTGAAAGCAGTTGTAGAAATTCAACTTTCTAGGTTGTGTACTTGCCTGACTCATGCAGGGACGTAAGACAGCAGAGTGCTCCACGCACAGAGATGCTGTCAGAACAACCCGATCCATCTGTTCTCTTTCAAAGTCGTTCCCAAGACAAGGATCAACAAGGTCCTTCATATTATCATCATCAAGCAAAGGCTTTGCCTACAAGAAATCACCATTAGTCTAAGCTTCTCAATTCTCATGTAACAACAGCAAGATGATGCAGTATAAAACAATCTTTAATTAGAGAAAATGATTTACCCATAGTACAACACTAAGCTGATTTTCATCCACAGCTGGACGCCCAGTTATAAGCTCCAACAGTATAACCCCAAAAGAATAAACATCAGTTTTCTCGTCCACTATGCCATGCATGAAATATTCAGGAGCAAAATACCTGCCAAGCAGATAAAGAGAGGAGGACACCATATCATTAATTACAAACTCAATCTCTAGAGTAAACTGTTTTTAAAAAAAATTCTGCATACCCAAATGTGCCTTCAAACTTCGATACATTATGGTGGCTCAATTGTCTGGGTAACCATTTTGCCATCCCAAAATCACAAATCTGGAGAAAATCTCATCTAATCATGATCTGATAAGTTACATAAAAGAGAGACGGTTCATGTTGCTACCTTGATGATGTAACTGTTTGAGATCTATTCTTAACATTGGATATTGAAAGATGGCCCCTTGGTAGGATTATAATTAATATGACTGGCTACTAAACAACTATAGATTTATGCAAAATCTTAAGAGCATGATGTTCATGATTTAATATCTCTATGAATGATTGGCATGTGACAACACTCGTGAAGACAAAGGAGGCCAAATAACGCATACATGGAGCCTTTTGATTTTGAACCTTATGCAAGGTACCAATGCACAAAATTTATTTCATCATTCCATCCAAGGAAACATAAAAACTACCTGTGGCTCAAAGCTTTCGGTGAGCAGGATATTATCTGACTTAATATCTCTATGAATGATTCGCCTGTGACAGCACTCATGAAGGTAAAGAAGGCCATTGGCTATGCCCAGAGCAATCTTATACCTTTTACTCCAATCTAACTTGTTTTTACTTGGACCTGGAATATGTCAGCAAAGAGTAAGGACCAAGGAATAAATGACTAAATCTACCTATAAACAGCCGAGAAAATGCAGACTGGCTGCAAACCATGAAGGAGAGATCCTAAGCTTCCGAGCGGGGAAAGTTGGAAGACAAGGTGCATTCCTCCTACATCACATCCAATAAGCTTTGCAATATTGGGATGGTCAACATGAGCAATAATGCCCAGCTCAGATAGAAAGCTTGCAGTCTTCTCGTCTGGAGTCCCTTTAGTTAGTCTCTTGATAGCTACTAGACTACCATCTTTGAGACGACCCCAGTAAACTTCAGAATAGCCACCTCTTCCAATCAAATTTTCTGCAAATAAAAATAATTCCTTATAAGACCATCCGCTTAGATAGGTAGCACGAATTTCCAAATGAGTACTTCTCCAATCAAATTATGCTACACTTGATGACTTGAGTAGGGGACAAAATGAAGGGATTAATTCCAAGAACAGACCACAGACCATTACTAAAATGGTTGGTTGCATTTCTCAAATCAGAGAGTGTGAAGTTCGCCAATGAAGATCTGAACTTGTATGCATTATTAGTCAAAACAGGGTTTTCTCTGCTGCTTTTGCTTTTCCCTTTTGGTACCGTTGGCGCAACATGAAAAGGGAAGGAGGCTAGACGCTTCATTGATCTCTTTTTCAAATGTTTGAAATATTTGCTCCAACTAATTTGTGCCCTGTTGGACATTGAACAACGGTTCTCCATTTCGGATGATTGTAGAGAAGAATCAAAGTCACGATAGCAGACCTCTAACACTCCTCTAGGAGATGAAACGTCTTCTTTCTCTTTCTCCAGTTCAAAATGCCTCAAGTCTGACATAGGATTGAAATGGAATTATAGGCAGACCAAAAATTTAAAATAAGAAAACAAGAAGAGTAGTTTAATCTTTGGGGTGCAAGAACCTTGGGCAGAAGTGGAGGAACGAAACAGAAAGCTTCGTTTTTTATGTTTGACCAAAGAATCATCATTCGCTGGGACTGTCTTTGTGTTGTTGACGGAATCCATTTTACTGTTACTGCATAGCATGCAATTTCAATGCTTTAGCAATGGAAAAGAACCTATTACTGCAATTGTTGTCCATAGAGCGAAGGATTAAGAAGTGTAAACAGAGTACAAAACAGAACTTGAAACATAATTCGCTCCATTACACACACCTGCCTGCAACTTATCACTAACTAGCCAAAAACATATAAAATACTAGCAAAAACTGAATCACGTAAATGGAAAATGTACCTTTTTGAAAGTATGGAGCCGAGAATTATGGGAGTGATAAGGTGTGTTTAGAAACCCAGAGAAAAATAACGTGCACCGGATTCTCCTATTCCCTTGGGCATTTGGCTATCATGCGAATACCATATATGGGCAGCCCGAAGCTAAGACTCGGTAACTTGCCAGGTCTTGACAAAGAATTGCTTCAAAAACATGCAAAACTTCATACTTTCGAATCATAATTAGGATTAACGAGAACTTGTAGATTCATAACTCGAAGGTTATATATCTGCAAAATCCGCAATATCGCACCCATCATATCAACATCAGGGAAGAAAGAAAACAAAGAGGAAAGAGATGCATGTAATTTTGCCCCCGTTAAAATGACAAAACCAAACAATGGAACGTGGCGGAGTGTCATACCATAAGCAACCAACATTATGGGAGGCCATGTCACCGCCATTCGCCATGAAAGCTAACACCTTGCAAAATAAATAAAACAAAAGGAGGTCAATGTGGTACAGAAAACCGACACAGAGATCATAAAACGGTCGCGTTATAGTGGCCTCGGGAACGGTAAAGGTGTTGTTTTTTTTTTTTTTAAATATTCTTCTCGTAAAGCTATCGATTCTTCTGGGTTACGAAATCAAGCATTGAATCGCTGCTAAGCTCAAAAGAACTCCGGAGAGAAGCCAATAATAATAATGCCTGGCCTACGTCTTCTCCTCCTATATTTGAAGGAAGCCTCCACAAAAAGCGAGTCTTCACGAGGTAACGTGTCAGCCATGAGGCAACGTTGTTTTTCTCTTCTCCCCATCCTCCTTCTCTTATGCTCAGAAATCGAAACGTGGGGTTTTCTTGTCTGACATCATCCTTAGTCACACTAATCTCAACTTTGGGCCTTGGCTTGGGCTTTTCTTGGCGCTTTCGGGCTAATAAAAATTCCCATGGACGCAATGGAATTTTCGGTTGTCGAAAGGCGAATTAACATTAAAAAAAAACATCTGATTAATCATTTAATCAATCACAGTACAGAAGTTGATGGATCACGCTTCATTCATGTTCATTTTCAATGGGTTAAAATGAGGGGAGCAGGCCAGCAGTAATGGTACGTACACATAATAATTAAATAGAATGACAATTGGGATGGTTGAGAATTGAGTGAGAAGGGTAGGCTAACAGGGTTTGAATGCGCGTGGGACTCATTCATTAAATTCAACAAACCTATAAAATACGGTTGCATGGGAAGGTCAGGAGGTGGACGCAAGTAATTAAGTGGTAGAGAAACAGGGATGGCATTTTTGTAATAAAAGAACCGTACCGGTTGGCATATGTATAGAGAGAATAAAGAAGCACAAGCTAAGTAAGATGAATGGCTCACATATCAGAGTGATGATGGAGGCAGGAGAAGCGAGTGAGTGAATCATTGAAAGTCGGGTTGACACAAGTGATAAGCAGATAAAGAACTAACAGGGGTACACAAATGGTAAACGACCCAAGAAAGCTCTCGAAAAACGTCGGATCTGAATAACGCTGTAAAGTCCGCTCTAACTTCTCTTCTCGCTCTCTCTTCCCCGTCATTTAATTTCCCTCTGCGGTTCCCTCTCCGTCGGCTATGCCGTGAGTGCCTCCGTCTCTGATCTTCATGCATTATCACACACACACAAACATATGTACGTACGTGCACGACGTGATGGATGGTCGTCGTTTGTATATGTATGTATTACAGGCGGGATTCTCGTCGCCTATAGAATCACAGATCATGCAAGATTTGGGACTATCCTTATCACAGGTGATTCAGTGTGTGTGTGTGTGTATCGCCATCTTGTTCCACTTCCACTCTCGTATAAAGAGACATGTTGGGTGTTATATGCGCAGCACTCGACACGTTTGGTTCAATGTTGACGATAGGAGGGATGATCGGTGCAGGTGTGAACGGCAAAGTAGCCGATCATTTTGGGCGGGAAAGTGTAAGTGGATCTTTCCACTTCATATATATATATCTATCACTTGTATTTTTGTTCATACATATAATTAGTAATGTTAATTCATTATTTGTTGCATGAAGAGCAGGCCATGTGGTTCGCTGACATTCTTAGCACAGCAGGCTGGCTAGCAATAGCTTTTGCCAAGGTTCTCCAGATTTTATAATATAATCTTTTATCTCTTAAATTTGCTCTCATTTTGATTTTGATAAGTTTTAAGTAAGAGATTTTGGTACCTTAAAAAGTAAAATGATATAAATTTTTATTCAATGATAGAATCAATGTAAACAGAATGGAATTAAGGACCAAATAAAACCTATTATTTAAAACTAATTGAAAGATTGTATTAAACCTATAGCATAATATAGTAGTTTAATTTCTGCATGCAAGCACGCTTCTAAGTTTTTTAACTAACAAATATCTCATAGCTTCTTGCAGGATTATATTATTGGGTGCTGATCCTTGGAAGGCTCTTATCCGGCGTTTCGAATGGAATCGTATCGTTCGTGGTAATCGCCAAGTTCCAAGATTAACACCAGCTCTTTCTAAGACTACTGTACTGAGTTTAGTTAATGAAAACAGGCTTATATCAATTAAATGATCACGTGCAACCTTCCTTTGTTTAATTATTCAACAATACTGTTCCGTTTTATAAATCACTTTTATACAAAAAGTTTGTTTCAAAATATAAAAGTCATTTATAGGGTAATAAAATGAGCTTTTGACAATTTTACCTTTCTTTAATAATAGGAGAGAGAGAGAGAGATGTAAATGTAAAGAGATAAAGGAAAATGAGAGAAAATGTGCACTCTAAATAAGGGAAGATATGAACAAATATATCCGTTTAATACTTTTAATACTTTTATTGTTTTGCGAGAATGTGGTATAAATGACTTATAAAAAGCAACAAAGTGGTATGATACTACTTTTAATTTCAATCCTTAATATAAAAACTACTTTAATCTAATTTAGAGTGATTAATGCTTAAGAGTAATGGATGTAGGTGCCAGTTTTCCTGGCAGAGATAACGCCAAAGCATATGAGAGGAGCTAATTGGGGCAGCAAATCAGGTAAAATAATGAACTAGGAAGTAATTACGTGATGGGTTCAAAATATGAATAAACCGGCACACACATATATATAGTTGGAGATTTGTAAAAGCCCTGCATGCTGCTAATTAATTATGCTGTTACGTTGCTGATGTGTTCGGGTATTTCTTTGGTATATTTCGTGGGCATCATCGTTAAGGTGGCGCATTTTGGCTCTAATAGGTGCACTGAGTTGGAAGCAGATACTCTTCCCAGCGGTTCTCTCCCCATTTTTCATTATCTTTAAATCCTAACCGTCAAATTTTGATTCAAACGTCTAGAGGGAGACATATCATTTCTTTCAAACTACTGCATGCAGTAATTTTGAAGATAATGAGGGATGGAGAGAGAGAGGCATTGATGAGAGAAAATGGACACCAGTGAGTCTCTTATTCACTGCATTTAATTTTCAAGATTCACATCTCCCTGCCTACTTTCCTTTTACTTTATTGGTTTTCTATATATATTATCAGGTGCCCTTCCTTGTGTAGTGCAAGCCCTGGGATTAGTCTTCACTCCAGAGTCTCCTAGATGGTGGGAATTTTCTAACATTACCAAAAAAAAAACAGTGGATAGTGATGTAATTTAGCGACAGAGTTGTTCGATTCCGTTGTCAACTAAACTGTCACTAATTAATTAGAAATGGAATTCCGTCACTAATGAACTGTTTTTTAGAGTATAATCTTTAAAAAATGATGAGTGAAATGCTATAATTGTAGATAAAATTCACGGGTAATATGGAATCAGAATGGTACAGAAGATCTGAGTCGCGCACGTAGACGCTGTCCTATAGAGTTATTCCGCAACCACCGGCAAAGAGGAAACGGTACTCCCTAGGATTGAGCAGACCCTTCTTGTTCTATGACAAGGCGGCAAAACTGACGGAAGATATTGGTAATCGACAACAAAAATTAGGCAGAGAAGAGAAGTTTGAATTATTCGTACCGAGCACTTCGTCCGATTCCCTTAAACACTGTCCGTGGAGAACCAACGGATGTGAAACCTTTCGGACTACACGCCCCTCACAACCCAACAGACACCACTGGAAAAGGCGAGTCTTTTTGGTGACAACGGTAACTTCGCGCGGATGAGCGCTCGGCCGTTTGCAACTGTTGGTCATGAAGGGTTCTCAACTTTTAAACCCCAAAATATGGAGCATTTCCGGTAAGTCTCAAAAATAAATTATTATTTTAGGAAACTAAAATAATATTTCGGAAGAGCAAAATATTTCCATAAAAGTGCCGGTATCATGTATTACTCACGCAGGGGAAATCGCTGGATTTCCAGCGTGTTTGCCTCTTGGTGGCCTACTATTGTGCGCACGAGCCCACCACTCCTCAAGCCTCTTTACAAGCCCAATATCACATGATTCTATATATAGGCTTGTATTCTCCTTTTCCCAAACAATGTGGGACTTAGTTTCTTTAACACACCCACACATATACTCACATGTTTACAACAATAATTACTAGCTAGTTTTTAAGATAATATTTTTGCAATAACTCCGGTATCACAACAAATTAAATTCAGGCAAAGTTTGGTGAAAAATATGACTTTGAAGCATCCCTTCAACGGCTTAGGGGAAAGACTGCAAATATAAGTCTAGAAGCAGCTGAGATCAGAGTAAGTGAGTAACCATGTTCCCACTTCTTCGTTTAATTTTCATGAATTTTTAACCATTTATTGCTTAGCAAGTTTGACAGATATAATGAAATAATGATCACACTGATTCATTTATGGTCTTTTCTTTTTTTTTGAGTGAAAAGGGAATTTATTTAATCAACTAAAAGGAAGTACAACAGATAGCAATTACAGAATGAGATTAAAAGTAAAAAAACTCTTAAGAGTATGAACAACAAGGGACTTGATCTGAGAAGAAATTCCAGTGGAGTTGAAGGACTCATCAGTAAAGATTCTTCTGTTGCGGACATCCCAAAGCTTCCAGCAAGTGATACAAATGCCTAACTTCCAGGAGGTATCTAGAGAAGGAGAATGGATGATTGAGGACAGCCAGTCCTGGATTTCCAGTCTAAAGAGATCATTGCACATATCAGCTGGGAGGATTTTCCTCCAAACCATCGAGGGAAGGTCGCATCCTTTAAGAGCATGGTCCAGGCATTCTGTGCTGTGTCGACATAAGGAGCAAGACCTATCAGATGTCATACTCCGCCTGAAACGCTCTTCATTAGTCAGCAGCTTACCTTGGAGAAGAAGCCAGATGAAGGTTTTAACTCTTTGTGCCATAGGTAGTTTCCACATTTTTGAATTTATGGTCTTTTCTGATCACAAACGTCATGCCCTCTTTTATAGAAACTGCGGAACAACATTATATTCAAAATCCACATTTTGGGAAATGTTTCAGACAAGATATGCCCATTCACTAATCGTAAGCCTATAAACTACTTAACAATTCAAAACTAAATGTAGTATACTCTTGGGTTTTCCTTAAATTTATTGTAATATGTTTCAGGTTGGACTTGGGTTGCTTTGCTTATTGTGTTAGCTCAATATTTGAGGCAGCTGGTAAAATTAAAACTATGTCTCATGACAAGTAACAACTCACATAATAATAATGTTACAGAATTGATAAACCATATTTTGAAGCCTTTCCCATACCTCTCATATATAGGATTCTCAAGTTGCAATGGAACAATATCAGTTGCCATTATTCAGGTACAAATATATGTGAGTATGAGGTGGAAACCATTTAAGTTGACTTCAGATTATTCATATGATGGGCAGGTTCTGGCTAGAGCTTTAGGTGTAGTATTAACAGATAAATGTGGAAGACGACCTCTTTTAATGGTAATTAAGATTCAGAACGACGAACGTTTTTGGTATTCCCAGCTGAAAAAGTGAGTATAGCTGACATATTTTTTTGGCATAGTGGTCTGCGAGTGGATTGTGCCTGTGCTGCTTCCTTGTGGGCTTGTCCTTTTGTTTACAGGTTCATTAATTCTTCCCCAACATTATAATAGTCCCTCTTTTCTTGATATCTTTGTTTAAGAATCTACACCATTATTGATTCTTTTTCATGAGCAGCAAATGAATCCCTCCAACAAGATAACTCCCCCTTTGGTCCTCCTTGGAGTATTGGTAATAGAATATTAATAACATTCATGTGCTTATGATCGTGAAATTAATTACTGTACTGTTGTGAATTATGAATGATGAGAATGAACCGAAACGTGAAGTGGCTAGTGGGCTCTTATGAATATTCAGGGGTACAAACATTATATGTTATCGAGCAGGAATGGGAGGAGTACCATGGTTGATAGTGTCAGAGGTTTGTGACTCACAGTACTCAAACTTTGCCTTGATGATTAAGTAATCACCGGTATGTTAAAAAAAACAACAGTGAATCTGCATGTGAAACAGATTTATCCCATAAAAATAAAAGGTTCGGCAGGAAGTTTGGTGACAACGAGCTGTTGGATATGTTCTTGGATTGTGGCTTACACTTAAAATGAGATGGCACAATGGAGCTTACCGGCCAGGTGGCAGGTAGTACATTTTAATCACTCCATCTATTTGTCTTTCTTAATTATTTGATATTTTAATATAATGACGATATTATAATAATAATAATGGTGGGGGCAGCAACCTTTTTCATATATGCAAGTGCGTGTGGGTCAAGAGTTGTGTTCGTGGCAAAGCTTGTTCCAGAGACAAAGGCCCGAACTCTTGAAGCCATCCAAACATCAAGCTTCACTCCAACTCGCAATCCCATTCATAGTCAATTCTGATTTATTCCTATGCTCCCTCTAATCATTATAAGGCACTAACTAACAATTCTCACAAACCAAGAAAAATAGTTAAAGTCAATAAAGTTGTCCTAGAATTACATAATTTCCAATATTTCACCTACTAATTGCATTAAATTCTAATATCATATTAATTATTACTCTCACCCATTACCATTATTAATTATGAGCATACATAAAAAAGATAATTAATGCTCATTGGGAATATGTAAGTGCCTTATAAAAAAAATCAAATACATTTACTAGTTGGTGTCTTATAATAAGGACCAAAGGAAGTACTTGCAATAAGTATTATATTGTTGTAGGATTTGATTTCAACACTCTAACGATGTGGGGGACGACGTTGTTTCTACTTTTGCAATGAAAGAAATTGCATCTAATTTGCGAATGGCTGGGATGAAACTAGATAACTTGGGAAGAGCATACGAGCAGTTGCAATCTCAAGCTTCCTCTTTCCTTTTGTTCTCTCTCCAATGGAAAGATTTGCAGGAACATTTTGATTCCCTCAGCAAAATGATTGGAGATCGCTTGGAAAGTCTTAATGTCCGTGAAAAGGAGGATGAGTTGAAGGAGAATCAATTGAGTGTGTTCCAGAAGCGCTTGCAGGGAAGATTAAAAGTGGGGTAAATCACATAGAAAGAGGGGTGATGAAACAGTGTCGTTTTGAAGGCAGCTGCAGATGGATTTTTCTATAGTAAATGCAGAAATGTTATTCCTTATATATATATGGGGAAATCATTTCTGCTTTTAATGCAGAAAAGTAATCTGCAGCAAGTACCAGAATGTTGTTGTTTCAATTATTTTGGTGATCAGCCTTAATTTCTAATTTTGCGTGGCACTGTTTCAGACCTATTCCATTCTCCTCCTTATATCTATTTTGTCTCTTCTTGCCACTAAATATGTCGCAGCAATTCCGGTCGACTCTTCCATAACAAGTCTGTGAATGGAAGAATTGTACAGATGAATAAATGGACCCCCAGCGATTCTGTTCAACTCACGATCGCGATACAGACGCAAATAACAGCAAATATCACCGAGCAACAGCGTTTCCCAGTCACCCATCCGATGGCCGAGTTATGGAAGATTCGAACAGAGTCGCTGGGGGTCCATTTATTCATCTGTACAATTCTTCCATTCACAAACTTGTTATGGAAGAGTCGATCAGAATCGCTGTGGCGTGTTTAGTGGCAAGAAGAGACGAAATAGATATAAGGAGGAGAATGGAATAGGTCTAAAACAGTACCACGCAAAATCAGAAATTTAGGTTGATCAACAAAATAACTGAAATGACAACGTTGCGGTACTTGCTGTAGATTACTTTTCTGCATTAAAAGCAGAAATGATTTCCTATGTATGTATATATATGTATATATATAGGTGACATATTTAATTCATTTATTGTCTGCAGTTGTCTGCTGCTGCAATGTGTTTGAGCTGCTTTCTTACGGTTTGCTTTGAGAAGACACACACTCTCTCTCTTAATTGTATTGTCTGCAGTTGTCTGCTGCTGTAAGGTGTTTGAGCTGCTTCCTTACGGGCTTGTCATTTTGCTTTGAGGTCATATACACCAGTTTTTGTGGTTCACTGCGCTTCTGTTCGTCACAATGTTAGTGCCGGAGACCAAGCAGCGGCGGAGCCAGGGGGTGCTAGGGGTGGCCCCGCCCCCCTAAAATTACAGAAGTTGACCCAAAATTTTAGAAAATTGTATTTTAGTCTTATAAAAATTTTAACATTTTCACTTTTGTCCCTAGTAGAAGTTTAATGGAGGGACTAAAATGAAAATATTGAAATATATATGAGGCTAAAATATAATTTCTTAAAATTTTGGGTCCAATTCTATAATTTTCTCCCCCTAATTTCAAATACTGGCTCCATTGTGTTCTTTTCTTTAATTTTCGCCCCCCCTAATTTTAAATCCTGATTCCGCCCCTGAGACCTAGGGTCGAAGTTTGGAGCAAATCCATGCATCATCACTCACCCATCTTCTTCCACTCTAAATCTATTCGAACCTTTTTTTATTTCCCAGTAAATCCACTTTAATTCAGACAGAAATACTGCAAATAATATTGCTCTTGCATGATCGAGTTATATATGCTTATGAGTAGTGTAACTTTATTTTGAGATATTTTTCATTGTCATCATCTTTGGGATGAGATTCTTAAAAAACACTTGGGAATCTTGCTTATTTCCCCGTGCATTACTGCATGCAGCAAAAGTTATTATAGTTAATTGCGGTGACAAAGCATATGGAAGATTATATCGTGGGGGCTGCATGCATATATTATTGGTCTCACTATTTGGATAGAAATCTTCAGGAACAGAACAAATTAAAGGTGATGTACACCAAACACCTTTCGGTCTAGGAGTACAAGATGTAACCTTTGTGACACTAGGTGATCGATTCGATCCCCAAGGTAATATGCTTGCCATCCAAAAACTCCAAAAAAACAGAACACGGTGGTATACTGCCAAAAAAGAACAACAACAACGTACGCCTGACTTCTGTTCTCCAAATATAATAATTTTTTTAAAAAAAATCTCCGGCTAGCTGAAATTAATTGATTAAATGTTCAAACTCGAATGGAATTTTTTTTCTTATAGCTTTATCAAGCACATGGTGGCTGACCCAAAATGAGAAGCAAATGATGTGTAAAACGTATACACAAGTGTCATCCACTTGATTGGATGACCAATTAATTAACGAAATATAACCACCGCCCTCTCGCTCCGTTGGCCACATGCAAATTCAATAAACAAGTTTGAAAATTTAGTCTTACTTTGCCTGACGTTGGATTCAACTT
Organism: Acacia pycnantha; assembly: GCA_025563575.1. NCBI lineage: Eukaryota > Viridiplantae > Streptophyta > Magnoliopsida > Fabales > Fabaceae > Acacia > Acacia pycnantha. The sequence continues at coordinate 572,889 of JAMWYP010000161.1, forward strand.
TTCGCATGTAAACATTCATTAATAAAGTTTAACATCATTACCTAAATGAAACCATATTACCTGAATAAAGTTTAACATTAGAGCAATCATCAATATTTCTTTCACATAATTTAGCCGATCTTTAGAAAATTAACGTGAATATCATGCAAAATAAAATCCAGGAAAACGATGCAAGAGATAAGTATGGTGAATCTGCAACAAGCTGATAAAAAGTTTGAATTTAATTTAAAGTATAGGATCAGTAGTTGATGGGACGAAGCCAAAATATGATTTTGAACCTCAGGAAACAAGTAATTAATTAGAATAGACTGAGGTTAAAAGAAATGTGGCTTTAGCAGTCAATTAAATTTGTATTTTTGGGTGCATGCATGATATGGACGTCAAAATCCAAAGTCCAGAGGGGATGCGTAGAAGGGCCAAGTTGCGTAATGAAAGGAACGGAATTGGATTTTGTACAAAATAATGAAGGTGGCGGCCTTCTTTTTAGACTCGGTTGTTTTATTCAAAAGGCTCAGCCTCAGATCTGGACGGAGGCCAAGACTTGCTCTACCAATAACGGCTAATTTTATCAAGGTTTATTACAGTATCTATCTTCATATATTCATATATCTAGTCAATTGCATATATGTAATGCACTTAGCGTCCAATTTGTTTTGTTTCATCTATTTGATTTGTATTGGTTACAATCAATCTGAAATAATCAAAATGCAACTTTTTTTTTGTCCGATTTGAATATTTGAATATTTGAATTTTAAGGTCTGAGTATCTTGAACAATGTTACTTTTAATAAGAGGATATCTGTGCGTAAGGGAAAAAACCCGGCTAATTCGTTTATACTTCATACCTTGTATACTTTTTTTTTTATCCCCCACAACTCTCTTTTCCCCCCACCATTTTGTTTATTAATAAATAAAAGTTAGAGTAAATACAATTTCTGGTTCCTGACAAAAAACACAGACCCTATTTTTGTCATTGACAAAAAAACTGACCATTATTCGTCCTTTTTATGGGACTAAAAAGGACCTTTTGGAAATTTGTGAGGGCTCAAAATGTCCACCAATCGACCCTTATTCGTCCTTTTTATGGATTAAAAATGATTTTTTTTTTCAGGGACCAAAATGGGGTCCGTTTTTTATCAGGGGACCAGAAAGGATATTTACTCTAAAAGTTATATGTAATTGCTTCCTGCGTTTTAAAACAATAGCCGTTTGGGTTTTATCGACTCTGTTTCTCTTTGATATTTTACGGACCATTTTTTCCTTCAATAATGAAAATAATAATCAACAAAAAGTATTTGCCTAAAAATAATACATATTAGTCTCTCTGATTCTTATTATAAGTCAATAACTAACCATTCTCACAGACCAAGAAAAACAGTTAAAGTCAATAAAGTTATCTACAATTTAAGTAACTTCCAATATTAACCCTACTAATTGCACTAAACTTTAATATTATATTATTTATTACTCTCACCCACTACCCTTATTAATTAGGGGTATATATGAAGAAGAAAAAATAATACTCCTTGGAAACAAGTAAGTGCCTTATAAAAAAGACTAAATATATTTATTAGTTGATGCTTTATAATAAGGACCAAGTACAATTCTAGTAAAATATCATCATGGTATCTTGTCACAATTCAAGCTATTTATTAGTTTGGCAAGGAATATGCATTAACTTCTAAAATCTGGGTAAATAACTCCAATTTACTACATGGCTGCGTATATAATTCCAGTGGATCTTCTTCTTTAGTTATTACCACTCTGGTTTTATTTATATGTCCAATTTAACTAAATCTCATATAACAATGAGAGTTAGGTATCTCAATGATTAAAGAGTAAATTTCCAACTTTAATTTCATTTATAAATGAGTACCTTTTAAAATTTATTGTTAAATCTCTCTCATCTTTTTTTCTTTCCAACGTAGCTAATCAATCTCTCTCATACTCATTAATATGAACAAAATTGTCACAATCTCATTTATTTTGTCAAAATAGACTTATAAATAGGAATAAATTTTTTGGTCAAAATAGAGTTATAAATAGCACCAAAGTGGTACTATAGTTTGATGCGTTGAAAAGAGGGTTGAGCATTTGAGCAGAGAATGGCAGGCTATCATTGTAACATGTATCACTCTGATCCTATTTATAAGTCCAGTTGACCAAAAAATTTGGTCTTATTTATATGTCCAGTTTTATGTAATAAATGTGATTGTGACAATTTTACCCATATTAATTACACTCATAAAGATAGAGAGAGAAGAAACATTTAAAAAATATTCAATCATAAATGAGGGCAAAGTTGAAAATTTATCCACATAATCATTGTGTCAACTACTTCTTCTCCTTGGTATGTGAGATTCGGTCAAACTGGACTTATAAATAGTATCAAAGTGGTATGTAAATAATTAAAAGGGATTAATTATTGGTGAATGATCCGTGATATGATTGCTAATATCGCAATAACACACTTAAAGATGATACTCCATCCTATCTTAAATCGTGACGCGTGTCCCCATAATCACCGTATCCAACACAGACGCCCCCTACAATTTTGACACTTGGTCGTCCAACACGCCACGCAATGCCTCCCCACATCCAATTCCTCCCTCCTTCCCTTTCTCTCCTTCCAATTACAAGTATGAGAGTTCCACACTCAAAGTTTTTAAGATATTTACAAACTCCCCAACAAGTTGTTTGGAAATTTCCTTTCTCGTCCTTCCGCTAATTTCATTTCACTCTCTTCCCAACCCCCACATTTCATTTCCATTATTGTTTCTCCACATTCATTTGGCTATATGATCTGATCTTTGATCGTTATTAGCTTTTAATCACATTAAACTTTTATTATACAAGATAACCTTGAATAGTTTTTGCATTTTCCCCCACCTAATTTGTTTTTGAAAGTGTGATGTTCCTGTGGCTTATATTTGTTTTTATAATTATATTACCTATTAATAAACACCAAATTCAAATGCTTAATTTATAATTTTTTAAATATAAACACTACTTTCACTCCTTAATTAAAACCCACTTGATTAATATGAGAAGATCAATAAAGATAAATAAATTACTTAAAATATTTATATTTATTATTTTTCTTAAAATAATTTGTCTGAGTCGTATATATTCTAATCATACATGAATTTTATAGTGATCATATTATGTATACTATAATTAAATAATTTATTTAATAAATTTAGTTTTTCAAATTAAGAGTTTAAACTTCTCATGTTGCATGAGAAGAAGAAGATTCCTATACACATATAAAATGGTAGGACCCACATATATTAGAAATTATATATATATGTAGGTTCACCATTTCATATGTATGTAACATGCAATACATTTATCCTACAATATGAGAAATGTTTTTCCCTTCAAACTAATAGATCGTGTATTAAGATAATATTGAAAATATTCTGACATAGTAATTTGTTTGTTTTTGCTCAAAGAACATAGTAATTTGTTTGTTTTTGCTCAAAGAACATAGTAATTTGTTGACCATCCTTATGGTCAAGATTTGATCGTGAATCTCAGCGGGCATCTTTTTTTTCCGGTCAACGAATCTCAGCGGGCAGAGTTTTTGATGAGCCAAATACTACTAGTATTATAAGTAGAGAAAAACACTTTCTCATATTGTAGTAAAAGTGTTTTCTCATGTCACATATATGAAATGGTGGGACCCACATATATATATAATGCTAATTATATATACATGTGGGTTCCACCATTTCATGTGTGTAGGAATATTCTTCTTCTCATGCAACATGAGAAATTTAAACCACTTATAAGTATTGTAGAGCTTGTAATATGGGGTTTTAACTGTGGGTTCAACCCCGTTCAACCCAAAACCAAAAAAATAGGTGATTTAGGTTCTGCAAAAATTAGACCGATTTGATGGGGTTTATTTATTTTTTTGCTGAAATCCATATTGGTCTAACTCACAGTGGGTTGAACCGCTTTTATTTATTTTATCTTTTTTTAAAAAAATTGTGACTTCTTTGGATGTATTTTGTAACCTAACGCGATTAATATAAACTAATTATATATTGTATTAAATATTAATTATGATTTTTGAATTTATTTATTTTATAATGTATGGATTTATGATGAATGCTTAATTTGTAATGTGTGAAACTTTGAATTTAATGTTTTATTATCACTCTATATTTTTGTAATGTATTCTTAATTTTTTCATGGTTTAGGGTTGCAGATTTTTTTTCCCAGTATATTGTTTTAAAAAAAACTTTGAAAAAACAGTATAAAAATAAAAATAAAAATAAAAATAATATGAGCTAGGGCTAACCCGCCATGCTAATGGTTACAGAGGTTATAGGTTTGATTAGCTAAATATTAACTAATGCGGTTCTTTCTTATTGTCGAGACCGGTGACAAGTTAAAACTTAAACCCAATGTCCGCCGATATCTGTACAGTATTATATGGAAATTGAACTGTATCAAAGGAAGGGAGGAGAAGAGGCTTTGTCCTTTTCAGACTAGACTTAGCAGAACCTGCCTACGATTTCCGAAATTCTATAAAACCAAATTCATTTGGGCTGAAGCCAAACCGCATACTCTGCCTATCTTCGTATTCAGAACAAGGTGTGAAGCAGAAAGAGAGGATATGCATCCACATCAGAAGACAATTCTTCCCCAGAGAATAATACTTGTTCGTCACGGTGAATCTCAGGGAAACCTCGACGATGCGGCCTACTCCACCACCCCTGACCACGATATTCAGTTAACCCAACAAGGCATTGCACAGGCCCGCCTCGCCGGAGCCAAATTACGGCAGATCGTTTCCGGCGACGGCTCTGGTCCGAATTGGCGGCTCTACTTTTATGTGTCCCCCTACCATCGTACTCGAACAACCCTTCGCGAGATTGGCCGATCTTTCTCCCAAAAAAGGGTACTTGGCGTCAGAGAGGAGTGCCGAATCAGGGAGCAAGACTTCGGGAATTTTCAGGTCCAAGAGAGGATGAAGGTCATCAAGGAGACGCGCGAACGCTTCGGTAGGTTCTATTATCGCTTTCCGGAGGGAGAGTCCGCCGCCGACGTTTTCGATCGCGTTTCAAGTACTTTCTTTTCTTATTCCCTTTCGATTCTTTCTCTTTACCTTTCTTTTCCAGAAGTAGATTCCATTGCACCTATTTATTAGTAATAGTGTTTTCCCATCATATTCAGTATTCACCTGACCTATTCATTTGAGGGAGATTAAAAATCGAAATGGTGAAAGGGCAAATTTGCTCTGATTGGTGCAATGTTTTTGTGTGTGAAAATTCTAAAAAATACCGTTTAATAATTTTGACCAACAGTCAATTAAACAAATTTGATGTCTTGAGGACAAATATTGCGTTTAAACAAAAATGAAAACATATCAACTACTCTAAATTTTTTGGATTGTTTGGAAGAACCGAGGAAGTGATTGTGAACAGCGTGCCTCCTTCTGAACTGAAAGTTTACCCTAGCTATTCTTTTCCTCCCAAATGGGTCTTGGCCCGCCCGTTTGGCTCTTATTTTACTTGGGAACCATAATTGGAATCCTGGATCTATTTACTCTTATTTTCCGCTGGTGCTTAGTTTGCTAAAATAGTAGTAAAACGTAAACACGATATTGAAGAATGATATTTGCCCTGCGCTTTGAAATTAGGATGACAATTGCTAAATTGTTTTTTCCCATTCATTTTGATTGTAGAACTGTGGTGTTGGTTTCGAGTAGTCCCTTTAATGAAGTAGTTGTGTATGTGATGAGCAGATTTTCTAGAATCACTGTGGAGGGACATAGACATGAAGAGGCTTCACATGGATGATAAGCATGATCTGAATCTGGTAATTGTGTCGCACGGACTAACATCGCGGGTATTCTTGATGAAGTGGTTCAAGTGGACGGTGCAACAATTTGAGCATTTAAACAATCCGGGCAACTGTGAGATCCGGGTAATGCAGCTGGGGAGCGGAGGAGAGTACAGCTTGGCGGTGCATCACAGTGACGAAGAACTGTTGGAATGGGGGCTTTCCCCTGATATGATCGCTGATCAGAAGTGGAGGGCCACTGCAGATAGGGGAGCCTGGAATGATCACTGCCCCTGGTACTTGGATGAGTTCTTTGATCGTCTTGTTGATGACTCTGATCATGATGAACAAGATGAAACCACTGCATAATTTTCCCTCCTTCTGGGGTTTTAGATTACTAATTCTTTTATCTTCTTTAATATTAAGGTAGTGATACTACAAACAGAACCATTCTTTAGTCGATTGTTTAATGTTTGGCTATTGGATAAGCAGCCACTAACTCAAATAGACACCAAATGCGTAAACTCAACTTGTGTTGCCTTGCTTTGAGCAAGGAGTATGTGTTATACTAGACTGGCTTCTTTTATTTTAGATATTAAATGGATACAGGTATAAAGATCACTATAATTTATTTACTTATAGTTTGTGTTTAGTGAATAATTATTTGATTTTATAATAATCTTTAAAATTTGGATTTAATGTTTGTAAAGAATGTTAAAATTTGTCCCAGGAAAGCTTTTTCATGTTGTAAAAAAGCAGAAAAGGGCAAAATGGGGATGGAAAATGAACACGGGCATTCCGCGCTGTGGGAAAAACGAGCGCGTAAATATCTATATAGGAATGAAATGAGTAATGACTAATGGCCCCACAAGCTCAAGCTTCCCCGTAACGCAAGTTCAATTTTCAACGGTCTCCTAAAAGTGGTTAAGTAGTTTTTTACAACTCGTCAACAATTTGCTTGGAAATTACCTTTCTCATGTAACCTCTAATTTCATTCCACTCTTTTCCCCAATCCCCCACATTTCATTGCCATTATTTTTTTCCACATTCATTTGATTATATTAGCAGAGTTTTGGTAATTAACTTTTCCTCACATTCCACTCTTGTTATATAAGACAGCCTTAAATAGTTTTTGCATCCCCCTCCCCCAATTTACTTTTTAATTAAATACGCTGCCTCCGACTTATATATACATATATATGTTTTCATAATTATATTGCTAATTACTGAATATCAAATAAAAAAGTTTCTATCAAAATATTTTTTACGTTCTTTGATAGTTAATGTCAGCGGACAAAACAGTCGGAGCATGTGATGAACCAAATAGAACTAGGTTAAGTAATAATTTTGTCCTGAAAGTACACCCAGGAGCAATTTTACCTTGGAAGTTTTTTGTGGGTTCAATTTTGCCGGGAAGTATCAAAAGGTAGAAATGTTGCTCTCCCCTAACGGTAGACACTGACGGCGTTAGCGCACACTCGAGTGTGAACGAAATTTTTTTTTCCTCGCACATTGGCATTTTCCAGCGGCGGCGTTTGGTTTAAATTTTCCCGGGAAGATATTTTCCAGCCGCGCTCCATTCTCCCACTGAAAAATGGCTACCACCATTTTCCAAAGCCTCTGGACTAAAGTCCAATTTGCCCTCATCACATGGCAGAGAGAGAAGAGTGTGACGACGGATGAAGAGAGTGACATTGGAAAACATTGTGGAAGGAGGAAGAAGAAGTCGCCGACACTGACATCGGAAAAATGAGTGTGCACTCACAATGCACTTGAAGAAGGCAACGATGATGATGGTGGAGAGAGAAGATGACAGTGAAAAAGAAAAAGAAAAAACTGAGACACAAACGAATGATGATGAAAGGAGGAGATGGCTACCATAAATTTTTCTGATTAGATTAGAGAGAGAGGATGAGATTTTTCCGATCGCATTGAGAGTGAAAGAAGAAGACATATTTTCATTAGACCTTGATGGTGGTGATGATTTACATGGCGACGGTGCGACGAACTGATGAGATGAGAGAAAAAGAGAAGGTGCACGTGAACATTCATCTGAAAATGCACACTCAGATGAGTGTGCACTGGAGTGCACGCTCAGTGCACTCGAGTGAACAATCATGAGTGTGTACATATTTGCCTGAGTGTGCGAGGAAAAAAAAATCGTACACATTTGAGTGTGAGGGGTCACACTCGAGTGTGGGCTAACTGTTAGGCATTACTGTTTGGGAAGGGCAATACTTCCGGGCAAAATTGAACTTAAAAAACTACTTCTAAAGCAAAATTGCTCTTGAGATATACTTCGAGACAAAATTGCTATTTAACCCAATAGAACTAACTTTATGGAAATTGAACTGTATAAAAGGGAGGGAGAAGAGGAGGCTTGGTCCTTTTCAGGCTAAGTCTAGCAGAACCACATACTTTGCTTATCTTCGTTTTTTATCCCTTCGTATTCAGAAACAGCAAGGTGTGAAGGAGAAAGTGAGGATATGCATCCGCGTCAGAAGACAATTCTTCCCTAGAGAATAATACTTGTTCGTCGTGGTGAATCCGAAGGAAACGTCGACAATGCGGCATTGCGGCCCACTCCACCACCCCTGACCACGATATTCAGTTAACCCAACGAGGCATTGCACAGGCGCGCCTCGCCGGAGAAAAATTACGTCAGATCGTTTCCGACGACGACTCTTGTCCAAATTGGCGGCTCTCCCCCTAGTTCGTGCTCGATCGACCTTTCGCGAGATTGGCCGCTCTTTCTCGAAGAAAAGGGTACTCGGCGTCAGAGAGGAGTGCCGAATCAGGGAGCAAGACTTCGGGAATTTTCAGGTCCAAGAGAGCATGAAAGTCATCCAGGAGACGCGCGAACGCTTCGGCAGCTTCTAATATCGCTTTCCGGACGGAGAGTCAGCCGCCGATGTTTTCGATCGCTTTTCAAGTACTTTCTTCTTCTTATTCCCTTTTGATTCTTTCTCTTTACCTTTCTTTTCCGGCAGTAAATTCCATTGCACCTATTTATTACTAGTGTTTTCCCATCATATTCAGTAATCACCTGTTGCATTTAAGCGGGAATTGCAATATCGTTTAATAATTTTGACGCCTTGAAGACAAGCCTGTCATTTAACCCAAAAAGAAAAATCAACTAATTTTCTTGAGTTGTTTGGAAGAACCATGGAAGTGATTGTAAAGGTTGTGCCTCCTTCTGAACTGGAAGTTTACCCCAGCTGTTCTTTGCCTCCCAAATGAGTTTTGGCCCGCCCGTTTGACTCTTTTTTGCGTGGAAACCATAACTGGAATTCGTGATCTATTTACTATTATTTTACCACAGATAGGGGAGACTACAATGATCATTGCCCCTGGTACTTGAACGAATTCTATGATCATCTTGTTGATGGCTCTGACGATGATGAACAAGATGAAACCACCGCATAATTTGCCCTCCTTCTGGGGTTTCAGATTACCAATTCTTTGAGCTTCTTCAATGTTAGGTAGTGATACTACAAACAAATCTATCCTTCAATCGATTGTTACATGCTTGCCTCTTGGGTAAGAACCCCCGTTGTAAACTCAGACCATGTCTCAGGCACGTCAAGATTTTTCTTTTTGGAATTACGATGGTTGATGATCAGATTGAGTATTCTCCCCTTCCCCCAATCATATATAATTTTTAATTTTAATTTTTTGATGTCGCAAAAGCTGCGTAGGGGATAGTGATGGTGATGTTTTGTACGATCAGAGCCATCAACTCCGATATGATCAACCAGAGGCCTCAAAACACGGGAGATGATTTTCTCATAATCCCTTTTCTCATTTTCTTCTCCTTAGCCCATATGGACCATTGATTGGGAGGAGGAAAGAGATATTAAAATGGTATTGTGATTGATTGGATGGATATGATTTAAAGATGATGAGGGATAATGAGAAAATAATATGAAGAGAAACCCAACCCCTCAAAACACAGTTTTCCAATATACCAACACATGCGTAAACTAAAACGTGCGTTATTATGTGTCATACAAAACAGGCTTATATATTTTAGATATTATGTGCCATACTATTATTTTTTCCTTTTTGGTTTATCAATAATATTTAATACTTTGATTTAATATTTTTGTAAAGAATTTTAAAATGTATGTCGACGATTAACATTTGTCCCAGCCTCCCATGGAAGTCTTTTCATATCATAAAAAAGCAGAAAAGCGCAAAATGGGGTTGGCAAAAATGAACACGGGCATTCGGCGCCGTGGGAAAAACGAGCTCGTAGATAACAATATGAGGGGAATGGAATTTTACCCCACAAGTTCAAGCTTCCACGAAACGCAATTTCATTTCAACATTCTCCCGCTTTTTATCAACATCTGATTCTGCCGTCAATACTTGTCGCATTTTGCAAGCTGTGCAGTAGACCCTCACAGACCAATGCAAAATTGTTAAAAATATTTATACTCATTTTTATTGACTTGGTGTCAATAAAATCTGATAGTCTAAGCAATGAGATTCCAATCAAACTGCATTTTGATAAGAATTAAAAGCTGTTCGGGAACGGTCAAAATGCTTATCGAATAGAATCAAGGCCCTCTTTTTCTAGTGTGCCATAAAGCAAAGTGCCCAAACCCACTAAACAGAGTCCTAAGAAGTCCCAGCTGTATAAGAAACTGGACCTCCTACCCATTTTATGAATACCCACAAATAAAATCATCCGGAGACAAATAACATGTTACATTTGTTATGTAAACCTTTTGGACTTTAAATTGGAATCTATCACGTCAGATATACACTGTCTAATACTGCAAAACCAGCCGCTACACCGCCTTCATCAGATGAAGATACTTTTGTACGCATCAGATAGCCACTTTGGCCATTTACTATGACCTTGTCCTTATTCCTGTAATCGCAGTCCATGCATGTCACTGGTTTAGCTAATTTGAGAAAGAATGCAACTATGACTCGTACATGTAAACAAGCTGTGTACCTTAGATAAGCACCAAATATCCCAAGTTCTGAAATCGTTTGATCCTTCTGACAATAGCCATTACGCGTAATGTATGTTGTAGAATTAGCTGGAAATATCCTCTGCATAAGAATGTAAGCCGCATTTTCTTCAGATCCTGCCTGCTGCAATTTTAATAGAGATTCCCTCACTGCATCCCCATAGATATTGTTTCCTGTAATGTAATTACAGCTCATTAAGTAGTTTTCACTCCATCTTATTATATTTTTCCCTAACAAAGCAGGGGGAAAAGGTGAGGTATAATGAAGGTAATGTACGACCTCCTCCTTCTCTTTGGGGTTTCATTACAAATAATTCTGGACTTTCAATTGCTTTTCTAACAATGTCAGAATCATCCAAACTCCACAATCCTGCAAAGCATTTGCGCAGTTTGGCAATGTCATCTTTATTTTCAAGGAACCTGTTTACAGTTTAACTCAGATTTAGGAAGAGATATCTATGTCAGAAACAAACTCTATACCAACAGCTTCGCAAGATACCTCTCAAGAACGTTGGCTTTTGCAAGTTCCTGTTGAACTTTCTTGGTTCCAACCAAATGATAAGATATTGATGGGCATTTGACAGCAGAAGACTGTTCCATCATTAGCCTAGCTCTCCATTCCTAAATTTTGAGCAAGATGTATCAAACAGTAATAATCATATTTTAAGTTCACCACAAACAACAGTCATTTTCTAGATGAAAGAATTGTATACATTAAAGAATAATGCAACTGTAACTGAAATATACTATTATTCTAGAGTAGATGAAAAATAAATACTAGCATAATAAAAAGTATGACATCATGAAGACAAAGTTATGGCAATTCATAGTACATAATTACTCAAGTCCCAAAAATGCAGAAAAATTTCTGAGGATAATGTCATGCAGCAACTGTCTAGCCAATCACCCAGGAATTTTACAAGTGAAAAACAGCATTTGGAGAGTCCACATATTATGTTATACTTGAGAGTATCCTGACAAAATGCTCAACTCAGAAAACAAAATTTGTATTGATATATTTATCCAAATCTGATTAAATTTAGAATTAGTTTGCATCTCTAGGGTCGGCATAGGTGATATGTAAGGTGTAGAATATATTAGAGTCCCTAATTCTCTACAACCTTCACAACAGTAGGATGCAGGATGGCTCCAGTATATCAACTGGCTTCCATTACACGGGCAAGTACAAAGTGCCTATCTTTTTTTTCACGTGTGATTTACCACTCTGGGTCACAGAAATCCTGGTTGTTCTGGTTCTACTAGCACACATGTTAATCAAATACTGACTGATAAGTCGATAATTCCACCACTCAACACCAGATAGTTAATAATACTCCTGCAAACTAAGTCATATTGGGTTCAGCAGGCTACATTTCCTAAAGCACAGAAGGATGGTAATAAAAGCTATTTCTACAAGCAAAAAGAACAATTATAATTAGCAGCAGAGCACAGCAGTCAAGTTGCTGACCGATTCTGAAGGATAATCAACTGGTGTATACCCAGCCCTGAAATAAATGACTGCAATTGGTTGTCCATCCCTGCCAAGGCCATGACATGATATATTTTCACAGTCAGAAACAACAGTTGATGAGTCATGTATCTAGAGAAGGAAATTCAGCATCCCAAGGCTCAAGGCTACATACAAAGAAAGTGTTCCATCCGGTAGAATTTCTCCTTCTTGATCAATTTCTGCCAGCGTTTTCCGTATTGTTGTTATATGATGTGTGTTATAAAGCTAAGGAAAATAACTGAAGGATTTAAAGAAAAAAGCTTTTTTCACTTAATCTTGTGTTCTGGAACATTTTCTGAAACATGAAAAAAGTTGTGAAATGAAGACTGAAGCATCTTCCAAAAGAAAACAACCAAAATATTAAACAGTTCATTTCAGGTTATACCAACTTCTATATATAAATCATTTAACATCCTTCTTCACCTTCAATTTGAAAGAGCTGGTTTCATAGTCAGTCTGGCTAAAGAGCAGACAAAATTGAAACTTCTATTGTGCGGACAACTATTCGAAAAAGGATATCTTTCTCTCAAAACTACAGAGAGCCAATGCTGATCATACATGTTCGGTTCTTCAGCCTGAATCACAAACATAATCACAGCCCTGCACAGAACCAAACCATTTAGAAATTTGTATTCACAAATTATAGCAGTAAAACCAAACCAACAACAAAAGGGGGGAAACCAATGAAAAAATTTCTACAAACTGACCTTGGATTATTATACTCACACCAAGCTTTAGCCAATGTCTCTGCAAACTCACTGGCTCCGGTATTCACAGGAATTCTTCCTGGATCTAGTCCAAGCAATTTTCCATGGTGAGAAATTATGTTCCTGAGAAATGACCAAGTAATATAAAGATATTTGTCCATAACAATTTTTATAATACTATAGTATTGACATGAATAATCTAATTCTTAACTAACATGCATTAGTATATGTGCATCTAATATGAGGTCTCTACGTTTATTTTGATTACATCAACCAAGACATTATTTGGTATTTACTTGCATATACCCACGGCAGCAGCGAAAGGCAAAACCCTCGTGACAATATCAGGGAATTCTTAACTAGGAACCATATGTGAATTGACAGCAACACATACCTGTGGAGCTCAGTTACAACGCTACCAAGACCAGCAAATGAAGTTGATATAGTGTTCATCTCTATTTGAAGAAGTGACTTATTCTGCTCATCAAGCATATAATCTGAACGATGCAATCCCAATCGTATTTCCTTTGAAAATGAATGCAAAAGATGAAAAGCAATATGAGTATATCCACTTGAATCAATGCTTTTTCTTAAAAAAGAAACTATTTATTTCTTTTCCTGATAATTTACTAAATTAAATATATTATGTATGAGACAACTGTCTTTCGCATAACATATGTGTATATCATGGTATAATATACGACTTGACAATCAATTGACATGAGTTCTTAGGACCTAATATCAGCAGATTGCATCTAAAGAAAACACTGTCATTTCTGACTTAAAACATGACTAGCTTAAATTAAAGGGATGCAACTACAACTGATCTGCCATGTCAATTTTGGTCCCAATGTCCTACTAATCAGCACTTACCTCTTTCTTGTTCAACTCTAACATCTTGGAATGAATATCTAAAAGTCTAGAGGTAAATTCGTCAGCTTTCTTAGTTCTGCATTGTGATGAACAAGCAAATAATATCAAATTAGAAGCATAAACAAATAACCAAAAGGGTAAAAACGAATCAAACTCACCCGAACAAAAAGGATAAGATGAAAACTAAAAAGTGTACCTGGAGAGGGCATCCTGCAGAAATTTTCCATCCAAACTCACCCGATCAACAAGCTCATTAAATATGGGGGCCAAGTCACACGCTTGCCTCCAATGACTTTCAGGGAATGAAGTGGGTAATAAGGCAAACGGCGCATGCACCAAACCGACGCCAGGAACACTCCCCGATCCCTGCAGTATGGTTACACATCTACATCAAATTCGGTTACTAACTAGGTAGCCACCACGAAAGAAAAACGCCAATCACCGTTTCTTTTTTTTTGGGGGGTGGGGGGAGCGTTGAATACAATCGACAAGGTCAATCAATAGGATGATAATCCGAGATGCTTAAGAAATGAGCAGTTGACCTCAACAGATTTATCGCCGATAAGGAGGCCATGAAGAGAGCTCCAAACAAGAGCATCATAAACCATGTTCTGGAACAGTTTTTGATCAATATGATGATAATCCGAGATGGGGGTGCTGACACTTGGTTCTGGAGTCACCATCTCTTGAGCATTCCCACACCTCAGACGCAAAACTGGCAAGGGCTGAAATTGGGACAAGCGTTTGGGTAAATGAGCTTGGGAATTATGGAAATAGAGGGACCTTGACAGCGATTCGTGGGAGAGACTTGAATTTGAGGGCGAAGGGATTGAAAGGGAGCCGCACAAAAAACCACGAGCATCCATTTTGACTAATTTTCCTCACTACCAAAGCGGATCACTACTCTGTAGTCTGTAGACTATACTATTTGGGTGAAGGTCGTGCAGCACCCTTTATTTTTCCTATAGTCTTTAGTTTACTAAATTAAATATACTAGTTCATATAGCAGTTTGAATTATTTTGTTTTGGAACAGCATGCCAAATGGTTGGTCTCGCAAAGTAATTTTTTTTTTAAAATGTATCTATCACCTAAAGTCGTTATTAAAAAAACATTTTAAAATATTGAATGCACTTTTACTCACAGATTTTTTTAAAGAATTAATGGTGAGATTAAAATGACTCCTAAAAATACTTTATGGACAAATTTTTTCTAGAAAAAATTAATACTCACACACTAAAGTTGTATTACAAAAAAAAATTAGGATGACAAGATGATGGATGAGTAATAAAATACTTTAGAATCATATAAGCACTTGAAAAAATGACTCAAAGTGTTGGCTTATTTTCTAGGCCACCCTCGTATTCCTCATCGCATTTTATAAATTTTAGAAATAAATGGTACTCTCTTCGGTCCTAATTATAGGAATACTTTTATAGTACAATTTGCACTATAAAAATATTCCTATAACTAGAATCAAAGGTAGTACTCTATTTTTAAAATATACAAATAATACAAATGGTGTGGAATTGCTGCGATCCACACTCCCAGATAGAGCCAGAAAATCGGGTCAAACCCATCGGGCCGGCCCATTTAAGTCCTGACCCGTCAAGGGTTCGGCTTGAAAAATGGACAAGATATTTGAAATTAGCCCTAAAAGGCCGGCCCTGGAGGGCCTCGGGCTTAAACGGGCTAGCCCTGGAGGGCCTCGGGCCGGCCCTGCAGGCCCTTTTCACTGTGGCTTTTTTTTTTCCTTCTTTAATTTATTAATTTATATATTTTTTGTATTTGTTAGAGTTATTTATCCATTTAATTATAAATACATAATAAATATACTCTAATTTTATGATTTGGTTTATTATTTGTTGCAAATAAAGATTATGGATGTGTTCATGATGCGGGAGAAGAAATTCATGATATTTTTACACATGAGCCAGAGGCTACTACTTAAAGTGAAGAACAATCAAATGTCGTTAAAATTGATGATAGTGGCGAAGATGACAACAATAATAGTCATCATACTAATGTCGCTTAGTGGTATACTTCTTATATTTTATATGAGTTATTTGTAAATATAGTTTGCTTTTGATTATGAATTAATAACTATACTTATTTGTTGGATGATTCATGTTGTAATTTACTAATTATATTTCTTTAAAAAAATGAAGGAAAAATAGTTAAAATTTGGAATAGTAATTTTCGGGCCTTGGAGGGCCGGCCTTGGTGCTCTCGGCCGAGCTTTGAAAAATAGATGTTTTTCTTACCTTAGGCCTTGGAGGGCAAGATAGGCAGGGAGAGCTCTTCCAGATCTGGACCGTCCAGATCTAATTTGGACGGTCCAGATTTAATTTTTTTTACTTTTTATTTTTTTAAAAATAATTATTTTAATAGGTAGATAATTTAAAATAAAAATAATTTTTCAATTAACATATTTCTAAAAATGATTTTTTTATTTAAAAATTGATATTAAGAAAAATTAAATATGAATCATCCAGATCAGATCTAAATGATCTAGATTTGAAAGAGCTCTCCCTACCTAGCTATCTCAAGATAGGTAGGGAAAGTCTCGCACCATATCTATTTAGAGCTACAGTCTCACACCATGTTTATATAGAGCTTGTCATGAACCACGACCAACAACCCCATTAAAAGCTTGTATTAATCTTTCAATTTCAAGGGACAACATCATGAGGTAGGAAGAATGTCTGAATCCAAAAGCTAAGGGCATCTCATTAAAACGCCATTCAGAAAGCGATATATCTTTTGTCTCGGAATGAGCTTTTACACACCATCAGTTTAATTGCCTCCAGTTCAATAACGATATATTTTCAAATTAATTTTTTGCCAAAAAAAATGCAGGAACAGATTTTGCGTTTGTAAGCGGACCACTGCGTTTAGCAAATACTTCCAACCTGATCGAAGCAGCACGTTTTACAGATCATGAATGTGATGAAGAAATGTAATCCCTTCACGGCACAAGTATGCAACCCGTCAAGCCAAAATCATCTCTTTGCTTTCGCAAAATTGGCACCAACATTAAACCAAAGCAAACCTCCAAGTTTTCCGAGGCTCCAAAGCAAGCTTTTCCTTTTTGTTTAGTTCTTGGACACAAACTCATCTGAAGCAAGCAAATAGTGCATGCATATAAAAAGGTAACCATTAATTAGCTGTTCATCTTGATAGGGTGTACGAAGCTACTGTAATCGGTATCAATCATGGCTTCTCACACTGTTGCCTTTGAAATAACGTTGTTTTGCTTGTGTTTTGGAATGGCATATTCCGTTGATTTCAATTTCCCAGCAGTTTTCAACTTCGGTGATTCGAACTCCGACACCGGAGATCTTGCTGCCGGACTCGGCTTTCAGCCTCCCCCACCCTATGGCCAGACTTTCTTCAAAACCCCTTCTGACAGGTTCTGCGACGGTCGTCTCATTGTTGACTTCCTTGGTAAATTCCTAACTGTCACTCTCATTTCAATTACAAAATACCAAATTAAATTATATGCCAAAAAGATGACAAGATTAAAAATTGATAGAACTTCAAAGACTTTCTTCAGGAAAATGTCATTCTTCCATGTAACGTTTCCTGCTGGATACGCCTGGCCCCCACAATTGAAAGATATATTTGATCCACCCAACAAACATATATGAATTATGAATAGGTTGTGGTTTAAAATTTGAAACACAAGCAAACCAACAACCAGGAGCCTAAAAGCCCCTCCTTGCACATCGTCAACAATCATGGCAACCAAAACATGTGTCTTTGCCATTCTCACCTTCATCTCTTTCTCTTCAAATCTTACAAAATCCATGAACTTGGATTTTCCTGCGGTTTTCAACTTCGGCGACTCTAATTCTGATACTGGTGCCCTTATTGCCGCTGGCATCGAGAGTCTATATCCTCCCAATGGACAGACTCACTTCAAAGTACCGTCTGGGAGATACTCTGACGGCCGTCTCATCATTGATTTCCTCTGTAATCTTCTGATAAATGATCAATCTGCCAGAAGCTTGCTTGCCCTGTTTTCATGGATTTTCATGTGTTTCTGGTTTAATTTTGCAGTGGATGCGATGGACTTGCCGTTCCTAAATGCGTATCTGGATTCGGTGGGGGTTCCAAATTTTCGAAAAGGTTGCAACTTTGCAGCCGCAGGCTCAACTATTCTTCCAGCCACTGCATCATCTATCTGCCCATTCTCGTTTGGAGTTCAGGTCAATCAATTTTTCAGATTCAAAGCTCGGGTTCTTGAATTGCTCGATAAAGGTATCTTGTTATAGTAATCAGATATCGTCTTCAATAACAAAACTAGCATTTGTTAATCTCATTCCCCTGTTTAGGTAGGAAATTTGATAGGTACGTCCCAGCAGAAGACTCTTTCCGGAAAGGGTTGTACATGTTTGATATCGGCCAGAACGATCTTGCTGGGGCCTTCTATTCAAAAACATTTGACCAGATCCTCGCCTCGATTCCAACAATCCTAATAGAATTTGAAACTGGAATAAGGGTTGGTGTCATTGATGCACTGTCAGATTTCTTTCTCCTTAGAAAAAAATCGAGTGCTCACTCTTGGTTCATTTGTATTGTAGAGATTGTATGATCAAGGGGCAAGGTATTTCTGGATACATAACACAGGTCCTCTCGGATGCTTGCCTCAGAATATCGCCAAATTTGGAACTGATCTATCAAAGGTTGACGAACTAGGATGCGTTGCTGCACACAATCAAGCTGCTAAAACCTTTAATCTGCAACTTCATGCTGTGTGTCAGAAATTGCAGGGCCAATATCCTGATGCAAATATCACATTTGTTGACATCTTCACCATAAAATCAAACCTCATTGCAAACTACTCTAAATATGGTTTTGAACAGCCTCTTATGGCGTGCTGTGGATATGGAGGCCCACCACTTAATTATGACAGTAGAGTTTCTTGTGGTCAAACGAAGGTGATCAACGGGACCACTATTACAGCCAAAGGTTGCAGTGATAGTAGTGAGTATGTGAACTGGGATGGCATTCACTACACTGAGGCTGCAAATCAGTATGTCGCCTCCCAAATTCTCTCTGGAAAGTACTCAGATCCTTCTTTCTCAGATAAAATGCCCTTCCTTCTCAAGCTCAAGTTCTGAATACTCATATTCTTGTATATTTGTTTGATTCTTTCTTTACTGGTGCTGTAAAATCCATATCTGATTGTAGATCTTGAAACTTGAATCGTCAGTATAGTTAAGCTCTCACAAATCTCCTGTTTCCAAGTCTCTGCTCTAATGTTACAAGTTTATTACAGTATCCCCCCCCCCCCCACACACACATCTCATCATCCAATCAATCTGATATTTATCTTGTCTAAATATTTACTAGACATACATACATACATATATTTACAACTGAACGTTGGAATTGTGGCGTAGTAATGAAAAAAAAACAATAGAGGATTGTGATCTTGGGCCATGAAGAGTGATCACTAACTGGATGAGTTCAAAGTTTGGGCCAAGATTGTCTTGGGGCTAACGTTCTCACGTGATCAAAGAATATGTTTTGGGCCTGTTCTGCTTCTGTCCTTTCCCATCACCCTTCTAACCCCGAATTGCTCCTTCTACTTTTTCCCCAGAAATTATATTAGTCGTTGTCGCTATTTGCTGATATCCATTATTGGTGATTGATGATTGTTCACATTATTCGGAATATTTTTTAGAAAAAAGAGGGGGAAAGGGAATATTTTTAAGAAGGGGCATGAATTGTGAGATTGATCCATAGCTCAGGAACCTTTATAGAACATGTGGACCAAGGAGGAGGAGGGTTATATTCACTTTGTTTGCTTCAATTATTAGCGTCTTTGTTTTCTTTTTAAATCATTTCCTGTTTTGGAGTGATTGTCTCTGCATTTATACTCACTTTATCTCCTCCTTTTGCTTTATTCTATTCAATCAAAGGCCAGTCACTATCTCCCCTGTTTCCTTCATCCATAACTCTTTCTCGGACTCTACGACCCAGAAAGCTTTATAATTGAAGCCGTAGTATATATATGATCCTCCTTCTCTTTTTGTATGTTTTCTAGCTCCCTAGCCTCTCTATGAACACTTAGCTCCACCCTCTTCCTGCGAATATGAAATAATGCATAGGAGAGAGCTAGAAATTGGAGCTGGAATCTAAGAAGGCTATGTTCCCCCGCAACAGAACAACAAGATGGAAACAAATAGGCGTAGGCATTGGAATAGAATAGAAATGTTTATATATCTATATATATATCCGTTCTGACCAAACAGACGCTGACCTTTCTGATTCGTGTGAGATCTGATATTAAATTGGCGGGGAAAACCCACCTAATCAATTTCCAAATGATTGTCCTTTGGATTGTGGTAGAAGCTTATTTTTTTAACGTGATATACGATGTAATATGTAATAAATTTTTTGTCTTGATTTATATAAAAATATTTTTCAAACACTTACTCAAACATACGCTAATCATCATTTATCTCTCACATTTCTATTTATGGCTACTTCTAGTCTTCTTCCTAGAAAGAAAAAACGCATTGTATTGTAAAGTGTAAACTCATCAATGTTTAAGATAAGATGTAGTCTGTGATTGGCTCTTGTTAGTGTCAGTTTGAATTAGCAATATAAGTTGTTTTTCTAACATAATTTATAAAGTATGGTGAGTTTTATCTCGATTTATGTGAACATATTTTCCAAATCCTTGATGGTTTTACTCACTCACCTAAAAACAACTATAATAAATAATTTTTACTTAACTACATTCATGAAAGAAAAGAAGGTGTTCTCAGGCGGGTGTGATAAACAAAGCAGAAATTATGTTCCCGAAGACTTTTCACTGATCACTTTGCCAGAAGTAAAATATAATTTTACGCAAGCAATCATCCAGCTCACTCTAATCTACAAAAAAGCACGTGAAAAAGTTGAAAACGGCATTATGGCTCAATGAAGGGAAAAACTATTTCACCTTTACAACTCTCCCTATCAGCAAATTAACCCCAAATAAAAGTTATTTTTTCAACCTTTTCCCCCCTTAAAGGAACCATAATGCACATGTAATTTGATCATTCTTCCCACTCCGATCCCGAAGGTAAATACTAAATACTACCAGGCGACCCCACGAAAAATAGATAACCTTTTTTGAATACATAGGGATTCGATAACGAACATCGTACAAGTCCATGGGGACCATTATATAGCCTTCAATGTGCCAATGATTTGGCTCTTAGTTTATTTTTTAATAAAAAAAATACGGTCCTAAAATGACAGTGGGATGCAGAAATAAAATGACTGGGTGAAGGTCAATGTTGATTGTGCATTCTCCGCTTTAACTATGAAGTTTGCTTGTGAGGGTTTGGTCAGGGATACTGTCGGGTGATTCATCAAAGGATTCAGACATCCTCTCGAGGATGGAGATGAATTAAATACATAAATTTGGATGTGTCTTCTTGATTTAAGAATGACTTGGACCATGAGTTTTAATAAAGTTTGGCTTGAAACTAATTCCACGGAATGTCTCGAACTTTTACTCCATGGGTGTATGGAAGCCCACAGGGACTTTGGCATTTTCCACGAAGTTTCTTTGATGCTACATATGGACTGGGAAACTAGGGTTACTTCTATGCCTCAAGCATGCAATTCCGCGGCAAATCTCCTAGTGAAGAGTGGCTTGGAGTCAGGGATGGGTCACCACGAAGTTTACCAGCCATATGAGGATTTAGCGACGCTTATTAGTAGGGATTGTAATGGGTTAGCAACGCTTATTAGTAGGGATTGTAATGGGAAAAGTATTCTTACTATTGTGTAGATGCGGTCTCTCTTTGTTATAAAAAGAGGGGGAGAAAAGGAATTCCACTTATACGTACGTACATTGAGATAAAATAAACGAATTGAGGAGCTTGTGGGTGATTGAACTGGTGATTTAGATACGATGATAATTAAGATTGGAGGAGTTTCATTTCTTGTGCGTGAATTGTGAAAGGCATTTTCTCTGGAAAAGCTGTTACTCGCAGCTTTGCTCTGCATTTTCACAATCGCTCACAGACACATAGTGACTCTCCTTTGACCTTTCGCTGCCAAGTCTATCCTAGCTTTCCTTCTTCTGAATATGGACACAATGCTAGCTTCCAATAACTTTTTCTTTTATGTATTCATCATAATCAGGTATCCCAAAAACTACTTTTATATCATCATAAGAGTGCTAGAAGATCTATGTAGTTTTGATATTGGAGTCCATAATGAAAGTTCAAGTTTTGCAGAAAATTCAGAATATATGGATGCTGGCTGTGGCTGAGACTGAGACGCCCATCATTATTGTGAAATTTAAAGCAATGATTGGTAGAAATTATCAAAAACTTGGGAATGTCTCAAAGTTTTCATTTACTGCAACCCAAACACATACAGAAAAAGAGAAGAGTGGGAGCAAAAGTAGGAAGAGAGTGAGTCAATAGTAATATGTGCGAGGGGGAATAATAAAAAACCTTCCTCCATGGAGCCCATCAGCAAAGCAGTAACAGGACTTGCAATAATTACCTACTACAGTAGTACTATAGTTCCACATCGAAAAAGAAGAATGAAGAACCATAATAAGATCTCAAGGTTAAAAAGACTAGAAGAAAGAAAAGTTGAGTCAATTAAATTCAAACTGGGAGGAGCTTAAATTAGCACAACAGTGACTCCTGATGAATGCTGTCCATCATTTGATATAAAGCTGCCGCTATATCATCCACTGAACCCAGCTTGCAATCATCTTCTACCTGCATGAATTATCAATTCCCATATATGTTTAATTACTTACTCTCAATTTTGATCCGAGAGACTTAATTAAAAGGCTAGAAGTGAAACCAGACCTTGACACTGAGACAGTAGAGGACAATTTGAGCGGTGGTTGTGACGTTCAAATGCAAGATGGTGAGACGCATGGAATGCAAGCCGGAGACTAATTTCAAGAGCTGCTTGGGTCGCTTCTTGGATCTTATTTTGAGATTTGCATGGCTCTCCACCATCGTCACTTCTATATCAGCAATCCCTGACTGAATTGCTTCTCCCACTGATCCCTCTCCTACATACCCTGAATTAATATTGTCGCACCCACCAGTAGTGGAAGTCGCACTTGTTGAGTACTGAGGAAACGTGAAGAAGTCAGAGAAAGGTAAATTTGCAGAAGGGCATGATTCCCATGCGGCCTCTGTTTGTTTCTGAGAACCCAGAAATTGGAGCCTGTGCTCCAGCTCCTTGACAAAATTAATAGCTCCTCCAATTATAGAAGCCTGATCACCCTGCGCCGGTGATAAATAATATAATGCAGTGAGTGATTAAAACACAAATGATGCGGAGTTGACTGGAGAAAGGAAGTACCCTTTGGAGGAAGGAGTCGGGCATGAGAGCGCGGAGAACAGAGAGATAGTTGTTCATCTGTTTCCTTCGGTTGCGCTCGACAGCAATGTGAGTCATTCTCTGGTTCTCAATTTCTTGCTGATTCTTTCGGGTTTTGGGGCGGCGCCTCTTGGGACGAGTGGCAAGCAGAGGAGGCGGAGGAGGAGGAGGAGGAAGGGAAACGGCGGTGTCGGAGGAGGAAGGGTTGGAGAGGGGAACATCATTGACACGATCCCAATGATCAGCAGAAAGATTATTGTTGTTTTGGAGAAGAGGGTCGTCGAAGAAGTAGGAGTTGAAAGGGAAGAGATTAGCGTCTTTGAGGGGAAGATGAGAGAGAGGGTCGAGGGAGGGGAAAACCACAGCCTCCAGGACCATTATGGCTGATGATCGATGAATCAATATCTCTCTCTCTCTCTCTCTCTCTGAAGAGAGGCAACAGGCAAGGGAGAAAGAACACAAAGACGAGCTTTTCAAGTATAGAGGGCCTACACTTGTTGCACATATAATGAAAAAGTAGGATATGCATATATGTTCTCTCCCTCCCTTTATAAAGCCCCTTTCCCCCGGTGAATTTTTACTTCAACCTCTCTTTTACTGCCCTTGTTCAACCCAGTCCTTTCCATTTCTTACAAGTTCACATGCTCTCATTCAATTCGTACCAAATAAATTTTCTATTGTTTTACGTGTCCACTCCATCCAAGGCGGGAAGCTCTGATATACTCCCTCCACTCCTTAAGACATATTTTGAGAGTTTTTAATCTCTCCCTAATTTACTTTTATATTATTAATACTCTTCCTTCAATAATAATTAAAAAGGCGAATGAATTAAAAAAATATGACTAAGGGGTTTTAGAAAATACATATCATATTAATGAACTTTCTTAATCTTAATGTATCTTATAGTAAAGACCATAGGGAGTATATTGAATTTTAACTAAGTAAACAGTCATTTATTTAAAGATTATTAGGACATTTTCAAAGAGACCTTTGACGTGCCAATGATGAAAGTTGACAGAGTAGTGTGAAATCTACTAACATGGGTAAAAGATCGAAAAGAATACTTGATGAGGTAGTAGATCTGTTCAGAACAATGTTAACACAATATCAAGGTTCGCATATCTTAGCAGAATGATAATTTAAATTTCAGTCCTAAGAACTCTCACGATTGCAATGACTATAGTGCAGCAAGAGTAATAAAGCTTGTAAATCGCTTGACCTAGTAGAGTATATATAATTATGTCTTGCTTTTACGTCTTCTCCATCAATTATATATATGTATATAATGAGGGAAGAATTTCAGTTAAGCACCAATGTGTGGTATATGTACAAATTAGGGCTACAAAATGACACTGCAACGTATTCAAGGAACTAAATTAATATTAAATTTTGCCGGTCAATTACCAAAATATTCTTGACTTATTTGTTTTTCAACAAAATAAATTCTTCCTTGCACACAGCCCCAACGTGGACGCCGGGACCACCTAAACACAGCATAGCTAGGTTTCAAATTCAGAAACTTCTAAAGAGAATGGAAAAGAAAGAAATAATTAAAACTAAGATAATTAATATCCCTCGAGATGCCAATACTCCGTATTTCATATAGAAATAAATATCTGCAACTTTGCTCCAATAATGCTCAGATCTGGATGTATTGGCCAGCACAAACTAACACCCTTCCAATTCATGAACGCAACTCAAAGGACCTTAAAAAAACCCTTTTTTTCGAATATATCCTAGCTAGCTAGGCCTTACATGCATGTAGCTCCAAATGGGTTTATGATGAGTGTGCCAGGCTGATCCCAAAAAAGATCTGTGTTTTGCCTCTCAGCTTAATGCTTGGTCAATCTTTTTCTCTTCTGAAGAGCCAGCACTTACCTTATATACTTGAACAAAGGCTGCATCACGTATTAGTGTGTGAAGACAAGCTTGTAAGGGAGGTTGACTCTGGAGATCCTCAAGTAGTTATATTCTCAGAGGTGCAAGAGTGTTGTCAATCAGAGTTTTGGATAGACATGAATTATGTTGAGGAGGAGTTCCTTCAAGATAGTATTTGATTTATAGGATCAACTTCAAGCTATGCTTGTCATATATAAGCGGGAAAAAGAAAAAAAGAAGAAGAACAAAGGCCGCATCACATTCGCCTCTTCAGCTGATTAAAGTCTCTTCATACTTCCAATTAAGCTGAGTTAGCTTGTATTTCTCTCTTTCTTTGCCTTCTAATCTGTAGGTGCCTGAAAGCATATGTTAGGATCAATCAATCGAGGTCACAAATTTTGGACGAGACCTTATATCAAATCTTAGAATAGTAATAGCTAGGAGCCTTTAAAACTATTTTTTTAATCATGATTTACAATATATAAACTAAGTATGTGAAAAAAAAATTTGTTTTGATTTATATAAATAAGTACTTTTAGAGCCACCCAAACAAACAAGTGGCGCATGAAATTTCCATTAATGAGGGGGGTCTCCTTCTGAGTGTAATTGAAGGTCATGTTGTCATGTCGGGATATACATATATTTTTGAATCCGAATAAGCAGACATGAAAACACTTGCCGACGTTTAGTTTATGTGGTACAGGAGTTTGAACAGTAAGTCACGAGTTCGATAAAAGTAAAAGCAGCTGGGTTTCAAGACGTACGTACGGATGAAAACTGCGCATCAATGTTATTATATACTCCATATCATAATATAAAGGGTTAAGGTGTAATTTTACACATGAAGTTTACCCTAGGAGCA
This sequence comes from Acacia pycnantha, assembly GCA_025563575.1. Classification (NCBI taxonomy): domain Eukaryota; kingdom Viridiplantae; phylum Streptophyta; class Magnoliopsida; order Fabales; family Fabaceae; genus Acacia; species Acacia pycnantha. The sequence continues at coordinate 598,863 of JAMWYP010000161.1, forward strand.
TTCAGCACCACGAAGTTTTTTTAAGAGCAAAAGTACACACGACGTTACGTTTTGGGAGCAAAAATACCACGGGCCGTTAAAAAACTAACGGTCAACTAAAGGTCAACTAACGGCCTGTGGTATTTTTGCTTCCAAAACGTAACGTCGTATGTACTTTTGCTCCTGAAAAAACTTCGTGGTGCTGGGCGCTCCTGAGAGTAAACTTCATGTGTAAAATTGCACCTTAACCCTAATATAAAATACATTAACTTTTATGTAAAAATTAAGGAAATTAAATAAATTAAGAAAAATTCCCTTCAAGGCCCAAATAACTAAAATATTGTCAAAAAAGATCTAAAGAAAAGTCACATGTCAGAAAATGCCCTGAAGCCTTTTTGGGTATTATTTCAAAAAATATTTACAATACATTAACAATTACCTATATCAATATAACATTAACAACTAAATAAATACATGTTAACAATTATATCAGTACACGTTAACAACTGTATCAGTACAACAACATAATTTCATTTTCTAAAATAATATCTAAAAAGGCCCTAAGGCATTTTCTGACATATTACTTTTCTTTAGACTTTTCTAACAATATTTTGATTACTTGGGCCTTGAGAGAGATTTTTCCAATAAATTACTTAATCATATTATATGTTGTGTATCATTAGATTATATATCAGTTTATAAGTTAGACAAAATGTTTGGAGAAAAAATGATAAATAAAAATATTTAAAGTAAGCTAATTAGCTTTCTTAATACTAAGTTAACTTTATATTATATTGGTATTTAGGAATAGAGGGAATACCAATCAAATTTATGCTTCAAACACGGCTCACAAGTCATTGGTAAAACGAAAATGGCCTAGAAATCAAATTTAAGTGTGAGAATTGATGAGATATATTTGGGGGATGAGGTTTCTCTTGTCATTCATTTTTTTTATCATCCATCATAATTTTTAGATCATATATGTTTAATCAATATGAAAAGTCACATCATTAAGTTATATTCTTTAAATTTTTCTCTCATATTTTCAATCAACAATCTAAATGAACTAAGGAGAAAATGAATGATGAGAGGATATCCTCCAATATTTGGGGCTGTTTAATTGGGGGAGCAAAAATGAAGAAATTGATGGAGCGTGATG